>CAKLNU010000038.1:2400000-3000000 GCA_922788865.1 Poeciliopsis turneri
CAGAGAAAGCAGTGATTCGTTTGTGTGGCTGAATCAATATATAAATGTTTTGTGGGGATTTCTTTTGGCTTCTTTTTTTATTCTATCGTTATTCTGCAAAAATTCTGGAAAAATCAAGGCTGAAATTATGTTTATTTAGAACTGCCTTTCATTAAAAATAATGTTATCATATAGTTTTTATTTCAACTCACTAATTTTCTTTATTTTATTCACTGAAAAATATTTTTTGCTGCTTGTGTTGTTGTTGTAGTTTTGAATTGCCTGGTTGCTAAAATGTGCTATAAAAATAAACTTGCTTTGATTCAAGAACTGCTGAAAGCAGAACCCACTGAAGATTGTTTCATATTGTTTTGTATGGCAAATGTATTTTAGAGATTTAAAACCCATAAATATTACATTACAAAACATAAATAAATGGTGACTTACCTTCCTGTTGTTTTGTTTAGCTGAAAAGTAACAACCTTTGTAGTCAAAACAGGAAGTTAGTTCCACATATGGATTTGCAGTGTCTAATGCACATTTGTTGCAAGTAGGACATTGACTGTTTTTAAAAGGACCTTTTTAATGGGAATGTCAGACATATGTGCAGCTTTTAACTGGCAACAAAGGAAGTGGATGCTGCAAAAATCAACAATGTGAAAGAAAACAGGCTCTTTTGTCCTGTTAATGTAGCATTGTGTCAACATGCCTCATGGGTCCATCCTAGCTAATGGAGGAAAACATGGAGAAATGATTGCAATGCGTTTGTCAGCATAGCGTGGATTTGTGGCTTGTATCTTGAGCCTAAAACTGGAATCAATGGTAGAAACAGCAGGGGGCGCTGTGTCTGTTAGGAGACAGGATAAATGCTGATTGGTTCATGTAGATTGACAACATTCTTTAATGGTCCCACAAAACTCAGCAGCACAACATTTTGGCATTTTTCTAGCAAAGTAAACAAGATATGAAGCATAATAATATGTTTTTCAGAATGCCAATGAAAACAATTGTAATGCCTTCACATGTCATACTGTGCAGACAAAGTCGGTTTTGTCCTCCCACAAGGTCATTCTTTAATATGAGAAAATTCAAAATGCATTTATTTAAGTTTATCTTTTAAGTTACCACAAATGATATTGATATTGTTGTGGACAATAAATTGGTAACAATTTATAGATGTGTGATCAATATGAATGGATATTGCATCTGAAATGATTTTAGCTGCTCAACCTCTCACAGCTTAAACAAAGACGGTGGAGTCAACTAACTCTCTCATTCTCTGGTTACCTAGCAACTCACTCATTCTTTGGTTACCTAGCAACGGCATGTTGAGTAACTGGCAAAGCAGCAGTTTGAGGTTTTTCCAACGTGTCTCATAACTGCTTAAAAACAAAACAAAGGAGTGGAGTGAAAACTGTGGATGAAATAGAAAGGGTTAGTTTGGTAGGATTTAGATATTTAAAATAAAAAAAACAAACAAAAACCTCATGAATAATTATTGATATCGACCGATATGAAACGCCTGTATGATAGGTTTTTCAGCCACATTGTCCTGTCCTGATTTTTTATTTTTTTTCAGTTGATGATATATTGATTAAATGGATTAACTAAATGTTTTCAGAAGTTAAAACACACCCCTGTGTGTTCCTCCACCCTCTTGCTCCTGCCTTCACACGCACGTTTACTCTGCTGCTCAGACAGCGTATCGGTGCACAACGTGTCTCGGTGTACCCTCTCCTGTCCTTTTCTCCTCTTCCCTCCTTCACTCTGACATGCTTTCTTATCTCCTGCTGTCCTCCTCTTCTTCTCTGTCACTCTGTCACGCTCCACCTCTCTACGCCCTCCCTCTGTCTGCCTGGCCACCAACTGAAAAATGAGAAAATTATCTTGTCTTTCAGCTGCGCTTTTCTTTTCCATCCATCTTTGCCCGTTCTGTCTTCCTGCCCTGATTTCGCAGCGTTTCCGTCCAACTCTATCTGTTTACTTTCTCCCACTCTCTTTCTCTTTGTTTCTACCTTCACTTTTGCCTTTGATGTCTCCATTCCAGGATTTAAATGACATTTTTCCTACACACAGAAGTGCTGTGCCTCTTTATTCTTATGTGTGTGAGTAGGTTGGGTTTTACCACAATAGCTTTATCTTATTCAACTAACCCTTTGTTGCAGTGCAACATAAACACTGTGTTATATTTCAGTTGCTTTAATCTGACAACCAGCTGCATAGTTGTGACCTGAAGTTATGATGGCAGCATAGTCGGCATGAAGGCAGAGGAGTGCTTTTGTAAGAACATATTACAATAAAAATTACATTGTTTTGAAATGATTCAACTGATGTGACAGTAGAATTTAGTAAAATATTTGGCGTGAAGTTTTGAATTTATTTACTTTACCGCAATTTGTTTATTGCAACCACAAAATTTTATGTACATTTCTATTTATCCCTCTTTAACCATAGGATTTGGATATTTAATGTTCTCAGCTATCAGCTTGGAAGAAATTTCAATTGAAGTTGATGGAAACTTTCCAGAAGAGACTTCAAAATATGGTTAAGCAAAATATTGACTCTGTGGGACCAAAAACAAATGGATGTAATGTAAATGAAAAATCTAAAATTAGTCTCTTTTCCTTCCACTTTACAACCATGTGCTTCTTTGTGTTATTTTATCACATGAAATACACTGAAGAAAATTAGAAAAAGTTAACAGTATGAATACTTTTATTAGCCACACAAATATACAACTTAAACTGATCCAATTTTCTGTCTTTATTTTTTTTTCTGTGGTGGTTAGTGAGTTTGCAGCGACCGATGATGTCGTTCCAGATCTCTGGTTAGTTTTTACATTGTTTTCCTTTGATTCAGGAGGGATTCATGCTGTCGGGGGAAGAAGAAAAGTGGCAGCAGCTGAAGGTGGCGCTACCGAGACTGGAAGGACTGAAAACCAAGTCCAGTATCCTTTCCCTCCATTTTCCAGCGCAGAAACGTCAGATTCCCAGTAAATCGAGTCTTGACGACTAATCTTTGGAGACATCTGCTATCTTTATAATAACTACGATGTTTCGTCATGTTAGCATTTTACATCCTGGTTTCTTGGAAACATTTAGTAGTTAATATGAAAGGTTAACATGACTAACTCACCACAATCATAAATCATATTGAAATCCTTGTTGGGGTGGAAATATTTATATATCTTGAATTTTTTTAAATTGGCAATTAAATGTGTGACTTTTCTTCTGTATCCGTAAATCAACACATTAGGCATGCAGACATATTTACATAAAACCACATCTGTACATTGATGTGGCCATTTTCAGAAGTACTTTAGACTTCGTTGGAGGATTGTTGTTCCTTTTCCTTAATTCTTGTCCCTGTAGATTGGCCGGCGTTGTTGGAGAGCTGCAGTAATCTCCTCTCTGCTGCTGGAGCTGAACTTCCTGATGAAAATCTGTACAAACTGAGGGTCACAGACATGGCTTTAGATGCTGCTGTTCAGCTGGGGCAGTGGGAGGAGGCTCTGAGATACGGCATGAAGACACTTCCAGCTTACAGGTGAGTTTTAATTCTTAAGAAAATCTCTGTTACATAAAGCATGTTTTAATCCAATGATTATATGTTAAGGTTTTAAGAGAGAAAATCATGTTTGGCCTCGTAATGTATGTACTATGACCTCAGAGTTTAAATAATCATTTTACAGATTTCTGATGATTTTGTTCATTGGGTTTAATTTTATAATATGCTGACTGTGACTCTTACAGTGATTTATAATGATCATTTAGGGCTGGTGTTGGAGGCATTAAATATAAAACAGTTTGCGTTGCGCCATGAATGCAAATTATTAGAGTTCACGGTAATGAAGGTCTGGCGTGCTAATGAACATTTTTATTTAATTAACTACTCAGGAATATGGCAGTAGCAGCTGTAAATACAGTATATTTTATGCACAGCAGCAGTCAAATAGTTGAATTAGACCATAAATAACTTCAGCTCTACAAATTAGTCTTCTAGATTTTCAGTATTTTGTATCATATTTCTAAATTGTCTGGCATCTGGCTTTCATTTTTATTCCAGCGGTAAGAAAAAAGCAAAAGGAAAAGCTGCCAGGGTCTCCATCCAACATCTGTAACACCTCACAGGGGTTTATACGCTAAATTGAACTAAAAGTAATTCTATATGTTGCCACACTGCTCTGCTCAGAGACAGAGATCATAAAGTACAGTAACAATACAATGGAGAGATGATGATGGAGCGGTGCCACACCTCATATGTAATAAACGTCAGCTCCAAATGACGGCTACAGAGAAATTATGTCTCGATTTGTTCAGTCCCCTTAACCTGATTTGTCCACCTTCTGCCATGGATCATTGGATTCTGTCACAGGTGGGAAATATAAAAGGGTAGAAGGGAATGTAGAAACTGAGAAAAGATATGTTTTTCTAATTGTAAAGATGTCAATATCACAGAAAATATTTCATTCAATTAACTTCTTTTTTGATGAATGTCTTTTCACTGGAAGTTAAACAAACATGTAGGCATTTACATATGTGAACATCCTAGAAGTACATGAATTATTGTTCCATTTGATATGTACAACCCTCACACACCTCTGCATCCTTGTTTCTGCAGTGCGGTATGTTCTCTCCCAGCCTTCCACCTCTTATGCACTTTCCTTTGTGTGTGTGTGAGACTAATTGATCTTGTGTGAAGGGCAGAGCTCCAGTGGCACAGCCGTGCTCTCGCTCACACCAGCAACAACGAACCACAGGAGAGAAACCACAACACAGCTTATAAATAAATAAACAGACTCTGAGCTGCAGAAGGAAAGAGTGGCGGTGGAGAGAAGAAAGGGGATCTGGGTAATTTAAAAAACATGGCTTTTTTTGCTGCTCCTCCCTACAGGCCAGATTTGTGGAGTCCATAACTAACAGCTACCCTGTTATCAGATTTAACCACCTGAGCTGGAGATGTCTGCAGCTCCTCCAGAGTTGATGTGGGCATAATCAGATGAGGGAGTGAACAGAGCTTTTATCTTGTAACCTAACTCTGCTTCATAGGGGACCTATTATGCAAAATTAATAATTTGCACTTTTTTTGTACTTCCATTTGCGTCTTAGCTACTTCTAAAAACGGCCAAAGCACTTTAAGAAACCCACCAAGCTGTTTTTTTTTTTTAAGTAATAAGTTCCTGTTTTTTTGGTGTCTGGAAAATGAGCCACTTCAAAAACCTCCGGTATGTAAAGTCACAAATCAGCAGGTGGTGACCCACACCTAGCAACACCAGCAAAGCCCAGCTCGTTACCTAGCAACACCAGCAAAGCCTAGCCTGTTCCTAGCAATCCAGTTGGAGCGCCAGCATGTTTGGTCAGATGGTTTTACTGCTGTATGTGCTGTACAATGGCTGCTGGAAAAGACAAGTTATTTGTTAATGACTTCCAGAGTGTTTTTTAGCACACAAATTTGCTGAAGCAAGTTTTTGCATATTAATGAAAGGTTATTTTGGATATATTTTCTTGTGTGTGTCTGACAACATGGCAAAAACACAAAATCTTACCAAGAATTTTTCTATACAGTTTCTAGTGGAAATATGACAAAAATTACAAGTAATTTTTCAGATTAGTGTAGCTTGTCTTTTGTCAGCAATTCCTTAATATTGATGAAAAAGTTCTAGTTCTAAGTGAAATACTTTGCCAGTGGAACGACATTTTTCCCATTTTATAAGTAAAATAATCCGACAATGTAACTAGCACTTTTTCATCGATATTAAATAATTATTGACTTAAAACAAGCTCCCATATATTGCTGAAAGTTACCTGGAAGTTAGTGTTGTCTCATTTCAAGTGTACTAAGATATTTCCACTAGAAACTTTAAATATCAAAAATAGTAAGACTTTGTGTTCTGGCATTGTGTAATCTTAGACTTCAGGGATGATTATTTCTTCAACTATAAATTATTTTTATAACATGAAAAT
Source organism: Poeciliopsis turneri (assembly GCA_922788865.1). Lineage (NCBI taxonomy): Eukaryota > Metazoa > Chordata > Actinopteri > Cyprinodontiformes > Poeciliidae > Poeciliopsis > Poeciliopsis turneri. The sequence continues at coordinate 2,405,943 of CAKLNU010000038.1, forward strand.
AATACAAATCCAGATTAGTTTAATTTAAAATGTGATATGTGTGGCACAATAATAATTGCTGCAGTTTGTTGCAAAAACCTGCTTCATTTTCCTGTTAAGAGATCTGTGATATTTAAATGCATAGCCCAAATTTGTTCTGCAGAGCAAAATAACTTTGATCTTAAAGATCTGAACCGATTTCAAAGAGAAGACGTTACCTGAAAGGTTTGCTGTACAAATTACAAACCAATCCACTGAGCAGTGAGCGCCTTTTAAAGCTTAAGGGAAATGTAAAAAAAACTTCTTTTTTTTTTCCTTCAAATGTTGAAGGTTCATAACTAAAGAGGTATGTGGAGGAAGATTTGAGATTTTACAAGCCCTTTTGAGTTTAATAAAATGAGAGTTTGAACTTCCTTTCTAAAATCTCTGCCATGAACCTGTGGAGGTTTAGAGGAGCTTTAGTGGAAAACTGAAAACTCACCTGGGTTAACAGAGCGGAGAGAAACCGATTGCATGGGTAAATAAGCAGCAAAACATTGAAAATATTGCTTGCACGGAAGGAAAACCACAATGAATGTAAAATAATGAAAAACAAGTGGGGAGATTCTGGAGAATGAGTGGGAGGAGGAAACTCCATGTTCATCTGGTCTCTTCCTCTGGGCTGAAAGTAGCTGCAGGAGCTCTCCACATCTCTCTTTCTCCTCTCCTTCCTCTCACTCTGCTTTCCTTTCTTCTCTCACTCTCACGGCAAGTCCTTTTCCAATTTTCATTTCCCAGCCTGTGATGTATAGAGAGGTTATTCCCTGCGAATAATGCACACCTCCTGCAGGCTGTGCAAGCCAGGCTCATTGAACGTCTCTATTCTTCCCATATTTTACTGGCATATATACGCTCATACACGCTTTGATAAATCATGAATATGTAATGCATAAACCTGTATTTGTAAGAGAAATGTGTGTATAAAAGTATAGCTTCAGCATATAAAGTTAAGGCAATATACTGGGGTAGGATCTGGTACCTTAATGTTTTTTACTTTTTTTGCCTTCCACCTTTGTGTAAACACGGATTGTTGCATCCAGCTGCAGTTGTTTCAGGGCAAGAATGTCTAACTGAACTCTTCATTAACATTCAGCTGGATTATGAATATAAATGTTAGCCTAGCATTCACAAAAGCCTCTAGAATTCCAGTCTTGGCAAGCCTGCCTGTGAAGTTATATAAAATAGAAACTCTCACTTCTCCTCCATTCTCTGGTGGAAACAATCATGTTTCATGCAAACTGAGGTATAATTCTCTCTTGCAAAGTTAAGAACAAATGGGACTCTAATAAGTGAGGTTTTCTGACGTATTTGTTTCTTGCAATGCACTGTGAATCAGTCCAGTAGTTTTCTATCAAAGTGAGCCTACAAACTAAGTGTGTTTTATGTGGATCCTGTGTTTCAGACCAACACAAAGCAGAGCAGATTGTTAAAAAAGGAGAAAAGCAACTTTTTTTCTGCTAAAACTCAAAACTTTGTAGAACCACATATTGCTGCAGTTCAAGACATTCTTTTGCCCTTTCATCTTTGCTAAATAGCTGAAGGGTTTGTCAGATTGTTCTCAGATTGGCAGTGATTGTTTATCACTTGCCCTTCTAGGGACAAGCATTTCAAATGAATCATGTATATAAGTGCTACAGTATATATCGTCCCTACAATCAAATAAAGAGAAAGATGGGATGGAGCAAATTGCTGCCATGAAGTCTTACGTCTGAGCAAAAGAGCTTACTTCCCTCTCTGTTTTGGCTTCTTATATCCAAGTTAAAAATGCAATTCACTGACTCTAGTGAAACGTATTACTGTTTTATGTTAGGTTTCATTGAGTCTCATGGGACATTCCCTAATTTTAACATTAATTAGTCTGTGGAAAAACGAGGACTAAACGTCAGATGTGATTTAAAGCTCTAGGAAGTCATCTTTCATCATATTAATAAACACGGGGTTGTTCGAAGTTTGCTCGTTTGTGGAAGAAAGTAGAGGTGAAGTGATGTAACGCTGGATAAAACATGCATCTATGTCGAATGCTGTGGTTTTTCCCTCCTTCGTTATTCTCCTCAGACGATTTGTGTTTCACTCGCCTATAAAAACAGCAGGGTGTAAATCTTTCAGCTCTAAACAAGAGTCTAATTAGTTCCACAGCATTTGCCTTAAAATGCTACACTTTCCAACTATTAAATTATATTCTACTCTCTTATCGCTGAAAGCTATGGTTTTCTAACCAGCTTTCCGTATTTCTCTTCAGTTTATTCTCACTGGAAAAGAAAAAGAAAATTAGGTGAAAAGTCAAGAGACGGCAAGTTAATAAAATTATTTTAATTGACTTTTGGTTGCATATGCAAAAATGAAATCTAATTGGAATGTGGACCTTGTGTGCATGTTTGAGTTTTTGTGCTAGTCAGAATTAAGGGATTGATAATTAAATCAATATTGCAACTTATTATTTATGGAGAACTAATGCCGTTGGTTTTGAAACTGAATTCTCTGCTCAACTAATCGCTTTCAACCACAGGACTGGGGTCCACCTCTGTAATTGTGCAGCATGTCGGCTGGATGTTTAGTTGAGCTTGACGGTATGAACAAATGGGCAATTAGCACCGAGAGGGAAAAACAAAAACTATCTTAGAAAATAATCAGAGAAGCCACAGAGTAACAGGTTATTCAGGTTGTGGCCTCCTCGTTTTAATTAACTTAGATTTTACTTGATGTTAATTGGTTTTTGTTCTAAAATTCGATGCGACTGAGAGCATATTGAAGCAATCTGACAAATAAACTGTGGACTCGTATTGGCCTTATTCTTGCGTCCTCCTATAATAATGATGCTGGCTGTCGACTGAAAGATGGATAAGCTGCACCTGAAATTCAAATTTGAGAATATAAATGAAGAAGGATTTACACTTTGCTTTGAACATTTTAATGCCATCATAAGGGTTCGTCTCAAAGGATTTTTTTTTACAGTGTGTGTAATCAATTTAAGATTAAATAGAGTAAAGGTTTTAGAAGCTGAACAACATCAGCATCTTTAATCCCTGAAGCCTGAAAGCAAAACCATAAAAATAGACAAGTAAGCAAAGGGAAAGACATTTAAGGCAGAAAGATTGAGTTTAAAAAGTAGTTTGGTATAGGACAATTTTTAAAAACCAGCATTGAAATAAATCCTTGTGTCTGTTCATGTTGTAGCACAAACCTTAAGTTCTTCTGGTACTTGAGGCTGGCCGTCTTCCTCACTGACGCAGCTGCTGTGGTTTTTAAGCAGCTTTTTTCAATATTCCCCTTTGGGTAAATTGGCCTTTTTAATCTGGCTGAACTGGGAGAACTGGAGAGCAATGCTTCAGGTCTGATTGGATGAAGATACTTGTCTTGTAAGGATAATATCTATCATTTAGTGAAGTGTTTTCTAAAGACCACAGTTCAGAGGGAGAAAATTAAATTTATGAAGCCATTTTGTGGAGGGAAAATTTTATGACAAGAAAAACTGAAAGAGGAGTTTTGGCTTTTGAGTCCAATGTTGGTTAAGATTTAATATTTTTTTGTCCACATGAATAGAAATGATAATAAAAAATATGAATATACAGGGACTGCACAGTGGTGCAGTTGCCTTGCAGCAAGAAGGTCCTGGGTTCAAAAACTGAACATGAGACAAATTGAAAAACCAGATAAACATGTTTATTCAGAAGATTGTAGAAGTTTAAAAGTGGAACTTTATTGCACATAATGTATGATTTTAATTCTGCTGAAATACAACAGACATTTATTGGCACACAACACGTTTCAGATCTCTCTGCTGCGTTTGGAAACCTTTTGGCTGAAACTATTTCTGCCCTTCCTGGGTCTGCAGACTCTGATGAGAGATTTCTGTTCCTTTGAGCCAGCCAGGCTTCCACTTTCAGTTAAGCTCAAGAATGTCCTCTAATCCTCGGAGAAGAATTCAAAAACTGCATAAATACAGAAATAATTGAACTGAAGGTAAATTGTCTTCTGTCTGTAGGTTGTTCTACCCTGATCCTCATCCGGTTCATGGAGTTCAGCTGATGAGAGTGGGGAAGCTGCAGCATCACCTGGAGCACCTGGTGGACGCTTTGGACACTTTCAAAGAGGTTTTTAGATTCTGCTTTGTGTTTTTACAGTTTTTGTTATTGTTGCGTCATTTATTACACATATCTAGTGTTTTTATTTCAAAATTTAAATCTTAAATTGTGATATTTTTGTACCATTGCATTTCCTCAATACAGAGATCATAACTCCTAACAAAGTTGTATATTTGAAGTTTATTTCATAGCAAGGATGTTTTTGCGTCATGTACTTTTTAGTATAACTTAAGTACGGTACACTTGAATAAACGTAACTTTTTTGTTAATGTTTTTTGCATGTTTCCTCTTCCATCAGACTTTTATAATCATGAGGATGACTCATGGTGATCATCACCCACTGACCTCTGACCTGAGGATGAAGATAGAGGAATGTCGTCTGGAGATGGATACGCAGCAGTCTGACAGACGTTAAGACAGACTATGGACTGACATAAACATTAAACGTACCTTACAAGTTTATATTTCTGGAGCTTTTCTATTTTTATAATATTTTTTTATAGGTGCATTCTTGAGTGTCAGATTAGGATGCATCACATTACATTATATTGCGGTTTAACGGTTGTTTTATAGGTTGATTTGAGGTCTTTACTATCTCTTTATTAAAGACCGACTGGTATTGATATCTGCTGAATTTAACCTACATTATGTGGTCAGCAAAGCTCTTGTAATTTATCGTAATAAAATAAAAGATGAATCCATCAAAAGTGTCCTGAAAGTCGTAAACACTTTGGATTCTTGGCAAACACAAGAAGATCTGGATGTTCTTTTAAAGGTAATGTAAAAACTGCACAATAAAGTCTAACTAATAAAGCAAATTCTGAAAGAGCAAATGGATATTTGAGCCAAATGTTTCTGTCAAAACAAAAAGGCAAACTCTGCTTCCCAAGAAGCTGTTTTATGCCTTCCGGTAGCTAAGAAATGTCTCACTGACTGAGGTTGGCTTGTGGAAGTGCAGCCATCTGTCTCTGTTTTACAGTCACCAGCCTGGAAGGCGTTCCCTTTTTAGCCAGATGACTTCAGTGATGAACTTGTTTGGGCGACAGAGTGGCCAGACCAGGTCAACCCGCAGGTTGACCCTCAGAGAACGACAAGCAGCCAGATTTCTTCATTAAGGACGACCATCTGTGGAAAGCTATCAGCTCTTGAAGCAACAGAGAAATGCTTCCTTCAGTTTCTGGTAACCAAGAAGCTAAATGAACGTAGCATTAACATGAATGGACATACCTGTCAAGGTAACTATTGGCACACATTTTAATGCAGTAATTTTAAAAAACATTTTTGTGTCTCTTTAAGCTGAATATGAGAACTGCCACCCAACCCTCTGCAGGTGCCAAGCTGGAGGTGTTGTGATCTCGAACAGACTCCATCTCTGACATCTGTGCAGTTTTAACTATGTTTTTGTGCCTACACAATTATATAGAAGTGTAGTTTATACACATCTGTTTCCTTTTTGATTTGATTGTATTTTAGTTTCTTTTCTTTTTTTTTTCAGTTTCACTTCTTAAAAATTATTCTCTAACATTCATTTGTTACTGATGACATTATAAGGTTGAAATTTCTTACCCTGAGAAATTAATTGTGTTAATAATTATCTTCAAACACTTAAGATTTGCTAAAAGGTAGAAAACATCCTACAGTCTACAGCAACACAAAGCTTGTGAAGGATGCTTTAGTGTTTATCAGGAAAATGTCAAGAAAAAGTGGTATAACTACACCAGAATGGTTGCATAAAGATAATTAGTTGTTCATTATTGTAAAATATGCGTATTGAAAAAAGCTAAAATTAGTTCAGAGACAACAGAAGAAGTGAGGCTTGGTGACAACAGACAACCAGGTTTAAAAAAACAACAACTTGAACCTCCCTACTTTGGGTCACATCAGCATCGCTTCCCCAAGAGGCTTAAGCACCAATTTGAGAGCATCAGACAGACGGAGTGAAAATATTTGAACTCCCGGGTTTGACTGAAACTAAACCACAGAGTCTGAAGTGCGAAGCAACTGCTGTTGACAGCTTGTTTTGACACATTGACCTGGTGACTGTGATATCTCAGTGGTTTGAGTTTTATCTCTAGCCTGTTATTTTATCCCCTGGCAGTGAGTGAGAAACCCAGAAGTTTGAGGCCCCCGGGGGCCCTGCCTGCTGCGTGTGTGTTAACCTGGTTTTTATATCCTTGTGGGGACCTACTTGTCTACAATGTGGGGTTGTGGGGACCACTGCTCGCTGTGGGGACATTTTCTTTGTCCCCATGAAGGGAAATGCTATCTTTGGGTCAGGGGTTAGCTATGTGATGGCTAGGTTTACAGTTAGGGGTAGGGTTAAGGATCAGGGCTAGGGTCAGAGGTAGCTGTGAAAAATGAATGGAAAACAATGAAAAGTCCCCACAAGTCATGAAAACACGATTCTGTGTGTGTATGTTTAACTAAGCCAGAATTTCAAAACATCCTTCGTTCTCTGCTTATCCGTTACACATACACTCTTCGCTAGTTAATTCCTGTTTTTGTGTGTTTCTCTGTCGGTGTGAGGTCACATAGAAATGCTTCCAGAGATAATCCCAAAATTCGGACATATTCAAACTGATGACTTCACTTCCTTCTGTCTGAGTGGGTGAGTGTGTGTGTTAGTCAGAGGGTAGATCGGGATAGTAAAATGTCTTATATGTGTCATGTTGCTGTTACTTTTTCTTCTCACATTTGTTAAGGTCTAATTTCACACCTTTAATATTTATTTCTTTTATAAAGAGTAGTGAACATTGCTTCTTCCTCTGACCTTTATTTTGCCGAGTGGCTCTGTTTGTTTTTCCTCTTTTTCTGATTCCATTTCTCTTTTTTTCTGCATAATGTCCTTTGAATTAGATTTACCACTGTTTAATCTAAACCTGCTGTCACTAACACTCATCTGTGTCCAGGAGGCTTTTAAATGAATCCTGCTTTAGTTGACATTTCATCTCTGCTTAACTGCCTCAGTGTAGTCGACCTGAGCTCAGTGGTGCTAATGTTCACCCTTCATTCTACCACAGTTTTAATTTTCACTTTTCCTCCTGCTGCACTCCATCATTTTTACACACTTTTTATATTATCAACCCCATCTCACTTCCCTCGCTGTCTCAGAATCACAGCTCTATTTTTCACATCTCCCTTCTCTTTAGTTGTTACATCTTTAATGTAGCAACTAACTAAATATTTATTGAGTAATTTGAATTTTAAATGTAATTACAAGTTTGCCACCAAGAACTCAATCTCAATCTTTTTCTCCTACCTTGAGCTACAGAATTTATCTAAATTTGTCCAATTACTGCAGTAACTGGTGGTTTTGAAAGCTACTTTTTCCCCCTGTAATCTCCTCTCTCTGCATTTCTGTTTCTTGAATGGCAGATTTTATGCAGTGTATAATATTTAATCATAAACTTGTGTTTATGACTCAGTAAGTTTCATTGTTGTAAAATAATATCTGATGCTTCCACATCAGATTCATAAGCAGGTTTGGAAAAGCTGAAAAAGGAAAGACTTTGACCATCCGTCCATTCATGGATCTGTCACGATCATCGTGAAAACATTTCATATTTAATCAAGATTTAACAAACAACATAAAGCAACTTTTTTCTTTGTACAAAATCAACAGAGTCAGATGTGAAACTCTTTCCATACATTCCTTTATTTACCTTATTTACATCTATCTTATTTTCCATCAAAAGAGTCAGACCTTATTTACTGAAGCAGGACAGCTACAGTGGGCCATACAATCTTGAATTATGGAGACAGCGTACATACAACCAGAGTATTTTCACGGCATTTTATCTTATTTGCCCCTTCGTTGGTGTTTTGTTAGACATTTACTGATGTTATTAAGGATATTTTGGTACAGGAACTTTTCAAACACTTATTTAAATAGAAATTATTACATCTTCGTAAGTGTGTTTTTTTTTTTTTTTTTTTTTCTCTGCACATCACATTTTTTTATAACAATTTAAAGATGTCGTGTCAGATTTTCTTATAACACATTATAATTAGCAAAGGCTTCAGATAAACGAGTAATAATTTGGTTTCATTACGCCACATATTTCACATAGACTCACTTTAGCGTTAAATAACACCAAACTCTCTGCTGATGTTAAGTTATTGCTTGAATTATAAACCGCTACCAAAGGAGATAGATTTGGCAGCAACTCTTAAACACTGGAAACATGTAAAGGATTGTACTTATTATCTTCTGCTAATTACAGTAAATTATTGATAATCAAAACTTTGGGTATTTCTGTTTCCACAAATTGTCATTTGAAAAATTCTAATCTTTTGTGATCTGATATTCTTGTTCTTTCTGTGCTCATTTGCAGTCAGCTTCTCCTGTATTTGGACTTTATTATTAACATTGGATCTGAGATTAAGTATTCAAGATTGAATAAAAGTTTAGACTTCCAGCTTTCATTAAAGAGATTTAACAAAAATGTGTTCAGTTTTTGAAGCATAAGACAAAGTAGCCTACAGAAAAGGACAAAAAGATGGATGCAACTTCAAAAAGAATAAAGAGCTTAGGATTTGTGGGTTCAAAAGATTTTAACTCAACTTACTATAAGTACAAAAAATAAAAGAACAAAAAAAATCACAGATATCATGTAATACAGTTAATCAAGAAGAGCAGGTTGCTTTGGGTAAAGCTGAACCCAATGCAGAAATACTCAAATTATCTGATAATTTCTGTAAAAATAGAGTGACAATCTTAACTATTGTGATGCAAAACCTAACTATGAAACTTAATCTTTTTCCAAACTTTTGGTAATTTATGTATTTGTAAGTTTGATTTGCAATTAAAATTAATTTTAAAAAGTTAGCTACTATTAGCTTTTTGTAAGCTTTGCTAACACTGTTAGCGCACCAGAGGTATGCTTTCTACTGCCACATTAAAGAAACGTAGAAGTTTAAAACTAGTTTAGCTTTAAAAATTGTGATCATTTGTGATCTTTTTAGTGATTTTACTAGAAGCATAAGTTTAATCTCTACTTTTGTTCATGTGAGCCTTATATTTTCTGAGTTTCTTGGTTTTACATTTTGTTGTTGCATATTCAATAAACCTCTTCAGCAATAACTCTGCCATCAACAACATCAGTTATGGAAAACAGTTTATCTTTAAAATATTTACATCTATGCGAATACAAAACAACAAACTGGTATTTTTAAACAGCAGAAGAAATGTATTAAAACTCTGGAAAGAAAGCTGGAAATAGTTAATGCCTCTATTATTTTATGTTGCCTTGATTTACAGCAGCAACATTTTTCAACTTTGTTTTTAGATATAGAGGGATAATAATCTATCTGATAATCAGAGGGTTGGTGCTTTAATAAAAACCCAAACTCATTAAAATTCCCCAAAGAGAAACAAATGTAGAAAACTAAAGCAGCAGCAACAAAACAAGATGTAAAATAAAAAATGACCTCATATATGGCATGTGTACACAGCATATATATTTATGTGGCATGGACGGAACAAAGTATGTACAGATATTTGTTTTTAAATGCATAGAAACTCCAAGATCAGAAGGTGTAAATAAATAAGAAGCTTAATTAGGGTATTTTCACTTTGAGCTTAAAATAAATAAACTTTCATTCATGACAGGTGGACTGGACTACTTTGGAAAAAAACAAAAAAAAGAATAAATGGTGTCATCTTAAATCCCCCAAACAATTGACACAACAGAGTCATTAAAATCTTCTTGTTGCCTAAGTTATATCAAATCATGGCTTTTTATCACAGGTCTGATTCATATAAACATCAATGGCTCTATCTCATTTAAACAGCCATACTGACCAAAATTACGGACTCGACAGAAAATGCAGCTAAACTACATAAATACATACAATGTATAAAAGACGCATCCATATTGTTCCTCATTGACAATACCGCAGACTAAAGCCCTTCCTGTTGAAGTATTTTTATGTGGTAAATGCCAGAAATAAGTTTTTTTTAAATTACTTCAGAGTTAGAAGTTGACATGAATGCTACTTCAAAAACACAAATTTTGTTCTTATGGCACTTTGTAACTAATTTGTTGATATATCTGGGATTAAATATAATTTGTAAGACCATTTTTATCCAATCTCCAATTCCCAATCAGATGTGTTGCGATATTTCTTCAATATTTTCATCTCATGTTATTTCCTCATGATACCATCTATTTTATCATCCCTGTTGTAGACTTGTTGCACATACAGCTCTGGAAAAACTTAAGAGCAAACTGCAGTGAGCTTCATTGAAAACCTCCTGGTTATTCCTCCAAATATTGACTTCTGATCTCTTCCTGAGTTAAAACATTAGCATTGTTGTTTCTAAATTAATATAAACTTGTTTTCTTTGCATTATTGGAGGTCTGAAAGTACTGCAACTTTTTAGTTTTTTTACCATTTCTCATTTTTTGCAAATAAAATCTTTGTTTGGAATTTCATAGACATGTTGTCAGTAGTTCATAGAAAAGAACAATGTTCATTTTACTCAAACTAAAACCAGAGAAACTGGTCATCTTAAGTGGTCTGTTAATTTTTTCCAGAGCTGTATATTTCGTAATGTATCATGACCATCTCTGGGACACAAAACCTCCAACAGGAAGATTCTTGCAGTGTTAATACCTCCAATTAGAAATGGTATCAAAGGATAAACCAGACGACTTGTGGAGCATTTTAATCCTGTTCCTTAGTGTTTTGACCAATTTCTTTAGAATTTCCCCACAATCTTCCACAATGAAGTTGTATATTTGAGGTACTGCATTAATGCATCAACAGGCTAATTTGTAATTAACAGAAATTAATCAGAAACGTCTTAAACTATTTGAAGGCATAGTATAGTGTATGTAAACTTCTGACTTTAAAAATAGTGGTAAAGTTTCTCTACGCTATTCTTTCTCCCATTATTCTGGCATTTTCTTTTCTTTTTTTTTAAGGAAAGTGTTTTAATTTAGGGAAAAAGTTGTCTTTTTATACAGTGTATGTACAAAATTGATTTCAACTGTGTTTCTTTTGGTAAATTTGATTAAAAACAGAAAACTCAAGCAAAGCTTTCAAAAAACGAATCGACGTTTTTGTGAAAACACGATGTGTAGCAAAGGTAAACTGTGGAGTTATTGGATAACAGCGGTGATTCCTGTGATGGAGAAGAGATACATGTAGAGGGAAACGGGCTCTTTTATCTATTTATATTTTTACAAACATTTAGATCATAAACATCTCAAGCACCATAGATAATAACATTAACAAATCTTTAGCGTTTCTATCCATTCAATGTAAATGGAACCAGGCAGAGAGCTATGACTTTCATAAGTGTAGTTTATTTATTTTAGTGTTTCAACACAATGTAATCTTACTTTAATTGCTTTACTGAAAAATGTATAATTCAATTTCAATACCATACTCTGTACTATTATATCTTTTTCTTTGTCGCAGTTCCTTTTAAATATTTATTTGTGGTCACACATAGCCTCTACATGGTCCCATTGTTCCCAAATAAAAAAGAAATCTTATTAGAAAACACACACATTTACAAATCATTCAGTTTCTTTTAGAGTAGAGCAGAACAACACGGATACAAATAACGGCCAGTCACTCAGCAGCCAGTCAGTCAATGGATGCACTTAAAAGTGGATCAGAGTCAGATCTTTTCACCTCCGCTCCTGTGTGACTCTGACACTTCTTTCCTCTGTGAACATGGAAAAGCGATCACATCCGTACCAGGGGACCTGAGCCGCAGGAATCCTCCTGAGTCCTGCTGATCGAAACGCAGACGTGCATCATTTGAGAGAGAGGTCCAGGCAGAGACTGCTCCATAAATTAGATTTGTTTTTCCTCTGCGCCCTTACACACTGAATCTGAATTTCCCACGTCTCGTACCAGATTTTGCTTCGGTCATGTACAGCTCTGGAAAGAAATTTTACTGAACCCCATTGAAAGTCTCCTGGTCATTCCATAAGATCAATGCTTATGTTCAAGCATTGATCTCTGAACTCTTCCTGAGTTAAAACATTAGTATTGTTGTTTCTAAATGAATATGAACTAGTTTTCTCTGCATTATTTGAGGTCTGAAAGCACAAATATAATGGTGCATCCTTGTTATTTTGACCATTTCTCATTTTTTGCTAATAATTTTTGCTTGGAATTTTGGAGACATGTTGTCAATAGTTCATAGAATAAAAAAACAATGCTCATTTTACTCCAACATTTACTTATAACAAGTAAAATCAGAGAAACTGATCATTTTGAGTGGACTCTTCATTTTTTCCAGAGCTGTAGTTTCTCTCATTGACAAACCAATGGTAATACACTAAAACACTTTTTAAAAAATCAAACTGGGAAACACCAACCCACAGAAAAACATCACACTGGGAAATTGCAAAATGAACATTTCCGAGGACATCAATTATTTTTCTACACTAGCACCATACCAACGGCGTGTACACAAAAAAATCAGAAAGAATTGGTCTTGGTGGTGTTAGAAATGTTCTCAAGGCACTTATCTTAATCATTTCCCCTTGTCTTACTCTCAGGGATACAATTCAGCATCTTTCTGTCATTAAACCTCGTTGCAGGTTCAGTAATGTACCTGTAAATTACATTCGTCATAAGTGTAGTTTATTTTTATTTATAAGAAATGAAAATAAACTACAGGTCTGATTTCTTTTCTTCCACCTTTTCTTTGTTGTTGTTTTTGAAAAGTGGCATTTTGTTGTCCGGTTTTTCTCGGTACATTCCTAACTCAGTGTGTGGCGTTCGATACTTCGTTCAGTAATCTGCTGTACTCCAATCTCCTTCTCTTCTTTGAGTGTTTCACTCAAACACTAAAAGCTTGACGTTTACTAGTTTTCACTGCAGCTCTTTCTATTTGTTCATCTGATCTATCGGGTCGCTCCCTCCTGTTGTCCACTGTTAGAATAACGTTTTCTCATTGTGGTCTCTGGCCGCCGCTCATCCATCTATCGGTGTCTTGAGGACACATCAAAGCAGGTGATCATCATGAGATGGGCTTTGCAGAAGTTAACTCTAGTTTCCAGTTTGTCGGTCATCGTTTCCAGTGCCTCCAAATACTCCACTGAGTCCACGTCATAGGGCTGCTGCAGCTCGACTGGGAAAAGAAGGAAGGATAAATTATGGTTTTTTTGTATGTTTATTTGAATCCCCAGTCGCCATTTATGTTAAATATTTATTACATTCAATTTAACATTAGTGGTGATTCAAAAATGTACAATTATAATCATTGATATTAAAATATAATTAAGCAGGGAGCTTTTAATTACCATTTGTTACATTTAAAACGGATGAAGAAAGTGAGTTCTGGTTCTTTTTGTTGCATGGTGGAAAAGAAAAACTACTTTTTGAAGCTTGTCTTGTATAACTGTGTAGAGTTTGGCCAAATAAAAGTTGATTATTCAAAGCATCACATAGTATAATCATTCTAAAACAAAAGCATAAAAAGGGAATTTCAACCATATTTCTTAACCAAAGGCCAATCTAAAGCTTTTGCAAACTAAAAATATTTATATGAAACAATTCACTGCAAGTCAAGCCACCTTATCTTGGACTGTTTGTAGTTTAGTTAGATATTTATAATATAAATGTCTTATTGTAACGACATTTTCTCATTTTTCTGCCCATCATCTGAAAATGCAAAAGTATGACTTAACAAATCTACCAAAATATTAATATTGTCCTCCATCTAAGGCAGGAGTGACTTATACTGAGATCACAAATGTAAACATAGAGCCAGTTGTGGCAAAATATATCGATAAAATTACCCATTAAAGTGTTAAAATATAAATAAATATGTATTTCTGCATTTGATCAGCACTTCTTAAAGTTAAATATCTTTTCACATTAATGTAATTTGACAGCATTCAGATAAAAACTGCTTTGATTTGACAGGTAAAATAACATTTAAGCAAACAACTGTTTTCTTCAAGGCTCTAAAGTGTTTTTCTAGAGGGCCACATAAAAAGCTATAGGCGGACCGGATTTGGCTCCTGGACCTTCAGTTTGACTCGTGACCTCAGTCAACAACCTTTCATGTGACTGTCACCTTTAATGTATTATTCCAACATAAAGTAGGAAACTTGAGCAAAATCCCAACATAAAACTGTTGTTTTCTACAGTAAACAGAAAATATTACCAGATGATAGAAAATTACTAATGAAGGTTCAGTAACAGAAGCTACCAGAGCTGCTTCTCTTCATCCAGAAATATTCTCCATGTTTAAAGTGTTGTTGTTTTGCAGAGGATGAGTCGAGAAAATGAAGGAAGCAGTCTAGACTAAAACACGGCTAAACTATAAAGTTGAAAACTAAATGAGGCTAATAAATGTGCGTGATAAATGATTGGATTAATACATTCATTGCTGACAAATGAGCTCTTAAAAGCCTCCTCTAACCAGCTGCCGACGTCTTATCTGCTCTCGCACACATCATGTTCCCTGATGTGCTACACTTACACTCAGCTGTCCATTTGTGTGGCTCCAACATCAAGTGCTGTTTGGTTTGCTCCAGTTCTTTCTTCAGACACTGGTACTTGGCTCTGACTTCACTGATTCGCTGCTGGCGGTGCTCCAACACACGCAGCCTGGCGCTGACGAACACACCCTCCTGACACACACAGACAGAGAAAGTGGCAGCAGAGTGAACGGCTTTTTATTTACCTTTACATTTCCAGAGGAGCAACTTGCGAAGCACTTCCAGCAGGACCGTGTTTAACATTCACACGGCTGCACACATTCACCCCTCATCGATTCCCAGTTGGACCGCAGTTGGGTATGTGGGACACAGAGCCGCTTCGCTGGACCAGTTGGGGGTTAAGTGGCTTTCTTAAGGCCGCTGCAGGGAAAATCTATATTTCATGCTATTTTCTCCCTCCTTCTTTTCCAAAGCTCACAACTCTGTCCCTCTTGAATACACAGAGACTTAACAATGGAAACCCAAAAACCTGCACTGTGCATATTTTTGCAATAATTTCCTAAGTTGCAGTCTGTTCCTCAAAATCCCTCTTGCATCAGGAAGACTCCACATTGCTCATGGTGTGTAGTGAATACTTTATATTGTAAAAATAGTTTCTTCTTGATATCTCAGGGTTTTTTCCTCTCTTCCGATTCTCCTTTCACTGCAAAAACACAAAATATGACTAAATGTTTTGTGCTTATTTTTTTAGAGAAAATGTTTTCATACCCTAGAAATAACCATTTTACCTGCTATAGAAACTTGTATTAAGTCAACAGTTCCTCAATATTGATTAAAAATATTAAGGAATTAATTTTATATGAATATTTTAGATCCAGAACTGATTCTAAAAACAGCACATGTGTCTGAAAAAAATAAACACCCAGCTGTCCTTCGGCATTAAGTTAATATTTTTTGGTGTCCTCCTGATTATTAACTCACTTTGTTGTTACCTAGCAACCTTTGCCAGGCTCAACACATCACCTATCAACCCAAATGGAGCTCCGCCATGTTTGGTAGCTGCTGTTACTGCTGTACGCTCTGTAAAATGGCTGCGTTCTTGTTGTTTGTGTAGAAGGCTCCACTTTTGCTTTTCAAAGGGATTGCCGTTTAGCCATTTTCACATGGAAGTGTAAACATTGAAATGCCAGCAGCAGCTGTTTTGGATTTGAAGTTATAAGAAACCCACAAACAGCTCAAACTATGCAGAACTGAGCAGAATGAAGCCTCATTATCTCAGGATGATTTCGTGTGGAAAAATGTAATAAACATGTTTCGTATGGTTTGTATCTTAACCTGTATTTTGCTTAAGGAAGCAAAATATGTCAACAAACCCTACCTTGCTCCCTCCTTTGTCCCTTCTCTTCTGCAGTCGCTCCACATCGTCAATCTCGTACACTTTGATCTCAATGGTTTCTGTGGATGCAGCTGCACTGCGATGGTTTGAGGACGCAGGAGGCCCCAGTGGGCCGTCCACCCAGCATGCTCCTGGACTGGAGGACGAGGACGAGGAGGAGGTGATGGCTTGTTTGGAGGAGCGCTGAGAAGGTGAAGACGTCGAAGAGTCCAGGGTCAGAGCTGGGATCAGACGTCGCCGCTGGAGGCCTAAAAGAAGAGAAAGGAGTGAGTATTTACAGGTGTAGAAAAACAATTTGATTATAAATTCACAAAAAGTCAAATACTTAAATAATTCAGCCTTTTTTTCAATATAAAATGTATGTGATTAAGTTAATTTGCAATGCTAAAATAGATTCTGAAAAGCTATTTCCTACCAATTTTTAAGTTAAATATTTTATTTTCTTTAATAGATGTATTTGGCAATACATCTACAATGTGGCCATGTTTAGTATAAAACCCAGAGCTCATCCTGACAGGCTGCATTTGTTATTTTCCTGTTTGCTTCAACTCTATTCCACCCAAAATCCTATTTTTCACAGAAACTTTAAAAATAAAGGAAGCAGTGATTCTTAAAAACACTGGAAACATGTGATGTTCCTCCCACTTCCCAACTCTACACTTTTCTGTGTAAAACTTACATAAAATGCAAATAAATTGAAGTTTGCGATTATGAGGGACAAATAGGAAAAATAAATATTGATTCTATGTCTTTGCAGAATATTCATGCAATCACTGGAGATGGGCAGAGATACGATGGGATTCATTTTGCATTTTTATTTTAGAGATGTTATTCTGTTTAAACTGTTATTAATGTTTCTCATTTTAGCTATGTTTAATTTTACAAATGCTAACAGCTCATTTGGGGCTGATTTTAACCACCAACTTGAGTTCCTCTTTTCTTAGAATAAATGCAGTGAATCTGAGCGTCTGTCCTGAAGACGACATCGTGGATCTGAGGCAAACATAGAAGAGTTTCTCTGATAAACTGAGAAATGGAGGAGGGAAGGTGTCAGTCAAATATGGAGTACTAATTAGTCTGTATTTTAAGCTGTAGTCTAAATACTGTAATCACAGACTTTCCACAGAAAGCCTAAGAAAAGAAAGGAGAGATAAAATGTGGAGAAAGAAGAAAGCAGTGATTTTAATACGATTTTCAGCTGGCTTTGGCCTCAATTCAGCTCAAAGGTCAAACAGAGACATTTGTATTTCATTAGGACACATTACAGAGTGTCAAGTAAATGTATAGAAAAAAGAATCCAATCAAATGGCAATCAGGCACAAAGAGAGATTGAGCTGGCAGAGGAATGAAAATGTATTTTTTATCATTGAACACAAAATTCACTTTTCCTCCATCAAGGCTGTCCTTTGTGCGACACCCTGAAAGCACATTAGCTCTTTGTGCATCAGAATCTGTCGGGGTTAAAGCAAAATAAATCCAGATTTTAAGCTGAATATTCGGAAGGTGAGACCGTTCGCACTGGGAATGAAAGGCTAATTCCAGTTTAAATCAATAATCAGTCTTGCAGCAGACAAGGCTGCACTCTTTCCAATCTGATTTCATGCACACAGCCACCCTAATGCTGAAGCAGAAGAGAGTCATTTGGCAGGTACATTAGCAACCTCTTTGTGTTAGAGTCTGGTGAATATATATTCATTACAGCCTACACCGCCACGTTCCCTTTTACCATTTCACAGATGGCTGGTCAGGGTCACCTTTCCTACCTGGCTCCTCCTTCAGACACAGCTTTCTGCTCTTTTTGCTTGTCTGTTCACTTTTTCTTGACTGTATTTTTTTTTCTGTCATCATCATTAGTTTTTCTCATCTTCTTTGACATCCTTTGACTGTTTAGTGTGATTTGCAAGCTGAAATTGGCTAGAAAAATATATTTTTCAGCTTATCTCCATTATAATTTCATTTGGCAGTGAGTTTGTGGTAATTTCTTATCATCTATTCAGTTTCTAATTATATCTTAATGGAAATTACCCATACAGGCAGCTCCCTTAATACCATAAAGTGGATGAAGGGTCACGAGATACTGATGAAACAAAACTGGTCTGAATTCATTATTAACCAAAGTAATCTGACTACATTGGGAGTTTTTGGTGATGTGATGTAGCAGAGGTGACCTTGAACAGGTTAGGATAAGTCTACTGTCTATACAAAACACGTTCATTATATTTATGTGGGCTGTTTTTAGAAGCGGGTCAGGCCAAGATGGAAGTATAAAATGTACAAAATGTGAATTTTGGGTAAAGATCCCTTTTAATAAACGTGTGAAACTGTAACCTGAGTTGGTCCTGCTCTTCTTGCTGCTCTTGGAGCTCCGTCGGGACGAGGTGGTGGCTGAGCTGTGCTCGCTGAGTGAGTCTGGAGCCGAGGAAGTGCTTCCTGTGTTCTCACTACTGTCTCTCAGCATACTCTCGTAGCCACTGCTGCCTCCACTGTGGTAAAACAGGGCAGTTTTCCCCATTGCTGGGGGCAACTCTCCACTCAATACACTGCTGTTGGAGTCAAAGAAACAATCCAGTTACGATAAAACAATTTTTTGGGAAAATCAAGCCTTGACTTGTCACTTTACCTGTTGTCACTTGCATGGCCACTGCTGCAGCGGTGTGGTTTCCTTGGGGCTGTGATCTTGCTGTAAGGAGAGGGGAGTGTTTGCACCACAGCTGCCCTCTCCTCTCCTAGGTTATCGCCACATGCTCCACCTCCACTGAGAAAAACAAGTCAAGAAGCAAGATACAAAATAAAACATGAACAGATCAGTAATTGAAATATTTGTTTTGTTTATTGCAAGATGGAAAACAGTGTGGCAGCAGCTTCACCAAAATGAAATAAAAACGAATTCACCTTGCTGCTGCAGCAGGTCCTTTTTCCTCGGCTCGATCTGTGCTGCCTCCCTGGACGTGGCCTCTGGAGCGGGATCCTGCACTTCCTTGGAGGAGCTCTGAGATTCTGCTATTGACCGCCCGCAGAGGCAGTTTGGCTGTTAGACTTCCCCCCCGACTGCGGCTCAGGGACTGGGTCGACCATGATCCAGGGGCAGATCCTTGCTGCTGCTGAGCAGGGGCCTGGACTGAGTTCTAGGGTTTATTCGTTAAAGAAAAGCAACATCACATCATCAGCTCAATGGTTCACTTGTGAGTTGGTACAGATGTGTTCCTTTCTAGTTTAGTGTGCATTCACACCAGCCCTGTTTAATCCACTTTCTATTTTTAATTCTAGTTTGTTAGCCTAGGAACTCGTTTGGGAGGTTAACATGCACAATTGGCCGAACTCTAATCCACGTAAAAACCTTGATCTCAGTTCGGTGGAAGTGAAATCTGGCACAGTATGAATGCATATGTGAACACCAAGCAAACCGAAAGCTACTCCAAAAGCAGGAAGTAAACTATAGCGCAGGGCATTCTGGGTAAATATGACCAAAACAAACCTGTAAGTCTAACTAGATTAATGCCTTGTGGTCTGTTTGTTACCAAAAACAACAGAGAAATCCTACAACCGGTTCCTTCAGTATTTCTTGGTGTAGCGCCACTACAGGTAAGGAGGGAAACAAGCTTCTCCAAAGACTTTGGTTTGTTTGACACAGAGCAGCATGAAAGAAAACTGCATCAACAGAAAAAGTAACAAATGTTGCAATTTTGGTCCCCAAACGGGCCGAGCCAACTGGTTGTCAAACCCATGATTAGGTGTGAAAACACCTTTCGAGGCAGTTCCTTACCTTTCCGTTCGGGGGGAGGCTGGAGCTGCGGCTGCTTGTATGGGTTAATGACTTGGTGGAGAAGCTCAGAGTCTTGGTGCTAGATGCAGAGAGACTCCTAGATTTAGGACTGCTGGTCATAAGCAATTTACTGACTGCTGAGATTTTTGACTGGCCACTGCCCTTGGCTGGTGACTGTGGTGCACTGCTTGGACTACTGCTTCCACTGAAACTGGGACTGCTGGGGTTCCCAGTGGGCGATGATACTGAGCCAGTCCGGGCGATGCTGCGACCAGTCCGAGGCATAGTAGAGTCCCGTCTGACTCCTCCTGCCCCCCTAAGGCTCTCACCTCTCTCCAGGGAAAAGCAGTCATAGTGGTGGGAGCCACTGTGTGAGCTGTGGACTCTGCCAAGGGAGTTTGTTCGGTTGGCCAGTTGTTCTAACTTGGCACTGAAGAGTCTGCTACTGTCGATGCTGCAACCACGATGTCTGGTGATCCCTGAATTGTCTGTAGAGCTGCTTAGTGATGACACTCCATGAGTGGGTTGGGGGAGAGGACTGGCTGCCCTGTTTCTCTGGTCAAGGCTGGACTTTCGTACTGGTGGCAGAGGTGGGATTCCTCCCTTCTTGTGGGAGAACAATCCCTGTTTTCCTTTGGATCCTAAACGTTCAAGTGTAGCACGGGGACTGCAGGGGGTAGAATTGGTGACTCCAAGGTTGCGGTACTCTGTTCCACTTTCTAAGCCATCCTGGTGGTTGAGTCGGTGCCAGCCGCGGGGAAGACTCGCTGTGCGGTGGATATCTGGGCTGCAGATTCCAGTCAAACATTCACCTTGGACACCAACAGTGATCATCTCACAACCATCCACAACTCTCTTGAAGGAGTCTGGAGAGGAAACCACTTCACCGCCTGATCCAGAGCTACTGTGATCCCCACCTAAGGAGAGCGTTCACATGAAAATAAATAGATAAAGAAATAATACAGACTAAATGCATTTTGCTTGAGGACAATATCTGCTTGTTTCTTACCGTCCTTGCAGAAGTCCCTTCCATGGCTCTTTAAAGGCTCTACTTCCCTTTTTTCTGGCTTAACTTCACAGATAAGTTCTCTAGGCCTTCCTTCCTCCATTCCACGTTTCAACCAAGGGTCTTCAAAGTTTATCTCACTGGAGATGGAGGCTAAAATTTCAGCTTTAGCTTTCACTGTGTCTTTCATTAAGGCCGTCTTTATTGGGGAAGAGAGGATTGTGGGCTCATGTATAATCATGGGTTTGACAACCATGCAAGGGTGAACACTTATTGTAGTCTTGAAAGGGGAAACATTTCCAGGCCCAGGCAGAATCTGAATGTTAGTTTTCGCCATAGATGGTGGCAGTTTTCGCTGCCTGTCTCTGTTTGGATTCCCTTTATCCGACGCCTTCTCTGATAGAACGAGCTCTCCTTCCAGACTGCCTCTTCTTGAGCTTCCCCCGCTCCTACATCCATCCAAAACCTCAACTTCAAAGCTTTGGCTGACTTCAGAATCAACCAGTGCCTCTCCTTGCTGTCTCTGAGACTGGCTGAAGCTGTGCATAGACTGATCTGCTTCGCTGCACATGCTGAGATCGCTCATCCAAGAGGACATGGGTGATCCGGAGTTTGACATTCCTGTTGCTAACGTTTCACCAGTCCGCAACTTTGCCATCGCCACCTGCAACAGTGAGCAACACAGTCAGGCATCCAGAAATGTATTCTTTAGTTTACTACAGTGTCTTTCAGTAGTAGTAACATCTTTTAGGCTTTTGTTATATAGCAACTACAAATAATTTCTTTGGATTTTATTGGGATTTTATCACTCTGACAAAGTGATTTTGAAATGGAAGAAAATGTAAGTTTTACACAACTAGTCTGGAGTTGTTGCTCATTCTTCTTTCCAAGGTAAGTCTGGTACATGACTTTTAGATGAAGTTTTATTTCAACAATTGCTTTCTTCTTGCCACTGCTCTCTAAAACACTCCGAGTTGTGAAGTAAACAGTAAACATTTGACCATTGCAGCCCCTCCAGAGTTACTATGGATCTCTTGGCTGCTTTTCTGTCAGTTTCAGTAGCTTTGAAGTTTTGCCACATTGTTTTACGTTGTTTCCATGTTCAGATGATGGATTAAATCGCTCTCCATAAGATGTTGAAATTATTGTTTTAGAAGCTGGTTCACTTCTCCTCAGATAATTTCTGGAACCAATTGGCTAAAGTCATTGGTAAAAAATTAGAATACCATATCTCTATTGCTTTTGACTTCAGTATTATGCACTACCTTGTGTTGGTCTATCCTGAAAAATACTAATGATATACACTTTAGTTTGTTGTTTGTAGTGTGACCAAATGCTTAAAAGTTGAATATTTTTACAAAGTGTTGTAAGTCTGTTTCAGCCCTCGCCAAAATAAAAAGCCAAACAGCCCCACCAACCTCTGCCATTGCCACCACATCCTTAACGCTTGTGTTTGCTCCAATTCCTGAAGACAGGTGGTAACTTTCCATTGCTCCATCTAAAGCAGCGTCACTGCTAATGCCAATGGGTTGAGGTTCTAAAGCGAGAGCAGCTTCAGAGCCACAGTCACTGTTAAAGCTGATGATGCTCACTGGACGACAGACCAAGCTCTGGTCTTCAACAAGAGCTGTAGCGACAATGTCCTCTTCATCTCTGCAGGCCATGGTGTAAACTACATCATCCTCTCCAGGGAGAAGAGTCCCACTGCCTCCTATAGATGCTGCTGCAGCTAAGGTTTTGGAAGGAAGAGAAAAACTTATTCTTTCAAGCATATTCATCAGTCAGTTGTGTCTAATGTTCATGAGGTATATGTCATTACTGTCTTTGTGTGTGTCCAAAGGTATCGGTGGGACATCGTCATCGCAGAGTGTCTCAGCTGAGCCCAGGCTGGCAGAGAGGGATGCTGTTGGCTCTCGGACTTGTGGGCTCATCCCTGCAGGAGAAGTCCTGGACAGCAGCGACTCTGTGGAGGAGCGGCCACTGTCTGCAGCCAAACTGTCTGCAGAGTCACAGGAGCACAGTTAACATTGAAATTAAATACGTTTTCCAAGTTCAGATGGCATGCATTGACGTATATGGGAAATTTGTTACAAGGTGCATTTATCTGTTACAAGAGATAGGTAGAGTATCCAAAAATTGCACTCAAGTAGGAGTAGCACTATTTGAACATATTTTTATTTAGGCAAAATTAAAAGTAGCTGTCTGAGAAATTACTAAAGAGTAAGAAAATGTCTGTGCCTCTATTACATTCTGCATAGCCATGTTAAAAAATTGCTACATCTCAGTCTAAACAGTATTAAATTGCTTTGCTCTTCTTTGAAGTGGGTCAGGAAGAGATATTGATATGTTATTTTTATGTTTTGTTCTGTAAAGTTATCCTTAAAATAAAGTACTGAAAAAAGAGGAAGAAAGTATTTGGTAGAAAGGCTACTCAAATATTGAAAAACTGGTTAAAAGATAAATGATTGAATATTTAAAAATTCCATCATCAGATGGTCTAAAATATAAAGTTACGTGATAATGTTGGTATTTTAAAATGAAAATTATTAATATAACATGATTACAAAATAATGTCAGTCAAATTACTTTTTTCTTAATCAATTTAACAAAACTTTAACAGAAACTGCGGGTGTGTGTCTGTGTCTGGTGAAAAACCAGTACCTGTAATATATATTTTGTAAACCCTGTTTTGCTTTTATTTCACCTTCTAGTTGTAATCCTTGTTTTTGTCAGCAGGTGGTGCTGCTGTTGCAGAGAGGTCTAGAATTACCGGAAGTTGAAAAAATCTCTTCTTTTCATCTTCTCGCATTCTAACGGGTAAAACGGAAGAAAAGGACATTTCTGAGTCTTTATGGCCACATGGATGAAGAATCCAGGTTTTCGGTAATCAATGTCTGAATTCACGTCATGTTTTTATGTTTGTCCTCTTTTAGAGGGTTTATTGTACTATTGTATTTCAGTTTTCCGTGAAGCCGCGTTGCTACATCTGGAGTGCTAATAGTGCTTTTACATTTTGTTGAAACCGTTCCAAGTTAGGAGCTTTATGCTAGTATTTTGCGGACCATTCACGCACCAAAATACTATTTTCGCTCCTTATATATATATATATATTTATTTTTTCTTCCCGAGGATTTTTGTTTGCCCGTGTTTTGTGAAAGTAGGCTGATAGGAAGGAGGGGAAGACATTCGGCAAATGTCGCCGGGGCCCGGAGTCGAACCCGCGACGGCCGCGTCGAGGACTAAGGCCTCCATACGTGGGTTGTGCTAACCCCCCACGCCACCACAGCACGCCCTCGCTTCGTACATTGAACTTCTATTTTTGCAACTCAGAGAAAATTGTTCTTTTTGGGAATAAAGAACCCCTTTTATTTGAAATTCTGTAAACTCTATTAATCCCGGCTTCTTATGTAAAACAATAATAATAATGATAATAATTACTGTCAGAGGTCAAAGCCTCAGTGGCCTGGCCGTCCTGAGCCAGGCTGTGTGAGGATGGTGGGGGTGTTGATGGCATTACACCCTTCTGAGTGTACACCTTACATCGCTGTGATGGGGAAGATGGAGGCCTGGGAGGGGAAACGACAATAAATAACAAATTTCTATATTATAAGCTGTTATGAAAACACAGGAAATGATTAATATGAAGATATTCAAATTATTGTTCCAGTGTAACTCATGCCTGACCTGTAGTCTGAGGTTTTTGTCAGGCTTGCGATGCCCAAGCGCGGCGACCCAAGAGGACGAGCCTTCCCCTCAATATTTCCAACCGCATTCAGATTCTCATGGCTTCAAAAGGAGACAGCTGACGTCATATATTTCCCCAAGAACAGCAGAAACGTCTAAATGTCAGAGTTGAGACAGCACACAGATGCCAGCAATCCTCACCTGTCATGTAACTGAGAGTTCTTGGCTTTGTGTGAGGGATTGGAGGTGATGATGCTGCTGCTGCCAGTTATGCTCCTGGAACTGGTAACCAGGGGACATCCAGTGGCCTGAGCTAAACTGTGGATCATTGTTTGGGCGAGCTCTGCCTCCTCCACCACCTCCTTGATCTCTTGAAGCTGCTGGTCATTGCTTCTCCTCCTAGAGGCTGCTGGTAGTGGAGCAGGTGAATTAATATTTCAGTAAAATCTTTCATGTGCTGACTCAAGAACCAAAGTTCGCAATATGTTTCCAGGGCCTTGCTTTCTGAAAAAACAAAATGTTACTACAAAATTTAAATTGGGTACCAAGATCCTCTAAGAAAATGTATTTTTGCACTAAATGTGTCTATTTATCCCAGATGAATATGTGTGGTTCCAAATCATACATAATTGGACAGGGAAATC
Organism: Poeciliopsis turneri; assembly: GCA_922788865.1. Classification (NCBI taxonomy): domain Eukaryota; kingdom Metazoa; phylum Chordata; class Actinopteri; order Cyprinodontiformes; family Poeciliidae; genus Poeciliopsis; species Poeciliopsis turneri. The sequence continues at coordinate 2,430,954 of CAKLNU010000038.1, forward strand.
ATATTTATTGATAATTTTATACAATTTTTCAAGATGGTTGTAATGGAGAATACATGTTTGCAGTAAAATTGTCAGTAGTTTCAGCCAGTGGTGGGCATGGCTAACCAACCACTATCTACTAATTTACAAAAAAATAATTTGAGGTCCACTAACGCAAAGTGACAAAATAAATTTGCAAAAGCTAATGCTAAACCATTAAGTATTTAAAAAAATTAGTGGATGCTAATGTTAACCATTCAGATCTCTGTTTCTGTCACACATCTTCACCTCCTCCTAGTTGACAACTGGTGTGAGGCTCACAAACAGCAACTTCCTCAGTTTCTGACTTTTCAACAAATTAGTATTTAAAGTTGTATTAATATGATTTTAAAGTACAAAACATATGATGTAATAAAAAGTTAATCCAACACATGAAAATTAGTTTCATTTTATGTCAGTAATTGGTTTAGAAGGCTCAAAAATTGCAGCCATCTTACAAAATTGCAGTCATCATGGGGCTAAATATGAGAAACAGCCTAAGGGGTGAGCATGCTAATTTTTATGCTTGTGTGCACAATTGAAAGATTTTTACAGTAACAAGCTGCACTGTAATGACAAAGAGAACTATTGTTTTTATTTTTTTTACATGTTGTTTATTGTAATAAGATGTTGGGAAGAGATATTAACTTAAATCTCAGGGATCTGGTTAAATTACCTATTTTGGCCTCGGCATCCAGCCCATCTGCAGAGCCTGGAGCAGACGAGGAAGGACATGACTCCGCCTTGGCACTGGGTTTGCTTGCGGGAATTTCTTCAAAGGGAAATTTTGCCACCTGGAGAAATGAAAAGAATAACTACTTCAATATCAACCTGATTTTTTTCTACGATTTAGCGTTCAACATAAAAACAGTAGAACTGAATCTTATATTGAAGAAAATGGACACACAGCATAGAACAATTTAAATCAGATATCTTTTGGTTGGAACGATTTATAGTTTAATCTTCACAATTATTTTCAGTGCTTTTTTTGGGTTTTTAATAACTGGAGGCATCGGTCACCTCCTCACTGCCGTCAATGCAGTCCAGTCTCTCCTGCAGCTCAGCAAAGGTGTTGCATTTGAGACATTCAGCTCCTTCCTCTGGAACTGGAGCCAATGGTTGACCAACCAGTGATTGGGAGGGCTGCGGCGGCACTGGGCCACTGGTCTGCTCGTCTGTCTGAGCCTGAAAGTAGGAAAGGAAACCATTAAGTTATAATCGAATTCTTCTTCAAGTAGTTTTTTTAATGGTTTCAGATAGTTAATGCACTGTAACTCTGTTCATACAGTTGAAATGAGACATTTTTCTGTAAATTACACAAAAATGCTTTGGAAACTGGAATCTGATGTTTCTTTTGGAGTGATGGATTCTTGCTGGCTGATTGTTGGTGCATCATTCTTACCAGCTCCAGCTGGCCGTTACACAATGTTTTTTGCTTTTATTTGCACATCTCGCATCAAAATACATTAATTTCTGGGACACAATGCATCAACTTGCACCTCAAGAGCAATAAGACGTGGAAGTCCATAATAGCTTCCTGTTTCATTTTCTCCCCCATGTCTCTCAAGGAGGACTTAGCTTTTGAGGCGTTGCCTCCATTTTACACGCATATTGTGAATAAACCAGTCAAAATCTTCCATCAGTCACAGGGTAACTTATAACTTTTGAGTTACATTGAATCACATTGTAATATTTTTTCCATAAAAATCTTTTTCATTCTGACATTTAGCAACTATAAAGAAGTTTGGTAATCCTGACCGAACTAAAGGAGGAAGATTTTCATCTGATAATGTGAATTATGTTTTTACCTTCCATTTGGTTACATTTGGTTTCAGATGTATTGACTCTTGACCCCTGACCTTGTTCTGGACTCCAGCTGGTGGACCTTGCCCCTGTATTTGATGCTGCTCAGGTGTTTTTCCTCGGAGCAAAGCTGGGACAATCGGGACGAACTCCGGCGGCCCCTCGTTGTCCGTCAGCTCTCTGTCCGACACCGCCGCTCCGTTTGGGCCCACATAGATCACCGTGTCGCAGGACTGCTCGCTGCTGGAGTACTCGTCCGGGTCGCTGGATAGCCTCAGCAGTGGCAGTTCGGAGTCGGCATCGCCGCGGTGATGGAAAGGTCGCAGGTGGGTTGGACGGCGCATACGACCCTCCTCACAGGAGCTTTCTCCTCCAGAGGAACTAGACGTATACTGCTGCAGAAAGACAGTGATGAAGATAATTCAAATGTTTCACTTTTTTTTTCCTCTTTTGATTAGTAACCAACATAAAGTTTCTTGTTTCAAAATTATTTTTAAAAGTAATAATTTCAAAATTTAAAAGTATAACCAGTCTCATCTTTTAAATTGTCACATAACTTTCTTACAGGAAAACTAACGCTGTATGGTCAAAGTTGCCATTTAGAGTGATTTTAATTAATTGAAGTTCTGATATTTTTTATATTTATTGGCTCAATAATAAACTAAGTATGATAGAACGTATTAAAATAAGCCAAATATTCAGATTTTTGTAGAAAAGGAATCTGTAAATCATCGTAGATCCAAAACAGAAGGGTCAGACTTATGGTTCCCAAATTATCTGGTTTTCTTAGAACAAGACGTTTCTGAGTAAAAGTGATACTATTTACTGTGAATGAGAAATAATCAATGTTGTACCAAACATTTGTTTTTGTTTTAATTAGTTTTTTTTCCATGAAAGTGCCACCTTTAACAGGACATTACGACAATGCTGCATATATCAAGAACAATTTAAAAAGAAGTTTGACTTCACATCAAACTTCAACATCAGGCAGCTTGAAATTGGCGATAAAAGTAAAGTTAGCACCAGGCAACAGTTAACACATCTGTCAGTACAATAAACAGCCGACAACCCGTCAAGTTAAACAGTGTAATCTGAACACATTTTATAGTTATTGTCTAGCTACAAACAGTTCTAACAATATCCAGTATTATTTTAACCGTAATAATATTTTTAAATCCGATCAATTAGCTTTTTTAAATGTCTAAACTGAGAGGAACTAAAGACAAATTCCTTCTTTCTTGGTGAATAAAGCTGACTCATTTAGCTTATATTTTTAAAAAACAGAATACTGATGTTGTTATTACTGCTGATAAAATATTGTTCCATACAATAATAATAATATATAAATTGAGCTTAGTAAAATACATTTAAGCAGTTAAATAAATTAGTGCATGCTGTATTTTTAATTTGTGTTTAGAAAATAAATAAATAATGCAATAAATCAATAAATTAGTCAATATGTAATGCCTCATCATAAATATTAAAGACCAGAATTTAAATGTTATTTATGATTCTATTACAATATTTCACATATGAAATGTTATTTTTAATGTTATTCTTTTTAACCTTTTCTAGCTTCTTTTAGCATTTCTGAAAAACATCTGATCTTAGCAGAGAAGCAATGTAATAAACCACATCTGTTTTAACTCTGAATATACTTTATGTTTCTGAAATAACTATATTAGCCACCATGCAGGGATTTTTCTAAGAATAAAAACTACAGCCAGTATTACAATAACAGTTCAGGAGAGTGCGCCGTTAGTTACAAGTTCTTTATTTTCCTGGTTGTGTCGTAACCAGATATTAACACACCGTGTTGATATTTGCAGTTTAATTATAGTCAGAAGAAAAAACATCAAACTCACCACAGTTACTTTAGTTTTCTTCTTTTTCATGCGGAGGACGCGTGAAGCAATCTGGATGGTGGAGAGGGTTTCGGAGAAATCTCTCGGCGAGGCGGAGATGTGAGCAATCATGGTGGTCCTGCAGTTCATGTTGCCTAGCGACTCCCTTAGCAACATGGTCAGCTTGCTGTCCCTGGTTACACGTATAGATGAGACAGGTTGGAAATGCATACATGTGTACGACGTGACTGAGTGGGTTTTCAAACAGAAATTCTTATTTATCTGACAGATCGAAGTAATTACAGCTTCTTGGAAAAAGTATTCACTCCTCTTATACTTTTCAGAGTCTCAGGTTTCCGATTCATTTGTGTGTCGGTGTGTAAAGGGAGTAGTGCAGTTTGATCTGTTTGACTAGGAACAAGGCATTTATGCAACAAACATTCGTCAAGCAAAATAAATTTAGACCTGAAAAATGTACGATGTGCACTCCTGATTCAATATTTTGTAAAATCACCTTAAAACACAGTTACAGCTTTGACTAATGAACCTATTATTGTTAATAAAGATGCACAATATTGGGTTTTTGATCGATATCCGCCATGCCGATATTCTCAAACTCATTTGGCCAATAACCGATACCAATAACAATATTTTTTTTCCTTTAGCTACTTACTAAAATGATATGGCTTTCTGGAATTAAAATACTGTCTTTGTCAATTTAACTTGCTAGCAAATGCTAAAATGGAGGCAACACTTTCAACTTGCATTCTGTTTAATGTCAAATTTATTCATGACATTTCCTCTCTCTAAGACAAAGACACTCAAACTGCAGACTTGACGTTGTGCTGTGTTGTCACTGGTTTGTCATATAAAAATAATGCCTTTTATATCTATGAGTTATTTTGACAGAATGACCGATGTCCGATATTAAAGCTTATATCGGTTGATACTGATTTGCCGATAATTGTGCATCCCTAATTATTATTGTGGCTGATTATGTTTGGGGTCATTTGTGTTGCTGAAAGGTGAATCTGCATCATAGTGTCAAGTCATCTGCAGGATTTCCCATCCATTTCCTGCTCCTGCTTAAGAAAAGCATCCCACAGCATGATCCTGCCATAATCCGCAGTGTTAAAATACTTCCATACTATTAATTATATTTATTGACTTACATTTGTCCTGTCTTCACATTCAGCAATTTGTGTTTGTAACAAAAGGAATGTAAACATTTCAAGGAGTGTGAATACTTTTGCAAGGCAAATATTTGTTTAAAATATGTTTAAAAAACAGTTAATTTGTTGCAAAAACAAAAGAAAGACTGTCAGTAAACTCTCTTTAGATATTATACAGTCTAATATTAGAGTCTTCGGAGAGGTTTACTTTAACAGATGGTGGGAAGTAAAAGTAGGCTGTGTGTTTAAGAGAAGACTTTCTCCTGGGTGGCCCGCTGTAATCATTTATATCTCAGATCTGTGTGCAGCAGCAGGATGACAGAGAACAGCTCCTCTGTGTCCTGTTAACTCATGCTGTTGTCTTTTTTTTGTGTGTGTGCGTAAAAAACACAGCCTGCAGGCATGTACATTTACACACACACACAAATTATGCACACACTCCTACCCTGACCTCCTCTTCTTCATCACTGCTCTCTTCTCATCTTCTGCCTTGGGCTTCAACAAACCCTTCTCTCTCTCCTTAAGTCTCCCTCTATCTCTGCATCGCTCCCTGAGATTAATGTAGGTAAACTCATGACTCATGAAGTATTCATTTGGATATTAATTCAAGTGCTGAACTTGTTGGATTAGATCGCAGCGCTCAGTTTCTACTAAATCTATAACTGGATCTTCTCTAGGAAAGAAAACTTTCGACGTGTGAAATTATGATCTTCGTGGGTCAACGATCAACAATCAATCTGGCATTTTAAATCCCAGAGCATCACGTTTAAGGTTAAAATCAAGATCAATCCATCTGTTGTCTGTATGCTTATCCGTGCAGCTACATCTCTCTAAATTGCCCTGAGCAGCGAGGGCAATTAACCTCAGAAGCGCATTTTTGGGCAGAAAGAAGAAGCCAAAGTATGAGGAAAGAACCCACGCATGACGCTCAGCGAGAACGGGCAGATGCATCCCTGCATGGGATCCACACTATAAAACATTTCATTTAGTCATGTCGACTGTCTTCTGCTTTTTGAGTCAAACAAATGAGTTTTATATTTTGAACCTAAATGTGAGTTTGTGAAAGATAAACTTACAGCAGTAATTTATGTTAACTTTTTTATTAAGAGTTAATAAACCAGAGTTTTCAGGTTAGTACTTAAAAAACTGAAATAAGAAAAAGACAAGAATGGGAAATACTTCCCAGAATGCTTAGCGGTTTGTTTAGTATCCTAAGATGGATACTAAACTCTTGATCTGACTCTTATGTTACTAAGGTAAATGTTTATTTTGATACTTGAAGATAATGTCCTGTTCACACTAAATGCTTCTGAATAAGATGCAGAGCTTTCAGACCTCAGATAATGCAAACAAAACAAGTTCATGTTCATTCATATATACAGTCGGTGATTACTTCTAAAATGTGGTGAATAATTTTTGACTTCTTGTTCTCTTTCCACCATCTTTAGCTAGCTCTGCCATCAGCAAGTTATTTTCAGCCAGAAAGCCGTTCCTCTGTGCATGTGTTATTCTTTTTCGGCCTCTCCATGAAAACCCTTAGAGAGATCAGAGTGTGAAAATCAATACTCTGAGCAGCCGGTCTGGAACCTCTGGCTTTGCCAAAAAAATATCTCAAATCATGTTTTTTGCCAGTATGACGCTCGTTTTGAACTTCTGTAAATCCCCTCGGCCATTTCTTCATGGCCAAGCGCCTCGAGTTTCTGCCATGTGCTTGCATGATCGCACAGAGCTACTAGCAGCAATGAGCAGCCGTGCAAATCACAACAAATACAGGAGCATGTTGAGGTGGACTGCCTGGTCATACACTGTAAAACATTTGAGTGGCTTTAGCGGTCACTGGCGATTGTTAATTAAAATTGTTTTAAGCTTTTACTTAAGTTTTTATAAAAGAAAGAAAGAAAAGAAAAATGTTTTTAGCCTGTGTTGTTGAATGACTTATTCTGTGACATTTCTTCAGTCGCTAAGCATTCTGGGAAATAGCTCCCACTCCTGTCTTTTTCTTCTTTCAGTTTTTTTTAAGTGTTAACCTAAAAACCCTAGTTTATTCAACTCTTGGAGGTTTGACAAAATGAATAAAAAGTTAACACAAATTACTACTATAAGTTTATCTTTCAGAAACTCACACATTTAGGTTCAAAACCTAAAACTCTAAATTTATTTGACTTAAAGAACAGAAGACAGTGAAAGCTGCTCAAATGTTTTACACTGTCAGACTGTCTGATATCGATTATTGGAATATACTATTGATTAATAACACAAATAATCCACTGCTCAGCTCAAAGTGGAGGTAAAGATCAACCATCAGTTCATTAAAGACGTCCAAATGAATATCAACGAGGATCTTTGATACTTTATATAACTTAAAAATTCATAAGTTCTGTATTTGCTTATAAACTTAGTTTTTTTCAACAAGAAAATAATGTAACTATGAAGAGCAACATGAGTGAACAGCCTTTTGAAAAGGAGATGTTGTACAAATGAAGATGCATGGCCTTTAAAATAACCTGTTTCCGACTCCAGCAGAAGTCTGAGTCACCAGGCGAAGCTCTGTGTTCATCTTCAGTGCTTATATAAGCATTAGGTTGTTTTGCAATGTAAATTCAAAAGACAGATATTATATTAACTCAGCAAAAAACAACTTTAAAAGATGAAAGGAACGAGAGAAGTAAAAAGTTCACCTGAATATTTATGGCTTCATAATCTGCTGCAGTCAATTAAAATCAACACATCAACAATTTTTCAGCAATTTTTCTACATATATTACCAAATACTTCTGATTTAATTGTTTATCCTTTCTATTTGTTTTTTATTTTTCAGTAATGTTTCTTTCATTACTTTTCAAACGTATTTGCAGTACGACATTTCTTTTGTTTTCTTTACATCAGTCCTTTCTGGATACCAGGAGAAGGGATGTCAGTTTTTTCCTGAGTTTCAACAGTCTCATATTCAAGTTAATTCTGTTTTAACATCCTTTTAACATTTTTTTATTATCTTCCTTATTCTTTTTCTCTCTTTTTACAACTTCTTAGCTCAGGTTACAATTTATCTCCCTTTTCTCGTCTTTGCCAGTCTGCAAACCAGAATTTTAATTAATATGGAGGAGCATCTGTTGTTGTTTAAAACGTTAAGTTCTGATAAAACCTGAAGCATCTATAGAAACATGTTCTCTGCTCTCCTCTTCCCATCCTCCTACTCAGTCTCTGCCTCACTCCTCACCGCATTTATCTCACACATTTGGTAATTTGGCCTCTTCTTCTCTCCTCTTCAGGATCCAATCAGTTCATTTTCACACACTTCCTCTTTGCACTCCCCGCCCACACACACACACACACACACACCAACCTACTTGTAGGGAATGTGTTTGCTGCCGTTGACCAGGGCCAGAATCACGTTCCCGAGGGCGGACAGAGAAAGGCACAGAGGAGCCGAGCTTGGTGAAGAGTTTTCTCTGCTTTTCCCACCGCCGCCTCCTCCCAGTACTTTAGCATCACAGCTCCCCAGGTCCAGCAGGTGGAGGCGACTACGACCTCCTGACACTGAAATGTGTGAAAAACAGGTCAGTAAAAGCAGAGGAAGAAACAGGTGGGAAATAAACTGAATTCAAGGTATCTGTTGGTTTATTAGCAAGTAAAATTTAAGACTTTTTTTAGACCATTTATGACCACCTTCAATGAAATTTAAGACTGAAAAACCTACAAATATAGAGGATGTTTGAAGGTACTTAATGCATTGCGATCAAGAAGAGTCAGAATTGTGACACTGGGTTTTTTTCCTAGGTTAAAAAGCTAGCTAGCTAACAAGGGTATATATCAGCAGCTTGTTGCCTCAAACTTTTGCCTGACCGAAAAGTCCTGCATGAAAAAATATATAATTTCTACAAATTGGAATGCATGTGTGATTAAATTTTTTGTGAAAATGTGTTTTTTAATAATTATGGCATTGGATCCTTTCATTTGTCTCTTAATGTGTGTGAATTAAAAATAGAACCTTAAACGAGCTTTATGTGTTGATAGTTTGTGACAGGGTTATTTGTAATTTAGAAGCATAATAACAAACATTTTATTTCAGCCTGTAGATACATCTTCGGTTTTTCTTTTTAGTGACATAGTCTTATGCCATTTATTCATTATTATCTATTATTTTTAAACACAATCCTTTGGTAAGCTAACTGTAGCGTCGGACTTTTAGCTAACGTCACGACACATAAACGGCTGTTTACATGCAGTACCTTGCGGATCACTAGGGGGCGCATGCGGGCCACAGTTTGAGAAAGACTGCTTTAAATGGATTCTAATCTAAATTAGAGAGCCAGTTCAGTAAACCTATGGAAGATCTGGTACGTAAAATTAGCTTGACATTTAAAGTGGTGAGGTCAAATATCACAATGCAGACTGCACACTTATCTTGTGTATATTAGATAAAATTGTAAATCACCTGTTTAAAATGCAGGAATGAGTAAAGGCTTGACTACGTCAAGGACTCTCAGTTGACAAAAATAAAAGCTTCTGACAACTGTTTTTCTTGCCAACGAGAAAGAATGTCACGTCAAAAATTACGGCAAGTTTTTGCAGAAAGACTTTTGGAGTAGGGGAGATGTACTCCCTAAAGTCTTGCATCTGTTTTACATTTCATTCGTTATTTAAAGCCGTCCATACAGTCAACTAAAGCATTCAGTGGGGCTTTATATTTCCTGCTTACAATCAAGTAGATTTAAGATTAGTGGAATGATATCTGATTTTTGCTTAGGATGAAACTGAAGTGGAGCTTTTAAAAAGCGAACAAAGAATGCATCCCTACCCAATCCAACAGGACAATTTAGAGAGTTTGACAGTGAAGCTGCAGCTCTTGAGGTAAGATTCAAATAACTCTAAAAAACGTTTTATTGAAGCACAATGACAAATGGATGAAGATTAAACCAAAAGGAACATTTTCTTCAATGTGCTTTGCTTCCAAGTTTCAAAATGGGGAACACTGGATAAATGTCAAAATGTGCTTAAAATAAAAGACATTTTAACAGATGAAGTACAGGGTCAGATGGAAGCAAAATGAGAACCATGCATGCTCTCACATTAGTAACTCATCCCAAATGAGGGATTATTAGCATGTTGACAAGGTTTGATTTACTCCCTTTGTAGAAGCTAACATTAGCAACAATGCTAATGCTAGCTAAGATGTAGTCAATAGTTGTTGGGGATTAATCGCATGTTAACTAGGTTTGATTTACTCCCTGTAGTATGCTAACATTGTAGAAGCTTAAATGAGCAACAATCCTAAGATTAGCTAAAATGTAGTCAACAGTTTGTGGGGTATTACTAGCTTGTTCTCTAATATGGACTTATTCTATTTATACAATATTGTCATATGATAAAAAAAATTAGCAACAATGCTATGATTTGATAAAATGTAGTCAGTAGCATGTGGGTTGTTACTAGCATGTTAAGTATATCACTGGAGATCAACATGCTAGCCCCCACATGCTACGAACACTAACACTGTGCTAACTGGAAGCATTACCACTACATTACTAGTCCTTCCATTAAACTAGAAGTAATTTTCAGCAAACTCGAACAATTTAAATCTGCATTATGCTGTGTTACGGCTGAGCTTTGGTCCCCAAATGGCAGCATGTGGATCTTAGAAGAGTTATTATACGTGGAAATAAATCTGAATAGGAAACACTGACAAGTACATTAATGCGCTCACATTTTGTGCATGAGAAGTGTCAGACTCTGTCTCAGTCACATGCAATGACTCAGTGTGATTGTGTTATCACACTGTTATTCTCTAAGCACTGAATAATTATTAATAGATCACACAGTGACATACTGGTGACAGATTTGCATTTATAGCACACACTGATCTGATTATCATAATTCAGACAAACTCTTTTTCTCAATAAAATGAAAAATTAAATCTGCAGCAGGAAAACACATCTCGGTGGTAATAATGTTTTTCTAGCATAGAGGACTCACTCCCTCCTTTGCCTGTCTTTTCCATGCGGTACTGGTAGATATGCAACGTGAAGAGCATGTGGGAGTTCCTGTGTTCTTCCTCTGTGGTGTTGGGCCGCTGGCTGCTGTGGCGAGCTGCGATGGCCGCATCCAGGAACCAGGCCGCCTTCTCTGGGGTGGGAGCACGGAGCTCCGACTGGTTTTGGAGCTGGAAAACAGCCAGATTTGAAAAATAAAGCATCAATGTTGCAGATATGACATGAAGGGGGAGGTAAGAGGAAACCAAATTAAGCCAGAGGGGTTTGAGTCACCAGCCAAAAAGTATTTATACGATGAATATGTTTACAATGAGGATTTGGCATGTAGGGCTCTGCTAGTAATGGTTCACCTGCAGGTATATGACAAACAAAAAAGCTGCAAGGAGTGGAAAATGTGTGTGTGCTGGAGGATGTAATTACTGATGAGATTATGCCAGATTAGTTGGGGATTATACAGATGTGTTTGCACCAGACCCTCCAATCCTATAAACATGCAGACATTCTGCTGCTCATTTGTTGCTGTCCCTTTGTGACAATCTGACTACTGCTGCGTGTTTTGTCATTACACTATTTTATTTGTGCTTTTTCACTCTTTGAAAAGGTGCAATACCTTTCAGGTAAGGTAAAACAATATTTACATTTTAAGGTTTCCCCCAGTAAACTTGCTAAGCCCGCTCAGCAGTCATTCATCGTCGCATTTTTGAGTTAAAAAATGTGCCAAGACGTTTGAAAATATCACTTGATAATTATCTTATTGGAAGATTTATACCTGAACACCAACTATAAAGTCTTAAAACGTGCAAACATTTAAAAAATATATAAATAAGCAATGCTAAGCCTGGTGGGGGCACAAGTAAAGCCTGGCGACCTGCCAGGCTCATAATACCTTGAGAGAAACCCTGCATTCGAATGATTAAAGTTTTACATCAAGTGCTTTTTCCTTCTGTACTTTTGATTCTCATTATTTTCAAACGTCACAAAGATGTGTTTCTATCCCGACTCCAAAAGACAAAATCGACTTTTAAAAGTTAAAAATAAATTCTGGAGCAAATTGGAAACATTAAAATAATCTAGCGGCTGTCAGAAGTACCTGCATGCCACAGATTGGATCCTCGCAGAGATAAACTCCAGGCGACTGGCCGTCCTGCAGACTTCCTGTAGCCACTTCAGACAGCAAATCCTTCAGGTTTTCCTCCTTTCCCCAAACCTGAACACAAATCAATCAGCTGATCAGAGCTGATAACATTTTATTTGATCTCAAAGCAAATCGGTCTCAACAAAACATTATAAAAAAGAAAGTAACTTTGTCGACCAAATAAATGGCAAAAATTTTAATAGCAGAATTTGTAAAGAAAAACTTAAGAAAATTTGGGATTAAAGAGTTAAGCTGTAGAATTTCTAGAATTGTTTTTTTTTTTTAATGAAATTCTAAGAATAATGAATATATATGATGAAGAAAGCATTCTGATCCATTTCCAGTTAAATTAAAAGATTTCAATCACCAACTACCCAAGCACACACTGTAAAACATTTGAGCCACGTTTAGTTATTTATAATATGTTCTACTCTTGAAGTCAAATAAATTTAGCGAGTTTTAGGTTTTGAACCTGAATGTTTGAGTTTGTGAAAGATAAACTTACAGCAGTAAGTTATGTTAAGAGTTGAATAAACAAGAGGTTTTAGGTTAGCACTTAAAACATCTGAGAGAAGAAAAAGAACAGAGGTGAGGACAGTTTTTATTTACATATTGTGAAATAATATGTAAATATTTCACAATAAATTGCAGCATTAAGTTAGACTTTACAATTCAAGATTAATGAATTTAAAAAACAATGTTCAGACAACTTGCTTCTTGTTGTTAAATCAACTTAATGAACTTTAATTTCTGAGTTAAAATCAACAATTTCCTTGTTGAGTTGCAGAGTCAAAGCAGCAGGTGGACTTTCAGTTTCAAGTTAAATCACCTTCAAATGTTTTACAGTGCAGTTGCTTTGCTGATTTATAATATCTTTACTCAAAAGATAAGAAATGTCACAGAATAAGTCATTCAACGCCACAGGCTAAAATTCTTTTTCTTCACTTTTTTTTTTATAAAAGCCTGGGAGCATTTCTTAAGTAAAAGCTTAGAAAATGCTAAATTAACAACGTCAGTGACCGATAGAGCTGCTTCTTTTTCCATTTGATAGAAACATTAGTGATGCTTTGCTTTTAATGAAAACTGAGGTGTTTTTCTCAGTCACCTCCACAGCAGAGACTCGAACAGAGAAGCGCGCTCCTGTTTTCTCCTTCCTCTCATTGATGAGTTTAAACAGCCAGGATATGGCACAGGGGATTATTCCCAGGGTCTGAAGAGAGTCATCACGACCAATCATTGTGTACGATTTTCCTGGATGACACACAGAAAGACAAAAAGCAAGGGGTGAGAAAAAAAAAAAAGATCATAAGACCTCTATTCTCTGGAGGAAGATGAGTTAGAAAAAGGTGTGAGAGTGAAATGATCGTCTGTGAGTGGATCTGAGTCTCCTGCAGTCACAGGACGATGATTATCCTCCTCCTACACCTGCTGCGGCTGTCAGAATCAGGAGATCAAACACCCGCCTAAACAAAGCCATATGTCACAGCTAACATGTGGAAAACAGAGGACATGAAAGCCTGACTCCTGTGATGCAGCGTGGAGAAATGTTTCCCATTTGTTCTGAATGAGGATGGAGGGGAGGCTGTCAGTGACGTTGTGATTTTACATTGTTCTCCCTCAGCGTTTCCTCAAGCATCTGCTCTAAAAACACTGAGCTGCTTCATGAAATGGTGCAAACGCTTTGTAAAAGAGACACGTTATACTCGTTTATTTGGAGAAGAAATGATTTGTTTTAAGCTACACATTGTGGCATTTTGTGTTAAGAAAACCAAAAAGCTGCTCCATAAGTGTAAAAGCTGACCTATTAGGTTTCCTTGAACGGGTTATCACCTATAGCTCTATGGCATTTGTCAAAGTCGAGGATGCTCTGTACAAGCATCCATTGTACAGAGAAAACAGCTGGCCAAACGTGCTGGAGTTCCATTTGGGTTGCTAGGCAACTCCAGACTCAGTTGGGGTTGCTAGGTAACGGCACAGTTACAATAAAGAGGATTTTGAAATGTCTTGTTTTCCAGACACTTAAAAACATCAATGTTTTGCCAGAAACAGACGAGTGTTTCTGCTTGTAAAAATGGCGCTTAATTGTTTTTAGAAGCAGTTGAGACTTGAAAGGACGTACAAAAAATATGCAAAAAGTGAATTTTGTATAATGGGTCCTCTTAAAAGTTAAACAACTTCAACACCAGACCATTAACTTTGACTAATTTGATTTTCCAGTTGATTCAATGAATTTCCTCCAACACAGCTTGTCTATTTAACAGCCGTTGTCTCTCTGTGTGTCTCTCTTCCTTTCAGGCCTGATTTTACGAGAGAATATGAGTGTTAGTACATCACAGCCATTTCCTTTGTTCTCGCTGATGCAGGCTGTCAAGTCCTGGTTCTGTGGCTGACTGCTCCAGCCAGATGCACAGGAACGTTGCGCTGCAGGCTATAAAACAGTGAGTGAACTGATGTGTATGCCTCGTAATTTGTCGCATCGAACCAAAATACAGATGCTGTCACTGTCTGAACAAGGTTAAAGTAAACAAGAAGTGAGTGTCAAGGCATGGAGTATTCAGTACAATGATCCAAAACCTTCAACCAGCTACGGTAAAATAGTTTAGATCAAAGCTTATTCATCAGCTAGCATGTCCTATTCCTGACTGTGCCAGTAGAAAATGGAAAAGTTGTGATTTTCAAGATAAAAAAGCTGGAAGAGAGCTAAAAGACAAAAAGTAGCTGCTTGCTGCACTTCAGCTTTATATATTACAAATCTAGAACAAACAAAGGCTGCAGCCTGAAGTGAACCAATTCAGATTTTGGTCAAATCTAATTATTTTTTTTGCCATTCACATCTAAATGAATGTGCACGACCAGTGTGAACTGCAAACGACCTGAAAGTGTCCCGTATGCACAGAAGAGGACGCAATGACGTCACACGTAGAGAGCATGCTCAGTGTTTTACCAACCGCTATGAAGAAGAAGTAGTTCTCAGTGTCTGCTGAGGTAAACATGGATGCTAACAGTTGAGCATAGCTTACGATTTTGAAGAAGTTGTCCAACTGGAGCAGCACATTAACAACTTAATCCTCATTATTGTCCCTCGTGGTTGTCGTTTTCCTTCCTGCTTGCGAGTATCAGGACGCAGAATCGTGACGTTTGTCGAGTATCAGTGACAATCAGGTCGGATGTCTGCAAACTGGACGTTAGGTCACATTTGAATCGGATACGTATCGATATCCAAGCGCTCTGGGTCGCATTTGAAAAGAATCCGACCTGTATTGTTCAGACTATCTCGAAAGATCGGATACAGGTCGCATTACGGCAAACAAAATCAGAATCGGGTCACTTTATACAGTATCATCTACTTAGCAACCCAGAACAATTGGAACCAACATTTAGTTTTATAATAAAACATGGAGAACCAACCAACATTTTGCTTTACACAAACCTAGAACTCAAACTTTATATCTCTAACTTTTCTTTCTTTTGATTTTGTTTTTGTTTTCCTTCTAATTCATGTAAAGCACTTTGAACTGACCTGTTCCTGAAAATGTGCTAGTAAGTAATATTACTTATCTACCTATTCAGATAAATATTTTCTTAAGCGTTCTGTACAATGTCTATTACACAAAAAGCCAATGACTAAATCTTACATTTGTGACTGCAATGTGACAAAGTGTGGAAAAGCTTAATCACTCTTAGGCTTTTTGGTAACAAAATCTGTGATATTTGGCTAATATCAATATTATACAAATGTAGCAGTTTTTCATATTTGGCTTTTTTCAATGCAAACCTGCTTGTTGTGCTGAGCGTCTGCGTCTGACCCCTCATAAATCCACAGCCCTGGGCTTCCAGGCTGAAGATAAACACTCTTTGTGCTACTTTCCCCGTTTTAATGAGCAAAAAGGTAATGTCATTATAACGCGGCGGCCCCATTAAGATTCATGGCCCAGGGTGAGCTGCTGCTGCAGCAGCGGCTTTTTAAGCTGAAACCGTTCCTGGTCACGAATGCAGAAATCCATTCAGAAATCCATCAACAAAAGTTTGTTTCTCCAGGCTTATAAAAGCGCCTGCAGTGTCATTTACACGGCCATGCTCAAGCAATTAGAGGAAACATTAGTTCCAGATGTAGTCGTTCATTACAGAGAGAGTAGTTTCTACCATTAATTCTGTCTTTATTTTTCTGTTTCAAAGTTTGATGGAAGTTGTGCTGTCTAGACGAGCCGTGGTGACTTATTTTGTTTTAGGAGGCTCTAATTATTGTGTGCACATCTGTCTCACCCACTCATTAATTTTATATGCTCACCCACATTTAGCTTAAGATTGTTTGAGTTCGTCTCTGCATGTGCGTGTGAGCAGCTCAGTGCAGATAAATACACTCCCAGGTCACTTAACTTGCATATCTGTGGACAAAGAACTACACAAAGAAAGATTTAAATTTTATTTTTAAATGTCACTTTAATTCAAAGACTTGTCTTCCCGAGGTTTTTGAGGTGCTAATTAGCTCTATGGAAAAAATTTTAAAAACCATTTAAAATGATCAGTGTCTCTGATTTTACTCTTTATATGTATATGTTTCAGTAAAATGAACATTGTTATTTTATTCCATGGATTACTGACAACATGGCTCTGAAATTCCAAGCAAAAATTTAGTATTTATTTGCAGAAAATGAGAAATGGTGAAAATAAAACACTTGCAGTGCTTTTAGACCTCAAATAATGCAAAGGAAACAAGTTCATATTAATTTAGAAACAACAATACAAATGTTTTGACTCAGGAAGACTTCAGAGATCAATGCTTGGTGCAATAACCAGGAGGTTTTCAACGCAGTGGGCTCTTACGTTTTCCCAGTGCTGTACATGTCAAACAAGGAAATATAAATAATCTAGTTAATTTAATCCAAATTGTGATTTTGAGTACAAATTGAGAGTTTTTCTCAGGGCCTCAGCTTCATCCAACACATTTGAATTCCCATTATATTCTGTTCTATATTTTAAAGAGACTTGGTGGAAACTGGATGTATTCAGATCACAGAACATGACCAATGATGCAGGCTGAGGGATAAACACAACTGGGACTGACCTGAAGTTAAATAATGTGTCTGTGGTGCTTGGCCTTTGTTAACGCTGCACATGTTTGGGTTCAGATTGCGTTGCAGTGTGCAGTGCAGGGTCCTGACCCTTTCTAAGACAGCTTCTCTAAAAATCAGCTTCAGGAGGATTAGGGAGCAAAAGAGGAAGACAGAAAAACAGCCTGAGCAGACTGGGGAAGCTTTCAGCCAGAGCAGACACTAATCCTCTTCTGTCTCTGATAGACGAGGGAGAGTCGCCAAGTGAAGGACTGACACACTGGCAGTCAGGCACACATACGAGGGATGGCTCATAAACCACGTTTGCTCTGTTTGTGTAGCTGAGGAAGTTGTGTTCAAGAGGCTGTTACCCAGTTTGGAGTGTCCGAAGCAGAAGATGCAGCCGTCCGCTCCGTTCACCACTGACTGGATGACCTCTGCCACCGTTCCTGCACACACCTCCGCCTGGCAACGGGCGACCACGGAAAGACGATGAGGAAAAACACAAAGCAAAGATTACATACCGAGGTGGTCACATTCAAATTATGAGTCTATTCACACTCATTTTGTGATCAAAGTACTCGTTTTTGCATTTTTTTTTTTTTTTAGCAACTTGGGAAGCAATATGTGTTTCTGTGGAAAATATTCACTACTTGAAAATGTTCATGTTTTCACCTTTGAGGTGAGAATGACAGAAGGTTTTCAGGTTTGTTTGTTTTTTTGTTAAATTACACACATTTGTAAATGTGTAATGCTCAACAGTGTCGAAGCACCACAATGCACCACAAATCTGGAACAAACAAAGCCGAAACATGGAGTTCCTTTAAGCTAAAACTAGATTTAAAACCTTAGAAATGAAACAATCAATGTTCTGATGTGTAACGACGGCATTTGATAATTGTTGACTGTGTTCTACAACTTTGTACTTTTGTTTTTATGATGTAAAACTCTTTGAACTGCCTTGTTGCTGAAATGTGCTATACAAATAAACTTGATTTATTGACTGATTTGTTGTGCGCTGTAATCCAAAGCTCAACTCCAGCTTGTAGTTTCACTAATAACTAAGAGGTGAAAGTGTAAGGAGGAATTTTATGTAAATTAAATACTGTATTCCAAATAAGTTTGGCTTCCAGTGGTGATTTAAAGAATGATCACATTCCAAACAATTTGACATTTTTAGGAAAAAGGCTGACATTTAGTGTGTTGCAGTAGATTTTCGCATCAATATTCTCACCTGTGATGCATCAGGAGGAAATGCGGCGTCGAAGGTGAACATCTTTGGAGGAGCGTGATTGACTCCTGCTCTTTTCTGGGAGGCAGCATTCAGTGTCTGGTTGGCAGACGGGTCCATGATGGTGATCTGTTTCTTTCTGGGATCCACTTTCAAGAAGGAACTGGACTCTGCAGCATCAGACTGAGACGTTGGGCAAACTCTGACCATCACCTTCACCTGAAAGGTAAATTCAAGAGCATTACCGTAACATAAAATTATTATATTTAAAAAAAATTTTTCTTGGTGCCCACTAAACAAAAAGAAAACTGCAATTTTATTAGTATTTATGTATATATATATATATATATATATATATATATATATATATATATATATATATAATTTATAATTTTATATAATTTTATTTTATTTTTTTAAAGCTATAAAATATACATTTTGACCTTGTGCTTTTTATTTTAGGATTTATCAGAACTCCAATGTTGGGTATTATTTATAATTGTATATCTTTTATTTTGGAAAACTGTCTTTTATTCCCTGTTGCTTCTGTCTTGCCAACTTTTTGGTTTGAATCTGGATCTTTTCTCCTGCTGGGTTGAATCTGTTTCCCTCGTTAACTTCTGTTGTCTTTCCTCACAGCTGCATCCAGTTGTAATCAAAAACCTGCTCCTTATTTTTCAGTAAAGTTTTTTGTGTGTTTATTTTTACCTCTGTCTCCTTCACCGTTTGTGACAAAAATAAATTGTTCAACGAGGCCTTTACACACGGTAAGTCTGATTTTAAGAGGGCTCACTTTCTTCGTGGGTGTGAATCTGATCAGTTTGTAAAAAATGACCCGGATGAAACGATGCCAGGCTACAAAACCGGATTAGCAAGAAAGCTAATTTAGAAGGAAAGCTAATGTCAATAAAATGTGAAGTTGTTTTTTTAATTATAGGTGGTCATATCATATCAACGTGCTGCTCATTTAAAACCCTGTTCATGAAGAGCAGTCAGCCAAACTGGGTGTTTCTGGGCTTTATAAACGAGTCATTTTTCCAGTTTGTTAGCTTAAATGTTAGCTCCTGAAGCTACCGTTAAATAGCTGAACTGGGAAGAATTGGCCGTTTTAGTAAATCTAAATTCTGTTTTATTATTTGTGCCCAATTCCAGTTTTTTTTACTTAAAAACTGAACTGGACTGTTTTTGTCCAGTTTTTTAAGTTAATGAAACATTTCTCAAGTTAGGGTCTTCGGATTTCCATTTACTTTAATCAATGCTCAACCGAATCCCGACGGAAGTTAAACACCAGGCCGCCATTTTAAGGTGCGTTTTCTTTTCCACGAACCAGAACAATTTACTGGGTCCATTTTTCTTCCCTGGTCGTTTTCACTGAAAAAACCTGGCCCAAATCAAAACTAGGTTCGACATGTGTCCCCAGACTTTTTAAAACTACAGGCAGAGTTTGTAAGTAGGATGGTGCAAAACGATTCTTGATCGAATATTCACTAGTAATCTCCCAGTTTATGTTCATCTGCAGTTCATATGTTTATTTAAATTAAACAGGAGGTTGGCATTTTACTAAACTAATGTTACTTTAACTACATGTTAAACCTGGGTTTATTGGATGTTTTTAAAATTTCCAACAGTGTTTCAAAAACGTGCATACATAACCAAGAACAAAATAATTAGAGTCCCACTTCTTTTCTGTCTGAAAAGGAATAGGAAGAAGTGAAGGCTTATTTAATCCTACCCCTTATCTTAATTAAATGTGTTGCTTACTAACTCAATAATTATCACTAATTTGTAATTAAAACCATGTTATAATATCCATGTGCCTGTTCAGTATACTGTGCCAAAGAGCCAACAAATGCATATTATATGCACAAAATGGTTACAAACAAACTCATAACAGGACGAGAAAATCAATGGATCAGAATAATCTGTTATTTTAAACAACAGCTGGACCCACAGCATCAGAATAATTACCAACTCCTTGCCAATGCACACCTATAAAGTCGTCTTAATCTGTGTTATATAACAATAGATAAAATGTAATAAGTAAAAAAGAGTAGGAAAAACATTGATGGTAAGCTAATAATAAGATGCCAAAAGTCTGAGATTGAAGAAAATCTGGCATATTACATAAAAATAAACATCCAGCAGTAAATTAAGGAAAAGTTTGTTTTGGTTTTAAAGATGCCTTTTAAAACAACTTTGTATTTTCAGTTTACAAGAGATTATTTTTAACATTTAAGCACTGAAACATTATTCTTATCATGTCTGAAGGATTTTTGTTGGGAAAAAAAAAATCTATTCTCACCTTGGCTTTGAGAAAAGAGTCACAAAGAAACACAAAATTCAGCTTTTAGCGCTACATGGGTATCGACACGCTTGTGTTCCTGCTTTCATCCCCTTATTCACCCTGAGCGCCTCCACTTCCCTGATCTTTTCTCCTCCTTTACCTGTCACTCTAGTTATCTCTCCCTTTCCTTCGCTCCTTAATCCCTTCCTATTTTTTTTCTATTCGTCTTTGTTCACTTCCGCACATCAAAAGGCCTGATTTGCAGGAATCCAGTTTTAGCTTCCTGTCATCCTCTTGCTCTCCTCCTTTCCTTCATCTTCAGTCTCAAAGTGTTAGCAGTCTCATTTTAGCTGGTTGTTTTCTTTGATATCAGCAGGAGCAAAATGCTGCGTCAGCTAAACAGAGGGATTTGCGAAACATCCCGAGATGTAAACAAGTTTTTATCTTGGTTCACGATGGCGTAAAGTTTGAAGTGTCTGAGTTCAACCTTGAGCTTTTCCTTCACCTCTTTTTTTTAATTCAAGTTTAATCCTTGTTTTTTTTCTGTTTCTTTTATTTTGGCAGTATTATAATCTCTTGGTATGACTGAGATTATTTGATCTGAAGAGTAATTTCATATAAAACCAGCAACACAACTAAACTGTACAATTTGTATGTGGGAGCATGATCATTTAGGGTTTGAATATAATCTGTTGTTGTTGTTATCTTGTAACTAAGTGTCTTTGTCTTTTAGCACAAAATGAATCAAATCAAAGTAATTTTCTGACTTTTAGTAACCGTGTGCTCAACTCTGCTGTGATTTGAAATTGAGTTCATTTTAATTTAATTGATGTATTGTGTCAGATACCAACAGTGTATCTAAAAAGAAATAAGGTAGTCAAACATGAAGCACTTTCTTGCTGTCCTCCTTTTGTACAACGAATCTTTGGTTTAGACAATTTATGTTTTCATGTTCTAAGATAATCTTTGAACCCTTTTCAAAAATGGGTTTATTCTTTAAAGCAAAACATATTCTGTGTTGCTTTCTGAAGAAAGGTCAAGTTGTGCAACATCCAAACTTCCTCCTCATCACTGCACAGAAACACACACACACTTCCACACACACAGGGGAGCACAGCGAGGTCATCTGCTGACCCCAGTAAAAGAAGCCCATCGGCCTGAGGGGAAGATTTTACCACCGCACACTGAATAAGGTGTAAACCATGAGGCGCTCCGCATTGGAAACCCATTTGGTCTTTATATTTGAGAAGGTGAAAGGCTGGAGAGTGAAGCAGAAATGAGGCCATAATGGCTTTCAAAGTCCATTTCTCAAAATTACTGTTTTTGGGGGTTTTTTTAAACTCTGTAATCTGGGATCAGAAAATACTACCTCCTTCTTTTAGAAGACATTAAACCTCTGGAAGTTTGGTGGATTTTACACAACACTGCATTGTAACTGATCAGTTTACGTACATTCAGAGTATTGGTGCACCGATTTATCAGCACAGATTTCCTTCACCCTATGATTTGTCACTTCTATCTAAAAGCCATTTTATTGTGTTTCTTTCTTGTGGGTTTTTATGTTATAATTGCACACAGACCACTGAAGTGTTTACTGGTGCAGCTTAACAATACACTGTCAACTACTGGCCATCCACTGCAAGTTCAAGACATTTTTTGTTAAATCCAACATGGCCGACAGATGAAAAGGCAACTTGGGAATATCTAGTCCCTCCTTTTACTCTTGTAGGTTAAAAAATATTGATATCAGTAATCCCTAAAGACAGATATTACTGATGTATTTTTCAAATAACTTTGTTTTACAACTGATCACCTACAAAAAAAATCCTGAAGAATAATTTTAACAGTTTTTCTCCCCCCCCCACCATTTTTACATACCTTAAGAAAATGGAAAACATTTTTTAAAAATCCTGACATAAAGGATCATAATTCATGCATGGAAGGGTTAATTTTGGGAGATTGGCCAATACTTGCATATAAAACTGATCTTATCCACCAATATTATTAACCTCTGCAAAGGTCTAAAAATCAACCACTCTCCTTTTCTGCCCTGCTGTGAGGTTTGGCTGATGGACTGACCCACCAGCTCATGTCTGGACGTTTGCAGTTTAACAGTAGTCACCCCAGTGTTACCAACTCAGTGACTTTCTTGCTGTACTTAGTGACATTTCTGACAAAAATATTGGGAATGACCAAAATCGAAATTACAAAATTTTTAAAGATTGGCCAGAAAAGTGCAATCTGCTGAAGTAAAAGCAACTTTGAAACTTGTTTTCTTTTTACTGCAGGACAGATGAGTAAAATGCCAGGAAAATGAATACTGCAGGCCAAAAAGACCTGAATTTGACTGAGCAAATGAGTGTAGATAACCTATTGAATACACTGCAAAACACAAAACCTTACTAAGTATGTTAGTCTACTTTCTTTCTAGTGCAAATATCTTAGTTTAGTCTTATTTCAAGTTCACTAACTTACATGTAACTTTTCACCTCGATGTAGGAGTTTATTTCAACTTAACAATTCCTTAATATTGATAATGAATTATTAGTTATAAATGAACATTTTTCCCATGTTATATGTTGAAATGTTTTGCCCACTGGCAGATTCGGGAGTTGGTTACACTTTGATAATGTTTCCACATTTATATGACCAAATGGTGACGCATGATTAATTCTTGATTAAATAACAATATTGTGGATGTAATTAAATCAAATATTGTTTACATGATCTTGGATCTTTATCTTTTTATTAGGAAACTACAGCAGATCTACCAGCGCTTCTCTAGAAGGTAATGCCTAAATCTTATGTTTAACGTTATTTGTCATATATAAGCTGTAAATCTGAATTGTTTTAACAATAATCTGTTAAAATCAGCATAAATGTCCATTTTAAGTTCTTGTTCTCTGTTGTTTTTAGTGTGTGCTTGATCCAGTTGGATTTCTTTCATCTTTTGTTCCTAAAGTTGTTCTTTTTTACTTTTTAAATTTTTGTTTGTAATGCACAAACCTATATATCGATATATTAGAAGTGAAGTTAATTGTTTGAGGCATGAGTGTGAGCTATACCTGAATAAATAATTTAAATATTTGTAGAATTAACTACATGTGCTCCACTATAGACTTTTAAAGGGAGATGTTCATGTATGCTGACCGACTATATCAAAATAACCATATTTATAAATATTTTGTGCAACATATGGATGAACACTAATTTGAGCAGCCTTTTTTTTTTTAACTTAGGGCTTCATCTAACATCAGAAATGTTTGTCATTTGATCAACTACACCCATAATATCCTCTGATGATTGGGATTTTTTAAAATCAATACAGCTGGCAGAGGGTAAAGGCCAACATAAACATGAAGCTAATGGAGTCTTTTTCCTGTTTGATGTAAAAGATAGAAGACGGAAAAGATGTGGAGTTTATTTCAGAGCAGAAAGATGAAGAGGAGAAAGCAGGTGACTAGTAGCTCTCTTGTTTCTCGCTCTCCAGCCAACTTCATCCTCCTCTTCTTTTCAAACCTTTGCTTTCATTACATATATTTAAACAAACCTCTTTCTCTGTTTAAGAGAGATTACATTCCTCATTTTGGTGCCTCCCTTTTCCATTCCCTCCCTTCTCCGAGGCTCATTTCCTTTCTGTCCTCTGAACAAATAAGACGACTCTCCGGCTTTTGCTTTTATTCCTTTTTTCTCCATCTTCTCCTCACACTTTGTACTGCGATGAATACAGCCGTTCAGGGAAAAGGGCTTTCTTATACAAAGGAAAGCCTGTTCCTTGCACTTAAAAAAACATTTTTAGTTTCTTTAAATGTCATGATGAACTGTGCAGAGCTCTGCATGTTGCAGCTTTGATTTAGGAGTTATGTCTTCTTTAAAAATACTCTCATCCCCTCCTTGAGGTTCTGAGCTAAAGGGCAAAGACACCTTTCTGACGATTCCTCTTGAGAAACCGATCTCACCACAATTAGGCACCTTACGTTATAGATCCTGCTTTTCTTTCACTTCAGACACCACACTCAGCCAATTTAAAGCGAGGAACTCTGCTAAACGGCAACAGCTCGCCCTGAGCAGGGGAAGTGGGTTCAATAGTCCACCACCACTGCGCTTCATTGCTATTGGCTGGAAAATCAATAGGGGGCTGAAATCGAGCTCTAATTGGTTCCCAAAGACTGCAGAAACCCAGACGCATTTGTGCAAACTTGCATTGAGATGGACGCAAACACCACAAGGGAGGAAAAAAATATTTATTCCAGATTAGTTCACTGTAACATGGGATTTATGCTGGAAGCCCTCAGATAAATTCAAAATTTTGATTTAAGGTTGTGTTTAATTAGACAATAAGACAATTTCTAATTAATTAGAAGTTCATTTCTATTAATACAGTAATAGAAATTTCTAAGTCTGAAATTCTTAGAAATCTGTTAATAAAAATATTGATCTAACTATATTAAATTCTATTTCATCATTGCCTCAATAGTTACCACCATCTCCATCAAATCCTTTTAAATAATTACATTAGAAGTTTTTTAATGAACGTTACGATTGTAGTAGAATATAAATAACCAAAACAATGCAGTGCTTTCAGACCCCAAACAATGCAAATAAAACAAGTTCATATCCATTTAGAAACAACAATACTAATGTTTTAACTCAGGAAGAGTTGGATCAATATTTTCAATGGGGTTCAGTGCAGAGCTGTATATTTTTTTTTTATAAAAGTTGCATACTGCAGCTTTAACAGGCATCTCCAGCACTTGGTGGTTTGTAGAAGCTAATGCTAGCAATTTATTCAGGTGTGCTGGAGCAGAGATGCATCTGAAATATGCAGGGCAGTGAAGCCTGAAGACCAGGATTGAGAAACACTGATTTAGGATGATCAGACTAGCTGAATATAAACATATGTGTAACAGAATAAATGTAGGTCATTAATATTTGAATATAAAGCATTTTCTCCAGCATGCAAATCTGATCAGTTAAAGGTAACGTGATGCTGCTGAATGAGGAAATCACGTGCTCCTCTCACTCTAGTCTATTTTCAAATTCAAGCCCCATCTATTTGACTTATAGAGCCCAAAAGAGCCATAAAATACAAGATTACACCTATAAGAGATGGTGTGTGTGGTGTGTGTAGGTGTGTGTGTGTGTTGGTTACATCCTCCAGGACTGCCAGCACTGAAAGCATTAATATTTTAGTGATGAGGTGGAACAAAGTGGCTGCTGGACTGGACTGTCATAACAGACTCGCTCAATCATTTAGATACAAGGCACACAGATGCTCGGTAACATGCGTGCCTGTGCTAAATGCACTTACACATGCGACACAGACACAGCTTGTGACTTGAGAGGAATCGTAGCTCCTATTAAAAATTGATTATCTGTCATAGTATCACTTTCCCCCAAGGTCAAGTCGCAATCTGCGAGTGTGCATGTGTGCAAAACGCAGGCTGGTGAGATTGAACGAGGGATAAAGCTCTCGGATAAAGAGTAGAGAAGAAGGAGGGACAGATGAGATTTATGCTTCGTTTAGATTTAGGAGATGAGGCGCAGATCGGTTTCTAGGAGAACAAAAGACAAAAGGAAGCTGTTCCTCCTGGACATGAAAGTGTCTCCCAGCGTGTTGCTCATCCTCCTGCAGGTGAGCTGAACAGTATGAACATCAGGTGTGATGCAGACCTGCAAATGAAGTGACAGCTTAGAGGAGGAGATGTGAACCCTGCGGCGAAACTGTGACACGCTCTTCTGTTTCACACCCAGGCGCGTGTTGGATGGAGCTGCAAGGTTTAACGACGGTATAGCGATGTTTCATGTCCCAAAAATATGATTAAGGCATTGTTTTAAGAAATTATCATTTCCTTAACCTGGCTCTCACTGACAGCTTACAAATGCTTACCAATGACAATTAGGTCCATATTGATTTAGGTTCAAATTATTTTAAATAATCTTATCTTTAAAAAAAACTTGCAAATAAATTCCTTTACTTGAGTAATGTACACAAACATGAGATTTTACATTTACTTACTGACTTCCTTACATTTAAAATATCCTTGATGGAAAACAACTTCTTTATACTGATTTTATTCATAGATTATGAATTATAAATGTAGGTAAATGTTTTAAAACTCCTAATCTCTGCGGTACCAAAACTGCTCACTTCACAATCTGCTCCCAAAACTATATAATATTGTCGAATTTACTTCCCATGACTTGTTTTGCATACAATGTATGGCTTTTCTAATAGAGAATAAATTAAAAATAAATAAAAATCTCTGCTGTAAATTGCAGATGGCTTCCAGAGGGGTAATCCAAACAGATTAATTTTCTCAGCTCTCCTTCTGCAGTCAGTGGTTTAAGTGAAGGACTCCCAACGGGCTAATTGGATTAAATTAAGGTGGAGCTTACAGCAATATGCCAAGGCCTTATTAAATTAGAAGAGGTGTCTTTTAGATGCACAAGTCTCGTAGATTCAGAGGGATTCAGGGCACAGACCTGTGCGGGCTGGTTTGCCTCAGCTTCATGTGAAACGTCTCAATCTGTTTTCTGCAGTATTTCCATCAGGGACAACACTAACCCGCCATTACAGTCTCAGACAAGTTTCATGTATTCTGTCGGTTGTATCGCTCACACGTCCAGCGGGAGCTTTGCCGCTTCCTTGACACTTCTCTATGTTCACTGTAATCCTATGAATTTGTGATCATGCAGGCCAGAGCGGGAGAGTGCATGTGTGGAAGTAGTATTTCAGCAGGGAGCAGACCCCCTCTGCAGATGACATTTTTACTGGAGAAATGTCACTACAGCTGTTTTCTCCCCTTATGTCTGCATGAGCGTGTGTGTCACTGTGACTGTGCGCTGACTAACTTTAACAATGCACAACGTCTTTGGTCTAAATCATAAAATGCTGCCCTGTCTTTATATACAGCAACTGAATATTTGGATCATAGTTCACCAAAGGTTTCATTTTAAGAAATTAGAAACCCTAACCCAAATCTAAAAAAAGAAGTGTCTTACACCAGTTTTTAAGTTGTTTTCCCTATAAAAAAAATGTGTGAATAAAAACAAATTTTACTGACATTTTTCATTTGTCCTGAGAAACAAACATTTTATTATAAATGAGCTTGCCATACAGTTAGCCACGTCTATTGACCCTTTGCCTGTAAAGCATGTCAAAAAATATATTTAAAAAACACACGTGGTAGCATAATATCGCTTTTATGTAGTTCATTTGGCAGTGTAAGTGGTCGTAGGATTGCGAGGTCGGCTGCACAAACCGACAAGGGTGAAAACCAAACTTATCATTTTATTGTACAACTTAACGAGGAAAACTGCGGCGGTGATGGACAGCAGCCCTCAGTCTAACTGCGGATTTACAGCAACCTCTTTTTACAAGATTAATGTTCATATAATTTATATGTAAGTACATTTAGAAAGATAAGATGGCATTATGGCAAAGCTACGTGTCCACTGGTAACCATGGAGACAATACCCCACCATCATGTAGCCTAGCTGGTTAGCGTCTCGTCTACCGTTTGTTTTTAATGTTGCTCCGGTATAAAGGAAAACGGCGTTTATGACATAGTGACAAAAATTGTGTTTTAATTTGATCAACACTTCTGGAGGAGTTTGTGAGCTAGCCCTTTTGAGCTTCTGTTAATGCAGCCGTCCATGACCCTCAGAGGTGTGTTACTCTCAAAGACAACAAGTAGAAGCGATGAGTAAACAGACAGAAACAACTTGGGAAAACCACTTCAGTCGATCAGTTCAGTACTCCTGTCCCTCACTTCGATGTCCATCATGGCTCCTCTAATGATTAAATGATGTAGTTGCAAAGGGTCAGTAACAGGTATTTTCTCTTTTTTTAATCAAATTAGAGAAATAAATTATTTTGATTAACTGAGATGTAGCTGTAATGAGAAAAGTAAAAGCCAGGTATGATGTGAGGAGTTTTATTTTTCTCTTATCACGTTTCTTCCAGCTGTATTATACAGTATGTGATGTG
Organism: Poeciliopsis turneri; assembly: GCA_922788865.1. Taxonomy (NCBI): domain Eukaryota; kingdom Metazoa; phylum Chordata; class Actinopteri; order Cyprinodontiformes; family Poeciliidae; genus Poeciliopsis; species Poeciliopsis turneri. Next base: position 2,459,474 of record CAKLNU010000038.1, read on the forward strand.
TGCTTATGTGTTGATGGCTTAATCATTTGTGATGTGCATGAATATGCAATCTAGAAATGGTTTCCTTGACAACTGAGAGGACATCTGTCATCTCCATATGGAGAGACAGACACAGAAACTCTGATAGGCAAAATGAAAGCTTTCTGTTGCAAAAAATTAAACTAACAATTCAACGCCACACATTGAATTGTAGTGATTTTAAAAGCAAATACATGGAAGGTAAATAGATTCTCTTACTCAGTGAGTATAATTTAATCAAAAATAGCGACAGTATTTACTTTACTGTCCACTTTGTTTTATTCCAGTAGTAGTTCCAATTATTTCATTGGCAAATAATGTTGCTTGAACACTGATGAGAATCATCATGAATCTTTTCTAAATATCGTCAGGATTTTCAGACTTCGCAGTTTTAACATTTTACTGCAACTCCTTACAAATGTAATCGAACAGAGAGATGGCTTTCGGTCTCGTCTGGTCGTTAATATGAACGGCACGCACATATTTCCTCTCGTACTTGACAAATTCCCTCAGAGCCAAATGGTTCCAACACATGGAGCTCAAACAACAGATGATCCACACACACACTCACAAAAACGGGATGCTTTTATTTATTTATTTATTTTGAAAAATTCCTCTTGTGTTTCGATTCGGAAACTTCTGCAGGAAGTTTGAGTCTTTTTGTCAGACAGTCGCTCGTTTTCCAGCTGTTGGGGCCACAAAGTCAGGGAGCCTCAAACCGTAGAGGGGGGCGGCACTAAAAACTCATTACATGGACGATCAATACTGCACACATTTGAGAGTGTGTGTGTGCCTGGTCCCCCAGCACACACACACACACACACACACACTCTCTCTTTCTCTCTCTCTCTCTTTCTTTCTTGTGCGTTTCATCACCCACTGGCGATGGTGACGGATGACTTTTGTCAGCCTGAAATGTGTTACCATGGTAACCATTAGGTTATATTTTGGTATCCTGCAGCAGGGGAGGCCGGCTGACACACACACACACATGCAAGCGAACACACTTAAACTGGTGAAGGTCAGGATAAAATGCTACAGCTCAGTATTTCAGCAAATTGCAGCACTATTTGGGCTTAAATAACTCTAAGAAAAGGATAAAAAAAAAACAGCAACAGCAACTAAAGAGCAACAACTTCCCCCAAACTGATTCACTTTGAGTTTTGGAGTTGCTGATTCCTCAATGATGCTAGGCTGATTGTATTTGGCAGTAATGTCTAAATGCATGTCTAAATTCACATTTCCGTTTATTTTATATTATGAATGATCATTCAAAAATTTATTCATTTTTGCTTGGAATTCCAGAATTTCCGAGACACGTTGTCAGTAGATTACAATATAAAAAAATACATTTTACTCAAACATACACCAATAAAAAGTAAAATCAGAGAATATAATGACTTTAAGAGGTATCTTAATTTTTCTCAGAGCTGTATTTTTAATGTTTTTTTTCTCTATTTGATGACGGGTAATGTTTTATGTGTTGGATTCAACCTTTTCTGAATTTTAATAAAAAAAATAACAGGGCAGAGAAAGAGAAGCCATCTTGTTACCTTTCCAAGGCCGGGCGTGTCTTTGATCTTGTTTGCTGCTCGAAGAAGACAAGGTGGAGCAGGTGGAGGCATCGTCACCAAAGCAGAGCTGAAGTTAGTCGGGAATAGATGAGGGTCGCAGGACGAGGACGGCGATGATGTCAGAGGGGCTGCGGCCGCGGCGGTCTTCTGCTTCTTCTTCTTCGACGTCAAGTTCAACTTTTGAGCAGCTCTGAGGGGGACAAGCAGAAACCTCCATTAAATGATTAAAATGCTCGGTTAAAATCAGACGTAAGAACTCACTGAATTTTATCTAAAAAAACCTACATTTCAGTATTGGACAACATAGGTTTAGCAATGGCATAAAGGTAATAATTTCTGCACAAGTTTGATTTTTATTGTGTAGTTTCTCTAATTGGCTGCAGAATTCTGCACATAAGCTTAAATGTTCACATACAGTTTTCTATCCATCCATCCATCCATCCATTTTCCGTCACCCTTCTCCCTAACGGGGTCGGGAGTTGCTGGTGCCTATCTCCAGCTGCGTTCCGGGCGAGAGGCGGGGTTCACCCTGGACAGGTCGCCAGTCTGTCGCAGTACAGTTTTCTATTATAAATTTAATAAATTGGTTCATCTTCCCTTCACCCATAAACCTTCATTATGAAGCTTTAGAAAATGTATTAAAAAATTATTTGCGTTCCAAATTATTGCCAGAAAATTAGCAAATTTAAAGACTGATAATAAAATACACATAGTTTTTATCAGCCGTTAAGTTTTGGGTGAGTTTCTCTGTACTTTGCTAAGAGCAGATTAATCAGGTGTTATTGGTGGCATATACATTTTAACTTGCCTGTATAAATCTTATCCTATTTCGTTTAGAGAAAATCTACAATGAGTTCAAACCTCACTGCAAAAACACAAAATCTTACCAAATATTATCTAGTTTCTAGGGGAAATATTAACTTACAAGTATCTTTTCAGCAAGATAACAGCTTGTTTTAAATCAATAATTCCTTAATACCGATGAAAAAAATAAAGTAAATGAAACAACCAGCCAGTGTCATTTTAAAGGTTAAAACTCTTAAAAATACTTGGTAAGATTTTGTTATTGTGTGCTTTGCACCCTGGTTTACTGTTAAATGCCACTGACATTGTGTATATTTTTTTCAACCTGAAAAGAGAACAGATTTATGACGGCATACTAGGGCTAAGGAAATGTTAAAAAATAAAATCATGACAATAAAGTTGTATAATTGCAAAAAAAAAAAAAGAAAGAATAAATTCATAGTAGCAGAACGAAGTCATATTACAAGAATAAAGTCACAGTTTTTCAATAATGGTCATAATATTTACTTTAAACTTGTAATATTATGACTTTTTCTCATAATTAAATTTTTTGTTAATTTACAGTTTAAATCTATATGATTAAAAGTTAAAAACTGATATTCATTAGTCAAATACAGAAATATGTCATTATGCCCAGCAGAGCCTTTGAATGGTAATAAATCAGAAGAGTTAACTCAGCAGTGGGTTTTGGGCATTGAATGTTTAATGCAAACTGCAGAGTACAAACACAGAAAGATGTTATTTTATTCCTTGCACCAACTGTAAGTACGTCCACATCCAGCTGCTCTATCATCAATTGAACTCAATGAAAGTCCAGTAAAACAGCTGCAGCAGGGCTTCCTGCACAGCTCTGCTTTAACCCACATATTTAATTCAGAGGACATGTAAGGAGAGGAAGAACGAGTGAGAGACCTTCTGCCCTGATACACTCTCTGTCAAGAAGCTGTATTCTCACACCGTTGGCTTTCAATTAACTGCAGCAAGTTTCAGAAATGAGAGTGAGGGAGAGAGTCGGCAAAAGGAGAGTGGGAAAGAGGGGGAGAGGAAGGGAGATGTGAATCAACTGACCCGTGTTACGACGAAGCACTTCACCATTCGACCGGCTCTCCCTGGAGATTTGTGTGAATCCCTGTGTGTGTGTCTGACTGCACACAGCGTGAAACAAACCTCCATGAGAAGACCACTAATTGGTTTTTTTTGAGTGTGCAGGCTAAGCTTACTCGCTTGAAATGCGATCAAAGGCAATTACAGGTTTGTATTATGTTGGTGTAATGTTCAAAACCTCCCCATGCATCATGTGAAGAAATTTATTGAAATCTTTTTGTCTGCCGCCAGATTGTATTGAAATCAGCTTACATGCTCCGACTAATCACGGGAGTTTTTAAAGCATTCGTGAATTTATTTTCTCTATTCTGTTTCATTAATATTGTATGTGATTTCTGTGCTACCAATGAAATGAGGGGCTGCTGCAGTGCTGCTGATGGTTGCAGTAAGAGGCGTGACAATGATGGATTTGTTCACTCTGCTGCAGGGGATTCCTGCTTGTAACCTGCATGCATTTAATTTTTCACTCACTGCAATAATGCTTAGCTAGGACTCTTCACAGCTAAGCAAAAAATGTACATCTTATCCTGGTTACAGTTTTCTGCTGGTGGGGAAACACTTGGGTTTCAGTTTCTGAAATGTTTTTCCTTCCTCAGTGATTCAATCTTCGGATAAAATTCAAGCAACAAACACTCAAAACAATAGCTAGTGTGGGATTTGGTTGAGCAAATCTATTTCAAACTAGCAGTAATGTGAACTGTAGCAGTTTGACATCAATTAGCTCATCAAATCATCAGCTCTTCTCTGTTGCTCCCTTTTCTGTCCTTTGTTCCTTCTTGGGTTCAACCATCCTGAAACCCTTGGATTCATTCTTCTCTCATTATTTTTCCTCTCCATCCTTTCCACTTCTTCGCTGCCCTCCATATATCCACTCATCCTTTTCGAGGAGCATCGATTCCTTCGCCGCCTCTTCTCCCCTCATAGACTTCAGGTATCTGTCTGTTGGAAAGCATCAGAGGTCAGCTGGTAACAAGATGCTGCTTTGTTTTCTTCCACCTCTCCGCAAACACAAGCAGCCCTGCTGATTGATGGCTGGTGTCTCCTGGCCGTGTTGTTGGTTCAGTGGTTAATTACTTTCTGTTTAACAGGCCATCAGTGGAAGAAGATGTGAGGGGAGACAGAGAGTGATGGTGGACATGAGGAAGGGAGCGTTTGTGTGTCGTATTCGGTCAGAATGGCTGTTTAGCCTGGACAGGAGACTTTCTTTACTGATATTATCTACTGACATGGACATGTGGCTAAAGAAATGACCACATTTTGTTGAAAATGATAGGGATTACTGTTGTAGCTGACTGATATGGTTCTGTAAATTACAGGTTAGTTCAAAGGCATGAGAAGATTCTGGATACTGGATATTTCTAAAACAGTATTGCATTTGCATGGATTGCAAGGTCACTGATTACATTGATGATCCAAATGAGTTTTGAGTAAAAATTCCCTGCTGTTTCCACAAGAAAAAAGCAAATTCTTCCTGAATAATGAATAACAAGCAAAAAACAAAACAAAAAAACTCTATATAAATACATACCTAGGTTCTCTCTGGAGTTAAAAAAAAATCTTTCATGGCTGAATCTGGACTTTCTGTAGCAAATGTTCCTACTTGGTTCTATCATGTCCGTTCCTCTCTCAGATCGTGCCAGTAGCTCACATTTAGTCATTTGGCTTTTATTTTGGCGGGCCCACTTCCCGTGTTGCCCCAAAATCTCCAGCTTCTTTAAAGCCGTGGGTCACAGGTCACTTCCTTGTCAGTCTCCACTGTGATTGCGGTGTGCTCTTTGATGCAATTCTTTGAATCTGTTTGTAAACTGAATAACCTGAATTTGTGGCACTGCTAGCTGGATTCTGCCATCAATAAACCCACCGGGCCATGCACTGAGGTCAGATTCACTTTGTTAAACTCACTTTTGTGTTTTTGGAAAATTGAATTTCTATGGTGTGTTTACACCAAACGCATTACATGCGTAAAAAACGCATCCGACGCTTCAAGTTTGACGTGTTTGCACTATGAATGCAGACTCTTGATATTTTGCTCTCCACCTAGTGTTTTGCACGTCTGGTGTACATCTAAAGTCTATGTGGACGTGCGTCAATGGCGCGTCAGATGCATGAAAATTGCTGTAGCCATTGTTTTCCGTTGCCAGCCTATTTGTCAAACACTCCAAACGCTTCCAATCGGGCCACACTAGACGCATGAAACGCGCCTCCACACAGACTTTTAACGTAAACCAGATGCTCCTGACGCTCAAAACGCATTTTGAAACTACTTCCTCCTGTTTTCATTCAGGATGTTTTAAGGAAATCTCTTCTGATGCTGCTTATGTGGCCACAGTATAGCTGCCTAACCTCGATGCGTTCTGTACAGTCAACTTCAGCTGCAGCAGCTGGTTCTGTCTGCTTGAAAAACTCTAATTTCTGATTCAGTTCAGGTATTTGTGTTGGTGTTTCCTCACTGTTCATTATCCCATAACAAAAAGGATAGGAGTAAAACCTTCAAGTGAAGTTGGTTACTTTGGAGGTAAAGTGGGAAAGCAAAACAACAAAAGACACATTGATTGAAGCTAAATTAAGCATAAGGTGCAACATTTATTTGCATGCTGTGTGGCAGTAAAATGGCTTTTTGTGGTTATGTGAGCAAAAATCAAAACTAATGTGTCCTTGATCTGATCAGAATACTCTTTTTTTTTTTGTCCCATCTGGCTGGATCATCAATCCACCAATTTGTTGGGTAGCTAATTTGTTTTCATCCATCACTGGAGGAAACCGTTTTCCTTAAATAACACAAAAAATGTCAGCAAGAAATGTAAAGGGTCAGAAAGAGGGACAGCAGCCTACATATCTCTGCCATCCTCCATCTAAAATCACGCCTTCCCAATTCACCGACTCACTTGGGGCCAATTCATTTACTCAGCTGCCTCATGCAGCACACACACAGCCAGCCAAATCCCCACAGATCCGATCCTCGGAGCGTGCAGTTAAAAAAATTCCTGCGCTGATAGAAACTCCCTCCCCCCTTGTGAGTAAGAGCATGCACACACCACAGCAAGTCTCTATCCCAGCGTCCCCAGAGGGCCGCTGCGGCTCGGCGAAGATGTAGAGCTGCTGTGCAAGTGTGACATATTCCACAGACAGATCGCCACTAATGAAAGATATTACTCAGATACGCATTAGTGTGGAGGTAAAGGAAAGGTCAGTGTGGGAACAGACAAGGTGTGGGTGAAAGAGAGGAGAGAACAATGGGAAAGGAGGAGAGCAATTAAATGAAAACAGGAGAGCTGCATGCTGAGGAGAAAACAAGAAATGGAGATTGGCAGGAGAGGCAGAGGAGAAATAAAGGAAGACAGGGGATCAGGTGAGAGGACATGGAGTGGACACAGGGATTTGGCAGAGTGCAGAGAGCGAGCCCAGCGAAGATTGTGTTTGTATCTGGATGCAGCCCATTTTCTAAGAGTAAAGACCGAGACCTGCATGGGATTCACCAGCCCTGCAAGGCTGATTCCACTGACTGTAAACAGGCTAATAGACAAGTTCACAAACATTCCCTCATCATCCCAACCAAAAATAAAAATACAACCAAGTGCATGTTTACCCAACTAAAAAAATAAAATCTTACACAAGGGAGAAAAAACAGACACACATGAGTAGGTCTGAACTGGTTTCAGATTTTATTTTATGGTTATAGGAATTAAATCTATAACATTTTTCCGTACGGTTTGTCGTGTTTACATCCATTTTCTCTGAGAGAGATAAGTAGCGCTCTAGCATTTTGAAAGCTGTCTGTCATCTGTGTTCAATCATCAAATTAGGGGATTTCTATCTCAATCTAGGTCTGGACATAAATCAATAACAATATATATCAATAGCCATAGATCAATATCAATAAAAACTATATCTGATAGAATTTTCAATAATTTCACTGAACCATGACCAGAACCGCACAGCATTCTGGGGGATGTAGGAAAGACTTTAGCCGCTCAACCTCTCAAAGCAGCTCAGCAAGGTTGGTGAAATCAACCAACTTTCTTGCTCTTTGGTTACCAAGCAACAGCTTGTGGAGTAAGTTTTGGTTACCCAGCAACAACCTGTTGAGTAACTGGCGCAGCAGCAGTTCCAGGTTTTACTTCTGTGCTTTGTAACTGCTTAAAAATAAAAAGATGAAATGGGAACAGTTATGTCACTACTTCGGCAGTATTTTAGATATTTAAAGCAAAAAAAAAAAAAAAAAAAAACACTACTCAATAATCAACTGAAATGAAACCCTTACTTTGTGACACGTTTTTCAGCCTTACCATCCAGCCCTTCCTCCACCTTATTCTTTTCATAAAAAGACAAAATGGAGTGTTTGGAAATTTGTGTTGTTCATAATCATTTCTGTATCAAGAGTGTTTCTGTACTTTTAAGCGAAAGCAGACAAATAGTTTTATAGACTTTTTAATTCATTTAACTGTGCTGTCTTTGACCAAACAGTCAGACTCTTATTCCACTCCATGTCTGTAAAACTCTGGACACTGTAATGGGAATCTACATGTTAAAGCAATCTTAGTTTTTTTTTAAGCTCTTACAGCTGGATGTTTTTTTATAATGCAAACCAGATGTGTGTTTGTGTAAAACAGTCTTTGATATCTGACAGCTCAGGGGCCTGCAGCGGGGAAAGATCAAGACGGTGTGTGTGTGTTTAAGAGCGTCCTTGTGTACTTTGGGGCAACATTATGTCTGCTACACTGGAGCACAGCAGATGAATATATGAGACAAACGCATCTCATTATGTGAAGATGAACAGCAGAGAAGAGATGTGAAAGCAACACAGGGAAACCATCAGTGTCATTTAAAATGTGATTGGAAGCAGTTCATTAGTTATGATGGACCAGCGATTCTTCAGATGCAGTGAATGAATAATTAGCTTGTTCATTTTGAGTTTATCAAGTGTTTCATCATTGTATCCATGTTATGCATGTCTTCATGTTATCTCACTAAGCATTTTTCTGGACTTGATTAGGTAGACGGATAATGACTTGTACCAAGAAATCATTGACTAATTTTGTTTTTTGTTGTTTTAATTAAACTTTTGTTTTTCCAGACTGACTGACGTATGACTTACGATCCTCTGGTGGATTCAGTCTGATAGATTTAGGTCTGAAATGTCTTACTGTACCTGGCGAAGAAGGAGGCGGCTGCAGAAGTGGCAGTGGGTGCTGAGGAGGTGACAGCCGGCGTGTTGGAGGGAGAGTTTGTGTGTGACGGAGAGTTTGTGTGTGCAGGGGAGTGAGAGTTGTAGCGGTTCAGGGCCGCTTCAGTCACTCCTTCTCTCGAAGTGTCAGAGATCATCTGGGAAATCTGAAACAAAGAAAAGGAGATTCTTAATGCTTCACAAAAACGAGAGCTGTTTACAGAGAAAAGCAACAATTTTAAAGGTAATTATCGATAATATGCTCAAGTTGATGCATGCGCAAGTCGTAGGTGGTAAATTAGCATTGAGGCTGCTTTTACTTATTTATCAAGTTTGAACATTTAGTCACTACATTCACAAAGATGAGATCAAAACAGAGAAGATAAATTGAAAAAGAGCTATTGTCCTGAATCGTCTCTTCCAAGCTGACGTACAAGTTAGTTTAGATGATGTTCATCATGTTGAACATTTCTTACGCACACTAGCTGATCTTCGGTCCAGATAAACAGGTGAATAAACTCTTGTCGTTTTCTGCTGTGACTTTTTGAGGGAGATTAATTCAGTCTACATTCACAAATCCTCCTGTTCTTTCTGTTGCTGGAAAAGAAGTTAATCCTTTTGCAAACATTTGAACATTACAGCAAAAACTTCTCCATTTAATAGTGTGTGTGTGTGTTATTAACAGTTGACTGATGGAAAATAAACTCTGTATTGATCAGCAGCTGGTTGTTTCCAGAAGTAGAGAAACAAAACAAAAAACAATCACAACGACCTCCTGGTTGGTCTGATGTGACCCTTTATTTAGTTTGAAACAAATAGTAAAACACAGAGCGTTGTATTAAAGCGTTCTGTGTGTTATGCAACGCAATAACCAGGGACACATAAAACTATCATCAACATATGTCTGAAAAATTAAGAAGAATGAAATACTGCAGTGATCCACAACCCAGATCCCCAGGAATCATCCTGCATGTTTAAATACGTCCATCGCAGCTGAGTCAAATGATGCATTCAAGTGTCTGCAGAAAAGCCTGTTAATGACCCTTTCATTTAAATCTGACGTATGCCAACGGACAGACATGTGGAACATAGAGGATGTGGGTCACTTCGGACCGGGGTTATGAACCCGGTAGCAGAACACTTTGCACTGACGGTTAAACAGCAAATTCTTTCTGCTAACGATGAATTGCTTGTAAAAGTTTTTCCAAGTCAAAGTATACTTTTAATAAGAAACATAAATCCAGGTTCCCTTCGTTGGTTCTACTCCCTTCCAAAACCATTTGCAAGTAAGAAGCTTAAGCCTTTCTGCAGGACGTGTTTCTAAATGTACCTGTGGAGGATTAACATAAAATACGGCCAAAGGATCTTCAGACTGAAGTAATAAATGTCCTCCTCTCTTCCTGACCACATGTCCACACACACACACACACCTACACACACACACACACACACTGAATAACGTGCTGCTTCTCTTGTGTGTTCAGGTGAATTGTTTATGGATTATTGATTACTACTCTTTATGGTCTGTCTAATGCCAGACAGCAGAGCACCTGAATTATATCCAAATACTTCAGTGGAGGGACTGAGTGGGTTGTGTGTCTTTGTTTGTGTCCTTGTGTGGCTCAGCGTCTCCACTTCTCTGCATCGGTGCGTAAATCAGCTCAGCTTGACGTGTATTTACTGCAGAGGCTCCTGGGGTCGACGCAGGCTGCCCACTGCTTGATAGATGGCCTGCTGTAAATAAAATCCCTGTGCAGTTTGTATACAAATAAAACACTTTGCGCTTTTACTATATTCAAATGCTCACAGTGCACTGTAAAAACATTTAGTTGTCTACTGTCTTCTGCTCTTTAAGTCAAATGAATTGAGAAAGTTTTAAGTTTTGAACCTAAATGTGTGAGTTTGTGAAAGGTAAGTTATGTTAACTTTTATATTAAGAGTTGAATAAACTAGAGTTTTTAGGTTAGCACTTAAAAAACTGACAGTAGAAAAAGACAGGAGCGGGAGCTATTTCCCAGAATGCTTAGCGGCATGTCTTTGTATCCTGAGATGGAAGTGCGTTACGTTGATCTGACTCTTGTGTCAAGTTTGCAAAGCTTGAGGATAATGTGTTCACACTAAATGTTTTTAGCAGAATTCATTGTGATGTTTAATAAAATTGTTCATGCAATTTGAAACAATAATTTAAATTATTGTTTTAAAGTGAAATAAAATAAGTTGCCATTTTAACGTGCATATAATAGAGAAATGTGGCTCTTTAAGTATGTAAGGACAGTTTTTATTTGCATATTGTGAAATAATTATTTGGTTTAAATTGGAACATTAAGTTAAAATTCACAATTCAAGATTAAAGAACTTAAAGAACATTTTTAGACAACCTGTCTCTTGTTAAATCAACTTCATAAACTTTAATTTCTGAGTTAGAACCAAACATTTTCTTGTTGACTTAAGTTACATTTTTAGTAGGGCTTTCATTTTCAAGTTAAGCTACCTTCAAATGTTTTACAGTGCAGATATGAAGTGTTTGCATTAGAATTGCTGTTAAGCAAATTTTGCTTGAACGCCAAAAAGAAGCCGTGAAATCTAAAATAATTGATTGGTTCTGTACAAATAACTAGCAAACTATTCAAACTGCATGCAGGTTTCTGCCTGAGAAGCCATGGTAATAATTTAGATGGATGTCTGACTTTTCATGGCCAAAATTATTCATAAACCTGCCAGATTTAGAATTATTTTCATTCAGCAAAGAAGTTTGTTTGTGATGGAAATGAGGCAGGTATTTCCAACCAGATTATAAAATACTGTAAAACAACTTTGTTTTTTTTAAAAAAGAGCATTTTTATAAAAATTAGCATGCAAAAAAGGATCTAGAACCTTCCCAATAACCAGTGGAAAAATCTTTAAGGGTCAAAACAATAAAACCCTTCTAATACTTCCAGTTGAGGTTTTTCTTGTACCTTAACCATTTATTTTTGGTGTTAATCTGCAACTCTCTCCACAGGCTCTATGTCAGATTAAAGTCTGGACTCTGACTCATTGGTGCCTATCAGTAGAAAATATTGGTCCAATTAAAATTTTGTTTTAAATCTAAAATGTCCGGGGTATGAATACTTTAGGGTTTTGCTGGATTTGTTAACTTTTCATAATAGCTGAAAAGTTTCCTATTCCTGCTTTACATCAGTATTTATCATTTTCACCACATGACAGTAGATTAAAGGTTAAACCAGAAGAAATTACTCAATAAATCAGACTTTTTCCACTCAAAAATCCAAGTTTAAACCTAGAACATTCTTAATATGGCGCAAGCCGATGTGTTACTGAGCTACAATGTTTATCCTGCATTTTCCCCTGAACTAATCTGGATACAGTGTGGCTCTGCAGAAATACAGATTATATGGCTTTTTCTGGTTGTAATCTGAAGAAGACATTATAACCACACCAGGTTTAGAGAGAGAGAGGAATTAAACACAGTGATGCTTTAAGCTGAATGTAAATTCATACACTCTGCTCTCTGCAGCAACATGGAGCAAGTTCTGCTTTAACCAGTCATTTGGTTCAGGCATTTTGCATAAAAAAGTTGCATTAAAGAGCAACAGACCGCTTTACTAAAGAAATTTTATAAGGTTTCTAAATAACATTTTACCTTTTAATCTAGTATATTAGGTCGTAAATTAACTGTTTATTTTTCATGAGATGTAAAAATCTGTTTTATTTCGGTAATAAATTCTTAATAAGTTATTCATCATGTCCAGGACTATGTTTACATAGATTAAGTTGTGAATAATTATATAAAATAAGAATAAGTTTTATATTTGGCATGGAAAATTTATCTGCCTCCTTTCTAAGAGAACGTTTAAAACATTTGAGTCCAACTTGAGGCACGAATCAAAACCTTCCAGATATTTATTTAATTAAACTTTTGCCTTATCAATGCTGTATATCAATTATGTTCAAAGAAACTTTGAATTCAGACTAAAAGACACTTATTGCTGCTTCACATCTCTGCTTCAGTCTGGAAGCTTGTAGAGATGCTAATCTGAGATTTTAATTTAATTTCTTCAACACAGAAACTGGTTGAATAAATTGTTTAAATTTGTCTTCTAATGTACAACTGGTTTCAAACCCAAACAGTTCTTGCTATCCGTTGTCTGTTTTGCTGATGCGTGAGTTTGTTGTTGCTAAGGGAAATGGCAGCAGTCAGTAAGTGTAGAAAAGAGCGAGTCTATGAACCGCACGTCTGTCCTTGGTTTGCCTTTTTTGTGCCAGAAGAAATACAGTAAATCTTTCAAAACATATTAGAGGTTATTATCTGCTCTCTCAGGACCGATTTCTCTGGTTACAAGAGCTTGTAGTGAACAGCAGAAAAGCTTTTGTATTGATTTCAAAATAAATGGTCGGTAGGTATAAAAGTGCAAAATCACTAAGACTTTTTTGTGGGCAAAAAAAAAAGAGCAGTAATATACCCAATATATCCAGATGCATCTTCATATATTTTATGTGTTTATCTTAATATTGATAGTCATAAAAAACAAAAAGTCAGATACTAAAACAATTTAAATTTGACCTGAAAATGATTTCTAACACAAAAATATGCTTCTGGCAACTTTGCTGTTTCCTTTAAGGAATATTCACCCAGAACTTCAGGGCTCCTTTTGCTTCGATGCAGAAATGATTTATTTACATCATGGAAGTAATCAGCCTGTGACTTTGTTGAAGGGCTCAGATTGCTTACTGGTGTTACTGGTGAATTACACCAACACCAGCAGCGTCCCATACTCTACAGCTCTGGAGTGGGTTTAAAACGGCTCCATTTTATTACATTTAAATCAGTTTTTTATACTTTTGTAACAGACTGGTTACTAAAACCAGATTTTAGAGGAATGCTCACTTTTATAGCCTGGGTTTTCACAAAGAAACCTGATTGGAGCAACGCCACAAACAGAGAATATAAAATTATTTACTCATTAAAGTCTGTTTGTCTTCATGAGGTCATTAAGGTTGTTCCTTTCAGATTTCCCCGCAGGAAAGGCTGAGCTGCTGTCTATATCTTCCGGTAAATTGGGTTACACACTGGATGAAACTTTAATGATTCACATGAGGAAATGTAGCTACAGCAGCAGCAGAGAAGCACCAGAAACAATGGAGACATGAGGAAACACAGGGCCAAACGTACTGAAAATAATGAGCTCAAAAACAAAGCGGGTGAGGAGAGTTTCACTGGTCAGCTGGTCCAGAGATTGGCTGGGATTTGATGAAATTCATGAAGGATTTCTAGGGGAAGTAAAGCTGGTTTTAAAAAAGCCAGAAACAGCAAGGATCCTGACAGTCTTCCTTTTACAGGACATCGTTCATCCACGCTGGTGGTAAAAATGCCCTCGTTCATCTTCATAACAACATGGCCGCCATTTCCTGCAGCATTTGCTCTCTTCACCTGTCTCTGGGTGATGATAAAACAGGCCTGTTTGGGTGTCTACAGATCTTATTGCTCCTCTTTTCTAGATGCAGGAAGACAAGAAACTGTCACTTTTTTCAGAATAAATTTTTGTGAAGGTGGGAGGAAATAAAAAAACATAAATGAAAAATTACATTTGCATGATCTGCTGATGGTCTATTATAGTCCTGGTTCCTTTAATTTACAGTTACCAATAATTATCAAACATGTAGATTTGTAGATTTGTATTATTGTTTTAGTTTTTTATATAGAAAAATAAACGTTGCCTGCATATTTATATGTGGCTTTGCTTATTCCAGGTCAAACAAACCAGATATTTAACAAAGGCAGGATGCACCTTGCATTCCTCATATTAACAGTATTTGACAGGTTCTAGTTATAAATCATCCCTGAATTGTAGCGGCAACTTTTTCCACCTGCCCTGCACCTGTTGTGTGATCATAAAGCTTCTAATAAACAAAAAACATGTCGGTTGCTGTCTCTCACACTGCTGACACAGCAGTATTTTATTATGAGTTATGGCTGCAAACAGCAGGGATCCTCGAGTAGATTAGAAAAATACATCTTCAGAATGTTACTACTTTATACCCATCAATCCCACAATTTGGGTTTATTTTTTCTGTTTTGCAAAGGAGTTGAGACATTTCCAAGGAGTTTGGCTTGTTTTATTTATTTTTATCTGCAGAAACTACCTGAACGTTATGCTCATATAGTATTCCAAATGTCGAATACATCATGGAGCCAAGAGATATAAGCTGCAAAACTAGGGTTGGAAATTCAAATTGCATTAGATCCCTCAGAAGCAGCTCTTCACTGCCTTCATTTCAAGCCTCCTTTTCTTCACCGCAAATCTTTCATATCCTCGTCTTTCCTCAGGATTCCCACCTTTTGATCGCCTCTCGACTCATCGCCTCCCCCTCCTCGAGCGGAGTGATTTATTATCATGTTCCTTTTTTCCTGCTGAAACACCATTACTGTCAAAGTCACAATGGAGACACACGAGCGCCCTTCAACATTCACCGGGCCGCGTTTTAATGGACGCCAAATACATAAACAACGCATTGAGAGAAGTCAGAGTGAAGAATTAAACAAAAATAAAAATACTAAGTTAAAAATAAAGTGTCTCAGATGGAGACCAGTGGGACCAGAATTGGGCTTTTTCACTGACCATCCAAAGTAAACTCTGAACTATGTGACCATATGATGAGAAAGAGAAAATGTTAAAGCAGAGGGAGAAAAAGAGACGTGAATAAGTATAGAGGGAATGTAAAAGAGTGAAAGGGTAGTGAGGCTGTGTGTCATAGAGTCCCCAGAGTTCTAATTATCACTGTATGAATTATTACATCTGTAACTTTTGGATCTCCCCTGGAGTCTCAGTTGCTGCCTCCACCCATAAACACCTCTAGACCCCCCTTCACTTCAGGCCATTTCTCCCTGCTGCCTCCCTCTCCTTTATTCCCGCTCCCTCTCTTCCTGTCTCATCCAAAAACATCTCCGTGCTCCACTAGTCATTTCGAGTCTTTCAAGTCACTTGAAAGCTTTAATCTAAGTGGAGAGGCCTTTCATTCCTGTTTAAATGTGATTACAAAATCTGAACGCTTGAAGTTTTTATTCACTTTTTTTTGTTTTTTACCAGCTGTACTCATACAAATGTATTTAAGTTGTATATTTTAGCTATATTTAACAAATACTGACAGCTCATTGGGAGCTATTGCTTTGTAGTTTTAGGGTTATTTATTATATTTTATTCAATGTATTGGGACAGAAGCTGCTGGACTGACGTAAACCACCAACTTGATTTTCTCTTTTATTGGAATAAATACAGTGAATGTCACTATGTCATTATCAATATATTCATTGAAAATTGTTTCAAAACAACAATTTTATCTCTTGTCACAATAATTTCTGGGACCAACATTTGTTATCATGACAGGCCTGCGTTGTAGTTTTCCCTGTTTATGCTGCTCACATCAGTCATTTGGCCACATTAATGTATGTTTCCATAGTAACGATGTTAATGTGTTCATTAGAACGGGTTTATGTGTGAAGGAGAAGCTAATGCCTCCAAACACAAACCTACATGTGTGAGCGCCTTACCTGGTATGGATACAGAGTGACTCCTCCATTAGTCCGGTTCTGGTGCTGATGGGCCTGCAGAGCTGCTGCGCTCAGAACCGCTCCCCCACCATTGTTACTGGGACTGCTTATGCCGCTCACTGGTTGCTGCTGGCCACCCGCTTTCCCTGAGCTGGGGGAGCCATTCCTCCGGTCCACTCCCGCTCCCAGACCCAAGGAGCTGGGTTTGGATCCCAGTCTGTGTCCTGATCCTTGGAGCTGTTGAGTTGCGGGACCACAGCTGGACGTTTGGGCCCCTGGGGGACTCCCTTGACTGGGGGTGGACTGTCCATGGATCGGGCTTGGTGTCGGGGTCTGACTGGGGCTCGGAGAAGGAGACTGCGAAGATGAGTGAGGAGTGTATGGAGCCGTCACAGAAGAGGACGGGAGAACTGAAGGAGCCCATTCACGTGAAACTGGAACTCCTGGCGGACCCGAGGCGCCTGCTGGTCCTGAAGGCCCATGAGATCCGTATCGAGCTGGAGGCGAGGAAGTGGGAGACAGATCCCACTGATCCAGGGTGAGGACCATGCGCACGGCTTCCTGTTTGAGCTGAGTGAGGTGAGTGGCGCAGACGTCGCAGCGACTGTCGCGCTCGTTCCACGCACGCCGAGAACTGTTGGGCACCTGAAGCTTGTCATGGAGGAGGAGTGAGAAGGACGGATCCTGGAGGAGAGATGAAGACCAACCTGTTATACTTCATCAAACAGGTTAGGACAGGTCTATTCAAAACATGGACACTGAGATTTTAGTCAGATCAGTTGTGATTGCTTCAGAATGAGCTGTTTTAGGGCCAGATATGCTGCCTCTGGCCCCCCAAACTTTCACATTCACACTCAACACGGCTGCAAACATATGCACAATTTATACATTTTTGAAAAGCATTAGTAGAGCCTCCTACACAGTAAATTGCTTCTGAATAGTTAGTCAACAACAAAACACTTGTCTTTTCCAGTAGCCATTGTACAGCACATACAACGGTAAAACCAACTGACCAAACATACTGGAGCTCCAACTGGGTTGCTTGGTGACGACCTGGGCTTGACTGGGGTTGCTAAGTAACAGCACAGTGCCAGTAGAATGTCACTTAACAATTGAGAAGTTTATGAAATGACTCATTTTCTAGACACCAAAAAATATTAACTTAGTGTTTTTTTTAAGTGCTCAGACTGTTTAGAATAAGTTGAGACCCAAATGGAAGCATAAAATGAAAACGAATGGTGTAATAATTGAACGGTTAATAATACAGAACCAAACATGGTGGTAATTACATAAAGAAAAGGTAAAATATTCTGTCAACATGATAAAAGTAATAAAAACTCTTGAAAGATTAATGTCAGAGGAAGAGAAATGCATTGTTTACATGTATGCTTCTAAATATGAGAAACTTTCACATTTAGACATTTTCTGCTTATTACCTTCATATATTTAAAATGAACTAAAACATAAACCATTCATATTTAGAAAATACACAAATATGCATGTTTAACTGTTGTTATGGCAGATACTTTCATATTAAATAAACTCAAAATGCATACCGAACATTTCTGTATAAAACATTTTCTTTATGGCTGTGATGTTATTTTAAATATTGTTTTCATTGACTGTAAGTGGAAAATCATTATAATTAACAGAAATGAAGGCTTAAAAACATCAGTCTGTGCTTAATTAATTAATCTACCTACATAATGGGTTACACTCAAAGAACTGAGTTAATGAAATAAGTTAAAATTCCAATTATATTCTAATTTATTGATTGGATGTGTGACCTGAAGACATAAAAACAACATTCAGACTCTGCAAAAACACACATTTTCTTCCATAAAAAGCCATTAAAAGCCGTGTGACACAGAGGAAGTTCCCTGAAAAAGGTGACATTTCTTCTTCTTCTGTCGACATCAAGCAGAACAGATTAAACGACACTCGTTTTGTAATCGTCAGGTTAGATGAGTGGAACATGAAAAATAATTCTTAGGCATTTTAGGATTTATTTTTTCATCTCCTATTCTTTTTCGTCAAAATCCTGCTGCTCCTGGTTTGGTTCTGGTTCTGCTTTGCAGAAATATGCAAAAATACTGAGTTCCTTTAGATGATTTGTTTGATCTGCCTTCGATTAATAACAACTGGACCGTTGAGTATTTCTTGATTTTATTAACTTTTATTATCATGTGAAGCACGTTGAATTGCCCTGTTGCTCAAATGTGTCATCAAAATAAAGTGAACATATGAGGCAATGTAAGAAACGATGTGATGGCAGCTTAAAGAGCTCTGGAAAAGCCAGTTGGATTTATTTACCTTTGATGTTACCTTGCTATGGATTATGGAGCTGCTATCCTCTTTTAAAGAAACATGAGAGAAACTGTGTGGCTTTTAGTTCATGTTTATGGATTTAAAATGAGGAGAAGGGATTCGGTGTTGCTGCAGAGACGTTTGTTTGGTCCAGTGGTGAGGATTTCCACTAACTGATGTTAGTTTGGACTGAATTTGAAGGCAATCTCACTTTAGTTACTTGATAAAAATATCTGATGCCACGTTTTACAAGCTGCTCAAACTGAACAACATTCAATGCATAAAGAGATGAAAAAGATTTGCAAACTGGATTTGAACATTAAGATTTGGCAGTGGATGAAAAATGAAAGTGTTTACCTGCGTACAGCAGCTATAGAAGTGAAGTTTGTGCTTTTGCAGGATTAATCTTAAAGCAAACGAGATTCAGAATCTGCATGTCAACCTTTGCAGATCAAACTGATTGTTTGAGGCAAAATAATTATCCACAGTGAATCTGAAAAGTATACATGTTGCACGTAAAAACTGTTTATAAAACCCCACAACTGTGACTGTGCAAGTAAAATAATGCCCAAAATACAACCTTTGTAGAAATATTATAAGATATAAATCTTTTCCAAAGATTGTAAGCTAAGTAGCTAAACATCACACCGCAGCTTGACTTGCAGTTTTTTTAGAGGGGCTTTGCGGGTGGTAATTCTGTCATGTAGCACCTCATTTATGTAAATAAACGTAATGCACCTTTAGTGAGCTCATGGATTTGCACTAAAGGAAGCAGTCGATAGTGGTAGTAAAGTGTGGGCTGAGCGTGCAGAATCCGTGTTTCCAGACTAATTGGAACCACTTGTCCTGAACAAAGCTGCTCTAAATCTCCTGCCGTCCCTTTTTGGGCTAAATCTCCACGTTAACAAGCAAAAGCACAAACACAGATACGAATCACAGTCTGAACCTTTCTGATCTCAGGGAAAAAATATTTTTGTTGCAATTTCCACAAAGCATTAAAAGCTTATCTGACAAAACTCACTGAGTAAAAACATGTTTTTTATTTAAAAATAGTAATGCTGATGACTGTAAAGTATTATATAACTGTAGATGTGTTTGCAGTGAGTCTTATAATAATTGTGTTCTTAAATCATCAAACTGTTTCTTGCAAAAGTATTCACACCTTTTATGCTACAACTTCAAACAAAGGCATTTCTTTTCTATATTTTTCTCATCTAAACTTCAGTTTACTGAAGAACCATATTCCCCAAACCTTGAATTTATTTCCATTCTTCATCTTGTTCACATTCAAACCTTTTCAAAGTGCCTGAATGTCCTGAGATCGCTGCGGTTCAGACCAGGAGCGCAGCAAAGAATCTGCAGAGTGAGATGTTAATCAAAGTGATGTGTTGGCTCCGTCTGTTCATTGACTTTTAATCAATACATGAGTTATAACCACACTGAGCTCATGCGTGTATACGTGAGCCTGTGATAGACGTTTCCCAGCAGAACAAAACGGCCAGATATGAGGACGCAAAGACGGATGATTGACAGGAAAACACAGCAAAACCTTTAGAGAATTAGATGTGATTTATTAAGCCTCCGCTCATCTGGAGTCACATTTTTCTGTTCGTTTGCTCCACTATTTGCTCCATCATCCAATCGGCTGAAAGAGCAGCTTATAGTCTGAATGAATGAGTCTCTCTCACTAAAAATATCTACTTTTTCCTCTATCAATGTAGCCAGTTGTCCATGTCTGAGTACTTATGTGGATACAAAGCAACACTTCATCTAATCGTAAAATACCCCTTCTTAATGTGAGAGCCGCCTCCTCGGCTATATAAACAAACCACACAACCACAAGATACACACACACGCACACACACGCGCACACACACACACACACACAGCAGGACCCTCAGTGTGTGTGTGGGCGGGTGGTGTTTAGAGATAAAGAGCACCTTGTAGTATGTGCAAACCAGTCAAAACAGTAGTCTGGTAGGAGGAAGACTGAGGTCAAACCTGGTGCTAGATGAACCAGATACCTTGATTTTTCTTTGGAAAAGTTTTCAGTCAAACATCTAAATATATTCCCATTGAAGTAAGAGTAGCGCCGTGTCACCGAGTTTCTATTTCCGCATGATGGTTTGGACAGATTTTAGTTAAATGAATTGTGCAGCTCAGTGTGATGGACTGGATTTTATTCACAGGTGTCAGAATATAGATGTGAGATTTTCAGCGTTTTTATTTGTAAAAGGTGTGTGAATATTTATGCAGTCGACTTGTCAGAGACATCAGAGCTGAAGCAGAGCTGGCTGCTGGACATTTAATCTCATTGGGATCCTTCTGACCCCTCTGTGACCCTGAAGCATAGTCCATTAAACACATACAGGATTAAAGCCAATAAAGCTAAAACTGAGTGGAAACCCTGTTATCAAGCAGTTTAAATAAAGAAAATATACTATGAATATTAGAGGAAAGGTTTATTTAAACATTTACTCTTTGTGAATATGAAGAAAAAAATGCATTCAGTATGAAGTATAAAGTCAAAGGAGTGGAAGTGTGAAGCTATCAATATTCCCGCTCCTTCTTTACCTGCATAATCTTACAGTTACTACATGTATAATCCCTACATATAACAGCTAAATTCAGTTTCTAATTTTTCCTCAGAGTGATACGTCTTTATTTTATCATAACCTCATGTTTCCGTGGATTAAAGTTTCCCTTATCCACAAACATCTTTACTGCCAGGAGATTCAGTCCAAACACTCAGAAAACAATAGTACACTAGCAGATGGACAAAGTTTTTTTTTTCTGGTTTCGTCACATCTTTTAATGAGCTTATGGTTACATAACGACGTCTTGATGTTGCTGTCATAGTCTCTGCTGTCACATCTATCCATCTCTTCAAGCTTCGCCAACGAGTTTATCAGTATTCTGTGAGTGACTCAATCAGTGTTAGCAGCGCAGCAGACTGGCAGTGTGTGTGTAGGTGTGTGCGTGTGTGTGTGTGTGTGCGTGTTCGCGTCTGTGTGTGTGTGTGTGTGTGATTCATTTCCTCCTGCAAGGGTAAACACAGCCTGAACAGCAAAGATGGAGTGACAAAATAAGAGAGAGCAGCTTCCAAGCTGACTGAACAGTGACCTAACTGACTCTTTATGTGTGTGTGTGTAGGTGTGTAAATGTGTGTGGGCGTGTAGGTGTGTGTGTGTGTGTGTGTGTGTGGCGGCTGGAGAAGGACACAGACAGACGCCATTACTGAGATCTGATGGGAAAAGACAACTTGGTGCTATTTGCTCTCTCATTTCTTTATGTGTGCATAGAAAGGACTGAAACTCACAGCCACATACCAAATAGAAAAGCTGCTTCTGGTAATGCACTCGTCTGTGTTTTTAACCTTTGGCTTCCACAGGATTAACCTCCGATAAATTCGACAGTAGTTTAAGGCATCGCATTTGAAACTGAAGAGGATAACACTGAACTGACAGCAGATTGGAAATCAGAAGCTATCAGTTTGTGCATAATTTTAGCGTTCGTCTTGCGTCGCTTCATACTGATTACCTGCCTCTCGTATTTCTGATTATTCATTTCTCTTCTCCTCTCCTCTCTGCACCTTGACACAGACATGCAGAGGCATTTCCCAGCAGGTCTGGGATCAGGGAGATCATGCAGAAGAGATGCAGATGGTCTCTTGCACCTTTTCTGACCACATAATGAAAAACATAACATTCATGCCACCCGGACTGGTGGTCTACAATCACACACACTGGTCTCATGATAAAGACTGACATGTTCCTCTGTGATGGAGGCTGGTGTCTGTGCAGAAAGAGCAAGGCCAAAAACAAAATGGCATCTCAGATCAATCACATGGATGGGCGAGAAAAATGTATAACACAAACCTAACGCTGCAGAAAATACAGTATAAAATAACTCAACTTTCATTCTTTCTTTACGTGGTTAAATTCACGTAGCAAGAGTTTTAAAACAAAGTGACTGAAATCTTGTCACTGAAAATAAATGTATTCAATTGAGTGCAAAAGAAACTGAGATATGTTCTTGTTTAATAGGGGGAAAAAAAAATCACATTTTTAGATTAATATCAGAAATTTTCTACAAAAAAACTTGAAAATTTCTCAATTTCAAGTTTTGTTTTTCAAATGTTAAAATTTCACCGAGTCCTTAAGACTGATCAAATATGAGCAAAAATAAAATACAGTTACCTGAACATGACCAGTTAGACTGAAGAGTGAATTAAGATGAAATTATTCCGAACATAAGTAAAGCGACTAAAAGCCAAGTCATTTCTCTGCTTATGACAAAATGACTGTTTAAAAAGCAGGTGAGAGAAAAAGGTTTGCATTTTAAAACATAAAGTGTTTTAGTTTTCTTCTCCTTTCCCCTCTGTGATAAATAACTTTAGGGCCTCGCAGACTTCCCCTCTCTGAGCCTCATTTACTACCTGCAGCCTCTCCTGCTCTGCACCTCGTTTAGTCAGTTTTAATTGGTTTCTCTCTCACATGATCCAACTGCAGATTTAAACTGGTCTGGACGTAAATGTAACCTATTATTTATAAGCACTCACATTTACACAAAGACACACAGGCACATTAATAACAAAGAAAATTAATTAGACTGTTCGTGTTGTCTTGTTGAAGCTGATGTAAAAAAGCATTAGATTGTAAAAAATTACATGAATTGATCTTTTTTTATTGCAGCTTGTGCACACATCTGTATGTTGACTCAACCCTGCAGCTCCACATCCGTCTCGCTCTTTTACTGAAATCAATTTTTATCTTCAGTCAAGTGGGGGCAGCATTTATTTCTACACTGAATTACGATGAAGTACCTTTCATAAAACGTAAAATAAACAGGTTGAAATGCAATTATACAGATAAATCCTGGAAAGGCTCCATCTTAAAATGGAATTACACGACTGAGTGTAAAGATTAATAAAACCATTTAGATCTAATTCTGCACTTTTATTCATTCTTGGATTAAATAGTTAATTAATGAATAATTAATTAACTAGTTCACACCATGAGGTACAGTAAGTCCTATGTATGTTCTAAGTAGCTAATTTCTTGATTCTGGCAGTAATTAGATGCGTGTGTGTGGAGGGCAGTGAAATAGAAATCAGATTTTCAGAAAATGTAATAAATCAGTCATGATTTAATATGGTGGAAACTAATTTTTACAAATGGGATCAACTTATTTTCGAAAGCTTTTTACCCTAAATAACAAAATTCCAGTTTTGGAAGAAGTATTTTATATTTACTTAAGTTATCTTTTATCTGGTATTAATTTTGTTTTTTTTAATATTTAAGTGTAGAAAATGAGAGCAAGACCAGGAGAAATCTGCGAGGTGAGAATGTTTCTTTTCACAGCGCTGCAGGTCTCCTTTGACACCCAATGTCTTTAAAAGCTTGTGTGCTTTCTGTCCATATTAAGCACATATTTCAAACATTTTCTCTCCTCTGTTTGGGTTTGACGGACATGTTTACCTGCAGCTCTGAAAATGGCCATAAATTAGCTTCGAAAGTGGCTCAGCTGTGTTTCAGCTAATGAAGTGTCATTTCTCCTTCATGCACACATCCAGACATTTTCTGACCTCTGCATTTGTGTGAAGGAGGTCATTAAACCCAGTCACAGAGGGAGCAAAACACCGTTTTGAATTTGTGAGGTTCGCCTGAAAGTTTGACCGTTTTTCAGCCGCGTGCGATAAACGTCTCCTGCACATTAGCAGCCTGAGTTACGAATCTTGTCCCAGCTTGTTTAACACTGTGCACATGAACCCCGGCTGTGGTGTAAATGACTCTGCTGGATGGGTTTTATTAGCCGCCTACATCAGCGGCCAGTGCTATAAATGAAATAGTTCTTTAAATTACTGCCCAGTTTTTCTATGTGAAAGCTGCTTGCTGGTGCCCGTTTATAAATTAGCTGGCTGCTAATGGTGGTGCCTGGTTGTAAAAAGAAATGCTTATAAACTCTTTCTGACTTACTAACAGCTCTCTTAAAGATACCTGCAGGGTAAATTAGACGTTAGGTTAGCTAAGCAGAACGTGAACGCGATATCTGCTATGTTAGCTAGCAGCCAGTTAGCCTGATAATGACTCCACAGTCACTTTATATTGTTTGTTCGATTATTATTTTTTGGATGGCATGAAGGTAAATACGGCCCATTGGTATCAATGGCAGATTGTTGGTGAAGTTTTATTGCCTCCTGTTGCAAATTAAACTAGAAAACGTTCATCGGTCTGCATTATAACAGTTACAACCTTTACCACATTTAGTAGGAAAGCATGTAAAGTTCTACGTATATATTCCTGTTAGACAGACAGGAATTTGATCAGATTGTATTCTGAGTAGCAAGAAGTTCAATTAGGTTTAAATTATATGTTTTTTGCAAAAAAATATAATTAAAAGTCTCCTTTGTATTGTAATTGTATTGTAATAAAAACTAAACTAGATCCGAAAAATTTTATTTTAATATGACTCTATATTGTTTTAGCTTAAAAGAGTAAAATGCAAAAATAATTCTGGTTATATATTTCTTACTGCAGGTAATTTAGATATTCATTATTTGCAGGAAACATTTTTTTTAAATGACGGGTTGAAAGAAAAAATAAATCTAATTATGCATTTTCCAGGCACATATAGGGCCATTTTATAAAACATTTTATAAAACAATTAAGTAACTGTGTAACTAAAAATGCTGTATGTCAAACATAAAAGAAACTTAACTTTGCAATTTGGAATTAGTCGCTGTCTCTTTAAGAAGCTCCTGCTCTTCTCCAACTCACCATCACCATAATGCTACCAAAGGATTTAAACATGCAGGAAAGAATCAAGCAACACTCTAGGTATGTTTTTAATGTTGGAATAACATTATGACATGATATAAACCTCAAAAAGTCAATTTTACTATAATATCCACCTTAAAGGAGGGCTGACAACCTTATCGTGAACTTCCACTGAAATGTCTGTTTTGTGAACCAGCAGTTTGTTGGAAGTTTTTCCTCCTCCTACATTTTCACTTCATGAAGCTCAGTCAGGCATAAACCTTTTCTGAAAGAGACTAAAAGCTGTTGAGTTAAAACTGCTTTTAATAATTTCAGCTGTACTTAAATTATGATGATTTTTAATCGGGACTGGCGACGCTAATTTAATATCCTTCATTTCCACACATTCTCATGCACTTTTGAGTGAAAGTCTGTGGCATTTCAACCATAACATCTGGAAAACAATCTCATGTTGTCTGATTTCACTGCTTTCAATCGATTTCTGGACCCGGCTGTTGCAGTGAGCGAAGATCTGTGTCCCACCAGCGCAGCAGCACAGGAACAGGACAAAGATTTAATTTACACAAACGGCTCCGCTTTCATCCCACTCAATGAAAACAAACAGAAAACGGCCTGATAGAGAGTAGGAGTGAAGTTATGTGGGAGGAAACGTCCTCAAATTAGACCTCTGGCAATAAAACATGTCGCATTTGAACCATGAGGAGGAGTTATTTTAACTTTGACATACTTCTACATTAAATCCAGAATTATGTGTGTTATGTAAACACACTCGCTGTCCTGTCCTCTGGTTTCCCAGGGATGGGGTAACTCCTCCTCATGACTTATTGCTGAATGATTCCAGTTTGGTTTGCAGCAGAAAGTGATTCTGGCAAATGTTCAGCCTTCTTTTTTTAAATCCTAACCTACTTTTTATTCATCTTTCCACCATTTCCCAAAGCTTTTGCGTCTCTCGGTTTCTTCTGTCCTCTCTCCTGTGACTCCATTCCTGTTTCTCTCTCTGACAGAGATAAATTGCCTCTTGGTGTGGGTAATCCATCTTGCTGCACCCTCACTCCCATGTTTCCTCCCCTCTTTCCTTCCATCTATTCCTCCTAGAAGTGTCTTTCTATGCTAAAGTTGGTGAGACTCAGGAGAGGGCCTGACACTTCACTGTTTAATACAAAACAGTAAAGAAATATTTTATTTATTACCTAGAGTTTTCAATCTTTTTAATGTCCTTGATTTATTTTCTCAACTTTTTTCTCCAAATCTTTGTCTCAATTTAAAAAAAAACTAAAAGGAAAAAACAAACAAACAGATGACAATTATAATCCAGGTGTGTATCAAAATTTATGCATGAATAATAATAATAATTTTCTACAACAAAAGGACATTTACTGGATTGCTTATAAATATCACAAAAACTATATTCAAACATATTAATGGAAAATTGAGAGGAAAGAAAAACTATGGTAGAAAAAAAGAGATAACCGCAGCCTTAAGTTTGTGAAATGTAGCCTGTTGAAGATTTCGTGGCAGTCACCAGAAGAGGCTGGAGGCTTCCAGACCCACCGAACATCGATGTATCCACCACATGAGATGTACTGTAACTGTCACATTCCTTATGTTAAGTTGCTCCTGAACCAGAAATGTTGCCAAAAGCAAAAGCATTGGTGAAAAAAGCATGAAGTTATTGTAATGCTAAACTGATAGTGTAATTCGTACAAAAACAGCAGCGTGAGAATTCTCTCAAGACCGCAGTTAATCTGCTGCTTGTATTCTTTCTTCTGGAATTTTTCCTTCCACCCAACTTTCCAGTAATATACTTGAATACAGCTCTCTGTATAACCCTATTAAAAGCAAGACCATCAAGTAATCTGTCCCAATTTGGCCCGAAATGAAAATGAGTTCAACACCGCTGGTGTAGGAGATGAGGATTACATGCTGCAAAGCGATCGGCATCCTCTTCATCAAAACAAGAAGTGAGGTCATATGTTTTGACAGAAAAGCTTCCAACCTTTAGTGCCAAGATGCCCTGAAGCTTCCCTGGTCTGCGTGTGGAAACCCGGCATTTTGGTGCGGCTTGCTCCTTTAATTTGTCAGAACGTTTTTCAGAAATCACTAAGTGCCAGCAGAGTGTCGGCTTGTTGGCTCGGTGATGATGAGCATCATCCAGTTTCAGATGGAGAGGTTATTATGTCAGACACTTTGTAATTATAACCACTGAGACGTTTGCATTTACCTCATTGTGATTAACCACTTTTACAGTGATCAAAGTGAAAATGATCACCTATTTTATCAAAAATACTGATTATAATCTTTTATTTTTCCTCTGGTGGCATTTCGAGTGAAGCAAAAATACTTCAGTGTGATCTGAAGTTGAGGATTTAACACTTCAGGAATGCTATTGCCAAATTTATGCCACCAGTAGGACTAATAATTTTTTAATTTGGATTGTTTTCAGCTCAAAAATACATTTGTAAATGTATATTTATTGATTTGCTTTTGACTCAATCGCTCACATGACCTAGAAGCTATTGAAGAGAAATACTAAATTTAAACAAACAAAACAAAAAATAGGTAACAAAAATAAAAAATGAGTTAAAATGGAATAAAAATGCATGTGCCTCATATATACAGTTTAGTACAACAATTACACACCGATTTCTAGTCAAAGTAGCACACGATATGGAAGCTATTAAGAAAAACATTATTTCATACTAAAATTATTTAAAATATTCAATATGACTTGACATTCTAATAATGTCAAGTCATATTGACTTTACGTTATGTAAAACAGTAAAATATCAATTAAGAGGAAAGAAAAAATGTAAATATACAATTATAAAAATGTTTGTCACCATTAAATGAAAGCCTGTTATACTAAAAGTAAGTTATTTTATGCATTTTAACACAAAACTCAAACATTTTCATGATGTGCTTCAACTAAGAGTTAAAGTTTCCCGGCAGTTTTTGGGTTTATCATCACAGTAGCTCTCATTCATAACTGAGAAATCCATGAAGGAAAGCCCAGTGCTCCACTGGTGGCCAGTGCTGCTGAGGTTAAAGAACGCTCACAGTTATTACTGTAAGTTACTGTTTGAAGTTTATGTCTCACATGAGCATCAAAGCAGCATTCAATGTCAAAACCACTCCAGGAAAAAAGACTCCATTATCAACCACTTGACTGCAAGTCCAAGATCACAACATGGGATATTTTGTCTTTAGAGTAAGAAGGAGAGGAATTTGTGATGTGAATCAGGTTTTAGAATAAAAGTCCAACTCTGTAAAC
The DNA here is from genome assembly GCA_922788865.1 of Poeciliopsis turneri. NCBI lineage: Eukaryota > Metazoa > Chordata > Actinopteri > Cyprinodontiformes > Poeciliidae > Poeciliopsis > Poeciliopsis turneri. Next base: position 2,488,044 of record CAKLNU010000038.1, read on the forward strand.
ACAGCCTGTTGTACAGCAGGAGATAAAAGTAAACAACAACAACAAATTTAAACTGTTTAAATCGGGCCCCTCAGGGTCCATCTGCTGAAAGTAATTTGAAAGTTTAATGGCTGGAGGTTATTCTCTGAGTCTGATTGAGGCACACAGTGGGAACAAACAGCCAATTTAACTCTGGGTCTCTCTCTCTCTGTCTGTCTCTCTCTCTCTCACACACACATGCACACACACTTTTCGGTTTTTGAACAGCCTTTATGAATTATTACCGCTCCGTTTCTTTTAACCTCTATCTCAAGCAGATCTTTTCTTTTTTAACTTAACTCCTAGTTTATTTGCACTCTCTCCTCTTTTATATGCTGGATTGAAGAGTGATAGCAGAATTAAGATTAAGGGAACCCGGGTCCGCTGAGATGGATGACGAGTATTAGAATAAGCGGATGATGCTCATGTCTTCTCAGTATGTGGTTGGAGACTGAAAAATTGAATATAGTCTAGTGGCAGACAAATTGCTTATTTTAGATTTGTTTAGCACGATCACACAGGAGCTATTGAAAGTAAAAAAAAAAAGTACCTGACACATAATTGGTGCAGTAAAATTTGCCCCAGAGTCAGGTTTGTAATGGCTGTCTGAATGTCATTGCTGTTCTAGGTTCACCTTCTACCCTTTACAATGCTCCGACACAATAGACTCATAGTCCTCCTTAAAGTACATGCGCACACTTCTTTGTTTTCATCCTATATTTAGCATTAGATAGCTACCAGTATAACTAAGCCTGGAATGTCCAGACACACACACGGATGCGCACACACACACTTGCTCAGTGGAGCAGTCTGAGACAGGAACATCATTACAATACTTGTAAACAAATGGACCACAGAAAAGGCAGTGCCCGGGCCATGGCTTTTTCCCTAAAAGGAAAGAATTGGCATACACTGACCCCCCAAACACATATACCTTGTATTTGTTTTTGTCACATTACCCTTTTTCTACAGTTTCCATTAATATCGACTTTAGTGTTTATCATTGGTCATAGTGTTGTCTTTAAATAGCATGAAGAAACAAGTGAATTCCTACAGGATTGTAGATCTTGTTCATACAAAAATACTACCAACCTTTAAAAATGTAAACATTTTAAACATGTTTTTGTTTCATATAAATTATTTAAGCCTGAACACCATTTAGCTGCATTTGCTTCACATTCATCAGTCCCAGAAATGTCAGTGTGTCATCTCTGACACATCCACAGGCCCAGTGGTGAGTTATAGTGAGCTTATACACCATAAATAAACTGGCTGGCCATTACACACACTCCACTGCTGCAGCAGAAACACACAAAGCTGTATACCTCATTCCTTTCTAATAAAACATCCCATCAGGACCGGCCCAAGTTTTTTCGGATTTCCATTTGGGCCCACCACACCAACATGTGTGGTGGGCCAGATGCTATACAATTCCTTAGCTAATTAGCAACAAGGCTAATAATAGCAGATTTATTACACATAGAGTAACTAACGTCATTCCAGTGTTGTCCTGGCTACTAATTTTAACCTTACAGGAGTTGCAAACTAAGATAAGTATATTTTCAAATGCAGCATGTTTTTGATGTGTGCCATATTATTTCAACTATTTGGCATTAACATCCACTAATAAACACTAAATTTAGAGTAAACAAGTTAAATATCTTGTATTTCCACAACAGTAGCAACAGCCAACAGCAGGAGGAAATTAACCTATTATTTGTGTAACAACTATTAAGATAATATAGAAATAACTGTTCACATGTTGTAGCATCTTGTTTGTATTATTAAAGGTATATGTAAACATATGACGTTTGCTTTGTGCTCTTGGGTGCCCCCTGGTGGTGTGAGGGCTCTAAGCAGCAGCTTAATTTGCACATGCGTCAAAATCGCTCGAGCCGGAAAGAGTAGTCGTTTGTCTCTTTGTACAATGGCGGATGAAATTCAGAGTGGCACCGATATATTACGTAGTGAACGCTTCTGTAATCGTAACAGAGGCTCACATGTCTTTGCTTAACATTTTGTGTTGAGTTTCTATTGAAGAAAACATGGTGGCAGTTGATAAGACAGACGTGCGTTGGAGTCTCTTGGCCTTTTTTCCCCTCTAACGGTTACTTTGAGCAATGGCGGGTGAAACGTTGAGTGTCTAGATTCTATTTACTGAAATCAATCAAATGTGTCCGTGGACCGCGTTGTGAATCACCAGATAGTTCAGAGGTGTTGTGAGTTTCAGAAGCTAGCTGGGCGCTGATGACAGTTGCTATCAGCGGTAGTTTCGTTTCACCAGAGCCCGGTTTGATGACCCGCTATGCTAACCCGCATCCTGCCTGCATCTCCTGCCTGGACACCAACTACGTCATATAGCAGCGTCTCTCTCATTGGTTGACGCGCCGCATCGAGCAGAATGTAATGCGAATTCTTAAAATAAAATAAAAATAATTCATTCAGTATGATTGCCTGCCAACACATCAATATCTTCTTTATAGGAATGTTTTAATTTAGCTAATGTAGAAATTAGAAACTTGTGAAGCTGTCCTGATTAAGCTTTATTTTAAATACTTCTAAATTTTTTAATTAAATGTGAATGATGGCTGTTATTTGATTGAATGACGCAATGTCTTAAAAACAAATTCTCTCCTATGTCGGAAGTAATAGCTTGCTGATTAAAAACAAAAACAAACTTAAGAGTGAAACAAAACCTCTTTGCCTGAATTCTCACTCAAGCTTAAGAAGATATAATTAAAATAGTCCAACAACAAATTAATAAGCCCAGCATATTAAAGGTATTTTTGTGCTTAAAAAAAAAGAACTAACATACAAAATGTTTGTGTCCATCTTTGTTGTTTTCTTCTTTTTGTAGGTTTGGGGAAAACATAATCATTTTAAAGCTGTTTGTTTATATTGAAGATTTTATAAAAGGTGAGTTTATCCCTTGATAGAAAACAAATTTAAAATGCAGACCTCTCAGGAATACCATTATTTTTCCACAAAAAGTACCTGCAAATTTATAGCTGAAAAACACTTCCTCCTGTGGTGCATGTCTATTTATTTCTGATTGGAAAAAGCAACCGATACTTCATTCTCATGTTGGGGTGACAGAGACATGTTACCCATTATCTAAAACACAGACTGAAGACAGGAGAAAACATTTTCACTCCATTTTTCATCATCGTATTGTCATCCAAAAAGACAACTAAAAAATAAATTGGTTTTCACCTTGAAAGGTACATTGATAATCAAATATTATTATTTTAGTCGCTTCTTGCCACAATTTCTCAAAGAAACTGAAAGAAAGCAACCCTGAGAAAACTAAGAAATATAGAAGTTTATTGATATAAAGTTGACTCTCTCTCTATAAATATATAAATATATATATATATACACACACACACAGAGATACATAAAAACACAGACATATAAATATATATATATATACACACACACACTGTGTTACCTGACACCTCAGCCTGTCATAAGATTTTCCAAGAGGGAGATGCTGAAGATAGATGTGCAATGTGTGATGATGCGATAGCCTGCGATGGTCTGTGTGCATGCGTGTGCTTGTGCATAGGTGTGATGTGTTTGCATGAGTGAACGTTCATGCGTCTGCGTGATTTATCAGCTTCTGACAGGAGGCTGACTAATGTTAGAAGTGTTGTTAGCAGGTCTTCAAATAAACTGTTGAGCAAGCGAGACTTCACGGCCTCATGGAGGGCTGGATCTGGCACCTGCTGCTGTTGGAACGCCAACGTTTTTAATCTCCACGTTTCTAAAAGCGTGGAGAAAAAAATAGCGACTTAACCAGGCTGCTAATTATAATTGTCAACACTTTCCATGAAGCGCATGAAGTTGTTTTGGGTGCTTAATTTTCTTATTCATATCTATCACTTGACAGGTTAACAAATAGACAAAAACAGTATTGCATATGTATGTAATGAGACATAAAGGTATTTATTCAGAATTTTCCAAATAAGTAATAGGCTTGTTATTAAATTCATGTAATCTCTACCAGTCAAATGTGAGATGCTGTGTACACAATAACTGATTAGTTTTAATAAAATGTATGTTTAAGGCCTTTTTTTACACCTTAATAATGACAGTAATGTAAAAATGAGACTGAGACATCACTACATTGCTGTCAGTATGTCTACACAGATATTTGCACAAAGAAAATTTAAATGGATTCATTCAACATCATAATGATTACAGATCAATAAGAAATTCTAATTTTGTTTTGGAAATGTATGAGAATCCTCCGAATGAGAAAGGTTTACGGTATAGCATTTAAAATATGATTTCATTTATGCAGTAGTAGAGGAAATTTGCAACACTTCCATCCATTTTTATTCAAAGCGTTGGATTTTAATGCGTTAAACTGTTGTATTTCTGCACATTATCCACTTTATGCATACTTCACTCCTACTGAACAACGATTTATACTTTTCTCAGTTGCGTGGGTAAAAGAGAGATAGTTGCCATGGCAGCAGTAGACATTGTGCAGCAGCTGTTGAGACTTTAACCATGATCCAGTAATGTGCAAAAGGCTCTCTGTGATGCCATGTGCTTGTGTCTTTGTACATTCGTTTGTGTGTCTGTCCTCAGGATACCTTAGTCTGCATGTTGGTATCCGTTCAAGCTGTTGTGTGTCAGTGTGTCTGTTTGGGTACGAGCGCCCATGCATGTGATCTGCCCGTTGTGGCAATATGCTGCCAGTGTGTCACAGAGGAGAGTCTGCTTGCATTTAGTCTTGCAGCCTATGAATGTGTGGTGTTTTTGTATATTTTGTGTTTTTGGGATTTGATAAGTCAGATTTGTGCAGTTTATTTAATGTTCGTGTCTGAAAACCTCAACATTTCTGTAAGAGAGAAAAGAAATATGAAAAACCCAGGTGACAATCTGGATCACCTTAGCAGATATTTAATCAAAAGTTTGAGTTAATCTTTGATTTTTATGTTTTAAATATGACTGAGACATCACTACTTCACTTGTAGTGAAGTAGGTGTCTTAAAGTCTTAAAGATTTATTTGTTTTGTCAACTGTATTTAAAATTAGCCTGACTGAGATTCAAATCTCCAAACGTTGGCAGTGTGTTTCTTTATTTACTTACTGTTATACTTTGAAAATGACTTTTTTAATCTGCAGTAATCTTGCTTTGCAGCTTTTCAGTCAATCATAGAAAATTTTGCTGCTTAATACGAATATAAATTGTTCCAATTAATGTAAATGGCGTCCAATACTAGTGTTTTTACCATATTGCAATACAGGTTTAAATGCTTTTTATCATCACTCTTATTATGGTGGAATAAATTACCTGAAAATATGATCAGCTTTTCGATCAATCTATCAAATTTATTTGTATTGTACCTCCCAGCGACAAGGCATTTCTAGGTGATAAAAGCACAAAAATGCAAAGTCAACAACTGAAACATTACATTTTGCCATGATCACACATCAAATTGGTTGATCAATTGATTATGTTTCAAATCCAACTCTAACCAGGTGGAGTTTAGTCAAGATTTAAAGTAAGTCAGTGTTTCAGCTGTTTTGCAGTTTTCTGGTAGTTTGTTCCAGACTTGTGATGCATAGAAGCTGAATGCTGCTTCTCCATGTTTGGTTCTGGTTCTGAGGATGTAGAGCAGACCAGAGCCAGAAAACCTGAGAGGTTCTGGAAGGTTGCTATGACAACAGCAGATCTTTAATGTATTGTGGTGCTTAGCCGCTCAGTGATTTATAAACTAACAACAGTATTTTAAAAAGTCTATTCTCTGAGCGGGAGCCTGTGTGGGGACTTTAGAACTGGGTTTATGTGCTCTGTCTTACTGGTTTTGGTCAGAACTCCAGCAGCAGCTGGAGGATTGACCTTTTAGGCAGACCTGTGGGGACAATGTTGCAGTAATCAATGCAACTAAAGATAAACGCCTGGATGAGTTTCTCTAGATCTCGCCGAGATGTTAGTCCTCCATGTTGCCCATTTGTACTTCAGGGACTATGACCATGTTCATAGTCATGGTCATTTTTCACAGTTTGATCAACTTACATCACCAGATACACACAAACCATCAGGTTTTGCTTTTTCATTTGTTCACTGAAAATTGTTAAACTTTTACAGCAGTTGAATTAAGCTGCAGTTTGATAGAGATGGTGGCGAACAAGTCATAGTTAATGCTGGACTGGTGTGAACTGGTGTGAACTGGTGTGAACTGGCGTATGCCCTTTTGTAGGTTGGCTTTATCTTGACATGAGGCTTGAGAGAAGCTCAAAAATTCAGCCTGCATCAGCATCTCCCCCTCCCTCCTTCCATCCTCACCGACTTACTGTTATTGATGAGGCTACCTCTTTATATGGTAATGTCTTTCACACCTGAAAGGCGTAAGGCAGCCATGATTGTTTCTCTTTCTCTCTTTCTTACTCACACACACACAGAGAGAGAGAGAGAGAGAGAGAGAGAGAGAGAGCTGCACAAACTATACAACCCAGGAAACACACTAAAATGGGCTATCATCTCCATGAATACTATATATTTTCACCCTCTTTCCCTTCTCACAGTCACACACACACTTACCACACACCCACAGACGGCTATGAGGAGCCCATTAACACTGACAGAGATATGTATGCAGCTCACATCTGTTACATGTCGCTGCAGAGGCAGCACCAGCTGCCGTGGTTACCAGAGGCCTTAGCAATATGGGATTTGGACAGCCATCTACCCTGGTGCAGTTAAATATCCCTCTGAGTGACGATATTTCAAGGCCTGATCTGATAAATGCACAAATTATAGGCTAATTACTTGTAACATCACACAATAATCCAGTGGCTGAGATTATCTTTATTGATTATAGCGGGTGTGAAATCTTAATTTGTTGGCTGGAAAAGCTAGGAGAGTTTATGACATGCTTTTTGATTAATTATTACAACGTACACATTGAAGTACAGCAGTATAATATTCAATGCAATAAGCATGTTTACTAAAAACACTTCCAAGTTTAGCAGGTGTTTATATATTTATCAATATGCACAAAACATTGCCTCATTTTTGCAATAGTTAGGATTTCATGTTGGTTTTATGTATTTAAGTAAATATTATATACTTTTTTATATACTAATATTATATACTTTTTCGAATAGTTTTCTATATATATCGTAATAGCCGTGGTATTTTTAGTCATTGTCATTATAGGAATGTCACACTGTTCATGCCAACCACCCACACAACTTAGTAAATGGACTCGCTTTCAGATTTAGCTCAGTTTCTTTAATAAGAAACTGAGCTAAAAATAAAGGTCAGGACACAATCCTAAACACAAAGCAAAAGCAGCCGAGGTGAGCTGGAGTTATAAAGCCCTGCGAAGTAGAAAACGTTGAACTCAGCAACGCTGCAGAATTAAGAATAGTAAAAATAATATAAAACTTCCACTTTATTTTGTCCACTTTAGCTCAGTTTCTTTAATAAGAAACTGAGCTTACAGCACAAACATGAACACTGGTTTTACAACACTGGTGTAAAACAGTTTACAAAAAAACAAAATGTCAATGAGGATATCTGGAGATTATGACCCACAGAGTCAAATTGTGTCTTTATGAACAGATTTAAAAGCTTCATTTGGTTTGAATCATTTGTCTTTACCGTTTTTCTGAGAAAGAATAGTAGATTATGTTAAAAAAAAAAGAAGCTTTGTCAAACAAGTTGGTTTTTTAAGAAGGGAAAGCTTTCCCTGCTTTTTAAGAAGGGAAAGCAGAAGGGAAAGCAGAAACTGTTCTGAATTACATACAGAACACTTGTTCTGTATGTAATACATACAGAACAACTCTTTAGCATAAATCTGGATGTCGGGTTAACCATTTCTCCCTGGAGTCGTTTCTTTGACTTTAGCTTTACGGACAAACATTCAAACCAAAAACTTCTCTGAGGCAGAAATGGCTGACAAGTGTTTAATGTACCATCTAATGCAGCCAGACACATTAGTGGGTTTGCTAATATAAACATTTTAAGTGCGTGTGTAATATGTATATCCAGAGGAAACTCCCACAGCAAAGCGAGCGCTGCTCTTCAAATGACAAACTCAAACAGACACAATGAAACACGCAGATGAAAGCAATCTCACTAAATCAAGCTTCCTGGAGGAGGGCCTCCCAGGGGGATAAAGCTACAAACATGTCCTTCTTTGGCTTTATTTCCACGTCTGATCTACAGTTGTATATGTTTCACTTTCTAAACACGGATGGTTTTGACTTTCAGCTGATCAGAAACAGACTTTTAAAGCCGACGAACAGGGTGACCCACTTTCCTGAAGTGACCTGGACCAACCAAAACCAGATCATCTTCCATCCACTTGTGATTTGGGCGTGGATCCGGCTGAGAAATACACGGCTACACACCAGGAGAGCAGGGACCAAAGCCTCAAGTGAGTGCAGATGTCTTGCCACACATGCTTTTGAGTCATTTGCTTTTCCTGTGTCTAAACCTGAAACACATTTTGCTGGTTCTGAGTCTGCAGGGCACCATCTTGCTTTGCATTAATGCAACCTGCCTCCAGATAAATTACCTGCATGCCGCACACACTCCTTCATCCAACCGCATGTAAAACAGCGCTAGTCAAACGGACAAACCAACCTGAGAGGAGTCTGACTTTAATTTAAGGTAAGTAATTAAGTTGCACTCAAAGGAAAAACACAGAGCGGCTCTTTTATGTCTGCTGTCAATACTCCTTTTGTCAATTGTCTGTGGTTTAATCTGGAAACTGTCACGTCTATTTTATACCGCAAGCCATTATGCTTCTCTGCAATGATTAAATACAATGCAGTAATGAGGTGCAGGCTATTAAATTCACAAATAGATGAATCACCTTGATTGGAATAACTACTATTCACTCGTTGGTCAGATTATTAAGTACCCCTTCAACCACAGGGATGGATTTATATTTGCCTTCACAGATTCAATGGCACAGGTTCAACAAGATGTTGGAAACATTAATCAGAGAGTTGTTGTTTTTAAGCAATGCTCAGTTGTTACAATAGACTCAAAGTATGCCAAGTAAATATATCCCACACCATTAGGCCACCAACACAAGCCTGGACTGTTGAACCAGGCAGGATGGAGCAAGTTGGAGGCCGACATCTAACTTGAGGCTCAACCCTCTGTCAAACTTGAGTTGTATGGGTTAGGAGTGGTACTTGGTGTGCTCTTCGTCTCTTCTTCTCTTTCATCTGCTTCAGGGTTCATCGTGCTGTATGTTCAGGAATGGTATTCTCTGGTTGTAATGAGTTGTTATTGGAGCTCCTGTCACCTTTCTATCACCTTTAACCAGGTTATCCATTCACCTTTGACATCAACAAAGCATTCTTGTTTAAACTTTCCTCTTTTTTTGGGTCATTCTTCACTTTCCTCAGAAATGTGCAGGAAACAACCACTTTCTGAAAAACTTATGAGCTCAGGGTTTTTTCACACCTGGTAGTTGGTAGACTCAGTTTGTTTGGGAACCAAGGTTCAAACTAATTGAAAACCTGTTCCTCCATCATGACGTGTGGTGGCCCTGAACAAAGAACTACTGCAGAAATGTACACGAAAACCTCAGAAGAAGACATGAGCGCAACTATTTTCTTTGCAAAATGTAAACAAGAATGTAGCACCGTCAGACCACGAGCCGTTTCTCCTGCAGTCTCAGACTCTCGTTTATTTTGGTTGTATTTCACCCAGAATGCCCTGCAGTGTAGTTCGCTTTCTGCTTTAGAGCGGTCTCCAAACCAAGACCTAGGATTTTAAGCGAAGCAGAGTTCACGTCTGTGACCCTCAACAGAATTTTATTGTGCATTCACACTTCCTTAAATAAACCAAACTTTCTCGACAAAAGAACTAGTTTGCTTAAAGCGGACTAAACGGGTCTGGTGTGAATGCTCACTAAAATCCTCGAGCTTAGATACTCTCAGATTGAATTTAACAGTGTCATGTCAGGTTTCTGGCATGTGATTGGCTGAATCACAACTGATGTTAACAAGCAACTGAACAGATGTACCTGTTAAAAAGCCTGGTGAGTTTATAGTCACACATTGTGCCAGTGAATGATCTGTACTGGCATATTTGGGCAAAAGGCTAATTCTGTCTTGGGCTCTTCCCTTTTTTTTGTATGCAAACTGACACAGGCTCACTAAACTGCAGACATGCAAGCAGTGCAATATTCAAAAGGTACGAGATGTGAAGGTCATCATTAACATAATGTGTGTGTGGAGATATTCCCTTCATGTGGTGTGGACTAATGTGTTTACACAGCCACTCAGTGGGAAGTTTGTGTGTTTTCTGGGGGGACAAAAAGCAGGTCACAGCTGCATAAATTGTTCAATTTGAAGGTACAGACTTGGTTTAAGATCAGGGTTAGACTGTTTGTGAATGTGTGTGTGTGTGTGACCTGTCATGTATTCATATTCATGAGACAAACTTAGGTTTGTGTGGTTTGTAAAAGTTGATGAATGTGTGTTAGTATTCCTGCTATGTGTGTGTATGATGGGGGTCACACACGCTCCTCTGTCCCATGGGAATAACACCAGGTCTCATTCTGACAGTACACCACTGCAGGAAACGCACACACACACGCACACGCACACACACACACACGCGCATGCACAGAACTGCTGCTCCAGCACATTTTCTGAAGCTGAAGGATTATTGGGTCACATTGCTTCATCAAGGACATAAGTTCGGTTTTTCTTTGAGACAGAACACCTGCACAGGTCAGTTTACTCACGTCTGGGTTAAACAAAAGAAAGGCCAGCAAGGAAACTCTACCTGGCTAAAATAACTGAACTGTTAAGGTATTCAGTAATGACCCACAGGAATTTGAAAGCAAGCAGAATAACTCCTGCTTCTGCCTCAGAGCTCTACAAACAGCAGAAAGGAGAAGGCCAGCACGTAGAAGTTAAGAGAATCATTAGATTAACTGCTTCATGTGTTACTTTGAAGAGGAAAGTTAGCATGTCAGGCAAGAGAAAACATGTAAATGAGGTCTGGGAGTGAACTCTGCCTTTCTGTACTAAACCAGTTCTGCTAAACCATAAAAGATCAAGTTGACTGTGCTGCTGAAGGGTTTTACTGATGCTTGTTCAAACAAAAACAAATAAAACTAAAAAGGATTCTGTTTGCGCATCAAAGCTTTCCAAATAGTCGTCAGGTGTGTTTATGCATGGTTCAAAAAAAAAAAAAAAACCCCACATCACAGGAGCAAATCAAAGAGCACCAGTAGGAGGTTTATTAGAGCTTGAATGACAGGTACATGGGTTGAGTCATGTTTACCTTGGTGTGGTCGATCCTGATTTGGTAGAGAACCATAAAAAAGCATACTGTGGAAAATTAGAAATTATGTATTTACACCCCTTTTTGCATCCTGTTTTTTCATATTTTGTGGTGCCAAATGTATTGAGAAATGCAAAGCAGTGCATTATCATGAATTTTTGACCATTTAATTGTTAAAAAAATATTAAAGCTGTGTATTATTTTTCTCCCACTCCCACAATTATTCAGTATGTTGTTAAAAATACTGCAGTGTTTATAATGCGACTAAATGAAAACACTTCTTTAAAAGTTTCTCAAAAGCAGGACCTACAGCAGCTGTGATGCAGCATTTGAGTTTGTGTTCTTCCTCCACTGCAATAAATTTAACCACAAAGAAGGCTGTAATCAGTAAGACCTGGACCCAAACTCCCAAATTACTCTTAATTAATAGCCTTCTAACCATCAGCAAACCTCAGCGCTTTGAAAAAATGTCAAACAGTTAAACTCTTGAATTAAAAGAACCTGAAACTTCAGCACAAGCATATAGGCTGAACAATAACCCTAGCAGTCCAAATGTAGTGCTTAGGCTCACTTTGTGCTCTTTATTAACGCAGTTCTGCATATTGGTGTTTGTTTGTTGCCAATTAACCCAAGGCCAATGTGTGGGCAAAGGCTTAAAGTTATTCAGCTGCAACAGAGGAAAATAAAATTCATGGCAAACTAGAGTTGGAAAAGAATTGGACATTTAAACGCTCTCCCAGGAGGAGGTAATTTGTGCTTTTTGCAGCTCAAGTATAAAATCTCAGCATGAACGCCAATTGTTTGCTTTTCTCATTCTTTTTTTTTCCATTTATGTTTTATTTATTTGCCTCAAGTGAACCCAAACATCAAAATAATCACAAAAGCTCCATTTCAGAGCTTTGTCAAAAAGAAATACATACATTTATTATATACAAATGGACTTTTATGACTGTTTTAAGAAGCAACACTGGGAAAGAAATAATACCTGTCAGTCTATTTCAGTCATCTCTATTTCTTTTTCAGATAACTGTACAACTCTATTAAACATATTTATCCCATTACAGATTTATCTTTAATATAATTTAAATATTTCAGGTAATCAAACTAAGACAATCTCTGTAAATACAAATGCAGTTTTAAAATGATGATCTTCTTTAAAGCAATTCCGCATTTGGACAAAAGAAAGCATAAACAGACTCGACTGTATTATAATACCTATTATTATTATATTATAGTCGGACTCAGTTTGAATCTGCATGATTTGATTGGAAAGAATCTGATTGATTTCATTTCTCATTTCTATTTGACTTGGAGCTGTTTGTCTTGTAAAGTGCATTATGATGACAGCTGTGAAATGGCACAATGTAAATAAATTGATTTGAAAGTAATTGAAACAACAAAAACTCAACCAGAGCTTCTTGTTTGTGGTCACCATTTTGTTTTGCCACTCTGTCTGAACCTGATTAGCAGCGTCAGATATAAATTTTCCAGATCCCAGAGGCTGTTTTGCTTCTGTTCAGCTCGGGGGTGAATCTCATGGGATAACAGCGTCCCTTTGATTTATTGCAACAATAACTCTGATGACACAGCAACACTGTAAACAAGCGAATGATTTGAACCCCAGTCCTTGGTGAACTGCCAAGTTAATGACAGCCTCTGTCTGAGTGTCGCAATTAATCAAGGATGAATATTTTAAACTTTATGCTGCTGACTATGAGCCAGATTTAAACGTTCTCCGGGAAGCAAACAGGTTTTTACCTTGCTGGAGTACGGGCCTGGGATGAGCAGTTTCAGTGCTTGACGCTTCAGCTCTGTCAGACGCGAGTTGCAGTTCTCACACCAAATCACCCTTTCACTTCCAGGTGAACTTCCGCTCCCTGAAGCCGGCGATCCAGTCCCAAAACCCGGAGAGCCACCGAGAGAACCCGGTGATCCAGTGCCAATCCCTGGGGAAATGGTTCCCGGAGATCCAGAGAAGGATCCTGGCGATGAGATCCCCGAGCCTGGGGAAGGGGTACCAGTGGAGCTGGGCATGGACCCGGCTCCCTCTGGCGCTGGACGAGTGCCGGAGCGGCTGGTTTCCTCGTAGGCCTTTCGGCACCATGTATCCGGGAAAATGGAGGCCGATTTTGTTGGTGAGGAGTCAGGCATCTGTGAGAATGTATAGATAGTTTCACTGTTTGGAAAGACATGCTATATCTCAAAGGTGACCCTTTATGGTCCCTGGAACAGGTTAGGAAAGGTCTGTGGACTAAACAAAACATGGTCATTACATTTTTTGTACAAAATCATTCTTAGACAATGAGGTTTTAATGTGTTCAGTCCTGAATATTTTGAACTCCTTTCTGATGAAGCTGTTTTAGGGCCTCTTGTCACTTTAAATCCAAATAAGATGCTGCTGGCCACGCCCCCCACCTCAACATTTACATTCAAGTAGATGTGACAACCATACATCTTTGAAAAGCAGAAGTGGAGCCTCATGCACAGCCACCAAGAATGCAGCAAGTGATTTCTGGATGGTAAGGCAACAAAAAAACATTTGTCTTTTCCAGCAGCCATTGTACAGCGTAGTGGTAAAATCAGCTGACCAAACATGCTGGAGCTCGGCTGGGGTTGCTAAGTAACGGTGCAGTGCTTGTTGATTGCTTGGGATTCATTTTCCAAACACCAAAAAACATCAAATTATTGCCAGAAAATGGCAGGTGTAGAGATTAGGCTGTTTCTAGAAGCAGCTGAGACCCAAATTGAAGTACAAAAATGTGTGAAAAGTGAATTTTGCACAATGGATCCTGCTTTAAAACACTGTGTGAACATAAATGCAAGAGGTTGCTCAGGAACAGGAAAGTAATGTTAAGGTTGACATAAAGGTGAGAGCATATGGCTGTTTTAAGCTGTTGACCTTTAGCCAGCAAGGCAAAAACAATGATGCTCTTTCTTTTTCTTTTGTACAAGCAGAGCAGCACTACTCACATTTCTGAGTGCACAGTATAAACCTGAATAAGTTATAAATTGAATAAAAGCTCTTATCTACTGCATGTTTTACACATTTTGCTGGCGAATGCGGATGATAATTAGCTGTCTTTCTTTACAGCAACAAGGTTCCCTGGTCTGAATCTTCACTAACTTGAATTCTCCCAGGTAACGGCTGAATTTTCTCGAGGGACTCCAGCTTCCTCCCACAGTTCACAAAACATGTATGTTCAGTTAATTGGCTGTTCTAAATTGAGCTAAGCAGTGTGTGTGGATTTCTTTGTCGGTCCTTTAATATACTTGCAACATGTCCAGGCCTCTTACCCATAAACCGCATGAATAATATGCAGTTTATGGGTATAATAATATCTCCATGCCTCTACATGAGAAAAAGTGGGCCAAGTAAATGAATCGGTGTATGAATATAAATAAGTGAGCATTAGCAGCTTAAGACAACAACACTGACTAAAAGCAATCAGCTGTTGATCAACTCTGATCAGGAATTGGCAGAACCAACTCGAAGAAATCTGATTTATCAAATGTACCAAGAATTCCCACAATCTTTGGCACAACAACATTGATGTTTGGGTCGGCTGCTTGGATGCATAAATAGAGATAAAAGCCAGGGAAAAAAGGAAATATGAAAGGACACTTCATGATTGAGGCAGCTGAAATTTGGGACATATCAAAACGGATATTAATTTCCACTTATAAAGATCAGGCTGCAGGGTTTGCACATCCCAGATATTCTTCTCCTCTATCATTCTTGGAGACCCGTAAGGTGTTTCCAGACCAGAAGAGACGTAAAGTCTCTCCGGCATGTTTTGGGTCTGCGCTGGAGTTTTCTGCTCCCAATGGGAAAAGCCTGGTTAACCTCCAAATGGAGGCACTCAGGAGACAAACTGAGCAGATGCCTGAACTGTCTCACTGGATCCAATCTGTCTCAGGTGGCAAAGTCTGATGATTCAGGGAAAACTGAGACAATCGTTGTGGCAAAAAGGTAATGAAACAACTTCCCTGGGGCAGGGCGCCAGAAGTGAAAAATATTTATCCACAGGTACTACCAGCTATGGACATTCAGTTGGACATTTTGTTGTTGATGCAGTTGGAAAAGTAGACAAAGACTGAGGTCCTAATTTTTTAGAAAAAGAGAGTCTTCCACTTATCTTTCTGCCTCAGCAAATTCCCGTCTAGGATGTTAGAAATGTTGAACCCTGGTTCAAGGAGGAATTTCTTATGTGGACTAGATCTTTACCTTTGCAGGATTAATGAGGAGTCTGTCTTTTTGACTCTATAGGGTTTGGTTCACTGAAGCTTTTTGTTGGTGTTGCTGCAGTTACATGGAGAACATGGGTGATTGTAAAGACTTGGTTGTATGACCGAAGCAAGAACTGTTTGCTTATTCTTGGCACAAAGCTGAGATTTTTCCCAGAGAATGTTGGTGGATCAGCCAGGGCGGCCACTTGTCTCCTGTCCTATTTGTTGTATTTATGAGCACGATTTCAAGGCTTAGTAGTGGAGGGAAGAATGTCTCGTTGTGAGATCTGAGTTTTATTTTTCTGCTGCAGATGATGTGGTTCTGTTGGCATCTTTGGACTTAGTTCATGATGAATGGTAGAGTTAAGAGGGAGGTAAATGGCAGCTTTGGGTATTGAGTCGCAGCTCCTCACCAAAAAAATAGCAGTACATTACACAAAATTCAAGTTGTTGCAAACTGGTCTGACTTAGTAATGTGAACAACTGAGTCTCATGAGCTGAGAAGTGGATCTTGCATTAGAGGTTGCATTAGACATTCTGATATAGTGGCTGCAGGGCCACTAATTCTACGGCCATAAAAAAAGCAGCTATGTATAAAAATGATGGGCGGGGAAGTGAGGCTGCTGTATTATGACCAAACCCTGTACAATAAATTGAAGCTAATTGCAGATGAGCCAGAGACACAGGTGTGAGACTGAGAAAAACACCTGACTTGGCAGCGATGATTAAAGAGATGCAGCGTGATGAATTTAAACCCACTGATGTGACACTATGAGCAGTGATGTGTGAACCACGCATGGACACAAACCTAACGAGAGCTGTCTTCAGGTTGTATATTTATGACCAGCTAAAGATGGAAGAAAGCTGCACTTCAGTGTGGTGGGTGGTGCAGTGAATGGATGATAAGTTTTTAGATTTTCCAGGTTTACGCACAGAGAAGCACCAACTCATCTGGAATTAAAAAAAAAAAAAAAAACCTACCCCATGTTTTCTGCTCCGGCTGCTCCTCTCCCTAGTCCCCGACAGTGAAGTCATGTTGTAGGTAAGAGGAGGGGGAGAAGGAGGAGGAGAGGAGAAATAACCTCTTCTGTCGCTTCACATTCAAAAAACAAACCGCTGGATCGATTTCAATTAACCGCACGCCCCTGCACGTCGCTCGTCTCGGTCTTGAGGTGCACCTCACGCCGCACTCAGACGCATGTGGTGAGAGGTGTGATCCCCATCAAGCTGCCAGGAAAACAAATCCTCCAGCTCCTTTGGTGAAAACTGAGCCAGAAATAGTTGCAGCGCAGAGAAAAGATGCACAAGTCATGCGGCAGATTGAGCTGCGCACTGAATGAGGCTGTGTGGCTCTCTGCTCAGCGCGCTGGAGTGGCACCGCGCTCAGCCCTGCCTGTCTCCATTAGCTCCGCATCTCAACCTGCTCAGCTAGATCTAACTCCTCCAGGGTGAAGTCCACCGTGAAGATCACAGAACATGATCAACACATGTTAGAATGGGTTGCATCCGACTGACACCTCAGCGACCAGAGTCTGCGTGCGCCTCGCTTTTGGGACTTTAAATGGACTCATGTGCACCCTCCTGTTGACTTCCCGACGCTCCGCACTCTGCTGCAGACAGCAGTGGACTAAGGACACTGGAGCGAGAAGCACATCTGGATGAGGGCGGGGCCAACCTGCCCCTCATCGACCTTAGGCCAATCACACATCCAGAGGTTCCAGCTGAGTGGCATCTGGACTGCATGCGTCAGAGAGAGAAAAAACCCAACTATATCTAAATATATTTATGTTCTATGTCTACTGTCTAGACACCTGAAAATATGGGAAACCTTTGTATGTTTGGAGGACTTTAATTTATCTCAGAATAGCCTATGTCAGTTTTAGATCACTAGTAATCATCGTGTGTAATAATGAAAATAATAATGATAATATGTGTACAGTATTGAGGGGAAGTGTTTAAGAGTGTAAATTTTTTTAAAATATCTTTAATCAAGATGTTTAATATGAGAGTGCCATAGAGTAGTGTGGTCTGGTCCATCAGGTCTTCTGCTGCTGTGCTTGGAGCTCCAGACTTCATGTCAAAACTTCTGTTTAATTATCCTGATTCCACCTTATGAAAAGCGAGAGATCTCTGCTGGAGGATAAATCTTAATTGATTTGCATTGGAGAGAAGACTCCTGTGTTCAACAACTCACAAAAAAACCAAACGTGATTAGTGGATGAGCAGGTAAACAGTGCCCTCTGCAGGCAATGTGGGGTTATTACTAGAAAAACCACATCCGGTGGGAGAAAGGACTGTATGTTGAACTCATTATAAATTAAATATGTAACGCGAAATATTTCACCACAACGAGAAAAATGTACTCTCTTAAAATAAAATATAAATTAATAAAATTAAAAGTTGTTCCAAATATTTTGCTGATGCTCTTCTTAATTCAGTCCTAAAAACACAAAACAAAAGAGAATGTTTAAGCTGTTCCCATGTTTTATCATTTTCAAAATGAAACACTAACTTAACTTACTAGGAAAGAGTCAATTCCTAATGCCTGATCGGGTGTTTTTTTGTCTGTATTACTGCATCAGAGCAGTTTGTCATAGATCAGAACCAGCCTTCTGCTCATCTGTTGGGTCTGGTGTCATGTTGACTGTACTTCTTAGATTTTCTATGGAGTTTAGTCTGACATGTTTGCTGGCCAATGAAGTTCAGTGATACCTGGTCACTAAGGAGGATATTTGTACTTTTGGCAGATTGTGCAGGTGCCCAGTTCTGCTGGAAAATTAATGATCGTTGGAGAAGTATTTAGTGCTCTTCCTATGGGACTTTTTGTATTTCCAGATGAAATACAAAATGTATGTTGGATCTAAACACCTGAACACAGACACAAAGAATGGACAGGAGTCAGAATCTTAGTTTTTACCTGCAGGGAGAGCACAGCTGAAACTCAGTTACAGATTCTCGCCCTATGCTCTGAGTTTCAACTGGGCCCTTTTCCTGCTTTTATTAAAATGAGGAACGCCCTGGTTGCATGACGGGTGTGGAGTCCTAAAGGGGAGGGCAGCAAAGCACAGCTGCACACTCAAATGCACAGAACTTAACTATGTGACCTTCATAACATATTTCATAAGATAAGAATATCAGTTTGCAGTTCCTCGGGATAATGAGTTCTGGAACTTCCTGTTCATGGTACCCTCCTTTTTCACTCCTCAGTCAGCTGCTTCTCACAGCTTTCTATTCTCTGCAAACACTTCCAAAACACTTAAAGCACACCATCAAAATACAAAGGTACATAAATGAATGATAATATAAAATAAAGATAAAACAAATAAATGATAATAAACTATAAACAGTTATGTCTTAAAAATCTTTATTTATTAATGTTTTTATGAAAATTAGTTATAGATTTCAGTGAGCCTAGCCATAATACTGTATATAAAAATATCACTCTGAATACCAGCACTTCTCTTTTTGGATTTATAAACTGACCTCAACCTTTTGATATTATCCATTTTACTTAGACAAATTTGCATTGACTCTGTACATATGAAGCATATGTTACATAATGAATTATGTGCTTCAACGAGGCTTATTTGTTATATTAAAAGTACCTTTAAAAAGTCCTTTAAGCAGGAATTTTAACATAGAAACCCAGAGGCCTGATTTTGTTTTATTTAAATCTTAAATGTTGGGTTTTCAATGTTTGTAAGTAGAAAATTACCATGATCAACAAAAATAAAGGCTGAAAACATCCAGCTCAGTGTAATTAATCTATATAGTGTGTTTTACTTTGTGAGTTGAGTTTCTGCTATAAATAAGTCTATGTAATTTACAGAATATGAGTGTAATTTTAAAGAAAATTTCAAAAGTACATTTCAAACCAGCTGTTATTTCCCCTCCGGACCGCCAGGGGGCGTTTGCTTAATCCTTTTAAGAGCTCTTCACAGCCCGCGAATGGAAGCAAGAGTCATGTCTTGTTCCAAACAGGAATTTGTGTTGATATCGCGTTGCTTTCGGTTTTCCGTGTAGTATTTAGCTAGTTTTGAGCACTTTGTTTGTCTACCTAGCGTAACCTGGTGCCGCAGTGAATATGAACAGGCTCTGGGACGCATGACGGCTCTGGGTTTCCGAACAATCGCAGCTTTTACGGTGAGTTTCAACCTGTAGCTAATTTTGGCAGTTGGCTGCTTATGTTTTGATATCCCACCTCTTGCTTTGCGCGAGTTACTTGTACGTTATTATCTCGCGTTTTGGCTTTCAGATGATGGCTGCAGATGATAACCCTACACGTTGTGCAATAAAAATATCAGCAGACGTTTTTTTGGGTTGTGTGGCGCATTTTCCAAAAAAAACAACTAGCTTGTTTTGCATGCTATTTCGTTGTTTGTAGGCATTTTTAATCTGAATATGATCTTAATGCTTGCTTGTTGTTCAACTGCCGATCTGGCTTGTTTTGACACATGGTAGTAAACAAAGCTGCATTTCTAAATGATTTTGCAAAGAGTTGGAGAACATATTTAACATGAATTCACCAGTGTGCAATTTACTGCTTAGTAATTTCTCCATTCATTTCTTTATCTGTCTGTCAACTTTATTGTCGCAAAGGAAATTCAAGTCGCCTGGGTGAATGACATTTCCCCTGGTAATGTTGCTTCTGTATTCATCTGCATCTGTCTGCCAACAAACTCAAAGCAAATCATTTCAATGAGAGGAGCACACTGAGCCACACAACAATGAGAGGTACAGAATTTAATCTTCTGCATTGTCCATGTTGTCCGATTTCAAAGCTGTTTTGACCCAACTTCTGATTTGAGGCTGTCTTTTGTATCATCTTCCAGGGAGACCTCGTAAAATAAGAAAAAGCGACTCCAAAGAGTCACCCGTCTTTAATGAGATCCTGTCTCCTCCAGCTGCAGAAGTGTCCATTTTTGATAATCTCGCCAATCTCAGCTTGCCTGCCTTTGAATCTGAACCAATTACACCTAAGAGATGCAAGGGACGAAGGAGACGGACTCAAGAAGCCATCAGTGTGACTTCAACGCCTGTGCACTGCTCCTCCTCAACCAACATTTCACTCTCCACTCCCAGAGCTGATGAAGAGCCGCTGGAGTATGCTGAATTTACCACTCAAGCAAAGGTGAGGTGTGAAGTAAATTTTTACTGAGAGATGCTTTCTGATTTGTTCAATTTGGCAATTTTTATAGCCTAGAGATGCACTGTCCATCTTTTGATTTGGGAAATCTAAATAATTGTTTTTTTTTAAATCTCTTAAGGTATTATGTTGATACAAAGAGATGGGTAATATGGCCCTGACATTTTAGAGCAGTGTTGATTACAGTAACCAGAAAAGTGAAGATAAAAAGTAATTAAAAAAAAAAAAAACCTTTTTATGTTATTTTTCTTAAGAACAAATCAGAAAAAGTGGTAAGAAGTGGTGTTGGCAAATCAACACTTTATGAAAGTGAGAGGAAAAAACAACTTGGTTGTCTATTATCTATTGTATTTTACCATGGGAAAGGATATCTACTGGTCTGAAAGGGTTCACTAATTCTTCTTCAGTATTCATCCAGCTCAGTTTTCTTTCTCCCTTTTCAAAATATTTGAACAACTTAGACATTTCAAATGCGAGATTATATAGCTTTACGTTAGGGAGGGCCACGTCCCCTACGTCCCTTGCACATCACATTTTGTTAATGCTAATTCTGGGGTTTCTTCTTGTCCCAAAGGAAATTCTGAACATAAGTCTCATACTGTTTGTAAAACTGAGGTGGGATGTTAACAGGCACAATGATGGACACGTAGTTGAATAATGGGGCTATCATCATTTCTTTATTACATTCACCTTCCCTCACAAAGAGAGTTTCAATTTTGCCCACTTAGCAAGATTAGTTTTCATCTTGCTGAAAAAGTGGTTCCATATTCAGTAGCATTATTTCCTTTACACTCGAGTGAAGTCGTATACCCGGATATTTCATACCCGAGGGAACTCACTTAAAGTTGAATTGTGTAATATCATTTGAGTGACATGTTTAATATAGCATCTTTTTATGTTGCTGCAGACTCCAGAGGATGATCCACCATGCCACAAATCGAAACCTCAAAAAAGAAAGTCTCGAACTTCTCAGCCAAAGCAACTGAGACGAAGGAGAACCGTGGCGCAAACCCAGAAAAACGGGACTCCAACGAAGCGTCGGCGTGGCAGGACGCGAAAGAACATCACTGGAGATGCAAAGGGAAACGGCACTCAGCCGTCCCAACGTTTGAGGCCGAAGTTTGAGCTGCAGAAGCCTGATGCAGCTGAACAAGGTACCGTCTGATGTTTGCACCTAAAATAAACATCTTAAAGAACCATGGTAATTAAAACTGAATCGGGTGTCAGATTCAGTTTTAATGGTTCTATATTTTAAAAAATTATTTGTCACTGTACAATTTTACATAATTTTGCTGAATACAGGAATCACCTCTGACTCCCTTGTCTTGTCTGCTCTCTGATCCCCCAAAAGATGACTCTTTGCTATCTTCAGATCTTTCAATCGAACTGAACCATGATGAGGAACAGCTGCCCTCTCTGTCCTTACAAGAAAATGAGAGTGAAGATGAGGAGGAGGAAGATCTGCCAAGTTTCCTGATGCAGAAAAACAATAGTAAGGAGAAAACCGCAGTGGCTGAATGCAAACAATCTCCACAAGAACCAGTCCTAGTGGATTTTCTTTTATTGATCACTGTTTTGTCTTACAGAACCTCCATCGATCGCAGAAGGAGCGTTTGTGTGGGGCAGATGTAGAAATTATCCATACTGGCCAGCATTGGTAAGGATGAAGACATTAGGAGATACTAAAATATCTCTCACAGTATACATTTCTTATTCTAAGCTTAGTTAGTTTTAGAAAAGTTGTTTCTATTCATATGTTCCTCAAAATAATTTGCTGGGTTTTTGGGCCATTCCTCCAGACAGAACCGGTAGAACTGAGTCCTTGCTCCCACACATCTTAACAGTTCTGCTTAGAAATCTTCCAAGGCCACTTCAAACATTGACTTTATTGTCCTTAAGCCACTTTGTAGCTGGTCTGGTTCTGTGTTTGTGGTCTTTGGTTCTTTTGTACCCAAACTTTGACTTCCTGGTTTATTGAGATGTTGTCTCAGTATTTCCACATATGGTCATTTCCTCATGCTGCCATTTTCTATTTTTGGAGTTGCACCAGACCCTCCGGCAGCTGAACACCCCCAACAGATGCTGCTGCTACCTAGAGCTGTGGTAAATGGTTATTTTAGTAATCGGGCTTTCCACCAATTATTCATACAATTAACCAATTTTTATATTTGTCCAATCTGGACAATAACATCCCTGTAGTTTAGAAAATTAACCTGTAACTATAATAGCTAAATTTTCCAGTTAATCTGGACATGATTTTACATTTATATGAAATTATATTAGAATTAATAATAAAGCAGCAGACTCACAGACACTTATAACAAATGTCTACTGGCCAACTTAAGTCAATTTAATAGATCAACTCCCATCCCAGTCTCTTTCATGCAGGAGACTTGAGTCACAGTAATGACAACGCAAACAATTCGGGGCGAATGATGGTTTTTATCATCATTCATAAAACTACATCTACGTTATGTTGCTAACACTTAGCAACAACTCAGAGGTAGAAGTGAGAGCGTTACACAACATAAATAATCACCCGGCTGGATGATTATTTAGCGGTGCGCTAAACAATGAAACATAATTTAACGAAGCGTTGGGGCAGATAATTTGCCTGGAGGAATTTTAATAATCAAATCATTCGAGGAATCGTTGCAGCTCTACTGCCACCTCTGTTCTTCACAGATCAGATGATGTTTTCAGGTTTGCAACCTTTTTCAAACCTTATTCAAGTGCTGTGATTTTCAGATTAATAAGATTGCAGGTCACGTCTTGACAATTAGCTTTTGGAGCTACTTTCAGCCCATGTGGTTATAATTGCTTGAATAAATGAACAGGACAGTACTTGAAACTTTGATGTGCCCTAATAAAGACCAGAAAAACAAAACACACCTCTAACTGCTTAACATTTCTGATGTTTATGGATCTGTTGTGTTTTGCTTCCTGCAGGTAAAAAATGTGAACCGACGACAGAAGAAAGCAAGTGTCATGTTTGTTGACCAGGCGTTCACAGGGATTCAGAAACAAAAGGGGTAGAAACAAAAATCAGCTTTTTTTCATTGCCATTTGCTCATTACTCATTTCATCCTGAAAATGCATCTTTGCTGAAACGTTATTGAGGATAAGATTAATGATTTTTCTGAATTCGCCTTTCAATGTTGTTCTTGAAGGTTTACATTGCCTCTGAAAACCTTGAAACCCTTTGACTGTGAAGAAGCAGATGAGCTGATGGTAAGCTTTGTTCAAACACCACTGACTGATTTGTGAATTTTGTGTTTTCTTGACACTTTGTTTCTTCTCTAGCAAAAAGCCAAAGAGTCATATGAGGCTGCTATTACATGGTCCTTGGAGTTTATAGAAGACTACAGGATGCGTATCGGTCAGTAGGAATTACAGCAATAACTGTAGTCTGCTTTGCTAATCTTAAGGTGCTTTAGATTAAAAAGTATAAGAATAAAAGCATGAGAATAAAAGTGTTTTTCTCTGTTTTGCTTCCAGCCTGCGGCTCATTTTCAGGCTCCTTCATTGAGTATTGTAATCATGACATGAGTAAGTTTCTTCATCAGACAGCGACGCCTTCACAGACATCTGACGCTGTAATCCTAATCACTGTTGCTTTTTTTGTTTTTTTTTTTTGCAATAGGTTATCCGGTGAGGAGGAAGTATCCGCAGGCTGCCTCAGAGAGACTAACAATCACCAGTGATGTCATAACGGAGGAACCATGTAAACATCACCAGGAGGACAGTGTTAGTGAGAAGCACAAAGATGTTTCCATGTGCTCCAAGAGGCTGCTGCCTGACCGAACTCATGCTGCCCATAACCGAGCCAATGAGAAGCTGGTTCATTTCATTGTCAAGCAGCGGATGGTGGAGAAACATCTCCTGGTAGGATTCTTTATTTATTTTTTTTCTGCTGCTGCTGCTACAGAGGGTGGATAGAAGTGGTTTGACCAGTAGACTCTGTACACTCAGCTGAACTGCAGTGCCTTTAAATCTTTGGGTAGTTTGGGTTAGCATAAAGCATCACTTCTTTACTGACTTGCATCTGAGAAGCACCCTGAACTGAGGATGTAGTTTAACTTAGTCTTTGCTGAAACTATACTATAAGTATTTACTCTGACCTCTGAAAGATGCACGCCACTCCAAAAATCTTAATATTTGAGTTTTTTCTTATGGTTCTCTAGCATAAGTTGTGATACCTGCACACCTTTTGGCTGGTAGAGGTCGTCATCCCAGTAAACGTGTCATTCACGTGTTTCAGATGTTAATGAGATATGATACTAGCAGCATGCAGTCTTTGTCATGGGGAAATTATCTACCTTTTAATGCATTAGGGAAGTTGTTCATAGTACACAATATAATCATCTGTTTTAAACTGACCAATAACAATAGCGATGAATGTTTTGCAATAGTGATTATTGTTTCTATCAACAGGATGAGACTGATCCGCAGCTACCACAGCTTGAACTTTTACATGAAAGCTCTGCATGCCTCTGGGCTTTAGAAAACCTATTGTTCTGCAGAAAACCTGTTTAGACAATAACTACCGAGCACCTGTGTTGAGTATTTACTCAGTTAAAGAGTCACAGTGACTGTTTGTGTTTTTACATGGAGTAACACTAAAGCTAAATGCATATTAATGGAGTGGGATTCTGATCAGGACTACAGCAGCTTAATGTTGGCTTAAAACATTAAGCTAACATTAATGTTTTAATAGCTTAAAAAAGATGTTTTTTACATATTTGTGATGACAGTGTGAGACAGATAATCTGTGAAAAAATTGTGCTCATCTGCATTCTTCCTGTTTTCCAACAACCATCTGCAGAAATGGTTGTTGCAACCAATCAGAGCCAGGAGGAGGGTCTTAGCGCTGTCACTCATGCTCGTGTACAGCCATGAAAGCTCAGGCTAGTTAGCATGGCCACCAATGACGGTGGTCAATAATGATGGCTGAAACTAACAACCATTTCAGTAATTAATTATTCTGATGATTGATCAATTAATTTGATGAACAACTGGCACATTCTGCAGATTTTTTTTTTAGTTCTCTGAATAAGCTTTTTTTAAATACAATATTAGAAGTACATAAAACACAAATAATACAATACCTTTGTATTTTTTTTTTTAAAGAAACTAAACATTATTCAGCTGCATTGGATTAACTGAATAATTAGATGGCAAGAGATGCTTAATAGTATTCTTTTTTATGTTTTCTTATTTATTTTTTCACAAAATTGGAACCAGGTGAAGCTAAAACTATACCACTTGAGTTTATTTTATTTTTAAATGTAAAATGAACAAAGATCCATTTTTGTACAGTTTTGGCTTAATTACTGTGTTCTTTCAGCAAATGGCTTTTTTTGACACTCCAGTAAATGATTAATCTATTACATATTAACCATTATTGTACAAATCATTTAATCATTTCAACCTATCATAATCAGTCGATTAAAGGTGTCAGGTTATATCCAAGTTTTACGAAACATTTTGAAGATTTTATAATATTATTGTCAAAGTAATTTAGTGTTGTTTAATAGTCCAGAGGCATTTTGAATGTGACTGGATCTGGATCCCATCAAACCATTCTATTCTGATTTAGATTGTAGCACAAGAATCTCACTCCAACATCCACCTGGTCAAAACCCTTCAAGTTATTGATGATTTTATCGTTTTTACTGATGTATTTCTTATTAAACTTATTGCTGATCTAACTGATATTAATATATTCCAGAAGAACCGTCACCGTTTGTTTTAATTTCTCGATATCAATCTGCTTGCAGGCCGTGATCCGAGGGCAACAGGAGTCTAGATGGCTTCGCTCTTTTCTAAGTGCCAAAAGAAGGAGAGTGGTGAACATTTACCTGGAAGATGACCAGCAGCTGGATCGGGTCTACTGGTACCTAAATGAGCTCTACGCTAAAGCTGTGCCCAAATCCCCTCGCCTCGCCGATGTGAAGTCGATGGAGCACGTCCCTTTTGTCCTCGATGTGCTTCTACCGGAGGTAAGAGAAGACTCGCATTATTGATTACATTTTTGCATGTGTCTCCCTTTTTTTTTTTTTACTTGTAATTTTCTTGCAGGCTATCATATATGCCATTGCTGGGGTGGACAACGTTTCGGTCAAAAAGGCAGAAGAGAAGTACCTGAAAGGGCGATGCATTAGTAACAGGTAGGATTTGAGTGTTTTGAAATTTTAAAACTGTAAAATAAAAATAATATCTTAGCCCATATTTGAAACTGATGAATGATCTTGTCTTCCTTTTGATCTTTTTCTAGAGAAAGGCAAGAGTTTGACCTGATGATTGAACGGCAGATGTGGAAGAAGTCACAGCTTCAGAATACAGGACTTGAATTATTTTCTGACTCTATCAGTTAAAAATGGGGAACAAATTCATTTTCAAAGTTTTTTTTCTTTTTTTTTTTATTACTATCTGAAATATTAAAAAACTTTCCTCACAAAACAATGCAACATTATGACTTCTTTAATATCCATTATCATTTTCAGCAAGTAAGTTTTTTATTATTTTTTTACACTTTTATTTTAAAAAAGGAGATATCTATTGAATAATTTCAAAACATTTAAAGAAGCACTTTTTTGGGGGGGGTTTATTTCTCCATTTGCTTGGGCAAAAATACATTTTGAATGAATGCTCGCTGTGTACAAATAAAGCCTTGGCTTCGTCTTTCTGCAAATTATCTCTTCAGTCATTTAGCAGAAATTTTGTTGAGGAAATCCTATAAATCTGTTGTGCTTTTTCAATTTTCTTTCCAATAATCACTTTGAATATCTGTCCTTAATTGATATGCAGGTACACGTGGTACATGATGTCAGATAATTCTCAAAGTTCTCGTCACGCCCTCAAGCTTTATCCTGTGTTAAAGTTACTATTACTTGTGAAAACAATGGAAACCTCTGGTTGAGTGAAGGTGGAAGAAGGACCATGTTTTGTTTTTCATTGCAGAAAGTTGTTTTTGTGATCATACTGTTTGGTTTTAACTGAAGTATTCGTTCTCCTGTCATGTGAAACTAATCATAAGACAGACTCAAACTTCCACATGAATTGATCAGACTTGGCCTATGGGGTTTTTATCAACAGGAAATGCCTATGATTTCCTGTTACATATGTTTCTTGCTGTTTTTGCTCTCTTTTTAAGTGACCTTGAGTGTTATGAAAGGAGCTTTGAAATAAAATATATTATTAAGTACATGGGGTATGAACGGAACTCATCTTGATTTAGCAACTTTGATAGTCAGAAATTGTTTTGCATTTGTTTTTATATTTGTGGCCACTATGTTTTCAGAGCAGGTAATTATCATCTTTCACCCAAAGGATATTGGGAAGAAGTGAAGCATTTGCATCACATTCAAAATGAAATGAAAGCAGAGGGTTTAGGAGAGAAAAACCCGTGAGAACAAGAATTAGGAATTAGGACACTACATACAATAGCACACTATATATAAGAAGGAAGCATGAGAGGGATGTGTGAAAGTTGCCAGGAAGAGGAAATAGTTGAACATGTGGTTTTTAGATCTCCAGTGCGCATGTTGAGATTTTGAGGGTGAGGTTGAAGGAACTAAGATTGTACAGCTAAAGTATTAATGTACTTTTAAAGTAAAACGGGGTTTCTACTGTAGGATACAGCTAATATTATGGGCGTTTTTTTTTATGTACAGAGTTGTAGAGTTGAAGCTCACAGTCTGAGTAATGATTCGGACCACTAGGTGGCGGTAATGCTACTTTAAGTTGGTTGGCAACTGCCGTAAAATCTGAGGAAGAAGAGAATCTTCCGCCCAAACAGAAGGGGGCGAACGTCTGGGTTTGCCGCGCCTCGTCTCCCAGAAACGAGGACGACAAACAAGAGCTGCACGGCGTACTTTCCGACTGTGGAAATGGCGCTTCGTGTTGTGAAAGCCTGAAGTCCACAGAGCCTCTTCGTTCCTGTATTTTTTTTTAAACTCACTTAGGGCTCTTGGAATTGGTGAATTTCGAGAATAAACGGATTATGACAGAGGAAGGAGAGATTCTTGAGGGAAAACAAAGCAATAGTGGCTCCGAAGCCTTCATCATCCTTGGACAGGTAGTGTAACGATGATAGCGGTGCATCACGTTTTCCAGCTTAGCTAGTTCAGACGTAACACAACCATGAACCTTATGCTGGCTAAACCCAGAGAAACGAGTTGCACTGGGATCTTTTTGCGCCTTACTGAGACTGTTTTATTCACGGTGTTGCCAGGAGCTACAAGCTATCGGTGCTTAGCCTGACGTTACATTTGAACTGTCTTGGCATGAGCACCAGAGCTAATGGGTTTAGCTTAAGGTATTGAGTTGCTGCTAATGGCAAGGAATCCTCTCAGACGTTACCTCTCCTAAGATATTCCTGACTAAACTACAAACCCCGCAGTAATTACGGGGTTGTCTGGACTTTCGGCTTCCAATTTAGCAGCGTTAGCAAAAGTAGCAACGTAGCCCAAGCTAGTATTTTCAACTATCCCGACTTTCTATGGAAGGGGCAACCACTATACCTTGTCATTTTTGTTGTTCGTTTTTTCTAGCATCAATGTTACTGGTTATCACAAAATAATAGGACTACCAAACTCCCACATACTGTTATGCAGCGTTGCGTTATCTCGGTGGAGCTAAATGAACTAATCTTGGGTGACCTTGCATGCTAACGGCTTGCTAATGCAACTGAAGGAAAACCGACACTCTTTAATCCCTATGAGTTCTTCAAAATAATGACTTATCTCACACCTTATTGTAGTTTACTTTTAAGAGAATAATGCAGGTTTATGTTTACTCGTCTGAAAGGGTCACTTGCTTGTTTAGTTGCTGTTGGTGAAGTTGGCCCAACGTCGGTAAATCTGAGGCTAATCGTTGCTTTGGTGATAATATTTTACTATTTCCTCACTATTTGTCGCTTAAATTTTTGTTCGTATATCTGACGTATGACGTGTGTTTTGTATTAAATGCCATAAAAAGATGCGCCACGCCAACATCTCGAGTTATAACGGGTGTTGTTTCACTTTTTGTGCCAGTCTACTCTTGCCTTTTTTAAAACTCTTTGTTTTTGGTCCATTTGTAATGTGTGGTCCCTCATTCAAATTTAAACAATGTTGGTTGCTCTGGTTGTCTGTCCACATGTGGCGTCTTCTCGGTGCCAGCTGGATGGTTGCGCGGGAGTTCACTTGAATCGGCCGTGTTGTTTTTTTTCCCCAGCGGTCACAGAGGGCAGTGTTGCGTCAAATGCAGCCCAAGCAGTTCAGCACTGAGGCTGGTGCATCGGTCCAATGCAAACCAATGCAATCCTGCAAACCTGGCATTGAAATTATAATAACTTAAGAAAATGGAAGTAAGCCAATCAGGGGAACAACAGCCCATAAGCAAAGACACATGAGTTTTTGTTGTTCAGGGCTGCTCCATTAGAAGACAAAAAGGCAGAATCAGCTATTTTTTTCTTTGATCTGTAATTGACAGATTACAGACTGATCAGTTAATATATAATCCATTACAAGCTAAAAACCAACAGGATATACTTTATGCATTTTCTGTTGAATTCAAACTACTGTTATCAAAGAAGCTGCAGCACATTTTTGTTTTAGCCTCTTAAAGAAAAAAATAGAATCTGTCAGAGTTGGAATGAGCAGGTTAAACTGCAAAGAAAACCAGAAATGTTTCATTTGTTTTCTTTAAAAATCTTCTGTATTTGTATGATTTTATTCTCATTTATTGAAGTTTTTGTTTTAAGCTACTTGCACTGATAGTTTTAAAGCATTATTACAAATGGATTGGTTTGATCTGTGCACATAACAGACTGGTTTGTAGAGTTTATCTATTTCTTTCAGACATTGCGTCCCTAGCAGCCTGCCACACAAAGTGTAACTCATTTGTTTCGTTTGGGGGGTTTCGAAAACACTTCAGCAGACCTAAAAAACAGCAAAAACTTCACTATATTTTAGCAAAAATGTTGCCATACCACAGCTGGACCATCCTTGAAAGGCCAGATCTAAATTGTTATATTTTTGTTTGCAGTGAGGAAATCTTTAAGAAAAAGCTGTGCTTTCTTTTTTTAAAATAGATTACAGAAATGCCAAATATTTCCGAGTTTTACTGTAAGGAGTTTACCTAAAAGCATTAATAGGAAAGAAGCCTAATCCTACCATTCCTTCATTGTATCCCTAGCTGTTCTTTCCTCTAGCAGCTTATCGGAGCTAGCTGTCAGGTTGTACATGAGCTAACAGATGTGCAGCAGTGTTGTTGATTTGGACCCACGCTCAGTTTCAGGCCCAGTTGTCAGCAGCTGTGCTTTGAAACAAAGCTCTCATTTGAGTCCTCTTGGTTTATAGAATGATTTCTAAATGTGTGTCTGGGTTGTGTGTTGTGGCAATTTACGTTAAATATGCCAGAATTATGACGGGTGCCCTCTGTTTTTGTTGACACAGTGAACGATGCATGACCTGACTGCCCAAGTCACCAGCAGCCTGCTGCCCTTCTCTGGAGTGACTGTAGATGCTCTGGGAGAGGATGAGATCAGCCTGGACAGTGTCCTTCATGGCAGGTTCACTACCGGTAAGCATTTATTTATTACTATTGATTTATAATATTCGGTTCTCTGCCGATGAATGTTAAAAAGTAGGACATTTTGTAAACCTTTTTATGTGAAATTAGGCTAGTCATATAATATTTCACAAGGTTTCCCAAAGAAAACGTGCGAAACCTGGTGCTCAGGTTGACAGGAAATTTCAAAATATCATTTGATTGTTATGCATTTTTGGAAGACTAATACCTAAACACCAACTATAAAGTCTTAATAAAATGCAATCATTAAAAAACCCCTAATAAATCAATAATCCGTAGCCTGCTGAGGCACAAGTAAAGCCTGGTGACCTGCTAGGCTTATGATACACTGAGGGAAACCCTGTTTTAGAACCACAGTGAGAAAATGTATCAGGTCCAAATCCTTTGATTTAGTTACTCTTATAAATTAGAACAAACTTGGAACCCAGAAAAACTACCTTAGCAACTACATTTTAGACTCCGATTCTTCAGGAATTAGACCAGAGGATACTTATGCTTATCTAGCAACCCTGAACAGGAGCTCCTAGTTTACATACTTTAGATTGTTGCTCCTCTTTTGCTCTTTCTTTTGGTTTGTTATTTTGTCTGTACTTCCTTTTCATTCCTGTAAAGCACTTTGTGTTGCCTTGTTGCTGAAAATGTGATGTATAAATAAGGTTATCTTATCTTATAGGACACTTAAACAAAAAATCAACACCTTAAAGGAATCTGGTCTCAATTCCTGCAGTTTGCTGCAGTTACTTTTGTCTTTTATTATAACCGAGGCTTTATTTCTTTAGGCCGTAGCGGGTTGGCCTGGCTGGCCAGTGGATCCAACCTGGAGGTTGTCCATGCCGTGACAGGCGAGCGGCTGTCTGCGTACTGCTTCAGTGGCGGCGGAGGAGAACACCCACCCATTGTTCTGGCCGCCAGGGATTTCAGCTGGCTCAAACGGTCAGGATTCGGGTTCAGCTTCCCTGCTTTTTATGTCTGTGATTGGTGATCAATAGACTGATATCAGTTGTTGTGATATTTAAACAACGCATTGTTCAGCAGCCATGTATAAAAGAAGTCAATGTGGATCCATTTTAAAGATTATCGGCGATTGGCCAGAAAACTGTACTCTAATGCTTTTTTATTTTCTATGTTGCATGACTGCCTACACGTTTTTATGTGCAGATAATAACAGATGCTTTTCTCGTTACGTTTGCAGGTCTGGACTGCTGGTTGGCTTGGAGGAAACTGAAGGCAGCGTGCTGTGTCTGTATGACCTGGGACTGTCCAGGGTGGTGAAAGCCGTGGTTATACCAGGCAGGGTGAGTTTCCTGCTAACCCTTTTAAATTGACGTAAAATGCTGCAATGAAAAATGTGGAGTTCTGGTTCTTAGACGTTAGTTGTAGCATTGCTGTTGTTGAGTCCAGCTTTAAAAAACTTGATTTACAAAATGCATCATTCAGCACAAAGTATCTAACTGTGATGTTTTTTTTCCTTCCATCCAGATTACAGCTATTGAACCTTTAGTGAGTTATGGTGGAGCCAGCATTTCCACGCAGCAACTCCACCAGAGTTTACGCTGGTTCTTTGGCATTGCTGCCGTGGTAACGGATCTGGGTCATGTTCTGCTTGTGGACCTTTGTCTTGATGATCTGTCCTGCAGCCAGAGTGAACTAGAGGCCTCAGGTGAGAAGAGGCTGTGAGACAATATTTGTTTTTTTTTTTCTTGGTTTTGGTTTTTGTGTAATTGGTAAATGATTTGAATTTCTGATCAGCTGTAAAATATCTACAGTTTTAGCTCCGTAACACATCCAAAGTAAACAAATCGGTTAAATCAAGATTTTGATCTCAGAAGGAAATTGTTCAATACTTTAGGCCTGCAGAAAAAAGAAAGATCAAATTTCTGAATATGATTAAACCTGAAGCTAAGTTTAGTTTTTTCTCTGCAGAGAAAATTCAGTGGATTCAAGAACATTCTACGACAACTACACCATTTTCTTTCTGTGTGAATGTATTTGTCTGTCTGCAGACCTGCAGGTGGTGACCAAATCTCCTGCAGACATCCCGCGGCTCAGAGAGGTCAGCTCCCGCCAGGGCAGACATCTCTGCCTGCAGCTGAACCCGCCCAGCGGCGTTGGCGTCACGGCCCTGCAGTACGTCTCCAGAACCAACCAGCTGGCAGTGGGATTTTCTGATGGACTCCTGCACCTGTGGAACATGAAGACGTTGAAGAAGGAGTGAGTGTTTATGCTTGTTGATAAGTTTTCAGGAAAAGCTGTTCCTTCCCCCCCAAAAATGATGTTGCTAATCTGTGGATTATGTTGCATACCTTTGCTGTGAGTAATTCTCACTAAAGCAGCTCCACCCTCTGTTTATGTGTCAGGAAGTGAATAAGGAGAGCAGCTAAACCCACTCAATTCTCGTCTCTGTTGCCTCTTTACTTGTTTATCAAACTCACTCAATCTAGCCATCCATTTTAATCATCTTTAATGATCAACTAGAATATTTTACAATGGATTGAATTCAGTTTTTTGTGCTTTATGCAAATTATTTTATTTCTTCTTTCAAAAAGTTGCAGACTCATGTGTACCAGGTTTATCAACCCATCTACCTCCATCTAGTTTGGGTCTTCTTGTTGAGCAGGACCTCCTTAAGAAAGCTTCGTTCACTCTACATTTACACATTACATAATATTATTATTTTCTGTGGATTGTAACAAGAATAGCCTAAAACCTATCATTTATCTGCAGCAAATGGACTGGAACATAAAACTTTTGTGATGATTTGCTTGTTTTTCATGTGCTCCTATTTGTAAACAAAGCTGTAATAATGTATTATTTTAGGTACCACTCACAGCTGGAGGGGGGCAGAGTGCCTGTTCATGCCTTCACCTTCCAGGAGCCGGAGAACGACCCCAGGAACTGCTGCTACCTCTGGGCTGTCCAGTCTTCTCAGGATGTGTAAGGATCACATTTAATCAGGATTCTGTGCTGTTAACATTTCTAGTTTCAGACGGAGCGAGCATGACCAGTCCCCCCTCAGTCCTACCTCGCTTCTCTTTTCGACTGTTTTTCTTTTCCTCCCACACAGCGAGGAAGATCTGGTCAGCCTCCACCTTCTCCAGCTGGCCTTCAGCGAAAGAAAATGTCTGGCTTCTGGGAAGATCCTCTATGAGGTTTGGAGTTTATTCCCTCAGTATTTACTAATATCCACTCTGAAAAGTGCATTTCAGTGCTGAGAAACGCAGCGTGTTGTTCTCTCACAGGGGCTGGAATATTGCGAGGAGCGATACAGTCAGGATTTAAGCGGCACGTCGTTTCCTCTCAGGGCTCAGGCCTCAAGCACACGACTGCTGAGCTGCCAGACCATCGAGAAGTTCAGAGCCCATCCAGACAGGGACGACAGTTTGAATGAAGGTTAGCAGTCCTCCTCGTTTGTAGCTCTTAACCCTGACTTTTTTATTGTATTTATCTGGGAACAAGTTGTGCAGTTTGGATTACAGCCCTCGGTTTTGTGTCCGTGTGACTCGTTTAATCCACTACCTCCTTTATCTCTCACGGTTTTTCCGTTCTTGTTTTTTCCAGTTGCATCCCCCGACACCAGTTTGTCCATCTTCTGCTGGCAAGTCAAGGCTTATGGTCAAGGAAGTCCCTCTATGTATATAGGGGTCTTTGACATCAATCGCTGGTACCATGCACAGATGCCTGACTCTCTGAGGTACAGTGGAGACTTCCCATCATTCAATTCAAATTAGTAATTTAAATGAAGTTCATGTTTATCCAGGTCACTTTGCATTTTAAGGTTCAAAAGAATCCTGATTTTTCAGGCAGTTCATTTGTCATATTTCTGATTTATTGTGGTAAATTTCTTCTTATGATAATTTTGATTTATTGTTACGAAATGTGAAACCCCCATGTCGGGATTTAGTTTACTATTTTTATTTTTTATTTTTTCAACAGTTTGTTCACTAAAAGCGTCAATAAATTGGATAATATGATTAAATGCAGTTAAGATTTGCAGCTTAATTACATAAATCACACTTGTTTATGTAACTGGTGTCCTTCTATAAATGGAAATGCTTTTCAAGAGCGGCATTTGTGTTTGTGGGGCTATTATTGCTGTGACAGTCATACAGTTACCTAAAAAGAAGTAATAATTACTTCTTGTCGTCACTTTTATTGTTGGCATTTTCACCAGATATCGTGATAAAACTGAGTTGATATCCAACCCTGCTAATGTTCACGATTTAAGACCTTAGATGAGTTTTGATTCAACAGCTGATTGGTCTCTTTGACAGAACCGGGGAGTCTCTCCAGAATTGCCCCTACTTGGCCGTTTGGTCCCTGGACTCTGTGGTGCAGATGGTGTCGACCCAATCCTTCCTGGATGTGGTTGTACACGAGCGCAGCCTGAGCCGGGGGCTGCCCTTCACCTGCCCCCCTCCAGAGCAGTACTTCAACCCAACCACATACAACTTCGGTAGGTTTAGGTTTCCTACAGGTTTAACCTTTATATTCATTTTAAATCTGTAAGAAGTTACTTTTATAAGATTTTAAAAAGACTGTTTTTTTTCTGTTCCAGATGCTACATGCTTACTTAACTCTGGAATTGTGCACTTAACCTGCGCTGGGCATCAAAAAGAGGCAAGTTTGTGGTGAATAACCTTTGAGTTCAGGATTGGTAGATTTTTCCATTTATATCGATTATTTAGATTTGGAGTTAAACTTACAAGTACTTTTCTGTTTGTCATTAAATCCAGACTTTAAGTTTTTTGAAGAAAGCTGCACCTTGTTCCAGTGACATCATCTCCATCAGCTACTCCCACTGCCTCATGTCCGGCCTCCTCTCGTCTCGCGCGGCAGACGCTCCGGCAACCAGCCTCTCTCAGGTTCTTTTTATGATAGTAAACTGCATTGTTAAACATTTTATGCTCAAACTTTACTTTCTTGGGACTTTTTATGCTGATACATCAATATATTTTAAAAATTCATAAAGTTTTATAAGTAAAAATGAGAAGTAGTTTTCTGTTGTAGATCATGGTGATGTATTTAAATGAAACCCAGAACTTTGGTCAGTCGACTGACAATTTTGCGCTGATATATTATGTTAAATGTGACTTTTTTATTAATTGCTCTGTCGGTCACAGACTGTATCTCGACAGCAGGTGAGGCTGAGGCAGCAGTCCCTGAAACTCAAATGTTTTTGGCCAATTTTGAGAAAAAAATGTTGGTAAAATCAGAAAAAATGTGAGGATCTGTTGGTTTTGTTTGAATTTTGTAGATTTGTGAAAAACTGGAAGGACTTATTGATGTAATTTGGAGTCTATGTGGCCACATAAAAAGCTGCGATGGGCCAGATTCGGCCCACGCGCCTCAAGTTTGACACATGTGATTTAGATGCTTAAAAATAAAACGGTGAGGTTAAGACATTTTGAAACTGCTTCAATTTGCAGTTTTAGTGCCAGAACACTCAGCATCAGTCATAAGAAAAATAAAGAAAAAAACAAAATGTCTGCTGAAAAACATTGGTGACGTCTCCTCTGAACTTCCTGTTGGTTTGCAGGAGGATCAGCTTGATGCCATCTTGTCAACAGCAGTTGAAACCAGTTCCTTGGGGTTAATCACTGGTTGTATTAAGCAGTGGACTGCTGAAGGTAAGGAGCCGCATGGTAACCTGCTTTTTTCTCCTTAATACGTTTTCTTAAAATTACCAGCTGAAGATGGTTAAACTTGTAATCAAAGATTGATTATAAATGATTCATTCTTACTGCTGTGTGTTTTCTTCTGACTTGATGTGGTCAGTCTGGTGTGAACTTTTGATTTCTTCTCCTGACCAGAACAACCAGGATCCGCCCTGAATCTGCGCTACATCCTGGACTGGGCTTGGAACAAAGTAGTCCAGACCAAAGAAGAGCTGGACGGCATCTGTGTGTATTTATATGGAGAAATCTTTAGCTCAAACAAAACTTTTAATTGTTGACTCAAAGTTCAACCAAATTTTTATTTTATTTATGTATTTTTTGCTTGAGAAAATCTCTAGAAACGTCTTCCTTCTGTTCTGCACTTTTATTTTATTTCAAAAGACTCGGTTAGGAATATTTACATAGCGTATTGTTGGAAGGGTGCAGGCCAGTAACGCAGACCTCTGCAGTACCATGTAACAATGCAAAACTCACAAACTGCACTTTTCATTATCATACAAAAAAGGAACAACCTAACTGATGTCAGCACAACGTAAAACCCAAATTTTCCGTTTATCCATATTTCTGTTTGGTCTCCAGGCGCTCCGTTGTTCGACAGCTCGTCCAACTTCACCGACCCGCAGACGCTGCAGCTGTTGCAGCACACCCAGAGGCTGCTTAGCAACCTCAGCGCCATCTTCCACTGCCTGCTCAGCGAAGCTCAGGAACTCACACACCAAGGTGCTTCACACACACAGAGACCGGTCTGAAAGGTTTCCATTTGCCCGAGATGTCAGTAAAGTCATCACTGAGGCCTTTTTTGTTAAATCATGTCACACTTTAGCAAGGTTGTGAGTGATCTGTTTATTACAGTTGCTTGTAATTCACTGTGTAACAATTGAAAAAATCATTTATTCCTGGTATTCTGGACTTATCAGTGTATTCAGGGAGAATATTAATGACGTTATGAAACTAAAAAAAAAAAAAAAAAAGAGTCATGAGGAAGAAGCAGGTTGATCATAATTGATCTCTCCATCATATTATTTTCCCATTAAATTGAACAACATCATGTTTCCTTAATGCTTTAAGAGCTTATTTATCAACTTTGGATGTCTTGTTCTCAGGTTTGGCAGGTCTGATGAACAAGAACATGGTGTCCAGTTTAATTTCCAAATACGCTCAAGTGGTACTCTGGTTCTGCCGCACCGGCTTACTCCCCGAGGGATCAGGTAACCAGATGCTTGTCTTCTAGAAAGTTACTAAAAAGAAATTACATCATGTCTAAATGTTTTTGTTTAAATTAGTGAACAAATTGGTTATTTCAAAGAACATGAATTGTATTAGAAAACTGGAGAACACCAGTTGTTCCGTTAAGAGAACTTCTTAAACGACTCGAAATAAATAGTTATTTTTGCCCTGAATTCACTCATACTTGCCCCCCATCTGATCTGCCACCAGATGAAGATGCTCTCCAGATTCCCAGGCCTTTCTTCACTCACTCAGTCATCAGTAACTATTACACCATACGCAGGGAGGAGTTGACCAGATTGGCCAAGTGAGTGCTCACTAAACGAATCCGACAAATAATTTCTATATTCTAATCAGAATCTTTCATATTAAAATATGTTACTGTAAATGTTTTTGAGGAAGTAACTGGGCGCCCTCTCTTTCAGGAGTAAATGGTGTGCTGATTGCCTTATGATCGATGGTTTGGTTGGACAGTGTGGTGAACGTCTGACCAATCTGTGGCGGAGGGACGAGGGTGGGACAGGACAGTACCCCCCACCTACGCTGCACGTAAGAGATTTGACTGATTCCTGCTTCTCTGTTTCTGATGTTTTTCATCTCATGTGTTGATGCAGAAACGTATTCTGTAAAGAAATGTAATTTATGTTTATGATCCACAGGCCTTGCTTGACATCTACCTTCTGGACAACATCAAAGAAACTACAAAGCACGCCATTGTATCCTCAGGAAACGGCGGCTAGCTGCAGCGTCAGCAGTTCTTTCTTTAGCATGAGTTGGCGTTTTTCTAAAACGTTTAAGAACTGATTAGCTCGATTACATCCTTAACCTGTGCTTCAGGTGATTTACCTGCTGTTGGATGTCATGTACTCTTTCCCCAATAAGGATGGAACGTCAGTGGAATCTTTTCCCACAGCTTTTTCCATCCCCATCGGACTGGTTAAACTGGTACAAGGACTCTGGCTGCTGGATCATAATGACCATCAGGTAAAATGTGATAAAGCGTCTGAGGTTCATCATCTAGCTGCATATAGACTTCCTTTATGAGAAAAAGTATGAAGTGATAGATGCAGCTTTTTATTAATATGACTTATTCTAACTTCAATGAGGCATAAAGATGCACTTTAATAAATAAGAACATTATTGAAAGGTTAATTTGTTTTTGTAGTTTAATAGAAAAAGTGAAACTTTGCACACAGCGCTAGAAAAAAATAAGAGGCCACTGCACAGTTGCCAGTTCTGATTTTACTCTTTGTGGTGTATGTTTGAGTAAAATGAACATCGATCTGTTGATCTATCAACTACTGACAACATGTCTCTGAAATTCCAGCGCTTTCAGACATCAAATAATACAAAGAAAACAAATTCATCTTCATTTAGAAACAAAAATACTAATGTTTTAATTCAGGAAGAGTTCAGAAATCAATATTTGGTGGAATCACCAGGAGTTTTTCAGAGGGGCTCAGTGCTGTGGGCTCTTTTTTTAATCTAACAGCTGTTTATGCTAAACTTGATGTTTCTGATTGATCAAAATGTGAAAATCCCACGTTGCTTTAACCTCTCTCATCTTCCTCTGACGATTGCTTGTAGATCCTCTCGTGTTTGTAGTTTTAGTGTTTATAATTTTCTTTTTTGTCCTCAGAGTTCGTTCGATCTGCTTCTACACCCAGCTGCTTCTCATTTTCACTTCGAGTGGCAGCATGAGCGGGTTCTGCAGGCGCTGATGATTCAGGGCCAGCAGTCTGTGGCGCTGCGCTACTTCCATGTTACAAAGCCTCCGATTACCTCCACCGCTCATGCCAAACTTTCTCTTTCCGTGCTGCTACACAACAGGTCCGTTACATTTCTGTTCTACTGGTGTCGTTTCATTTTTACCCGCGTCAACAAGCCAGTGTCCTCTGGTTCCAGGTGTCTCATCGAGGCGTGGTGTTTACTTCGGCAGCACTCGAACCGCTTGAACATTGCTGAGCTGCTGGGCTTCCTGTATGAGAGCTGCCAGGAACTGGGCCTCATGAAGGAGCTGCTGAAGCTGCCTCTGGGCCTCAGCGAACAGGTAAACAGAGAGTCGGCCCCGTCATGACAAAACATTTTGCCGGACGATAAATTGTCCCGGTAATTATTCAGATAATTGATAATATAGTTGATTTGAGAACATTTTCAAGTAATATTTTGATAATGGCATACTCAAAAACAACTTTAATTTTCAAGTTCTAGTCCTTCACACTGGAACTGGAAGAAATTTTAAAAATCCAAAATAATATAATAACCAAAAACAATAAATAAACAGCAGAAG
Source organism: Poeciliopsis turneri (assembly GCA_922788865.1). Classification (NCBI taxonomy): domain Eukaryota; kingdom Metazoa; phylum Chordata; class Actinopteri; order Cyprinodontiformes; family Poeciliidae; genus Poeciliopsis; species Poeciliopsis turneri. The sequence continues at coordinate 2,528,486 of CAKLNU010000038.1, forward strand.
GCCAGAGAAACACAACAGAAACCATGAAAATTAAATAATAATGTCCCTGTAAACAAAACTGCCCTTCAAAAATATTAATCATCAGAATAAAAATGCTCATTATTAATGTATCATGAAGTTAATTATTTATTGCAGCAGGCTTAAGGACAGTTGATGCAGAATTAGTTTGAAACTGGAGATTTTGTGACAGTTTGTTTAAATCTAGACTAGAAACCAGCTGTATAAAGTTTCTTTTGAAAATAATCAATGAAACATTAATCAATGATCTGATGTGTAATGACAGCAAAATGTTCATGTTGACTGTTTGTTCTATGACTTTGTATTTTTGTGTTTTTATGATGTAAAGCTTTTTGAAATGCCTTCTTACTGAAATGTGTTATGCAAATAGAATTTGATTGATTGAACTTCAACTCAACTTTTCACATGTTATATTCAGTTTTAATCTCTGACCGTCTCTGTTGGTTCAGGATTGTTTGGAAAAGTATCTTCAAGGCACAGGCGGCCTTCAGAACAGAGAGCTGCTGATGGTTCACTACCTGCAGCAGGCCAACTACATTCCTGCTCTGCAGCTCAACCAAACCCTCAAAATGAACTTGGTGGTATGTGCAGAAGAACAGATTCTCACCATTAACATTATATTAATGTTATTATGAGCAGAAACATCTATAATCAGATCAAATAAAACCTTTATATTGATGCATGGCTTGCACTTTATTTGCAGAATGAGCGAGACCCAAAGGTCAAAGAGCGATCCAACACCAGGAACTCTATACTGGACCAGTACGGCAAAGTTCTGCCCAGAGTGCAGAGAAAACTGGCGATGGAGCGATCCAAACCTTATAATCATCCATCCACCGTTCACAAAGAAGGTACCTGCTCTCCTTTGTGGAAGAGGGTTTTATATCTACTGTGGACATTAGTATGTTTTTTTATTTTTATTTTGATTATGTATATTTTTCATATTTTAAGTCAGAAATGCGTTTAAGAAACAAACCACGTCTTGCCACCCATGGTCTTTTCTTGCAATAGTTTTGGAGCTTAGGAGAATGTGACAGTATGTAATCTTGTGTAAATAGTTTTACTTAACCCGTTTGAGTCCTAAATTTAAAATCTCCGCTGGTATATTTTTTGCTTATTTCAATTCTACAAAATTCTTAAGTAAATATATATTGATCATTTATCCAATTTATAGTGAGTTATTTTCGCAATTTATCGTTTTTTAAAAGAGCGCCCTTCAGATAAATTTTACTCCTGAAACCATGGGAGTAAAATTACCGCAATAACCCGAAATTGGCTGGAAAGCGCAACAACTTTCAGACACCATGGAAAATTTTCAGATGGCCAAAATGTGGAGGAATTACGGTCCTGCAAATCTGTCTGCGCCGTCGCCAACACGTTCAGGAGGGTTAAAATCCTATTTTAATTTCGTGTTGTTGCTCCGCTGCAGTCTCTCGGCCACAGCCGCTGTCTGCCATCACCAAGCGCTCTGCCAACGAGAAGGTGATGTCCAGAGCTGGATTCATCAGCAGAGTCCTCACCAAGATCGAGGAGGTTTGGCTCGGAAAAGAAGCGACTCCCCAGTCCTCACCAGCCAAGACGTGAGATTATTGCTTCAGTTGCCTTCTGCGGTATTTAAATATTTTTAATAGTAATGTAACGCATTTATTGTTGTCACCAGAACGAAAGCAGCGGATGCTCTGAGCTCCAGTCCAAGGTCATCATCGCTCGGTTTTACTGATCCCTTCCTAGGAACGCCCATCACCATGACATCCAAACGAAAGTCAAGGTACTCCCAGGATAACAAGGAGCTGTCCCTTTAAGGATCATTTTTCTCAATAAACTGCTTCCGAAATGCATGAAGTATGTCTCCATTAAAAGTGACAAGATATTAGTCCTGTTTGTTTTCAACCAGGTTTATAGCTAAAGACACAAACATGTGCACATGCACAGAAACACATCTTAATGAAAGTATATTTTGTTTTTAATCTTCTTTAATGTGTCTCAGGCTGATGGATCTGGTGGTCCACCCGTCCTGTCAGACTCCTCAGCCTCTCCTCAGTCCCCCCGGACCGCCAACCTCCCGGGTTTCTCCAAAGAGCTGCAGAAAAGTACCTGAGTTCAGTCTCCTGCAGACGCCGCAGGTCGTCAAGGTGAGTCCATCACGTTGGACGACACTTTACGTTTTTTTTTTTTTTTTACGTCTAAAAGAACAACCGAGTGATGATTTTTAGACGATGGTCGTTGTTTTGGAATCGGTCCCCAAATATCTCAACAAAAAAAAAAAAAAAAGAAAATTTTTATACTGTTGTGTGAATCATGGCCAGGCGTTGAGGCAGCAGCGAGTGATTAAGTTATTGATTACTCTGATGATCAGTCGGATTTAAGAAATTGGCACATTCCTTTTCTTTAAGCCCTTTTCTATGTAAAAAGACATACAAAAAGTAGTAGAAATAATTAAAAGATGCAAAGAAACAAACAATTGAGTTATATTTTTAAATAAGAAAATAAACATTTTGTTTTCTAAAATAAAGGATTAATCGAGATTAAACTGATTAATCGCTTGAGCCCCATTAGGCACAGATAAATGTGAGTTTGGAGCCACTATAAGGTTTGGTTTTGATGAACTGCTCTCCTTTTATCGTATGTTTTTTTTTAATTTAAGTCCTTGAATCCAGTAGTTACGGGAATAATCTGTTTAATTTTGGAAGTGAGAAAACGCTTCATTATATGTGTGACGTCTCCAGGAAAGCTTATCATTAACTTCATAGATTCACAAACAAATGATGACAAAATCAGCTCTTGACAAAATGTTAATGCTTCAGTTGCTAATTGTGTCTTCTTTGACTTTGTATTTTAGTGTTTTAATGACATGAAGTACTTTATACTCCCTTGTTTCTGAAAGGTGCTGCACAAATAAACTTGACTGGTGAATGTTTTAACCCTTTGCTCTCCTCTCTGCCAGCGAGCTCGGGCCCTTGCTGCTTCTGGCCCGGTCTTTTCGGCGTTCACACCGCAGTCCATTCTGCGTAGCAACCTGAGACCTACGCCTGTTGCTACTCCGTCTGCCTCTCCAGGGCGCTCCATCACCCCTCCGCTGCGCGCCAAAGAGAGCCGCATCACCTTCATAGAAGAGGGAGAGACCCCTGAAACGGAGAAGGGGATCCGCTGGACTAACGGGGTAAAAACACGATGATTTTGTGGGTTGGCGTCTCTTGTTTAGTTTGTACATTTTCTGCAAGTTGTGTTTGTGTTTCTCTGTAGATGGCAGCAGACAGTGAGATCAACCAGATAAGCAGAGGCTCCAAAGCGACACGCAAGACCTGGTCTTCACGACGTCCTGAGGAGGAAGAGGAGGAAGGACAACATCCTCGTGTAAAGTTTCGTCCTCCAGAAGGCAGCATTCCCTCACCGCATCGTAAACGCTCTGAGAGCGAGCCGTCTTCCGCCCAGGAAGAAGGAAATCCATCAGCTGCAAGTCAGATAAATATCAGTGTGAACTTTGACACCAGCCTGATATCTGTCCAGTCGACAGACACAACTCTGGAGTATTACGATGCTCCACTTTCAGAAGACCCACAGAGAGCCCAGGGACACATACCTGGACAGGAGGAGGAGGAGGAGGATGAGGAGGATGATGATGTGGTGACTCTGAACATCAGGTCTGTGAGTGACAAAGAAACAGAACAAACATCTGATCTGACCACAGAGGAAAACCTTAACCTCCCTTCAAAAGTTGACGTGACAGCAGAGGAGTCTCTGAGGGAAGGAGGCCCCTGTGAGGAGGTCAGTGGGAGGGGTCAAGCTCTGAGGGAGGATGAGGAGCCAGGAGCTGAATCTAAAGAGGAAGATGATCTCAATACTGTCTCAATGAACAAAGAGGAAGACGTTGCAAGTCCAGATGAAGAGGAGCCATCGACTCACCATGAAGGCAAGTTATTGCTTTTTTTTTTTTTTTTTTTTAATTAGAGCAGTTTGTTTATTTACTCCAAACATAAATAAAATTGCAGCTTATCAATTAATCATTAGATAAATAAGATAACTCAACCTTAGATGAACTCATTAATCAATAACTTGCATCCCTCACCTGAACCAAATCCATTTGATTAAGTTGATCTCATTTTAGAAAAATAAAAATAACTTAAAGCTTTGCTGCTCTTCTTCATCAAGTTCTCTCTTCATTTTTCACCCTGCAGTCGGTAACCAGGTGAGCGAGAGCTCAGACTCTGAGGTCAGAACCGAGGTCAAAGGTGAAGAACTAAATGTTCAGTGGGAGGCAGCCGAGTCAAACACAGAGCAACCCGAACCACCCGGAGATGGAAATGCCACAACCAAAGCAGCACTAGACCTGGAGCAGAGCACAGGTGAGCATGTTTACATGGAGACGCTTCAAACTGACGGCAGGTTGTTGACCTGGAATGAACTGATTGTTGCTTCCCTTCAGATCTGACAGAGTTTGTACAGAAGCACCTGTTTGGTGATGACCTGTCTTCTCCGCTCAGCCGCTCAGCGATTCACAACGCATCACTGAGCCAGACGAGCCTCAACAGGTGCGTTCTTCTCTTAAAACAACCCCAGTTACTGTTCAAAAAGAGGAATCGCAAAAATTCTCACTTTAATCTGAAACAAAACCAGATGAGATGCTTCTTATCCTGTCTGTGGCTCAGGAGTAGCTTAATTCCAGGAAAGTGTCCTGGATATGTCTGGGTGTGAGACGCTTGAAACTCTGACATAAATTAATTAACTCTGTTAATTCATGTTAAACGTCCAGCTTGAAGCTCATCCTCCTGCTGGACAACCATCAATGCCAGCAGCTATAAAAATCCTTTTTAAATTCTGCATCTTCTGCAGAATATTCTCATTTTCTAGTAAAAAACAAACAAACAATACTTGCTTTTCAATAGCTATAAGCCACAAACTTATAAATTAGAGAAAGTTTGTAATGACTATGAAGGTTGTATCTGTAGATTTATTCACCAAAATAAATGAACTTTTCAATGATGTAGTAATTTATTCACATCTATTCAGTTTAAATTTATGGTTTTAGAAAATAAGCACATTGCAGTCAGCTGAAATTCTAATGCAAATGTCTTGGTACACTTGAAATAAGGAAAAACTCACTTGACAGTAACTTTTTAAGAGGCTTTAGGAGTTTAAGTATCGTAAATAATTCCTTAATATTGATGAAAAATAACTATTTCCATTGGCAGATTGTTTCACTTATAACAAGGAGAAAATGTGTCGTAATAAGTGAAAAAATGTCGGGAACTAGTATTTTTTTCATCAATATCAAGGAATTAAATCTTGCTGAAAAGTTACTTGTAAGTTGGTTTTCTTGTTTCAAGATATTTGCACTAGAAAGTAAACTAAAAATAATTGGTTAAATTTGGTGTTTTTGCAATGTGCTTTTGATTCACATGAGAAAATCTTTATAAGTTAGAAATGTTTCCAAAACACTGCAAAGTTTGATATTTAGACATACTGAAGATGCTTCTGATCTGCTTAAAAATGGCTGCCGTCCTCCCATGCAGCGAGTTGTTGGGGGCTGAGGAAGAGGAGGAGAATCCAGCAGCTGTAGAGCCGTCGGTGTTCACGGCACAGGAATCCACGGCTTCTCTGACTTCCTCAGAGCCAACAAGCACCGACTCCCACTGTGAGGAAGATCACATTCTCTCTCACGTCCACACTTGTTCTGGTACTTGATCATTTCACTCATGTGTTGCTCTCCTAGCTGTAGTGAGCTTGAATGATAGCGAAGAACTATCCAGTCCTGCATCTGAGGATGAAGGTGAAGAGGAGTCATCTAATCAAGCTGAAGAAGAAGAAGAAGAGGAGGAGGAGGAGGAAGACGATGTGGAAGACTCTGGTAGTGAGGTGGAGATTATTGATGAGGTTCAGGGTAACGGGAGGCTGCCGCTGCTGCAGCCCAGCTCGGTCTTCATGCAGCAGGAACACGCCCACTTCCTGCAGGATCTGTCAGAGCAGCGAGCTGCTGAGTTCTCTCTGATCGCACCTGGGGCAGAGATGAAGGTAACGACTTCCTGTTCACGTTAAAGTCAAATTCAACCGTGCATTTAGATTATTTTAATCTGGATTAACAGGCTTTATCCTGAATGTGTTTTCAGATCGTAGAGGAAGACAGCGAAGGCGAGGTTGTGATGGTGAGACTCGGCGGAGACGATGGAGGGATGGAGCTGGACGCCAACACAGAGCCAGCATCATCGTCGTCGTCGTCGTACCTGGAGCTCAAACCTTCCACCACTCTGCTGGTTCCCTTCGAGTTCATGGGGGGACAGCAGGACTTGGTGGACGGCGCCGACCTCGCTCTTCCTGAGCTGCAGCCGGGCGCTGCGGCCGAAGAGCAGCAGCCTGAGATTCACACCGGCTTTACGCTGATGCTGGACACGGAAGAGGACGGAGTCAAGGAGGCGGCAGTGGCTGTGGAGAATGATCTGCATCCGTCGGAGCTCCCTGAGCTGCTGCTGCAGGTGGAGAGGGAAGACCTGTCTGACAAACCTGACGTCATTCCTTTGGACATGGATAACAGGGAAGAAGCTTCACCAGAAGGAGAGAGAACAGCGACGGAAAACCTGGATCAGAATGATGACGGTGGACTTGAGGAAGAAAAGCTTGGAGATTCTCAAATTGATCTGCAGACTGAATCTGCTGCAGAAAAACAGGAGACAGAAGACTCTGCAGAGATAGAAGCTCCAAAGGTAGAAGAAGTTGCATCATCTGAAGATCAAGAAGCTCCTTCTGTATCGGTTCCAGAAGAACCTCCAGCCGCTGTGAACGATGCCGACTCGGCTGAAAGAACAGAAGCTGTTGAGGAGGAAAAACCAACCCCTCCTGAGGAGGTGCAGCTGCCTGAGGGGAACGGGTCTGTTCCCACAGAGATGGAAGAAACGGAGGCTGCTATTGAAGACAAGAAACTCGAGCCCACAACATCATCAGACACTGAAGTTGGACACGAGGAGGAAACGGAGGAAAAACCCTGGAGACAACTGAGGCATAAAAACGTTGCAGAAGAACCTTTGGAGGACATGGTTGGCTCAGAAAGTCAAACTGCGAAACAAACGCCAGCTTCTCAGAGGAAGAAAGCTCCTTCTACTCCATCCCGGAGGATGACAAGAGGAAGAAACATGACTTTTATCTCTCCAGAGGCAGAGAGCGAGGAAGAGCACGATGGAAACGCAGAGCTGATGAAAACTACCAACGACGTTCCTGCCTCGCCAGCTCGCACTCCGAGGAGAGGCAAACCGCTCAAAATCGACACACCTCGTAGAAGTACTCGCAGAAATCAGCCGGTAATTCCTAAAGAGGAGCCGGAAAGCATGGATTATGAGATTTCCGTGGCTTCAACCTCCAAGAGGGCTTCGCCAGCCAGACGATCGCAGAGAGCTGCTGCAGTAAGAACCGGCAGCGAGGAAGAATCTGCGGCCGCAGATGTAGAAATCAAAGAGGACATCCAAGAGGAGGAGGCTGTGGAAACGATAAGAACTCGCAGGAACAGCAACAAGACTCCAACTCCTTCCAAATTCAGGATGACTCAGGCCAGCACTCCCAGGAGGTCCAGCAGAAGGACGAATAATACCAACGAGGAAGAGCTGACCCCTGTGACGGTCAAAGAGGAGCCCGTCTCTCTAAAATGCAGCGGGAATAAAATTAGACCACAGATGCTGCCAGTCTTGTTTGAAGAAGACGAAGGAGAACAGAAAGGAGGAGAGAAAAAGCAGCAACTTTCCCGTCCTGGGAGGACAACGCGATCCAGCCAGATCACTATAACTGTGTATCCTCAAGTAAGAGCTCAACCATCATCATCATCCTGTTTTCATTTTCATCGGTTGGTTTCATTCATCTCACATTTAAACTCCATAGGTAAAACTGGTTCCTGTGTCCCTTCCTCAGAGCAACAGGAGGAGGAGAGAAGAAAGTGGCTCAGTGAGAGAAAGGCAAAGGTCCCCTGGAGTCTGGTCCGAACAAAAACTCTGATCCCACCAACAATCGTCGCCCAATGAGAAGCAGACTCTGGGACCATCCCGAGGAGGATCTGCCCCTCCTGGACTCTCCGTTAGAGGTGGACTCTGAAACTCCTGTTGCAGACGCCCTCATCAAGAGACTGAAGGATGAAGAGGAGAAACGGGAAGGTACGAGCAAGGCAGTTTTAACCTGAGAACAGGGGGTGTCAAACTCCAGTCCTCAAGGGGCCACTGTCCTGCAGTTTGTAGATGTGCCTCAGGTACCAAACACTGGAATGAAATGGCTTAAATACCTCCTCCTTGTGTAGATAAGTTCTCCAGGGCTTTGCTAATAATTATTCTATTTAACTTTGTCAAATTTTATTACTATAAGACCAACATATAATCATATTTAAATGTGTCAACTTGTGAAATCAGGTGTAAAGACTGAGAGAAGCAGCAGCAGGAGGAATACCAAATCATCCGTGGATCAGGTTTCATCTCCTCCTCCTGGCCCAGACGACCCGGCACCTGAACCTGCAACAGTTCAGTTCAATCCAGGAGAAAACTCGTTTATCTACTCGCCCTCCCGACGGCGACAAACAAGAGGTGAGCCAAATCCCAGCTGGTTCGTGTTCCTCCGCCCAGCCAGGAAGGTTTCAACCTTGCACCGTTTCTGTGTTTCAGCTCATAAAGCAGAGTCTTCTTCGCCGAGCGAGGAGTCTGAGGCACCGGTCACCCGCAGCAGGAGTAGAGTCAAAGACGCTTCTGTTCAGGTACAAGATTCAGTTTAACTGCTGAATATATTTAGGATTCTGGACAAATTTTCTCCCTTTTCATCTCAAATTAATGAAGTCATGTTCTATAATGATGAAATAGGAAGAAGGACGCATGGTTTTCAATTCATAAAACAAATTCTTTTGCAACTAAAAACCAATAAATGTGGTCTTTGGGTGCATAAAACCAACCCTGTTTGCTCTGCTTGATTGACTCTAGCTTTGTCTAGGAAGTTTGGTTCCTTTGAAGAGGCTGAACACAATCAAACTCTGATGCAGACCAAAAAAATAAACTCTTGGTTTTTCAAAGTGTTTGGTTTATTAATCTTCCCTAACGAATCTCAGATCAGCTGCATTTAATGCAAGATGCAATTTAAATCAGATGAGATCTGGATTTTATTTAGGGGTATTGGAGAAAAGGGGACTAAACACCAGGAATTCTCCTTTCACACCGAAGTTCTCCTTTGTTTTGGTCTGTCACTTAAAATATATTAAAGTTTATGATTTAAAAGACGGGTCAAAGTGGTCTAAATACGTTTTCAAAATTTTTACCTTGTTGATAAAGAGTCAACTCCTGTTTTCCTTTTACCTTTTTAGGATAAAGCTTCCTCAGAAGATGATCGCGTTGAAGTGGACAAAACATCTAAAACCAGAAAAGCAAGCAGGAAAACAGCAAAGTAAGACTTGCTCTTAAAACCAGATTTTTAGTGACTTAAATGTTTGACTGTCCAACTTTTTAAGAGCTGAAACTAATAAAGATGTGCTCACTGTTTGTGTGTCTTCACCCTCAGACCCGGAGCTGTTTCGGAGTCTGTTCCCGTCGCCCAGGTGGACCTGATCTCGCCTCTGCCCAGCCCGGCTCAGCCGCTGCCGCGAGCGCTGAGGAGGATCACAGAAGAAGCGCCGGTTCCGACCACCAGGACCCTTCGGCGCAAACGTGTCATAGACATCGTTTTCTCAAAGCCTGTCACCAGGAGGAGGAAACTTTGAGGAGGCTGGAGGCGGTAATCACCGGTGAACCTCAGGCGGCTGCATGAAGATTTGAACCAAATCAAGTCGAGAGCTGTCAAATAAAAAGGAACGGCCTGAACTTATGATGGTTCTGCTTCTTGAAATGCCTCATAGCGCTGCAGTTTTTTCTGAAAAACTTTCTCTACAAAGAGGAGAATGGAAACAGTTGACGTGGGAAGGTTTATTTTTGGGACAAAAACGATAAAATTCAGTGTGAAGGAGGATTTTATTTTTTGGAGTTTACATTTCCTGCTCATGCAAGTCACAAATGAGTGACCATTTTATGTTCGAAAGCTTGAGCTCTGGACACTGAAAGGCACAAAGAAAAGCAATCAATGTGGATTTTTAGAGGTTCCTAATGATGAACGGAACATCTCATAAAGAGGTTTTATTCCCATTCTATTATTTTAAAGGCTTTCTTTTCTTGTTGCCGTTTTAAAAGTTCAAGACCTGCTGTTTTTCTATTCAAGAGGAAAAAGGCAACCAGCTAGCAGGGATCTATTGCTACTGCTAGATTTGTATATAGTCATTTGTTATGTTCCAAATAAAGTTAATAATTAAATCCTAAGGAATTAAGTTTATTTTGAATTTGAAGTGTCTTGAATGCATTTGATGATCGTATCAGATTGCCTTTGCCAAAGTCTTAAAATCTTAAGGGTTTTTTGTGTAAAACTGCTGCTGTCGGCAGATATGGGAGAGATGTAAAGGAGAACAAATGCACAACAAGCAGATGTAAAAGTAGCTCGGGAGATATTAATAGGTTTGTTAAATGCAATTTATGGCAACAAGCATCTGATTCAGACTATTTTCTGATTGAATGTATGTAGAATGTCTTATTTTTGTTGACTGCTATTTGATAAATATGGTTAAACTTAAATTCCTCTGGTGTCTCTCATTTTCTCCTGACTATTTTGAATGAATGTGTAATTATATCCAATAGATCCAGTGCAAGGAAAAAACCTAAACATGGTCACTTTTTTGGAGATAGAAATGTTTTGTTTTTATCTTGTTTTACCAAATTAAACTTCTGTTAGTAAATAAATATTGATTATGTTATTTGCACATGCACAAACGGCTGTTAAAATACACAAAATGCTAAGAAATAAACCAACATCTGGCGCCCCTATGGGCAGCATATAGCCACTTTTTGCGCCACTGATGTCATAGTTTTCTTCGTCTTTATATTAGCTACTCTTTTAGAAACGCAGTAAAGCTTTAAAACATCTTCGGTCTCGGTTCTGTAGTTTCAGAGGTCTGAAAAAGGAGAAAAGTATTCAGTGTAAACGTCAGCCTGCCAGCGCTCTGTGCCCCGTTTATAATTTATGGAGACAGATGAGGTGAGAGTGAAACCAGAGCCAGCATCACTAAGAAGGAGCAACAGTAATACCAGTAAAATATGACAAATACAGCAGCTTCCTCTCATTAAACGCCCAGTATTCATGTTTCAGCCTAAACCTCCACATGGACTCCAGTCTCTCCTGGTTTCCATCATGATCCAGCCCTGAGTGGTTCTGTGTAACTGGACCCATGTCTGTCGCAGGGAGCTGATCTCGGTCCAGTGTGTCTCCGGTTCCAGCTGCACCATGAGGGCCAAAGCCTCGGACATGCACAATAAGGACTGTGTCAAAGTGGCTGTCAGGGTGCGGCCCTTCAACAAGGTCAGTTTCTGCTTATTTCTATCATCAGTGCTGGTTTCTGAAGTGTCCAGTACTTCAGAAACCAGTGTCCTCTGTACTTCCCAGCAAACAGGAACTTGTTGCCACTCAATATGAAGGTATTTATTTTAACTAAAAGCAAATTGGCTGGAAGTAGGGAAGCATGAAATGAGGACAGGTGAGTAAGTGGGACCAGTGTGGGACCAGTGTGGGACCAGTGTGCATCTTTAAATGTGAGAAATGACCCAAGCAGGAAGCAAACTCAACAAAACAGGAATAATTTTTAAAGTTAAGTGTTTTATTATTTGTTTTAAATAGTTCTAATCTCAGCAGGGCCTCGGTTCCAGCGTTGTCTAGATAGTTGCTGTCTTTGATTTTATTTATTGTTTTCCTGCCTTCAATGTTCTTTTTTTTATGCATAAAACTTTTCGCATTTTAAACATGGCTACGGTCAGTTCTGGACACACATTCATGTGTCTTGTCAGTCATTGAGGCCTTTAGTGTGTCACAATCAAACTGACCAACCAGGAAAATAAGAGTTGTTAGGCCAATAAGCTAAGTGTTGAATAAAACCTGTAAATCTGTGTAATATTGTAAATTCCTGTACCATTAAGGGAACTAATTTATATTCCACGTTGATGTTCTTCTCACAATTAACTCATCTGTTGTTCTGGTTTTTATCCACAGCTTAATGTTGTAGCCTGTAAAATTATGTCATGTTTGGAACATGTTGGTGATCCAGTTCGTTACTGCAACTAACTGGATCATGACTTTCTCTCCTCTGAGGTTGTCAGTCTTCTTCTCCTGCTTCACTTCTCAGTTTCGGAGTTCCACAGGGATCCGTGTCGGTTACCCTGTTTATCTCATATGTTGCCAGTGAGGTGTTGTGGAGGTCCAGTGTTCCTCTTCATTGTTTTATCAGTGACATTCAGGTTTAACTTTGGAATAAAATGCAAAGCATTTATCTACTTATTTACCGAACTGACTGGATGAAATCAAGATGGATCTATTTAGAACCGTAAACTTTTATGATACCAGTTTGGAAAAAAATGTCATCTATGTTTTTTTTTTTTCTTCAAATGTTTAAATGAAAAATTACGTTATTGTTTTTTTTAAGGGTTAGCCGCCTTTTGGCTGCATTGTCACGAAGAAACATAAACATAAGTGAACAATTTAAAACATTTCATAATGTTTCAACAAGTTATTATATGTATAGTTTAAATGCAAAATGAACTCTTTAAAAGTATTTTACATGTTGCCCAAAACGTTCAGTGTTGGTCTCATCTCAACATGGTTGCTGTGTTTTTTTTAAATGTCTTGTGGAAAACTGCCGACAAGACTTTCTTATAGTGGCTTCTTCTGCAGCACTATACTGGTTGAGTGCATGGCTGGAGTTGATCAATGAACTGGTTCCTCTACATGAGCTGTGGATCTCTGCAGCTCATCCAGAGTTACCCTGGGCCTCAGGGTCGCTGCGATTAACCTCTGAGGCCTCCGCAGAACGGCTTGATTAAATTAAACTCAGATTTACTTGATCCAAACAGAGAGAGAGGGATGCAGGCAGCCGTTGTATCATCTCTCTGGTGTCGACCTCCATTAGTATCCAGGATCCACGCGACTGCCACAACCGGCGGTCCTTCTGCTTCGATTATGCGTACTGGTCCCACAGCGGCTTCAGGAAAGACCAGACTGGTCTCTTTGTTCCTGAAGAGCTGGGGGGCCGATACGCTGACCAGGTGAGCGTGAAGGAGACAGGCATCATCAACCAGACAGAGTGAAAAGATTAAATTACAATGCTTGGTAAAAAACTGCTTTTTCCATCCCCAGCACAGCGTGTTCCAGGACCTCGGAGTGGGAATACTGGAGAACGCGCTTCAGGTGGGAACCGCTCCGTCTTGCTGTTAGTTGTTTACAACGTGACTTCATGACAAACCTGTGAAATCACATGTGCAGGGTTACAACGCCACACTGCTGGCGTACGGACAGACCGGATCAGGGAAGAGTTACTCGATGGTGGGTTACGGGCCCAATAAAGGCCTGGTTCCGAAGCTGTGTGACCGGCTGTTCGAGGCGATCAGAGAACACCAAGAAAACAGACAGTGTCAGGTAATAATTTAACAAGATGTAGCAGCTGTATCCATCTGACTTCCACTTCTCCGGCTTTATCTGAATTAAATGAGAGAAACACAACGTGCTGACAGAGAACAGGCTTTTATTCTTATTGTCAATGTGTCCTCAGGTCTTTTTCAGTATGTTGGAAATCTATAATGAGCAGGTAAATTTGAGCCTTTTGTAAGAGAAGTTGCTGTTTTTTATTTATTGTGGTGTCACTTTAGCCTTTCTTGTTATGTTTCTCATGATCTGCTTTATTTCCAGGTGGTCGACCTTTTGTCTCGGGGGTCTCGGTCTGCAGCTGGACTGAGAGTGAGAGAGGAGCTGCAAAGAGGCTTTTATGTTGAAGGTCTCCGCAAAATCCCCTGTGAGAATGCTCTGCAGGTAAAAAAATGTTTAGTTGTTTGCCAAAGTGTTACCAGGTTAGTTTCTTCACACATGTAACAACAGCGAAAACTAAAAAAGCAAATATCCGCCAGTCTGTTAAAGAAAATGATCTCATTATGATGAGACAATTTATTTTATTTTTATCTCTGTTTTCTAAAACAGTAAAATTCTGAGAGGTTTCTTAGTTTAAAGACAAAAATCAAATGGACTGGGATTTAACCGTGAATTATGAAAAACTAGAGGTTTTTCAGTAAACAGGATAAAATAGTAAATAAGAAAAACATTCAAAGATAAAATGGAATTGTATTGGGAAAAAAAGTCAAATAAAGGGCTCTAGAGGGTTGAAATGTTGATAATTGTTCAATATTTTGATCAGGACTGATGAATAAACAACAAATATTAATATGTGTTATTTTTATAGCAACTCTAAGTTGGTTTTTCCCTTAATAATTTTAAGAGTAGTACAAAATCCCTCAGCAAACCAGCATTTATTATACAGAAAATAACAAAAACTAATTTTCAACTATGACATTAAATAATCAAACCGACTTAAAGAGATTTGATTCACCTGAATTATTTAATTAAAATATTAACCTGAAGCAATTTTCTGAAGTTTTCATCTTTGTTCTATTCAGTATTTTTGGTTAAAAAATGAAACTGACACCTGAAAGTTGGTTTCAGCTGTAAAGATAATTAATTCAAGTAGTTTTGTCACCAAAATGTCCAACCAGACCGTTAAAGGAGTTGACATTAACAAGCTTCGGTTGGTTTTAGACGGATTTGATTTGACTGCAGGTGGAGCAGCTGATGGAGCAGGGAACCAGGACCAGAACCACCGCTGCCACTCAAATGAACGCCAACAGCAGCCGCTCACACATGCTCATTATCCTGCAGCTCAAACAGGTGAAACATGTTCCAGGCTTTTTCCCTGCAGTTTATTTATTAATGCTGGGAAAAACATTTTCAGAGGAATTGAACTGTTATCTAACGTTCAAGTCGGTTTATTTGGATCAAATCTAATTTGATTCAGTTCACAATAAATTAGCTAAAGACTCAAAGGATTAAATGTTTTCCAGTTGTGATGGATTTACAAAATAATCTTATTTAGTCTGATTGAGATCCAGCTTCATGAATTTGATGCTATTTCTACTTGCTGATAGTTTTAGTTTTAAGTCAGTCAAATGTTGTAATTTATTTTGTGTTAGAAAGAATTTCAGACAACTAATAACTAAGCATTTTATTTTTATCAATAGCTATTTGTTGTTATAGATTTTTTAAAATATACATTGTCATATTACCTAAGCAGGTTTTGTTTTATTGTATTTGTTCTGCTCTGTATTTTTATTGTTCTGCACCAATTTTTTCTTTTCTGTTTTTTTAACAATATTTTTTATTTACGTTATTTTTTTATTTACATTTTCTAAATATTCTGAGAGGTTTTTGTTTTCCCAGCTGGTCTTTGAGTTATTATAATCTCAATATTTCTAATCCACGCTGGATTTCAGTGCTCCTGTCTGCTGCTCATCTTGTTTTGGAAATATTTCTTGATTATTAGTTTTATTAATTCATTTCTATTTTAAACTTGGGTTTGATGTTCAAACTTTAAATTTTCCTCTTGGTTTTTCTTTAAACTGAGTTTCTGCTACTTACAAATGGCTCCTATATACTTATTTCTGCGTGATTCTCTAACTTTTTTGAATCTTTAGATCTTCTCTAAAGAGAGCATCACGAAGCAGTCCAACATCAACCTGGTGGACCTGGCCGGCAGTGAGCGCCAGAGGTCTTCAGGTTCTGAAGCCGACCGGCTCAAAGAGGGAACAGCCATAAACCTGAGCCTCACCACGCTGGGCAACGTCATCAGGTTGCTCTGTGTTGTTTGGTTTGCTTTGTTCTTGCATTTTGCTGGATCCATCGGTTTTCTCCATATTCGTTCTTGTTCCTGCTCCCTCCCTGCCCTCGCTCTGTTTTTGTCCTGTCTTTTTCTATATTTTTGGAATCTTTCTTTGCACATCCTCCGAATCTACAGATTATGGATCTGATCAACCGATCTCTCAATGCAATTGATGACATTTTCTTGATGAGAAGTCTGGGCACAGGAGAGACACACCTGAATTTATTCATGATAACAGCATTTCTGCTGTTTGGAGCTGGCGGATACCTGGCTTATCGACAAATTTGTCCAACTTGGCCGAACTAGTGAACACTCAGACTGTTGGTGTGGACAGAGACGCAAGTTGAATGTGAGTCTTGCTGAGATTCGCAGCCCAGCTGAGGACTCAAAACTCACTGAAGGAATGGAATCGATCATTCAGAAGTTACTAGTTTCAGCTTGGTGGAATGACCAAACTAATTTGGATAATTGGGAACTCAGATGTAACTGAGAGAATTAAGGGAAGATTGAAATTATAACCTACCTGACCTACATTCTGTATCTGAATTGGCATTTCCCCTGTTGCCATGGAAGGGCTGCACATTTCCAATCTCCTTAAAGATATGTAAACATAACGTTCCTTTCCATCTCAGCCCCTCCTGTTATCCATGCAGCTGTGGAGCTGAGCGCTCCCAAGGACATTCCTCGATAACAACATCTTATCAGACTTCTGCCGGGAGGCTGAGCAACGTGGTTTCATGGCCCTGTGACGTCACGGCCTTCACTCTTTGTTTTGCCCTTTGTCTTGTCTGAATGTTGCTTTTTCTTCTTTTGCTCTTTCCTTTGGTTTGCTATTTTGTTTATATTTCCTCTTAAATCCTGTAAAGCCCTTTGTGATGCCTTGTTGCTGAAAATGTGCTATAAAAATAAAATGACCTTCCTCTCTCCAGCGCCCTGGCAGATGTTGCAGTGGGGAAGAAAGTGGTTCATATTCCCTACAGAGACTCGGTTCTCACCAAGCTGCTGCAGTCTGCGCTGGGAGGAAACAGTCGCACTGTCATGGTAAACACACAGGAGAGTTGGCAGATATTTAAAAAAAAAAGGCATATTCTTTTAATTGATTGTTTCACAAATGCTAACTTGCTTGTGATGAAAGCAGTGGATCGTTTCCAAATGCAAAAGTACAAAAATATGAAAGCCTGAGTGAGACTATTTTTGTGAAAAATGTTGAAAACCAGGTTTTATTTTCTTGTCTGCCTTGTGTTGGTCAGTCACAGAAATTCTCAATAAAATGCATTGAAATGTTTGGTTGTACAGTAACAAAATGGGGGGAAAAATGCAGTGTTATGCAAAACATTGTGGTGTACTGATTTGTCATACTTATTTTCAAGATTGCTACTCTGAGTCCAGCAGATATCTGCTATGAGGAGTCTCTCTCCACCCTGCGCTACGCTGAAAGGTACATTAATCATTTACGCTCTGGAAACCACGGTGATTTACTGGTTTCCATCATACTAACACATCTTACATTCACAATTCAGGGCAAAACGAATCCAAAACAGGGCAGTGGTGAATGAGAGCCCCACTGAACGCCTTGTTAAAGAGTTAAAGGCTGAAAATGCCAGACTGCTGCAGAAACTGAGCCGGATGGACCAGGAGGGGCGCAGAGCCACGGACGAGTCCAGTAAGAATCGACGTTTGGACAAACAAGACGACCTTTCAGCTGGCAGAGATCAGAGAGGGTAATCGTGTCTGTTTCCAGAGGAACTCCGTCAGCTGTTGACCCAGAATGAGCTTCAAATCAGAGCGATTCAGACTCTGTGGGAACAACACCTGCAGGAGGCGCTCAAAGACTGGGAGCAGCAGTATGCCAGCATCACACAGGTACACAAACACACAAACACACACAATCTGCTTCTAAGGAGTTAAAACTAAATGCAGACAGCGAATGTAAATTAAAGTAGGTTAAGAAGTGGAGAGTATGTTTTAGGTGAAATGTTTTCAGTGTTAAATCATCCTTTTTCTGGCTGTTAATGTTCATGTTTCTTTAATTCCTTGTCAGGAGAGGAGGATGATGCAGATGTATCCTTACATCCTGAACATCAACGAGGATGCTCAGCTGTCAGGGGTGGTGAAGCTTTTCATCCAGGAGGGTTGGTCTGTCTCTAAAATATAATCTGTAAAATATAATCTGTTCTAAACCCGATACACAGCTCTGGCACAAAACCACACAATTCCTTAAAGGCCAGTTTAAGATGTTGAGGAGAATGTACTTTGTTTTCTTTACAGAGCAGTTCGATGTGGTTTTCTCAAGTCAACAGAGAGTCAGTCATGACACTTATTAAGTTTTATGAAAGGATCTGACAAATTTCTTCACTGTGGACGTTCATGAGACTTTTATGACAATCAGATGGTGAAGCTTATGAGCATTTGAATGAGTTAATTCCACTTTGTTAATACCATGTTGGTGCAAGGCTGTCAAGAAAACTGCAACATCAGAGAACAAAATGTTTTGTTATTCCAGGTGAGTGGGGCATCGGACTCTGTGACTCCGCCCCGAGATCCATTTCTATCAAGGGCTTGGGGTGAGTTTTCCTTTTCCACATCCAGGAAGTACAAAAACCCAGAGAAACCCACCAACTCAACCATAATCGATAAATTATGTTTAAAAATGCATCAGAACATTTTTGTTCTCATTGGGCTCACAGTAATGTCTGCTTGTGAACTAGGATCCAGGAGCGTCATGCAGTGTTCAGGAATGAACAGCGGCGGGTAACACTGACTCCACTGACGGGGTCAAAGGTTATAATTAATGGGAACGCCGTGTACGAGACAGCAGAGCTGCAACACCTGGTGGGTATTTACTTTGCACCAACTATATTAATTAAATGTGTTAGATGAAACTAAAGCAGTCAAAGCCAACTTGACTCTAAATATTTGTCAGGATCGTCTCATTCTGGGCTCGAATTGTACCTACCTGTTCGTTGGTTATCCATCTGATAGGGGCGGGGAAGACTGGAGTCGCTACGACTATGATTACTTCCAGTCGGAGCTGGCTGCTGCTGAGGGCATCCACCTGAGTGGGTGAAACCATCACTCTGTGGAACTGAATTCGTTTTATTTATATGGGGGAAAAAAACGTCATTTTTATGAATCTCTAGGTGAGTCCAGCCCTGGCTGCAGCCAGACAGATCCCAGTCTGTTAGCGGTCTTCTACGACTACATTCAGCTGATGCCCATGGTGGCCGAGGCCAACCAGATGAGTCAGGAGCTGAGCAAGGTAACTCACTGCTGCTCACATTGACCTCGGATGAGGCCTGGACACGGGAACACAGGAGCGACTTGATAAATTCACATTTAATTTCTTTATTTTCAGGGAGTTGAGTTTAAGCTGGAAATCAAAAATCTGGCCCTGTCGGATTATCGAGGTCACGATCTCCAGAAAGACATTGTTGTCAGAGTGACCGCTGCAGGAAGCAAACAGGCCAGTGTTGCTCAACTCGTCTCTCTCCGTTCTTTGTACCAGAAAGATGTTTCTGAATGATTTCAGTTGTGACGCATGTTTTGCAGGTCTGGATTTGGTCCAAAGCCAAGTTTGTCAACCGCAAGTTTTTGATAGAGGAGGTCTACCAGCAGTTCAAGGCTGCACAACACGAAGGCAATGTGTGTTAATGAAGTAACACTGACGGGTTTTTCAGGATACCCAAATATTTCTTGCCAAAATGTTGTCCAAAATGGGAAATGAGGGAAGAAAACTTTGTAGATATCTTTCATTTCTAATAAGTGCATAAAGGTGACCTATTATGTTTTCCTGACCAGGTTAATGTGGAACAAAATTAATTATCCACAATATTTAAGCTCACACCTAGACATGTATAAAATATTCTGAGTTGTTTAAGTTGTTTTTCTACTCCTCTCTGCTGGCCAGCTGCAGCTGGTAACTCAGTCTCATAAGAACAGTTCTTCTTTGCGGTAAAAGTGAGGACCAGCCGCCTGCAAGGGAAGAGATGACGAATAGTTAGAGAACCCCACTGTGGGAACAGGATGAGATGCTCAACTTATCTGTGTAGTTTTGGAGGTAAAGCTCGGTAAAGGACACTTCCCCCTCAGACTACAACTTTTTATATTATGTGTTTTAATTTGGTAATGTGGATTTGAAACCACTCCCACTTCCTGTGCGCCAAGGAACTGTATATGAGCTCGGTGACGGGTTGCCAGGTAACGGCACTGTCCCACTTGATTTTCCAGACACTGACTCAAATGGATGTCTCTTGGAAAAGTTTGAATTTTGCATAATAGGTCTCCTTTGAATTAATGTTTACTTGAAATCTTATAACTCAACTTTTGCTGTTGCTCCTTTTTGTATGTGCTGCTGTCAGAGAGTGGAGGGGATCCCAGCTGTAGCGTTACCGAGAGATAAAGACCCTTTCTGGGATCCAGTTGAGCCTCTGCTCCTGGGAACTGCTCACCTCTGGCTGCAGTCTTTGGCCTTCCGCATCCCCCTGGAGGAGCAGCTGGAGGTACTCCACATGCTTCAGACGCCAGTGGTACCAGATGCCAGATGAATCCGTCTCTGTTCGCAGGTGTTGGGCTCAGAGGGGACAGAGGAGGCCATTCTACAAGCTCAGCTCGTTCCCTGCACGTCCACTGGACTGTATGACACACACACACATTTTTTAGTTGTAAGCTCACAGAAAGGTGTGTTTTTAAGAAATGCAACTTTCCAGTCCGCTGGGGGAGGACAACATCCTGATTGACCCGTCTGAAGTACTGGGTCGACGATTGGACTTCCAGCTGGTCCTGGATCAGTGCTGTGGGGTTCGTTGGATTAGGGAAGCCCGCAATCGAGGGATACAAATCGGGTGAGGCCTGGACAGATGTATGCAACATTTAACATTTATTTTGTTTGATAACAAAATGAATAACTTTAAAACTGGACAGTGAGACTCCCTCTCATCACTGTATTTCCTCTGCTGCGTTAGATTCAGGGTATTCGACTGCAGCGAGCTGCTTTACACTCCAGCTGTGTGGCACAACATCAATCCTCTGTTGGATCACCAGGTCCAGTTCACCTCCCTCCAAACGTCCCAACGGCTGCTGGACTACCTGCAAAGCAGTGCTGTGGTGTTGGAGCTCTGGGGTCTTCAGGGTGAGGAAGGAAACGGAAATGACCAGCGCTGCACAATTACAGCATGAAATTATCTTCACCAGGATATACAGTAAATTAGGTTATCAGCTATACTAAGAGATAACTACTACTGTGTGTTTTTCTGGTCCAAGAGGGTTGCAGTGTTTTGAGTTCCTCTCTTGGAGCTGTGAGAACGACTGCAGAGGGCGTCGTTATCATCGACATGCTGGATCCATCGCAAGCTGCAGTAAGTTGGATACAAATGTTTTTTTACTGGCCACTGCAAAATCAGATTAAAGTCCAGACATTTAGTGGACTTTCTGATTTGTGCTTAAGATTATAAGCTGGCAGTGATGTTCTCCTTTTGGGTTTTCTAACGGAGATCAGAGTTTGTGGTTCCATCGATTAACACAAATAGTCCATGTTTGACTGTCAGCAGGATGATCTTTTTATTTTACAGCAGATGTAACATGACTCGTATCTTCCAAAAAGTCCATTGAACGCTTTCCCACAGAACACTGGGAATATAAGATGTAACTCTGTGGTTTGGTCCCTAATGTCCAGTTTATTCCCCATTCAGTTACATGTTCACAAAGAGCTGGATTTGTTCGTTATTTCAAAGTGTAGCTAATCTCATTTGTGGCTCAGACTATTAGCTGATGTTTCATTGGCTGCAGCTGTCAGACTCTGCAGAGCTCAGCTGTTCAGTCAGAGCTCTTCAACAAGACTTGGAGAAACTGAAGAGTCTCAACGAATCATTAAGGAAAGAAAATGACAGTCTGAGAGAACAGCTCAACACAGTCAAGAACGGTAACTCAGACACCCACAATTATCCCATTTTTTGGTTTTATATTTGCTACTATTTGCTACTCAGTCCATGTTTCCCTCCTCTGGTTTTAGGTGGAGACGGCGCTCGACGTCAGTCTCTACGGCCCAGCTGTGATGCAGAGTTCGCGCGCGCCCTGAAAGTTTTCTACCACAGCATGACCTCTGTTAGGGGTCAGCTGCAGCGCTTGCGCAGACACAGACCCAGTGTAAGTATCTTTGTTTCTATGCAACCGTGGAAGAAGTTTTCCAACGCTACATTGTTGATGCCTTTTCTCTCCAGGAGGAGTCGGACCTGCTGGGACTCAGAGTGTTTGTGGACGAGCAGAGTCGCCTGCTGAGGGATTTCTCTGAGCAGCTGGAGGGCAGCGTCTCCACGCTCAAACAAGACGTAGCGGCCATCGTGCGCCGCAAAAGAGAACGGTCAGGCATCTGGTCTTAACTCGCTGTTTGTTGATTTGAGAAGCTGTAAGTACCTCCAGCTGTTCTTTGCATCCTGACACAACAGAAATGGAAATCACAGAGAAAAACTCAAGTCTTAAAAAAAGTTTATTAGACTGCATGTAAAATAAGCTTTTACATTACAACTGCAAATAAATTAAGTTTTAAAAATCCTAGTTTGAGCTACTTGAACTCCTCCCTCCCCATGCTTTACTGTTAAAGGTTTTATGAAGACAGACTTGTGTGAACATGAACGTTTAAAAGCCGAGAGCTTGTTTTACTTTTTTTTTTCTCCAGCCATTTTGAGAGAAAAGCACTGTGGTTAATGCATGTAAGCAGCCATGGTAAAGTACAGACGATTGCTGTAGGTCCAAAAATGGGATATAGGACAAAAACAAAGGCAGATCAGTCATCATACAGAAAATCTATGTACAAGGTAATGAAGGCATAGAAGCACAGACTGGGCCCGATGTGATTATTGCATAACTGCAAGGTCAGAATTTGCACAATCTTAATGAAAACTGTGTTTTCCTGTTTGAAAGGCTAAAATGTTTTTAATCTGCTAGGAATTGAGTAAACAAAGCCGGTCAGAATGTATGTTGGGGTTTGAACTCAAGAGGTAGACTTAAAAACCAAAAAGCGAGCTGGCACCACCGTTTTTCTGATGTATGCTGAGCACTTCTTTACTTTGGAGAAAGCACCCAGTGACGTTAATGCAGAACAAGAGAAGGCTGAGGGTAAAGGTGAGGTAGGTTAGTTCAGTGACAAAGGATTAGGACTCAAACTGGAAGAAAATATTTACAGGTTGTTACATTTACAGGCAGACAATAAAAGGCGGCGCCAATAAAGTGTAATGAATGTTCGTCTGCTTGTTAGCTGCACCTGTCAAGGCAGGTCTGAAGACAAACACATGAACAGGGGTGGATATTACAACACTTGTAAAAACCTCAAACAAATCTGTCAATCTTTAGAGAAACACAAGTTTGAGTTTAAAATGGTACTGGAATACTTTAAATTACAAATATGTTTATACAGTTAAAATTCTCCATTGGGCTTGATGACTGATTAAAGTGTTAACGTCCCAGGATCTTCTGAATTTATGGCAGATATTTCTACAGTGTTTTATTTTTAAGGTTTTCTTCATCCTCCTGGCAGTGCATTATTAGTTTAAGGATGCTGTAAATGCCTTTCATTTCAACTCAAGTGAAATTTATGAGCTCCTCGATAGGATTCTCACCAACCAAGGCCTCAAAATTCAAGATGGTGCCTTGCATAAACAAATCCCACTGGGTTTTAAACGTTGATCTACAGCCCTGTTAATGGAATGAACTCCAAGTTAAAGGTTAACATGCTTCCCAAGTGCAGTCCTTGATGCATCCCTGCTCCAACGCACCTGAATTATCTCAACATTCAGTCATTTTGTTCAGGTGTGTTTGACAAGTTCTGGACTTCAGCATCCCGGGTTTAGATTTCATTACTTCCACGTTGCACTGCACAGACTAAGCATTAGTTTAATTTTCCTGACAACTATCAAAACGTTTTAAACTTAAATCACCCCTGATATGTATTTCTCTCTACACGCGCAGCACAGTTTTCACAGTATAAAAATATTTACTCAACAATTAAAAGGTCCGTGTTTTTTTTGTTAGGCCCATATTTGTCTAAGACTCTACACACAGATGAGCATCAACAGCTGTGGGCCAAAATATACAAGTCACTTTTGTGACAGATGAAGTGTTTGATATAAAAACAAAACTCTGCAGTCATTTGTACAAGTTTCATAATATTTGTGAAGGTCCTATGGAATTAGGTTTTGACTGTGTAATAAGTGCAACAACCTTTTTTTCCCCCCACACAACATTTAGCCAGTTCCTGGTCTGTCCAGTGCAAGTTGCAGCTCTCCAGTTTTCCCTGAATAAATCCTGAATCTGTAACTCAAAGGACCAGACTAGATCCCAAACCACCACAGTATTCTGGTAGATTCTGCTTTTCGCTGCAGAAAGTGATGAACTCCTCAGGCGCTGGTCCCGTCCTCAGCAGGTCGGCCATCACTCCCTGTGGCTCCGTGGGTAATGAGGGTAGGCGAAACCTCCGATGTGTCCCGCTGGCTGCTGTGCCTTGAGTGGCTGTCCATCTTATGCAGGCTGCTGTGGGTGGAGAGTGGGTGGTCGAGCCGGGGCATGCTACCATGGAGGTTGCGGTCCGGTGTGCCCCGGTAAGCCAGAGAGTCGCTCCTGAGAGGTGGAGACGTACAGGGGTGAGGACAGAACGGATGGAGGAGTGATGCAACAGCGAGGGGTTTCTGAGATACCTGTCGTCTCGATTGCGGCGCAGGCTGCCATGGTAACTGGCCTTGCTATGGACACTGCTGGGCTTGCTTCTGGTCGATGCAGCGTGTCCATGATGAGTCCTGATTGGTTCGTCCAGATCTTCTAGAGCTGCCAAGTGAGTGGAGGACGCGTGGGTGGAGGTGCCCTGCAGGGAAATACACAAACTTACATTTTATATACTCTTTACTTTGAACTCTTCTGATTTTAATCAACACATTTTACCATTCAGTGTTTTTATTTTTTAAACTTGAAGTAAAAAAATTTTTTGCAGAAGAGCTTTTTTCATTATATTTATCAGCACGTCTTTGAGTTGTGATGATTCTGGATCTTCAAAAAGAGCTTCAATAAAAACATGAATTTCTGACTCCAGCTCCTGTTATTTATACCAATTCTGTAACCACCGAGTGTCATGTTTCACTTCATCTCACAACAGCCACCAGAGGATTGTTACTGTATGCCCTGAAGCTTCTGCTTCACACCGCATCTTTTTTGTCTGAAAGTGGTTGCAGCCTGCAGTCCTACCTGTGTAGACGTCCCTCTTGACTTCCTGATAATCGGGGTGTTGGGTTCACGCAGCAGAGACTGAGCAAAGTCCGGCTGCTCCTGTAGAACCTGTCGGGACTCATTCACCCCACTGCTGTAGAGAAACCAAACATGGAGGCGTTTATTTCTACGGAGTTCGGGGCCAAAAAAGCAAAACTGGTTGCAGATAACATGCAACCAGTTTTGCATCAGTCAATGAGTTGCGACATGGAAGAGCTCAGCCTGTGGCACTGTTGGCCAGTGAAGCTCAGTGGTACCAGGTCATTAAACCAGGGTTAGTATATACCAGGTTTGTGGTATTATGGTCAGCAGAGGGCAGCATAAAATGCTCTAAAGCTTCCTGGTTGATGTGCAGACATTAAACATGTTAAAAATGGACCTGAAGTGAGTCAGAATCAGATGAAATGCAAAAATGTTATTTAATCTACAAAGTGAAGAGAACTGTCTCCTAGCAGTAAAAGCCATTTCAGTGTTAAGACTCTTTATTATCCCATACTCTTAATTTTCAATTAACCAAATGTTGGGTTTGCTTCCAGCCATAAATACCTAAATAAGAAAATTCTTCAAGTATAACCATTGTATTTGAATCTGTTCACTAAACAAATGTAATTTTCTGATCACTAATAAATTTATATTCTATGACATTTTAATTACTGAAGCATTTAACAGGGAAAGGCTTTTTTTGTTTTACTGTGCCTGGGGAAAATTGAATGTTGATTCAAAGAAATATTATTCCATCATAGTAAAGTAAGACAGATTTCCTAGAATATTATACTTGATGTTAATACAGTGTAAAATAAGTTGCTTTGTATAAATATTTAATTTCTTTATCAATTTTTCTACACTAAAAAACCCAGAATCACAACTAATTAATTTTAAAGGCATAAAGCATGTGATGAGTCATAAAAATTAAAGGAAAGAGTCATATCTGTAAAAATGTCAACATTTAAACAAAAGACAATCACATTTCTAATTTTCTATAATATTTAGCTGCAAGCAGTTTATTCTTTACTTAACATTTGAACCTATTTGCAGTACATTCCTCCAAAAGTTAAATCCCTTTAGTGATCGTCATCATGTGGCTTTATGAGTACGAGCCTGAAGGCCACTTACTCTTTGCGTCTGCGTCCGTGCAGGAAACTGGCCCATTCGAAGCACGTCTTCTTGCTGCCCACCCAGAACACAGAGGGAATCCCCACCACCAACATCATCAGGTATTTAATCAGGAACAGAACCATGGCCGGCTTGCTGGTCTGCTCAACCTAACAGGAACAGAAACAGGTTCAACTCCAGCAGCCGCCAGTCAGTTTCACAATAACCACGACTGTGAGGAAGAGCAAGAAGAAAGCAGAATAAGAAAAATAAGAGCTTTTGCCTAGTAGATTATTTTCTCAACAATAAAGACATAAAAGCTCTGAATGCCACTGAAACAATTTAGAGATTAAGGGTCGAAAAGTATTCGGCTCTGACATGCTTTCATCCTCACCAGTCATTCAGGATGATTGAAGATGAGAGTAAACCCAAGTAAAACCCGCCTGCTTCAACAGCTGAACTTCAAACTGGGTTCAACTGCAGTGTCTTTCCCTTCAGCTGAATGTTAATTCTGCTGCATCTCCCAGTAGAGGACAGGAGTTTATTATAGCTGCTGCTCTGCTTTATAGATGCATGTATCAAACATAAACACCACAGTATTTTTATGTCTACTGCACTGAAACAGAACGCTGGCTTCTGAGTGATCTACATTACAACAGGTTTATTTCTTTTTAACCTGTTAGGAGCCCAAAAAGCAGAGCACAAACTAAACAAATTTGCAGACAACTTTTTTTTAAAATGGTGTGGTCTTTAATATTTTATGACAGTAACAGCTTATTTTCCCCTCATGACATGCATAATAAATTGCAAGGAGAGGAAGTCTTTAAGCGGTATCAGACGTTTCCTGCTCATCCGTGCAAGAATTACACGTCTAAATTGGATCCATATGTAATTAAATAAAACATTAATTACTCAAAAGTATGTATGTATGAGCCCAAAATATTGCAACCAATGGAAAAACAAACATTGAAAGACAGATTGAGACAGATTTCTGCTGGGAGCAAAAATTTACCTCCACTAAACTTCAGATCATTACTGCACTACTAAAATGAGGAATGAAAACATTTTTCCTTATTCTTATACAATTAATCAGAGGTTTTCAGTCAGAAGTCTTTGCTTTTATCATAAATGTATGATGAATATGGTTTTGCTAAACATGTCATGTTAACTAAGGTTAATTTAGTCGTTTTTTAGCTGATACAGATTTTTAAAAAACTGAACTCAAAACAAAGTGAATCAACACATAATATTGGTTGATGCATTTATAGTACTGAAGCTGTGTAACTTTTCAGTTTTCTTGTATTTAATGAGTTGAGGGAAAATAAAGTCCGAGCTTAAAAGTATTCGAGCCCAATCAAAGGGAACCGGCTGGTTCTGATCTCTGGTTGATTGATGATTTGATCCCCGATTCAAACATACAAAACAATGTTCTCATTTCTAGACTTTATAAACTCAACCAGGAAATGGACCAAAAGTAAATTCCATGCTTTAGAGCTGTTATGTAACAAAGAACCACGATCATGAGAGAGCAGCCTCTGCATTAAAGACCTTTGCTTTGCCCTCATTATTTCAGTAATCCACTCCGTTTGCTGCAACAAAACTTAGCTGAAAAAAAATTAAAACAAAGTCAAAGCTGAAATGCTGCACCTACTTCTACAGTGTTGGTGGTAAAACCATTATCTTTTAAACCCACATGGAAAGAAAAGGGAGCCAAGGGACTTTAGGATATTACCGTCTATAATCCAGAGACACAAAGTGTCTACAATAATAAAATCAGAATATACAATTTTCCAAAGGTATTAAACTGTTTTGTCTGTCATTCAACGTTGACACATATGATCTGCCTGAGGGACAAGTCCAATGACACACACAGACTGAAACACCACAGCAACATGTGGCAGAGGCCTGTCGCACACACACACACACACACTCTGACACTGACCAGTAACATAAGCATTTGCACCTGTCTCCAAACACTCGTATAGCCTGCCATATGGAGGCCAACACTTGTCTAGAAGTCTAATGCAATTTGAAAATGTTGTGCATGCTTTCATCAGGGAGTGGGGGTCCATTTTTCTGGTTATTAATTTAGTAGCAGACTGTATAAAAACACCGCCCTCCTACTGCTCTTCATAAGCGCTACAAAGCCTTCATAGAGGACAGGCAGCAGAGCATGACTGAGAAAGTCTGGAAGAAAGAGACACCAGCTGAGAAAAGGGAGGAGAAGGCAAGAAGGGGGAGACCCAGAGGTGGAAGTGAAGGAAAAACCAGCCGAAAGAGTGAAAGACAAGATGACAAAGAAGACAGAGGAAAACAAAGATTGTAGCTTTTTGGGGAGTCGGTCTGGAGAACTGCATTATGTGAGCTAATGATGCGTACAGCACTCTGGCCTCCTCCCTCAACCACACACACACACACACACACACACACACACACACACACAC
This sequence comes from Poeciliopsis turneri, assembly GCA_922788865.1. Classification (NCBI taxonomy): domain Eukaryota; kingdom Metazoa; phylum Chordata; class Actinopteri; order Cyprinodontiformes; family Poeciliidae; genus Poeciliopsis; species Poeciliopsis turneri. The sequence continues at coordinate 2,557,055 of CAKLNU010000038.1, forward strand.
ACACACACACACACACACACACACACACTAGGGTCTGGTAGTCACAGCAGCACACACACAGACCTTTTGCACCAAGTGATTAGCTCAGAAAATTTCAATTTGCTTTTAAGTTTAAATTGGCAATAACAAAACTAATGATTAATAGAAAAAAAGCAGGAACAATTAACAAGATAAGTAATTTATTAAATGTAAGTAATTTATTGCATTTCTGGAATTAACCACACTAAGGGGTTTTTATGAGATCTTCACTTGCAAGCTATTCAGACAAAAATAAAAAACTATTATAATGCATTCTAACTTTTATGGCTATTTTTGATCTATTGTACAGAACATTATGATGGTTTGTGGTTGTTTTCTTCATGCGTGATCTGGATGACTTGTCATCATGAATTTTGCTTTTGTACAGCAAATACAGTGATAAAACCAAACTGGCCACATGTGCTGGAGCTCTGCTTGGGTTGCTAGGTAACAGGGATGGGCTCAGGAGAGGTTGCTAGGCAACGGCACAGAGACCGCTGTGACAACAGAATTTACTTTATTGATCACCAAGGGAAATTACTCACAACCAGAAGCGATATTAAACTTATAAAGAAATATATATATATGATATTAAGTAATGTAAATATGACTGAATATTAATAAATAAATATAAATTGGGAAGTTTATTTGAAATGGGTAATTGCAGTTGCGTTGCAGTTGCGTTGCAGTTGCGTTGCAGTTGCGTTGCGAGCGTCTAAAATGTTATGATTTGAACCGTTTGGAGCGTTTTAAGATTTTTTCATGTCAATAGTGTCCAACAGAAAACAACGGGTCGAGCCCATGATGCGCGTCCACTTAGACTTTAAATGTAAACCACACTTTTTACTGCACTAATATTGCTCAACACAATGTGTATTTTGCATTAAGGTGAACCGATTATGCAAAGTTTAAAGTGACAAGAGTTTCTAAAACAGCTCCTTCAGAAAGGAGTTCAACATAATGAACATGTTTTATGTAGCGCATAGACCGATCCCAACCTGTCAAGGGAAGCACAACAGGTCATCTTTCGGTAGAGAGGTTAAAACTGTGGAAAAGATGATAATTTATCATGCTGTGTTGAGCAATCCCGTTGTTTTCCTTTACCTTATATGGGCAGGGGATGTGGTACCGCCGACAGTTCTCCTCCATCCACGTCGTTTCCCAGATACCACGATAGGTGTGTTCATAAATGTAGCAGCCAATCACTGTGAATAACGGGGCGAGGTAGAGCACCGAGAACACGCCCATTCGGATCATGAACTTGACAAGTTTGGCCTGGTTTTCTTTCTCCAGTGGAATCTCCATCCGGACCCGGTTCAGAGCGATAATTCCCACTAAAAGCAGCGAGACGCCAACCTGAGGGGATAATGAAGCAAATGAAGAGGGCGCTCAGACAGATATGGCGCGATTACAATGAGTGATTAGTTCTTAAAGGCTACAGTGAGGCAGTCCACATTTCTAAGATATCATTCACTCCTTTATCTCTTCCACAATCAATCATTTATCCCTTATTTCATCACTGCTCTTCTAACTGCACTCACCGCCACATTGAAGCAGAGCGGTGCCAGAACAAACCACCTCAGGGCATCGATGTCATACAGGCCTATGAAACACACTCCACTGATCCCATCTCCCTCGATCTTATTCAAGGCCAACAGGGAGACAGTGAGGGCCCCTGGGAGGCCCCAGGCCACAGCGTGGAAGAGGAGGGCTTTCTTCTCAATGGCCTCGCTGCCCCATTTAGGCACAGCGGCCAGGAACCAAGTGATTGTCAGGACGACCCACCACACGCTGCCGGCCATGGTAAAGAAATACAGGACCATGAAGAAGAGAGTGCATGCCTGAGAGAGAAACAACAAGAAGAACGAGTTCTGTTTATTCAACCATGTGGAAGGAATCCTTTGGGATGAGAATAAAAACGTTCCCATGACAGGATTTGTGATGTTAGGACACAGGTTAATCACTCACCTTGTTGTGAGAGCCCTGTGTGATGGTTGAAGCTTTGAACTGGGCCGGGCTCACGGCGTTGCATGACACTCTGTCCTCCAGAAGGAAACCCAAGAAGAAGACCAGCGACACCATGACGTAACACACAGCGTAGAAGATGATTGGCCGCTCAGGATATCGGAACCTATTGAGACGCAGTCGATTAATTTCTCTGGTTCATTTTTAGTCCTAATTCATAATTTTGAGCAGATCAAACGCAGCCACATTTGCAGTACCGTAATTCTGCCACACTTTGTGCTGTCTGAAAAATCCCAACGGTTTCTGAAAGGAGGAAACGTTGCACTTTCTAGCCAATATCGGGTTATTACGGTAATTTCACTCCAGCCTTAGCAGGGAGTGAAATTTGTCTTAATAGTTTGTAAATTGTGAATAACTTGCTAGATATTGAAAGTTGTTATGGATGAATGGGCAGATATATTTACTCACAGGGCATTTGAAGAGCAACGTACCATTAAAATAAGCAACAATATCCAGGGATTGAGAATTTTAAACTTAGGTGTTAGAGTGTTAAATACTTAAGATCTGTTTTCATTTCAGATTTAATTCACAGAATTTTGTCAAATAAATATTCAGAAAAAAAAGAAAAAACTACTCTGACCTTGTAACATCGATGAGAAACGTCAGGAACGTGAAGAGCGTTGCAGAGAGACAAACAATGGAGACGACTCCAATGAAGTATCTCATGAAGGTGAGCTCCTGCTGACTGAAGAACATGGATGGGCAGGGAGCAGAGCAGTCCTTCCTTCCCATGAAGGAGTAGCCCAGGTCCGGCTCGACCTTGAGCTCTCGGGGACACCAGAAGCCGTAATCTCTCTGGACCGTCATGGATGACTGGTCGGTGGGTTCTGGGCCGGTCAGCAGGTCCTCAGCGCGAGGATAAGGCTCATCACAATCTGGAAACCTGGCAAACAAAACATCAAGCTGAACCTGCTGCAAGCTTTTCTGAGATTTCAGTTCATGCAATCACACTTTAGGAGTCTTGTCTTTCCATGAAGCTATTTTTAAAATCAGTATGTTTTCTTCTTTTAACATCAAGCTGAAGGGACTTTTAGGACTAAACATTTTCTTGGGAGGAAACTTAACTGTAGATGTAAGAAGTCAAGTGATTTGACAGACTTTGCCCTTACAGTAACATTTTATTAAACCTAGAGCTGAGGTAGATTTAGATTTGCTGTGGTTGAAACTTTAGTTTTTCGATTTAAGATTTTTGTCACAAACTGTGATGAATTAAAGCTTAAAAGTAATTTTCATAGAGTTTGTAAAACTGACCTCATGCTTTCAGAATATTTCTCCTCATCTTCTTCTATTCACTGAATAAATCCCTACATAAATCTTCCCTTTAGAAACTCAAAATCAACCTGTAAACTTGTGTTGAAGGGATCTGTCCTCACTTTATGGATTATTCCAGCTGCTTTTTCTGTGATCCACCTGGGATCTTTGAATCAACACCTGGTGACAGATGGATTCAAAAGACTTTTACAACAAACTATTCTCAAGAACGCTCGACTCTTCCAGGTGATTTAACTCAAACTATGAGCAGAATTAAAAAAAATGTAAGCACACTATAAATGACCTTCAGTATCTCTGTGCAAAGAAGATGGAAATGCAGATTCTACACAGAATAGAAAACAGGATTTTAAAAATATTTCTGATTTATGTCCTCAAGTTGTCTCCTTTTTTGCTTTTGTGAAATAAATGTTTTTAAAAATATGAGCACAAGGAATAAAAAGATAAATCATGTCTGACATGTTGATTTAGTATTTGCTGTGTTCTTTGTTGCGCTCTCATAGCTACAATGAACAGGCGCCCTGTAATTCTCACACCCAGCGCCAACTCAACATGATGAATTACATGAGGCGTAGCACCAGAACAATATAATAATGGGTCAAATGTTAATAAAATGTAGTTCCAAACTGAAAAAGGGGTGTATTCAGTTTGATCCTGTATGTTTAGTTTGATCGATTCAAGCACTCAAGTTGAAATTTTTATTTTTACGGTTGCAGTCTGACATGGCCATAAAAATCTGTTTACAGTTTAAATTTTGGCCTGGGATTTTCTGCCTTACCTGCTGCACTCCATGTCATCTGGCCAGGCTACTCCAAATATCTCCATGAGTTTGTGGCACTCGTCTTTGGCCCGCTGGCAGATGGATCGACACGGCATGGACATCCGGCCGTATTCTGTGCACACCGGCGCGTATAGGGCGCACAGAAACATCCTCAGGTCGGCGCTGCATACCAAGTTCACCATCGGGTGGAAAGGCTTTGGGAATAAAACAACAACAGAAAATAGGTTTAAGCTGATAAAGCTCCAATGCACAAACTTATATTGAACTACAAAGTAAAATAAAATCAGGATGTCGGTCCTCGAGGGCCGACATCCTGCATGTTTTCGTTCCCTCCCTGGTGGTAGTAACAAGCTTTTCAGCATGTCCATGTTCTTCTTAGGCCTCTAATTAGCCAACATTTGATCCAGGTGCGTTAAAACCGGAGAGGGAACTAAAACAAGCAGGATACCAGCCCTCCAGGTGATCCACACCTTGAAGAGGGGCACAACCTCTTCTGCTGAAACTTACGCCACCACAAGACATGACATGAATATTTAGGAGCTTCTGAAGGATGAATCACTGCAATCATTTTAATAAACACTGGTTTAAGCAGACCCCTCTGAAGGCTGGCCAACAAGCAGCAGGGATATTCTTTACACCCATCATTTAGTCCAGTCATGCTGGTGGCACAAAACATCACACAATCAGCAATGATCTGTGATGTCGTTACTAAATCCACTAAAATCATTAATAATTATTCTTGTTTCATCCAAATCTATTACTGGTACATTTCATCTTGAGAAGCGTTTGAGATACTTCAATGATTTAATAAGTAGTAGTATAAACTTAATAAATAGAAAAATCAGAAGGCTAAATGCAAAGGTCAAAGGTCATCCTTCAGATATATTTTAAGATAGCAATACTAACCTGGTTTATAACGCTAATATCACAAAAGTAAATCTCGAGATAAAGACTACTACGCTCTCTCAAAAAACAAAAACAAATGTTACTTCAGGTCATAAGAAACAAATTCACTGATGAAGGTTGTGTTAAACTTATTATTCTACAACCAGTAGCTCATCAAAAATTACATGTCCTATAATAACCATTGAAAAAATTATTTTCTATGGTATGGAATCAGTAGTTTTTTAAAAGAAAAAACTACTAATTTTCTCAAAATATCCAGAAATATAGTAGATGACAAATATTGCCTGTGCTAACTGGTATTTTAACGGGCAGCAGAGGGAGAAATGGTCGTTTTAATGTTTCAGGTCATGTTCCATATTTTGTTAATGCCATAAAACAATTGCATATACTGTGATAATCTCAGCCTCCTCCTGCTGCACACGTCACAAAGCAGTGCAGATGTGAAATGAACATGCGACAAAGAGCTGCACTTAAACCAACTTCTTGTCACAATCAATCGTATGTGCTTCCAAACAAACACTCATGCACCAGTAGGTTTATGTGCGTGCCGGAGTGAAGTGAGGGCTTGTAAGGATATTTTGATCGTTCCTCAATTGGTGTGTTCTAGATCCACAGATGGGACAGAAGCTCCACCAGTAAATGGATGCAGCGATGCATGAGCGGTGACATAGATTTCAGAACTGCATGAAAACCTGTGGTAATGTGTACAGAATCATCATCTTCACTCAATAATTCAAGGATTTTACAACCTATTCAAATTTAATTCTGTTTATATAGCACCAGTTCACAGTAAATGCAGTCTCAAGGCGGAGGATATTTTAACAATATACTTAAACAATGATCCAGGCACTGAATAAACTGTATTGTCAGCTTATAAAGACCAGAAGTTCAGACTCATAACTCTTGCTGCAGTTCTCCTCTTTAATAATTAATTACAGCAGAAATTACACCAGAAGTCTTAAAACTGAAACTCATTCTTCATAGAAAAAAGCGACAATTTGACCTCAGCTTTATTTTTTTTTTAAGTTTTTGCAATAATTTCTTTTTTTTTCTTAGTTTTCTCTGTTCAGAAAACTAAAACTTGTGGGTTTATAGAATCGTTTTTGCACTTTACATCCATTGCTCACAAACATTTATCATGAATGGATTTTTAAAGAGTTTCCCTTTTTCCCAGCTTTGAATCTCAAGAACAATCAAAGCCCGTCTGTCCACCCGTCCAACCCAGATTATATTTAGGCCTCAGGCCACGTTTGAGTGGCAGCGTCTTTCTGAGTGTCTCTGTCTCTAAGAACAGAGGCTTTTTTTAATACCACCTCAGTCAAACTCCACCTCATGTGTCCTCATTCTGCCCATGTCCTCTGTGCATTTTTCATGCATTTAGTATGTGTCCCAGTTAGTGTGTTTTCCAGTGTGTGGTGCACGAAGGTTTGTGTGTCTGGAAAAAAAAAAATTGCATGTGTGCCTCTAGCTGTGTGCAATTATTCCGACAGTCAGGGCAATTGCCCCCCATCTCTCACTACAAAGAGAATATTGATTCAAAGTGGCCTTACTGTGCCAGGAAGGGACGGGGTTGCCAATCAGCGATACATGGAGAAAAACTCCAGTAAATTGCCTCACATTATGTATGTCAGTTATGATGGACAAGTGCAGAAAAGGAAAGCAGGAAAGCCCCCAAACCTGACCTGAGGGTGAAAGCAGGCTCCGACTTAAACACTGACAAATATGGTAGAATAAGATGGGGGTGGGGACAACAACATGTGATACACTAGAAGAGAAAAACGTGGAACAAAACCTTCCCTGCATGGATCGCTCCATCTGCTAACTCACGCTAGCATTTTTTACTTTCTTAAATTTACCTCACTAATCGCCCACGTCTTCAGTTATAATAAATTTTTAATAAATTGTCAGAGTTAACAACATGCATATCGCAAATGGAAGCAATTTGGAGCACAACAAAGAGACAATAGGAGGTTTCACACACAACTGTTTCGTTAATGTTTGCTGTTGTTATGGCGACCAAGAGGTATCTTGAACAATAAAACTGTTTTCATTTCATGGGAATAATTATTGCAATAAATACAAATATAATTTGGACTTTACTTAATTGGCTGGATTGAATATATTTGCATCATTAAAAATCAAACTGAGGGAAATACAGTGGGTCATATTGGAGACTAAAAGGATAATATTGATTATTTAAGACTCTAAAAAGAACCTAATATGATTTTAAGCACTACCTCTGATTATTATTCAAAGTGATTGAGGTCTGTGATCAATATTAGAATAAAATACCTGGAAAACCCATTAATTTAAGAACTCTGCTGATAATTCAACCCTGAGCACAAACACAGCCTCACACAAAACAGTCTCAAAATACAAAACGCAACAGAAGAGTAAATATAAAACGTAAAATGAGACAGACAGACAGCTGTATGTTGGCTAGGAAATATACACAACTGAATGTTTCTGTATTTATGAAAATATCACTTAAAATATAATTACCCCCACAAGTCACAGCTCTGTTATTTGTGTTTTCTGTCTCAGATTAAAATCAACTAAACACGACGAAGCCTCAGGATGACATCCTCACTAAAATATCCAATTTCTGAGAAAACTGTAAACTTTGTTTATGTTGATAAAATCTAAATCCTTAGCGTTTTTAAAATGATATTTCTGGATGGACGAGCTCTGATTCCACGTAGATCTTAAAAAGCAGAAGCAAAAGCAACCTTCTTAAATGTCATGTTGGTTCTCATTAATGCACCTCAGACACGGAGTCAAAATGGCTCCCGGTGGCGGTTCTGGAGGGATTGGAGACCTGGCAGCTCTAGAGCCTGCATGCAAAAAGCACAAACTGCACCTCAAATGGAAAATGATGCATTTTCAGTCAGTGCTCACACTGATCTGTGTGCTGCAGATAAAACAATGTACAGACAGTGTAGTTAGTTTGAAGACTGAGTGCATATTATGTGAGTGCAAAAGTAAAATGTTGGATTGAATTGCGTACTTGCTTAGATTTTTATTTTCATTTGATCATGTTTGAAAACCTTTCTCTGCTTTAGAATTACACACGTTTTAAAATTAAGATAAAATGCTTTGAAAATTGAGGTTATAACAAGAGAAATGTGAAAAACCTAAGCAGATATTAACACGTTTCCATGTCATTGTTGACAGATTCCGTCCTGCAAATTTATCATGATATTCTCTAGAGATGGTTTTGACCAATGTTTAGCAAAACGGTGAGAAACAAAGAATACAGTTTTAGAAGTAATTTATGCTCATTTCAGTGCAAGAAGCACTTCCAGCATATTTTAACAATCCAAAAACAAATCACTAACATGTTAAAATGATAATTATAAGGATGTTAATGAAAAACAAGCTACACGTGCAGGAAACTGAGCACATAAGTCAAAAATAACCTGAAAACTCTCAGAGAAAACTCTCGATGGGTCCATGCTGCCTCAAAAGGAGGATTAAGTTTCTTTTTCTTTGCTCCTTCTCTCCACAGGGGAGGGAGAGCAAACCAAGGAGAAAAGCTCCAAGTAAAAAAATTAAAACAACAACAAAAGGAAAGGAATGGGCCGTGTGATTAACAACTGCACAATGTAAGCAGTTTAGACAAACGATACCAGGCACAGCTGAAATGTTTGGAGGCACAAACTGAATATTTTTAACAAGAGAGTTTGCACGAGTTTAAGCACCAGTTTGCAAAATTCTGATAATAAACAAATGTTTCCGTTTCCGCAGAGGATTCTCTGATTATCTGGATCTGGTGAAATGAAATCAAATGCATCAAAATGTAAAAAGAGAAAACAACAAAGCAGTTCTTATGTTTGGTTTCTGACCAGCTTAAATCTCTGAAAATGATACAGAACTGTGTTGAAAACTGTAATTCTGCATGTTTAGTTTAATTCTATTTAAAGCCTTTTTTTTTTTTTTGTTGTATCTGATGTTCCCACTCAGATGTGACGCTGTAAGTGTGAGGATGCAGACTTGGGTACAAAAGAGTGCTGTTTTTGTTTTCTTATAGCTCATCATATTTGACATTCTGAATATTTAGGGCTTTTTTCTTCATCAACAAATGAGTAACAAGGACCTTTAAATTAAGACTTTATGCATACATTTGACGCTTTAAGGTGTAAATCTTTGTTTACATTTTATGTTGTGGTGTACTGTAAATAACTTTTTCAGAGTGAAAATGGTTACATCTAAAAGAGCAATAAGTGGCAGCCAAATTATATAATGTCTAAGAGTTTTGTTTGAGTTTTTGTGTTAATTGGCAGGGGACGGGTTTCTGAAGGTGGGCTCATGGTTGGTAAATGCAGGAGGAGCAGAAGAAAGTCGGAAAGTGGGGAGGAACTGAGGGGAAATAAAAGGAGTGGCATTTTCTCGCTGGATTATAGAGTCAAATGGATTTGAAGGACTGCTTGGCGCGCGAGAGCCTCACACTTCCTAGAACAGTGACAAGCTTTGTGCTGTGGTCACATCAAGGTGACAGGCTTTTGTGTTCCAGCTGGGAAAGACGCAGGTCTTGAACTGGCACCAATCCACCCGTTTTAATCAGAGTTGTCCCACTCAGAGCTCTGGAGCCTGGCTGTCAAACTGTTGCTGGATTTCCTCAAGTAGTGATTCTGAACGATTCATTTCTTGAGATAAGAATGAAGTTCTCAAACTTGGCGTACAATGATTACCAAAGACCTGAAATTATAAAGGATGAAGATACAGAACGTCCAAAATGTGGCCTGGATTACAGGATTCCCCACAGTGTATCACAAGTCTGGCAGGCCACCAGGCTTTACTTGCATCTCCATCCAGGCTTAGCATTGTTGGTTTATTCAAGATTTTTGAAATGTTTGCATTTTTAAGATTTTATAGTCGGTGTTCAGATATTCATCTTCCAATAACACATAATTATCAAGTGATATTTTCAAATTTTCTGTCAACTTTAGGACTTTTTTTTTATCTCAAAAACGCAGCGGGCCCCTGGATGAATGACTGCTGAGCGCCCCAACTAGCGGCCTTAGCAAGTTTTCTCAGGTATTATAGCACCCATTTCTAATTTTAGAGAAGATAAATGTGATATTTTCTTGCCCAACTCCATCTGGAAACATAATTTTCATACACTCTTTCTTCTCGTGCCATCTCCATCTCCTTCCCTCTCAAATCAGCGGTTCAGAGCCTGCAGTACAAATGCTGTCAACCCGTATCAACTACTTCCATTTCATAGCTACTGCATAATATCCCAACAACATCCTGTCTCCGCTGGCTATGAGGGCCAGTCCCTTTACTCTCTCTCCTGCAGCAGAAGCAATAATACTTCCATTTGCTTCTCCGTCTCACTTCCCCACTCAAACTATTAACAGCATCCTGCTGCAATGCATTACAGCCAGATCAGGTTCTCCTTCCCTCTCTGCAGTGCTAGTAAAGAGTATTGTTACAGCTCACAGTTATATAACAGTTATATGATGACTTCATCCCTCGACTTGCACCACCCACGTCCAATTTTGAATATATATTTTAGGGCTGTTGACTTGAACATGTTAATGCATTTAATCTAAGAAGCTTAACACGTTAATATTACATTACGCAGATTAATCGTATTTCCTATTTTGACATCAAAACCTCTCCTGAAGAGAGTTACTTTGTTCAAGGAAAGACGTTTAATGGTTTTCTACTCCGGTCAACAATGCAGCAAATGTAAGTGGAAAGATGAGCGAGGGAAATCAGACAAGTTTCACTTAAAATATTTTTTTAAAAAAAGATAATTTTGGATACATATGAGAACAGTGAATTATAGTTAACATTTATAAATTACATTTGAAAACAAAAAACAAAACTTATTTTTAATCTTCCCGAATATGAAAACCTGGAAAACTCAGACGTTTGGTTTGAGACAAAAACATTTTCCTCAACATTTTTTGAAAATGTGCACTTTACATTTCACAAAGTTAAGCATAGTGATTAATTAATCCGGTTAAATGTTTTTAATTGACCGACAGCACTAATATTTGTATTACACACAGTTCTCTCCATTTTTAACTCCAGCAACATTTCCAGTTGCTCATTTCAAAATGCACAAATGACTAAATTTGCCCACATGGAAATTCAGCTCAGACAGACATAAACGTTTGCAGTGAAATGCACAAATTTTGATGCTCTCTCAATAATCTCTGAGCGGACAGTTAAAAAAAGGAGCCATTCGTCACTCTCACCCCGTTACGAGCGTTTGTTTGTAAGAGGCTGAGAGTTTATCCATGTCTATCTAGCGTTCAGTCTGGAGAACCGAACAAAGCCGTTAATGGCATTCCCCTTCACGCTCACTTCCCCTCCTCCCATCTTCTTTCTCCAGTATTCAGCTCTTCTTTTTCCCATTTACTCCTTACAATCACACTGACAAGCATTTGTCCACCTTCACTGTGTTTCCTCTGTTCTCCATCCAGCAACAGCATTCATCAACTCTCCTCACTTTGCTTATCTGTCATTTTATATTGGGCAGAAACTATGAAGCCATCACAAAAACATGATCAGTGTTATTTAAATGTCAAATTATTTTCAAGTCAAACTGAAGCCATTTCAGCTATGTTGAAAATAAATGCTAGTTATTTAGCGCCCAAGTAATTTTCAGGCCTGGTGACGTCTGTAAATTATGACGCATATTTGAGATTCAGTCCGAGATTTTGAATCTTTCTCTCCGAGGTTAAAGCAAACACACATTAATTGTTGAAATGGCTTGTAGCAATGAGGCAAAACAATAACATTTATACGCTTCCATAAAGCGCATAAATTTTATGCACTTTCACCATTTCAAACTTTTGGTGACTTTAAATAAGACATTAAATAAAAACTTTGTCCAGCGAATTACTATTTTTAATTAAAATCTAAAATAAAGACATTAGAGTAAATTACATTTAAAAAAATTACAAAAATATTTTTTAATATCCATAAACATTTTATCTGTTGGCAGCTCTGATATATTTGTTGTGAAGTTCTGCAAGTTAACGAACCAAAATGTCCATTTGAAGAGCAGGAAGTATCAAATAAATGTATACAGTTTTAATATTTAAGCAACATTAGTGATTTCACATTTAAAATCATTAATTATTGGCACATTTAAAACAATATGAGTACATTAATGAATACATTTAAATCTACTCCTAACAATATTTAATGTTATGTTTGGAGAGAATCTGCCAAACGCAGAAACATTGTGGCTTGTAAAGCAGCTTCATCACAGACTAATGTCTGACCTTGTATGCTAGTGACTTTTTAATGACAAAATAATGTAAAAAATTTAATAATAAAAAAAAAAATCTCTCTTAGAACAAGACCTCTGTTAGACAAAATGGCCGGCTGAGTGAATTATGGGAGGAAGATGTTAGAAGAGCATAACGTTAACCCAATCAGGTGTCGGATGTCTTGATGTTGTTATCCACGCTAAGAAGAGGCTAATGTGATAAACTGTGATGGAGCCTCAATTAAATTGGACCATTGATCAGCTCCTTGCTCTGCCTTTGCGAGACGAGAACAGAGCGGTATGTTCTGGAGTATTCATGCCTGATATCAAAAGGCAAATATATAAACTTAAGCAGCTAAATAACTTGGTTTCCTGAAAACCCTCATTCGCTTGTAAATGCAGCCCGTTCTCTGCGGGTTTATTCCAGAACATGCCAGACATCATCCAATTTTCCTCTCCCACCCACCCCTGCCCGTCTCCTTCCCTTCCTCCATTCCTCTCCATCTTTCTCTGCCTATTTAACTGCCATGGCAACAGGTGATGTGAAGACTCGCTCACGGCCAAGCCTCATTCAGGATAACAGACAAACACATTCACTCACACGCATTGTAGCAGGGCTTCTTTAATGGGCGAATAATCTCAAGGAGTACAGACAACGAGCTCGCACATGAGACGACACAGTAAGTGTGAAAGTGGGAAGAAAAGAATTAGATGAGCGTGGGACAGGAAGGTCAAACAGGAGTGATAAAGACTTAGAGCAGAGTGCGCAACAACTGCCCCGAATCAGATCACCCACACACAACACAAGCCTCCCGCTTTCCACCTTTACAGATGCATTTAATGGGTCAAACAACAGGATGATTTTGTTCTTAATTTTCAAGAAATTAATTTTCAAGTTAAGGATCAAAGAATAAAAAGAGACAAGCGTCAGCAGAGTGGGACCAATGCACAACCACAGAAGCTCATCCACTCACACACTACAGCAGAATCCAGAGAAACTGGAAGTTACTTTATAAACTAAAGTATAAACATTTAGTTTATACTTCACTCAACCCAGAGCAGCAACCAAACCTTTCAGAACCAAAAGATCCAGAGGATTTGGCTCAAACCAGAGCAAGAATTAGAACAAACTTAGAATCCAGAGAAACTCATGTAGAGAAACCAACTCATAACCTCAGATCAACATTCAGGACCATCGACTTTATAGAATCAAACATGGAGAACCAACATCTGGTTTCATCAGATCAGGAATCCAGAAAACTGCCACTAGTTCATAAAATACTGATTTTATTACTCTGACATCAACAACAAACCTGACCTGATACCGGAAGTGTTCAATAATAAACTTAAACTTGGGGGTAATTCCTGATCAACTCCAGTCTGTGGGGTGAGTGTTCACATCTTTGAGGATAAAATTTAATCCCTGTGAAAACTGGTAGCAGAATCTCATCATTAAATACGTCTCCAGTGGATTTGGCAAGTTTTCCATAGGTGCAACCCTCATCCTCAACTCTGCCGCTCAAAATTAAAACACATTGCACTAACCAATTTTTAAACACTTAAAGGGAAACACAGCAGCTTTTCGATAGTATAAGATTTACTGCAAAGAAGGATTTTCAGAAAGGAAAAAAGTTTGAACAAACAACTTTCAAAGCTTCTCTCCATTTTAAATAAAAACTGTATTTAACCTAACTACAGTTATTTAGTTATCTTGTATGTCATTTTCTCCTCTCTCTACAAACTAAAACCCATTGGAATAATGTTCAGCTGCTCTCTGTTGGGTCTGAGTTGCATTTGAAACCCTAAAATTGGGGAATTGAGTGCCATGTAGCTTGAGAAGTGCACAATTAGAGCTTTTAAAGCCCACGCTCTGCAGAATGCTGAAAATGTTAGAGCTACAATGTGTTGAGTGGCTTTGCGTGACAAGAGGATCAATGACCGCTGACTGTGTGTACGTCTGTGTGTATATGTTGGTGCTAGTGGGGATTAGCGCGAAGGTTTATACATCTCTAACCGGCCACAGTTACATACCCGCCTCATGGTCCAGGTCATGGGTTCAGATTTAGACCTTAAGACATGAATAACCTATATTTCTGTTAAACACCAAGTGCCTTTAAATTAAAAATAAAAAGTTAATCAAGTAATTTGTTCACCCTTTAGCTGCCTAACAACAACTCATTCATTGTTTGGTTACCTAGCAACAACCTGTTGAGTTAAGCCAGAGCAGAAGTTTAAGGTTCAGCCGTTGTGCCTCAGAACTGCTTAGAAATTTAATTTTTTTTAAAAAAATGTGTTGAACAATGAAACTGTAAAACTTATGTAACAAAGCATCAGCTGTTTATAAGGTTTGCAGGTGGGTCATTCACTGAATTGTTTTCCTTTGCTTCCCTTCATTTCCTACAGAGTTTAGTTCTGGCTCAGAGCTCCTCCGTTCAGCCGTTTCCTTCTCATATGTAGCCACTAAAAGGAGCTATTAACACTTTGCATTTTTTCTAAATACTCTTGGACCAGCAGTGATTTTGCGTTTTTTATGCTCCGTCTTGTCAAACCCACAGTTGGCAGCAGCAGATGGCTGCTCACTCTGAACCAGGTTCAGCTGGAGGGGATTTCTCGTCTCCACTGTCGCTACTCGCACGCTCAGAACGAGAGACTGCTGCAAAGTTGTTAACTTAATACCACCGGATGTCCACCGACACTCGCAAACTGACATAACAGAACTTAACGGCTTAGTTTTATGATGATCGAAAAGGAATATTTGTAATTATCTGCATCTTTTTACAGGATTAAATTGTCAACATTCCTGCATATCAAGTGACTTGAGATGAGCTTTGTTATTAAACAGTGTTTTACACGTATATTGAAATTAACTGGTGTTAGCATTAAACACACCAACACTATTTGAGGTGGAAACTAACAAAACTAATAATTCACCTCATGCTTTGCAGCAGCAGTTTTCTTCAGATCTCGCTGAGGCATTGTGGGGTTGGATACGAGGCGGTGGCAGCTATGTGGATGGGAGCAGTCTGCCAAAAAGCAGCACCAGGCAGCGCCTTTGTTCTGTTCATAAATAAATGATTGCTTCATTTGGGCTGGCAGCTTCAATAGACTGTCAGAATAAGCAGGATAATCAAGAGTTCAGCTGAAATAAACAGGAACTTTTAAACTGAATGAGGATCTGTCTGTCTGCAGAGTGAATAGGGTAATGAGCCTCTTCAGATGCAGCAAAAAAAAAAAAGCATTTCTCCGTTTGAGAAACACACACACACACACACACACACACACACACACACAAAATAAACCCAACACAGGAATCCCCTCCCACACACACACACACTTTGGTATTCACATACACACAAACAACAAAACCGTACAATTAAACACGGAAAACTCTCCAAGTTTGGCACACACATACACACGTTTTGGTTTAAAGGATCTGCAAAGCCCAGGGCGGCCTTTCATGAACAAACCAGTCTTATTTTGAAAGACAGGACGTCCTGATGAGAGAAACCCAAACACAAAGACAGTAGGGTCCACAGACTTTACCCAACCTGTCAGTCCGTCAGCATTTCCCTCCCAACATTTCCTTTCTGAACCCCCCCTCCGTCTTTGCCTCCTTTTGTAACCAACAGTTTATTATTCCTTCTGCCTCTGCAACTAATTAACAACTATTTGCTTTTTATTTTTAAAGTTTTGCTGCTTTTCAATCTAAGAAAATTGTGTACTAAAGCTTTAACCCAGCCAAGATCACAAACGACTCCTAAAAGGACAAGAGTCACACAAAGTTTCAGATACGAGAAAAATACAAACTCCTGATGGTCCAGTGGGACCACAGATAGTTTAAATAAGGATATCCAGATAAGGCCAGTAAAAAGTTAGGGAGGCATAGCAAAAAATGTTGTAGTTATTTATGCATAGTTTCTCACATTTAAGTCTTCATTGAAGACGGTGACTCTGTATGTCTATATGATTCTTCGAGGCAGTCAGTTGTTTTCCGGGGGGTTCATGGCCCCCTTACGCCCCCTTTGAGGGCAGCACTGCTATGGTCAATTAATTACATTATTAAATAACTACGTTTGGTTCGGTTTGACTTTTTTGAACTTAGTGTAATAAATGAATAGTTGTTTACAACAAAAGCAAACAAAACAAAAACAGTAGTAAAGTATATTTACATGTTCAAAGGAGTGGGTAAGCAACAATTTCAGCATTTAAAATAAAGTTATATATAATTCAAAACTTCTGTGTCAAAGTTGTGACTTTCAAAGATTTGGCAAGGTTGACTAAATCTTTTTTAAATTTTTTTAATAGATGCAGAACAACTTCCAAATGTTCAGAAATAGCAGAACCTCAACAGCTTTTCTTGTGCTGCATTTGCCCGTTTATATTCGTTTTATTCGTCATTTTCCTCGCTGTCCCAACTCTTATTTGCCTGTTGGATTTTGGGACAGCTCGGTTTTGTGATGAGAGTCAGAGCGTCATAATGTGCAGAGCTCAGAGAAACATGTCATGAAGTGGCAGCCGAGTTAGCATCGAGAACCGACCCCAGTTACCAGGCCTTTTTATTTTATTTTGTTGCGTTAATCAAGGTCCCTGTCAGTTGCATTGTCGTTGGGTTTTACAAATCCTTGAGGGGTTTGCACTTCATTAAAAAGGTCTTTACAATTTGTTTCACCCAGAAATCTAATTTATTTGCTGGCCACATAGCGAGTGACAGGCTGATTATTTGCCTTACACACCATGTGGTCTTTGTGCTCTTAACGGTCGTCTAAGCTGTTTGTCGATGGCTTTGCATCGTCCTCCACCAGGTAAGACTCCAGACAGCTTGATGAGATTTTAATGTCAGCATGGACCACCCTGCTGCAGCGGAGCTTCCCTCTCAAAAAACATACAAAATCTGTTTTAATTAGACTGACCAAAAGCTCCCCTACATTATAAACGCCACACTGGAGAGCTCTTATACTTTACATTCACATTTTTCATCAGAACAAAAAAATAATAGTATGGATCCTACAATAACAGCAGCAGGAACTTTGAAATAAAACAGATTTAAGATAGTTTTACCCAGAATAAATATTGATGACAAAGACTTCACTTAAACACAAAAATATAAATTGTGCTGGAAATGTAGCAAGAGTTTTGAAACAAAGTGACTGAAATTCTGTTTTTATGACAGAGAATAAATTTATTCAATCACAAAGACACTGAAAACTAGATGTCTTTTTAATACGCCAAACAGGATAATTAAAGTTGGAGCAAGTAGTAAATTTCTGGCAAAAAGTTTTAAGAGTAATCTGCGATTTTCTAGTGAAAACAATGAAATTTGATAGAAAAAAAAGAAGAAAAAAAAATAACATTTTTAGATTAGCAGAAATTTTCTACAAAAAACTTGAACACTTGTAAATTTCAAATTTTCTTTTGAATATTTCAAGAGAAGTCAAAATTTCAGTGTTTGGCAGAAATGTAATCCTTTTTTCTATCTACAATGGCCCTGATACATCGACGTACAAATCTGCAATAAATATCCTGCTACTTTATTGGCTGGACTTTGGGTTGGTGCTTTTGGCCTGCGACTATTTTTGGTTCCAGAATTTTGGCCCACATGGCAAAATGTTTGGACACTCCTGGTTTCATTATGATCTACAAAGTTAACTCCTGGCCAGGTGTGGCTTGCAGAGCCTGGAGGAAGAGTTTCTGATGTCAGGATAGTGGATCTTGTCTTTCATCATAGTGCCTTAGATGAACATGTAAACTGATCCTAAAGCATTTCAGTTCAAACCAGAGCGTAAAAGAAATGCATGTATATTAACTTTATATTAAGAGTCACAGATATTCTTGAATGTTTGGAGATTACCACAGAATAGAGCAGTGTGGATATAGCAGTACAAACATCGTCAGAGCAACCAGTCAGTGTTATGAAGTTAGCTGAAGCTCTACCAAAATAATGCTAAAGAAAATAATTATTTGAAGTAAAAGCATCCCTATAATTGGAACAAGTTAACTGTTAAACTAACACATTAATACTTTAGGCTGTCAAATGAATATTTTAGAAAAGGAAACATTTTTACAGAGTTTCCTATTTGCAGCAACTGTGTTGTCCATCAATGTGAAACTCTTCTGTTGTCTCTTGCTCTCAAAATGTGAATCTTTTCCAATTTATTGAAATCAGAAATGTTATTTATTGTCAAACGTTTACTTTAACGTGACAAAAATCTGCAAAACAAAACCTGGACAATATCTACCAAACCATCACCTCATGATGCTTCGTAGGTTTGTAGCTCTGCAGACCCAACTGTCCGTGATAAACTTGGTTCTGCTGCTGATGAACATTCACAGTGTCTTACGTCTAAATCTGCATTTTCAACACGCAAACGCTTAGGTAATGTCACAACAACTAATCCTCTGGGAACCATGACATGCTGAGGCAGATGGGCAGGAAAGATTATATTCGTATTTTACTACATGGGAACATAAAAAGGTGTACAAACAAACAAAACCTCCCTTAAAAATGTGTCTCAGCTGTACAACTTCACCTCCCACCTTATTTCAGCCTCTCTGCTCAGGTTTAATTGACTATTGTAGCAGATGGGGTGGCCGCTGGTGTGGGAATCAATGTCGTCATTGTGGAGCTGAGAGAGAGATTAGCAGCTAGTTTGCACTAGTGAGCGATGACGGGTGGGAGCGTCCACTTTTTAACCCTGGATAAGCAATTAAACCTGCAGGAACAGCAACGTTTCAACCACTACACTGGATAAATCCAACTTCACTTGGGAACCTGAGTAATCTTAGATAAAACGTAAAAAGCCAGACTCTCAAATCTGGACTTTGAACAAATCACCAAACTTAAAAGGCTGACAGGATAGAAATCTCAGGTTTTGTACAACTGAAATTTTCTTAGAAATTTCCCCAACAACCAAAATATGTCACTAAAATGTGTTAATGCAACATAATCCCATAGAGATTTGGCTAAGTAAACAGAATTGTAGATGAAATACTCTGAATTTTGATGATATACTTCACATGAGGCTGAAAACATTTTGTTTTTCTAAAATTTACAGGTTCCAAACAGTTTACATTTATAAAATTTATACTTTCCCTTTGTGTCAACAATCCCAGCTGCATGTTTTCAGATTACACAGCAACCAGCCTCTTTGAAAAACCAATTAAATCAACATAAATCACAATGTGGGGTTAGAGGTCGCAGGTTTATGAAGAAACTATGAACTGAAGATTGTCTATAAAAACAATTTTAGTCATGCTTCCAGCCAGTAATTCTGTCATTTGTTCTCTAAAATCAGATTAAATTATTTTTTTAATTGTGTACTTGAGTGTTTTCCTAACCAGTCCGGGTTAATATAAACTAATTTAATGTGCTGTATATTTTAAATTAGGCCAAAAAGATTTGTATTATCCAATTTAGGCCATTTTAAAACATCTCAACTATAGGAGTGATCAGGACTGAAACAATACTTGTAAAAATCTAAACAAAATAGACAGCAGTGAGAATCTGGAAAGAAAAATAATTAAACTCGCTGATCGAGGAGGAAAAATTAGACATTTCCTTCCACAGAAACACACACACAAGCTGGCATTATGCAGCCCGTGTTTTCTACTGAGGCATTATTAAATTTCCTCCAGGGTTTCCAGCGGGGCAGCACTGCCTGGTCACTGCAGAGCAGAGCAGGGAAAAATAACACGGCTCATGTTGCTTCTCAGCCATCTCCAGAAATGACTGAAGCGACTGTGGGTGTTGGTTACCTGGCTCCAGCTTCATCTGGGTCAAATCAAGTTCAGCACCAGATGGTTCTTGGAGTCTCTGAGGTAGTGTGTTTTGACAAGACGTTGGGGAACTGACGTGCCTGAACAATTGCACGGTCGTTCATTTGCTGATTAAAGGCCATGACTGTAGCTGCAGCTCTGACCGTAATGACAGTCAATAGTTCTACAAAGAAAGTACTCATCCTGCTGCAGATCCTTAGCAACACAGAACATTTTGATGTGGAAAAAGGGAAATCACCCAAATCTTGTTCGGTCATAAAATGAGACAGCATTTCGATCATCCATTTTGACATGAGAAAGTGCTTACTGAGCATAAAAACAACAAAAATCCCTCAGGATTAAACATGCAGCTCAGCCAGCCAACACATGTCTTGTTCAAATTCATCTACTTTTCAGCAAGAGTAATTTAATATACCAACTACGAACAACTGGAAACAGATTTATTTGAACGAGCTGTGGAGATATTTGGGCTGTTTAAATTCAGTCGCCAAAACGAGGCCGTTCCTCTGCTGGTTAGATTATGGCGCGGCTTTGTGGAAAAAGAAAATAACAGAAGCTCTGCGTGTTTGAAACTTGAACTTAATTCCCTATTTGTGGGTTAGAGTTATAATGTAGTGAGGAAATAATGTCAGTAAAATTAACACCTTAGAAAATACCCAGGTTTTGCATCGTGATCTGGACAAAAACAGGTAATTACAGCTTAGTTACTGAACAACACCTTGTTCTCTGTCCTTTCACACTCTCCAGGGACTAACAATGGCGTAGGAAAGAGCGGTAACATGATAATGATGCATAGTGTGTGTGTGTGCGTGTGTGTGTGTGTGTGTGTGTAACACAGCACTATTTCCCCTCAGTTGCTACAATCAAATGTCCACAACCAAGGAATTTCTTGAAAGCGTTAAACACACACACACAAACCTCATTGGAGAATATTTTCCTTGTTCTGCTGATCAGATTGCACCTTCTGTCTGTCAGCTAGAGCTCATATAGAAAACTAAAAGGTCAGGAATGACTGGATGAGTACATACACATCCATCTGTGTCCAAGAAGAAGCAACATGTAGGAAGATGAATCTGCAACATGAGGAGGAGAGATGAAGCAGAGCCCGTTCCCTGCTTTGCTTAAATCCTCAATTTTCATGCCTGCAGCTTTGTGTCTCCTGCAGCTCACAGATTAAAGACTCTGAGGGAACATTCGCAGAAAGGAACCTTGTTTGTTTCTGAGCGACCCAGGCCTGCATGCACTGATGATAAAGAATATAGGATATTAGCATAACCCTGTGTTGTAGTTGTACCGCACTCTTTTATACCAATGAAAATTGCCTCAAAAAGAATATTACTGAGTAATAAACAGGTGGTTGAAGTGCACAAAAACTGTACTCAAGAGTAGAACTGCTTTAAAATACTTAAGCTACAAAATACTTAAAAAGTATTTGGTAGTTACCCAACTACTGATTAAAACAATCATTTAATATTTGAAAATTACACAATCAAATGAAATAAAAATACAAAATTAAGTGGAAATGTTGGTATTTTAAAGACCAAGGTGAAAATAATTTAATTTGGTAAAAAAAATAACTTATGGACCAAAGACTGAAAGTGTGTTTCTGGTAAATGGTTAGAACAAGGTTTTTCTTCATTCAGAGACATGACTCAGTAGATAGATTATCCAGAAAGATTATCCAGAAAAGCGTATTTATGTAAAAATAAAAACGCTTCTAAAAGTATGCATTTTCCAAAAAGTCACTCAAGTAAATGTAACTGAGTAAATGTAAATAGTTATTATCCAACTCTGCTAATCAATCTGCTGTTCAGCTGCAGCCCAGATGGTTTGATGGATGAACCTGAAAGATTCTCGTTCTGAACTCATGGACTGATTTTAATGTTGGCACATAATGCCAGTTTTCGTTTCAGACACAATTGTATCCTAGTTTTATCTGGTCCCGTCTCTTGAGGCTGCATGAGGAATCCTTCAGACCTCAGCAGGTGGACGACGCGACAAGATAAAACTCTGCAGGCTGCTGCTTTGTAGTCAGCAACCATTTCCAAGCCCTGCGCATTTCATTAAATTATTATTCAGAAATAGCAACCCGACATTAACTGGCAGCATTTCTCCCCATTTTCACACAAAAAAATATTTGAATTGCCATTTAAAAAAAAGGAGGTACCCTAATCTCCTAGTTGCAAAAATTATTGGAATATTGTTTAAAATAAAAGATTAAATAAATGTTAAAGGCTTGCATATCATATATTCTTCTTTGGTTATGCCTCATTTGTCTTATTGCTCAGAAATCTGGGGGAAATGCAAGTAAAACAACCACTAATAAGTTAGTTAAGTTGCAAAAAAAATTAAAAAGGCTTATTAATACAGAGAACCAACCGATAAACTCTTTATTCAAAGTAATACATTAAAAATAAAAGATATTGTTTATATTAAAATAACTGGAGATAATGTTTAAAACATTGAACAAAAATCTTCCTTCAATAGTAAGCTTTGCTTCAGCCTAGTCCTTTTTGGGTTTATTTATTATTGTTTTTTTTTTTTCCTTTTATTGTTTCCTGTGTTTAATGTGGACAATTTACCAAAATAAAATGATTGATGATGATGATGATGATGATGATGATGGGAGAACCAGAAGATCACCACCTACCTCCATGGCCAGAGCAGCCGTTTGCTGGTCGTAGTGATTCAGGAGGTTGGGCATGAAGGTGGTGTTGTAAGGCAAATCCTGGCACATTCTCAGTCTGATGGGCTCACAGCTGAATTCACTGTGGCTCTCTATAGACTCCATGTGAGGGGAACCCGGGGAGAAGAGCAGCAGGAGGAGGAGGATGGAGAGATGGCAGGAAGGGACGTTTTGTCTGCAGCTGTTTATCACAGTTTTTGAACGCCTGTGTCCTCCGCTGATGGGTGTTTTCTTTTTAACGCTCGACATACTGTCAGTGATTCAAGTTGTTTATATCATCCTTATTTTGACAGCAGCTTGGTAAGAGAGAAACATGTCCAGTTTGAAAGTGAGTGATGGATGTGAAACCCACAAACCAACACTAAAAGGGAAATCCACAGACAGGATGCATGCAGACTAAATTACACAAGGGAACTCCAAATTCAAGAGAGCTGCACTTTGTGGAAATCTTCTCATCGTGTTTCAGAATCTCTAAACTGATTTCCCATTATTGGATTTTCCCTCTGAATCCCAGTGCTCCACTGGTCAAAGGCCTGTAAACCTGGCTCCATCCCAAAGCTGATTGTGAAGCTTCTATATGCAAGTCGTCTCTTGCCATTTTCTTTCTGGTCTTTATTCTTTCAATTCCTTATCTGTTCTTCTCCAGAGATGATGGCCAGAACTGCCAAGGCTCCAGTGTGTCATAATCACCAACAACCCTGCAAAGACACAAAACGTCTCCTTTTAAACTGTCACACTGCTTTGGATCCTGAAAACAGGTCTTGCAAGTTTAATATACAAAGAGGGGATTATTCCCTAAAAAAGCAAAGTGGATTTCCTTGAAGTTCACTGTTGCAGATATCATCTCCGATCAACCACACCCTTCTTTACATAAATAAAATCATCCTATGATCACACATTTTTACATCACCCAAATGGGTGCAAAGCCGATTTTCCTTCCTGACAAGAATGTGTGTTTGCATTCTTAAGAAAAATTGTCTTGGCTTGCCTCGGTGTCGGATTATCTTCTTGTACGAGAGCTGAGTCAGCGGGGTCAGGTTGCACACTGCAGAAAGTGTGTTCAAAGTGAGCCACTGCTGTCAGCTCAGACGCCTGTTTGGACGTACACCTGTGGATGAGCGGCTCAGACACTCCCCCACCTCCGCTGCTGTTTGTGTGAGCTTCACCGGGCAACAGCCGTATGGAGCACAAAAAGTGCCATTAAAAATAGTAAGAAAATTCAACAATAATTTACGTGTCCCCTAATTAAAATCAAATTTTAAGAGTTAAAACTTCTTAATTAAAATTAAATGTTGAAATAATACTGCATTCTATACTCTGATTTCAGTTCTTTTTATTTTATTTGTATAAAGCCAATTTAAAATGACAAAACATTAAATTTAAATACAAAAACAATTATTTAGATCTTTTAAATGTGATACAACTAATCATACAACTTCATTTTAAAATAGCAGTGATCTACAGATCTACAGAAATAAAGTTCTGATCGTATTGATCAGTCATTGATTTTGCAGTAATTCCTTGTTTTGGTCAAACATGGACGACAGTGGAAAGGAAAAACTCCTTTTAACAGGGGAAGTCTTCAGCTGAGCTCAGCTCAGTATGATGACAGATCATAAACATAAATAAAAAAAACTAAACAAAAAAGCCATTCTAGGAGTACTTTTTATGTGAGCGTACACACAGTAGAAACTCCAACAGATTTTGAAGGGGAAAGCTGATAGAAAACAGTATTAAATCAACCCATATACTGCAGCAAATGACTAATTATTTAAGTTGTAATTATTAAAATAATTATTTCAAAGTATGATGCTGAAACACTTCATAAATTGATTTATTTTTATATAATCAGTCAAATATATAACTTAAAAATGTGTCTAAATTCTACATTCATTTCCAGAAATTACATCATTCATTTCAACCTCCAATTAGGAATGGATTTCCTTATCAAGTAATAATCAATTTACTCTGATAATAATGGCATACATTGATATTTGAGCTGTGTATATCATTGTGGCACCTTTTGCGCTCCATAAAAGCAACGCTCCTGTGATGTTTCACGCTGACCCGCTGCGCGACTTTCCGTGTTGCTGAATTGTGAACTTTACGGCTCGTCCGCTCCACTAATGTATTCCAACGCAACGCGGACATTTCTTCTGCTTTGCGTGACGACGTCGCGCGCGCCAGCTGCTGTCAGCCAGCAGCCATTAACGTGGTTACGTTGATTAGTAATTGAGGTGAACACCTGCGTAACGTTGACGGCGAGGCGCGTCGTCGGGAGAAAATGAAGCGGGTGGTTTCGGAGCGCGGACATTTCACGTCGCTCTGTCCACGGAAGCATCTCCGTTGTTGAAGCGACAAGCCACAAAAAAAAAAAAAAAAAAATCATCACCAGTCCGTTTTGTCACCGCAGCAACAGCGCGCTGTTTGCGCACATTTTCCACATTTTAAAGCGTTTATTGTCCGAGCCTTGCGCGCCTGTTTCGCGGCTCAGGATCAAATGAGGGCGGCGTGACGCTAAAGGAGGAAATAAATGCTTTACCTTGTGTGGAGAACAGCGAGCGGTTCGGATGGTCCCGGGCTCTGTTCACCGCAGTACAGCGCTGGTCCGCTCTGCTCTCTGCAGCTGGCTGGCTGCCTGCTACCTCGCTGACTGCCCACGAGTCGGCGGGAGCGCGCGTTGAGCGGGAGCGCGCAGGCGAGCCAATGTGTGAGTGGATGATGTGGGCGTGTTGGACCTACAGTGGGCTGCTTAAAAATTAATCTCGACTATAAAGGAATACTAATGAAGCCTAATGCGTTCTGGTGTTTTGACTGCGTGACTGGACTGCAATATTATAACCAAAATATGCGTCATAGATATGAGCTTTGAAAGGAGCTGCATTTTATTTATTTACACTTTTTTTTGTGTGTGCTTCATAGGATGACACAATTTAGCTTTTCTCGTTTCTCACAGTTTGAAATGTGTTTATGAATTCAGTTCAGTTCATCTCATGAATGTTAATCAGAGAAGCCCAGAACATTTCTGACCTCTGCTTGAACTATTTTGAGAATTATGTCTTAAAATTAATCAAATAAAAAACACAGATGACGTTTCTCTAAATAGAGACCGTTAAAACTGATTTTAATACAGAAATGTTGTGTTTTAGACAATGGTAGATAAAACTGAACTGACATTTGTCCAGCAGACAGACAGTGACACCTTCCTCAAAGCAAGTAAGCCACAAATAGTCACTGCTAAAGACTTTAGCTGTTCAGAATGCAAAAAATAGGAAGTTGAGTGGAAGGAAAACATGTGGAAGAAAATGCAATTTGACTCAAAGGTTCACCAACCAACAAATATCCATGATTTGTATGACAAATGTCGCATTTGTTGTGTCTCCTGGACCGACAAGGTAACCAGAGTTATCTGAGAAAAGAAGATAAAAGATTGCACTGTTGTTCAATGCGGGTCCAAAGTCCTTTTTTCAGATGAATATTGATTTTGCTTTTCATTTCAAAAGCAAAGTGCTGGAATCAGAGTGGAACGGGAAAAAGTGAAGTTTGATTTGGGGAGCCGTGTCATCTGCTGGTTTTGGACCAGTCAAGTCCAAAGTCAGTGGACGTGTCGACCAGGACACATGATCATGTCCTTCATGTATTCAGTTTTCAAACAGACTTAGCAAATGTGTAGACTGACAAATATACAGATTTAATAAACAGTATTTCACTTTGCTTGATTGGTCACAAACTGTCCTCCAAGTACTGAGTGCATGTAATGTTCAGTCCAATAAATATATTTTTCATTAGGTTAAATCTTTTGTCTTTGAAACATTTTTAATTTTATTTTAAAGATTTGTTTTTTGATTTTCTAATTTTGTAAGAATTTGGCTTCTCATTAATAGACATAAGTGCTTAAATATATCGGTGTGAAATGTAGCTGTTATAAATTAGTTTAATGCTTTTCATTTTGAATAAACACTTTTGTTTATGCTCTAATTTGTTAAGATCTGCCTGTAATTCCCGTAAAAAAGCTGCTTTTTGTTTTTCATTTTGGAGATATGTGTGACTAAATGATTAAATGCCAATATAAAAAAAGCAAAGAATATGTAACTAGTTATAAGTCACTTGATAAAATGTCACATATTTTACTCATGTCTTTAAAGTCCTCCTTAAAATTATTAAAAGTTCTTGCTGCAGCTTGATACTGTTGTGACTGTCTTAGTCAACACTTATGTCAATATTTGTCCTGCAGAGCTTCAGGATTAGCGTTTTGCGCTATAATTTCCTTCCGCATAGTTAAGCGTGGCTCTAGATTAACCATTTCATGGCTGATCTGATCCTGATCCACTCCGTCACAGAGTTGTGGGGGGTCCAGCTCAGGCTGCTGACCCACATTCTGGTTTTAACCTTTTAATATGACCCCACTTAACAAAGACCAACCTTACAGAACATGTATAAATACACTGAGTCCAAACACCGCTTTTTAGATTTAACTTTGTTTTTTAATGTATGTTGTTCAAAATACATTTCTTTACCAGCATATTTGAATGTTTCCCTTTAGTTTTTATATTGTAAAAAAATTAAAAATGAAACAAGTTGATAGATAATGGCAAACGATGTAGAAAATGAGAAATGGAGTTAAAATGTCCAACATACCTAGAAATACAATTTTTAAAACAATGCAATTACAGTAAGATAAATATAAAACACCGGTAATTATCAGTTTTGTTTTTAATTAAAAATATGTGCAATATTAGAGCAACTGCACCAAAAAATGCTGCTCGTTTCATTTACCTTCCTGTTTAACTTCAATAGTAAAAAAAATTAAATAAAATAAAAGATGCAGTTTACTATTTTATGGCATTAAATTTAATAGAAATCAAAGCTGAATGTAGAAAAAAAAAACCTCATGATCTTATAACTTTTAAGGCATGTTAGATTTTATGGAGTGGTTAAAAAAGTAAACAAACTGTTGAATAATTACTTTTACAAACAAATAAAAATCAAACTAAAAAACTGCCTTCATAAGCTCTGGTTTCATATTAAAGAGGCCATTTTAAGACATTGTCACATTTACACACATGCATGTAAGCACATATTAACCTTCATATGGGCTCTTTAAGATCCCCAGTTTGAAATGGACAAACTTCTACAGACTGATGAAGTGTTTCATGCTTCAGTATTGAAACGTTTTCCCATAAGGCGACGAGTTTGTGGAAAGTTTTCAGTCTCTTCCTCCAACTGTGATGAAAAAGGAAGGAAAATGTGATAATATGAACTAATCTGTTTTAGTGAAATATTCATCATCTACAACTACCTAGTAAGGTTTCTGTTCAATCAAAATGTGTTATCATAAAAATTTAACAATGGACAATCATTATTATAAAGAAATTACTGGACTCAAAGCTTCTCAGTGTGGTTTATAGAAAACCAATAGATAATACATGAAATTAAATAAAATATTAAACTGAAATATCTGAGAACATTTCAAATTTCAGTGGCTGAAGTGCATTGGAGATTTATTTTTTTTTTTTTTGCTTTAGCAACTCAGTAGTAAAAAAAGTCATCAAGACTTTTTGTGTTCGAGTAAAAATAAAAAAAAAATTTAATGTTGTATAATAGGCAGAAAATAAATGCAAAAAAACACAAAAAAAATCACCAGATTTTCAGTAAATATTTCATTTGTATAATTATATGTGCATTAAGACAAAGCATTGTAGGTTTAACTGTAAAATATAGGTATTGTACAACATGTCCTTCTACTAGGACAGAAATCTCAAGTATACATATTTAAAATCGACATTCATTTATTTAGTTACAACCTAAAACAGAAGAAGAATTGCCTTAACATATTAAAAGGCTCATTATTATTATTATGGTGCATTTAATAGAAGAAGACGACTAAATAAATTTGCTTCATGCCTCTATAGTGAAGCATAATTTCATTTTTTGTCTAAGAAAAGCTAAAAAAGCTGAAAAATATGTATGTGGATAGTTCCTGACTGACTTAACACAAATTATCCAACACATGAATAGGCTCTGTGTCTGAATAAAACCAAACCAGAACCAGTTTGACTCTGTGAGTCAGCAGGAGATGCAGCGTGTCGCAGACCACAGGTAGAGCCTGCAGCGGCTCGGTCTGCCCTGCAGAGACTCACCTGCTCTTTGATGTAGCTCTTCCCACACGGCGCGATGCCTCTGAGAGCCAGTCCAACCACGAAGCACCACACCGACAGGCCGGCCTCCGCTGCCGACAGCACAGCACAGGGGATCCACAAGGCCAGGGTGGTATCCTGACCCGGAAGTGGGAAAAAGCAATAATAAATAATACAGAATTTAATAAAAAGCATTAAGCGATGCAGCTTCCACTCACATAGATTCGTGTTGTATCAAACGGGCACTGAGCGCTGACAGGCGAGCGAGCGTTGATGGGCACCACCGTGTCGTTGCATCCCACCATCAGACCGCTCCCATTATGGGCGATGGTGACGCCAATGGCTACCAGGAGCCCAGCGCTGCAGGCGGCTGACAGCAGGGCGTTCAGGAAGGACGCCATCAGAAGCCCTATTATCTGAGGACACAGAGGAAGCGTCATGAAAGGCAGGAAAATAAAATGCAACCTGATGTGTTTCAGTATCTGGAGACGTGTTAAAACTCTTACCAGCTTAAACTTATGAAGGTTCCTTGAAACCACAATGGCAATAATCCCAGAGGCAATGCTCTGTGAGACAAACATGAGCAAAGTCGACTTTATTAGACTCTGGAATAGCAAGGAATCCTAGCCCCAGGTGGTGAAACTGGATTATTAATATGGATGTTTGGATAAAAAAAAAAAAAAAGAAAGAGTGAATAAAATCAGAACGCTGAACATCGAAACAGAAGCCATCAACAAAAACTAAATCTAATCCATATATTTTGTAATTTGTAGCTTGTTACCCTCATACGTCCTATCGGCCTTATTTATGACGCTCATATCCAATCTGAAGAAAATCTCAGAAAAAGAAGTGAAGGTTCACACCATCTTATTGCTGACGAGTGTCAGTTTGTCTGATAAATGGAGGTAATGAGGCCTGCCCTGCAGGGACAGCTGATCGGTCTGAGGAACCAGCTCCTTTATGACGGGCAAGTTCTGTCTTGATGGCAGAGAAAAACACACAGCAGTATGACTGCACAAACAGACCGTAATCAGCTGGGATTTATATCTTATCTGTTTTATGTTGTCGCTCCAATGCAGAAGAGAAAAAGAAATCAGTCGGCTGAAGGAGGCTAAACAGAAATATTTCTTGTAGAACAATAAGAAGGAAAAACACTAAACAGTGAAGAAGAAATGACTTTATATTAGAAGTTGCCTGCATTTATCTCAACAATCTCTGCTTCATATTAATCTGACTGTTTTTTTGCCCAGATAATCCAAGTGAGTGGTTCTGAAAGATTACATGATTTATAAAATGTATTTAAGCAGCTTCAAGTTTAGGAATCAGTACAAGTCATGATGCAGAAAGACAGACTTTATTTCAAATGATTAAATTATTGCAAATAGGTGCACTGCACAAACAAAGTGAAGAGAAAAAAAACTACACATATCCCCAAACAAAATCTAGCCCAAACAACTTCCTTCTGAAGTCAACTAATTAGTACTTAAAGTCCACCAGTGAAATTAAATATACAGTGGGAACACTGGCAAGTCAGTTGAATTATTTAAAAAAGAGCTACACGGACCAGTTCAGCTGAAATGATTTATTCAATCGTTAGATCTAAATCTAATGAAATTACACATGTTCTCTGTCCAATCTTGTTTTGCGAAGAAGATTGGACTAAATTTGAACTTTCTGGATGTGAAAACACAGATAATATCAGAACCACTTGAAGATTTAACTGCAGCAAAAATTGTCTCTACAAACTGTTGAGTCACTGGGACTGGATGGATGGAGACACACACGACACTTTCCAGATTTTATTTGTAAAAAGGTTTAACAATTTATTGCAAAAAAATAAAAATAAAATAAATCAAACTTTTTGAAGTGTGTGGTTTAATGCCACAAGATATGAACGTCTTTAAGCTATTAATATTTTGCAATTCCCTGTAAATATAACAATAAAATTAAATTACACTGCTTTTCTCAGTGACAAAAGCTAAACAAATTGCAAAAGTTGAACGATTAGAAGATGCAAGAGAAGAAATACTTTTTATGGACTTGTTTTTGCGAAAGGATTTTGGCAAATGGTTGGGTCAGATTGACCTCCTCTCATTGATAAGTATGCAGTTTAGACAGATAAGAGCAACAATTTGTGATTAATTGGCTTATTCGGCAATTCTGAAATGGAGCAGATGTTGAGATCAGAGATCCCAAATATTTCTAAGAAAGTCCAACACACACTCAGTCCAGGTGCTGCCAGGATCCGGACGTAAATCCAGGACAGAATCGCTATTGGTTAAAACTTTCCAAAACACATCAGTGAAAATGAGAGCGTATAAAAAAGGTTGATGTCAAGAATACTGGGAAATTTTTGGGGAGATTTTGATTTTGTACTGGTAAAGCTGTAAGACGAATCCGTGGTAGAAGTGTTAATAAATCTCCAGAACCCATCGTGGCTTGCAGTAAAAGAATTGGGTCTCTGAATGTTATTTTGTTTACCTATATATTTAAGAGTTTAGCACTTTTCCCTCTCCTTCAAAAATAGATTTCAATGGATGTAAATAAAATATATGGAGATGCATTCTGTACCAAGTTCAGCTGGAGAATTTTTATGGTTTAAAAAAAACATACATCTTGTGTAATTCTGACAATGTAAACATGAATCTATAGTTGCATAGAGTGTTATTATCAAACCAGAAAAAAATCAATAAGCAATTAGAGAAAATGTGGTTGATGTGTAATTCCCCTCCGCTGCCTGGAAAGGAGAGAAAACCCAATAGCAGAGGAGAGAAATGCTGCAACAAAGAGATGGACCTGGACAAGTAAAGAAAAAATATACATAGAGAGAAAAGGAGTAGTAAAGGTTTATCAAAAAAAGAAATAAGTGTTGCCAGCCACACAACATGTGTCCTCAGATTTGAATGAGAACAAACATTTAACCAATATTGTTTTAAAAGACAATAACTAATCAAACACAAGCTACATGTGACACGACTGTTGATAACTGCATTTTAAGAGCAAAATGTCTGACGCAGTTACCTACCAGCAGGCCAGATGTGACAGAAATGATGTTGGCGACAGTGTATTGCGTACTAATGTGCTGACTGGGTTTGGAAATGTGGCGCAGGACGCTGCCATGGACAATGGCTCCCAGGATGAAGTTAATATGGCCGACTAGGATGAGAACGAGCCCCTTTTTCATCAGCCGCCCCGGCCCTTTGTCCTTATCTAGGGAACAGAGACAAGGTTGAAGAGATGTTACGTTTGTTTTTAATTAGTTAAATAAATGTAACTATATAATTAAATCATACTGGAGATAACTGGGTTAATTTGAACTGAATAAGAACCGAGTTCGATTGCATATAACTAGACCTAATTTGTCTTTTCTTATCTTGTATGGCTTTGAGGTGTCGTCCAAGGTGAATTTATGCTGTAATAATAATAAAACATCTTAAGATGTAGCCAGTTTCACCTTAAATTAAAAAATGCATATTTGTGTAATCGCATAATTAAAAAAATGTCACTTTTCTAGTTTTGAAAAGGACTTTTTGGCTGAGTAAAAACATATTCATACACCTAAAATTTATGAACAAGTTGTTTCTGAACAGAAATGAAGCAAGCAAAAACAATAAAATGTAGAATCAACATTAATTTTGAAAGGACACCATTTTTGAAACATTTGATTAAGAATGGAACATTAAAAATATTTTTTTCTTCTCTATTAATAACTGACTTATTTTTTTCTTTGGCAGTACCAAAACCAAAGTCTTCTTATAATTGCTGACTAATCATTTGCCATGTTCCCACTTGTATTTAGTCAATTTACATGCGAGTAAGACAAACATTGGAAAGCCTCTTCATTATCATCCTAATTTGCTTTTTCCTCCACAGATTCAAGCTAAACTCTAACCAGGCTGCTCCACAACCTTAATATGACTTCCAGTCAGAAGAAAAATGTAAAAAAATAAAACACAATTTTAAACCTTAATCTGCCAAAAGTGTGAGATTAACTGTGTATAAACTACTGGATTTGTACAAATTAAACAAAGCAACCTGCATTTAAAATAGTTCTAATAAATTGCTGACTTGATGCATGGAAAGTTGAGCTAAACATTGACTATTCTTTCAGGCTTAATCATTTTCAAGAAGAAACTCAATGTTTATTATTCCACAGGTTGCAACAATCACATCTCTTTGTGATGACTGACAAATGATGCAGTCATTTCAGAAACAACGCGCTGTGCGCTCGGAGGCCTGCTGTGAATTACAGCAGTGGAGACAAAGCGTGGACTGCAGCCCTTGACCCCAGTTTGAAAACACGACTCTAGTTTCACGACATCCACCAGAACACGAGGACTCACCAAAGCTGCACATTTCTCTGCCGCAGGCTCAAGTCTTTCTGCTCTTTATTGTTTCGTTTGTCCAGAGAAAAGCCTCAAACAAAAGCTTCTTTAGCCGCTCCGACACACACGGACGTCCCTCTGTCCACTTCCTGGTTGACGTAATTTACCTGTGCTTCACCTGCGACGTGCTGCGCGCGCTCCCCGTTTATTAGAAATATTAGAAATTAGAATCCAAACATATTTTAAAAAGTTTCTTTAAATTATTATACACAAGTATATATCTCAGGTGTTTACTCAATTAATTACCTTAAGCCAAAATAGAGTTTCTTACAGACTTTAAATGATACATAAGAGCAATAAAAATATTTCTTTTAAAACAGAAAAAGTCCACAGGGAAGCCACAAAAAGGTCATTGCTAAAGATGCTATTTATACTCAAGCTTATTAAAGGAAAGCTGAGCTGAAGAAAAAAAAGTGTAGTAGAGAAAGTTGCACAAGAAAAGAACATTTTCACTCCTGAACCTGAGAAACATCATGTTGCATCTGCATGTCCAGTGTCGCACTTCCTTTCAGATGAAAGTAAACATCCAATTTTATTAGATACTCCAGGCTGAACAGTCTGGAGGAAAAATGGTAAAGAACTAAAGATGCTGGAGGTTCTGGGTAAACTTTTAGTTTTACTGAATTAAAAAGAAGCCATCAATAAATTACTCCAGTAAAACATATATTTGGTAAATAGTTCCCTCAATTATTGAGTAACTGGTGAAATTTTCAATCATTTAATATTTAAAAACTACAGATGGACCTAAATATAATGGTAAGTGGAAATTTAGGTATTTTAAGGACAAAAATGACTATAATTCATAAACAAAAAAAAGAAAAAATAATCAGGCAAAATATATATATATATATATATTTTCCAAATTAGTTTATTTCAATAAAAATGAAAATGTAATCAAATCTGCAGGTGGGGGTCTGGGGAATTTTTTGTTTATAAACATGTTTGTTTTTAATTCAGTGGGTAGAAAATCCAAGACACTTCAGTAAAATGACTCAAAAAGTAAAAAGTACAGAGTAGAAACAATACTCTCAAAAGGTACTTTAAAAAAAAAATGAATCAAGTAAATGGAATAAGTTACTACCCAACTCTGGGTATTGGTCCATCTATCAGAAAATTAGAGCACTTCTTTCTGCTAATAAGCTTCATAGAGATTTAATTTTCCAGCTCAATTGGTCAGAAGCTCGTTGGACCTGCAGCCCATGCAACAATTTAAAATCACAGGAATAAAAGCGCTTGACATATCTAATAAAGAATCTAAGAGTTGAATTTCTTTAAAATTTGATTTACAAACTGAAAGGCACATAATCATATTCAATACACCTTTTTCTTAAAGCCATAGGCTGCCATGATTATGTGTGTTAAATACATGGACATTTGTACTGAAGTTTAGAAATAATCCCTGAATTACAAAGCAGAAATTGATCCATTTATTTCAAAGAACTCGCGCATCAAAAAGGCACACGTTTACTGACATTTGTGTCAAAATACAATTCATAAAAACACCTAAACACAACCAAAAGCTCACATCATGGAGTAACAGACTAAAGCTGTCAAAAGTGTTTGATTATTTAATAACCATTTTATCACCTCTACTGAATGGGGTTTAGGAGGAGGAGAGTCAAACAGGCTGCAGACAGTCGATGTGAACCCTGGTGGTCGCACTGGTTGGTCTGAACCCCTTCTGTGCTCTGAGGTGGTCCGTTTACATTCCCCCGGTTGACTCGAGCTACTCTTACAAAAATACAATCTTAGAAGTTCACAAAGCGCGAAAGGAATAGAAATCACATAAACGATGGTCTGTGATCGACGACATACAGCATGGAGCAGACTGTAACCATTATACGTTTGAAAAAAAGGAATGTTTTAATAATTAAAGAGTTCATAAAACAGTTAAAAAAATGCCAGTGATATCGGACATATATTATGTAACCAAAAGTTTAACAGAAACAAAAAAAAAAAATGCTGTAATTCTTTGCAGTATGCTCAGTATTCAGAAATATTTATCTCTTTTAGAAAAAGAAGTACCAGCAGGCCCTAAAGAGTTTGGAGGCAAATTTACTAAAAAGCCCGATATGAAATCCCTGATCTCAATTTAGGTCAAACCATAATCTATATGACATGAAACGTGTGTGATTCTTTTAAAATTATATACGCTGGAGAATGAAAACACCAACACCAAGCTCCAGTTGTACCCAATTAATAACTAAAACGTATTTTGTCGGCTCAGACCCTCGATACGCCGGCTGCGTAAGAAAAAGGAAAAAAACACTTGGAATAAAGTACCTGTTTCTCCAAGAAAACACAAACGCGTTTTTTCAAACAAATTACTACACCGAAGTTCAGTACACACATTTCTACTGAAATCTAAGTAACAGGTCAACTCAGACAGCAGCAACTGTAAACAGAAGAAAACTAAAAATTCATATACATATATATAAAAAAGGACCTGAAAGCATTTTGACAGATGGAAAAATATATATATATATATATATATATAAATATAAAAAAACAAACTAATTCACAGTACCTCAAAGTAAGCAAGTAATGTATTTTCAAAAAGTAAAATACCATAATTGCACTTACTTTGTTTCTTTAATAAAGCGGTTAATCAAAATCTTCTCACATATAACTTAGAAGGCAACAGCTTGACCAGAGAAAGCACAAAAAGCTGGGAATGATATGAAAGGAAGCAAATATTGTGGGAACATTAATACACCAGAGGAATTAGAAAGGAGTAGCCTGGCTCTTTCTTTTTTTTTTTTTTTTTTTGTGCATGGAAAGGCAAAACTAGTCTGCAGGGAAAATTCAGTTTGCTGATTGTCAGTGGGTCCGGATGCTGCCATCAACACCAGCAGGTTGGAAAAGGAGACATTCGGATATCCCAGGTGGTTTAGACCAACTCCTCCGAAGGAACAAACAAACAAACCAGCTCCTCATGTAAACAAAGCACACTTAAAGAAAGCATTGGTCTAAAGGGTTCCCAGCCAGGGAAAAATTCCCTTAGCAATTACTACAAAGTCAAATAGAAAGTTCACAGCTGCTGGTTTCTATGGGGCCGTCTGGCTTTACGTTGGATGCATTGTGCATTTGGAATATATATATGTATATATATATATATTTTATGTCTTGATGTGAGGGATCCTTCCCTGTTTTGGTCACATAATCACCAAAAGCTCCTTAGAAAGACCTGCTAACAAGGCTGAAGATGTACTCCGGATTATTTGTGCTACTGGAGAGCTTGGCTGAATGTGTCTTCAAGCAGTGAGGATATTTTTATTTGGTCCACCTGCAGAGAGCCAGAACAGGTTTTAAATAAATAAAAACTACAGTGAGTAATTCCTAACTTAATGTTGTCCTTTAAGCAACAAATGGAAAATCTGAAACAGGTCAATTAAAACAGAAAGTGTTTAAATAAACTGATGATTTCAGACAAATAAAGAATTTTTTCTAGAAAAAGACTCAGACAATATTCTGAGTCTGATCTCATTCATTAATGATCTCACTGTATATTTACCATAGAAAATTAATAGACATATTACTTCTTTTTAACACAACAGAAACTGTACAAATAATTATAGAAAGAATTTAAACAACACTATATAGTTAGAATTTAATCCAGTTCAACAAATAAGCTATTTTGTCATCACAATTGGCTGTTTGTAATTTTTTCTGCTTTTGACACATTTACAGAACAGTTTCAGCCTGACACCTTCCCCACAAACACACAACCAAACAGGTTCCATATAATAAGAGTCATTGCTTTTCACTGATTCTCAGTGGTTATAATGATATGCCAGAGGTATTGAATGCATTAAACGCTATAAAGTAATGTTTTTCTTCTGCATTAGGCGTTTTTGGTACAGTTGGTTAGAAGTGCACGTTCTGCTACAGCGTCACACACTCACCTCACTGATCAAGCCCAGCTGCACCAACTCTCCCGCTAAATCTTTAACACTTTCATCTGAAACACAGAGCTGCAGTTAGAGACACTGAAACCAATTTCAACACTGATCAAGTTAAACCACAGCAACATGTTTGAAATAAATCCGGCCCGCCAAAAGCTTTAATGCGGCCCGCTAGACTGTAGAAGGACATCATTAAAACTTTTAAGATAATATTTTGTATTATTCAAATCAAAGCAGTTTTTATGCCTTTACCATCAAATTAAATTAATGCGTAAAGATGTGCAACGTTATTTAAAAAGTTCTCATTGATTAGTACTTTAACGGTTTGTTAATTGGTAGTTTGATTAATACATCCTGCCATAACTGGTCATTTGTAACCTGGATATGGTCTGAAAATTTTAAATGAATTTGACAATAAAATGTACATGACAGAAAACAAAACTACTAAAAATAATAGTGAAGTATTTAAATTAATGCAAATGTGAAAATACTGAAGTGCTAAGCAGGTCAGATTATTATTATTTTTTTTACTTTTGATGTCTACTTAATTCTACTTTTTATGTTTTCATGACTTGTTCTCACATCTGGATCGGTTTCCCGAGAATCTGGGATCAATGAGTGATGAGAAGGAGGAGAGATGAAGATGTAATGTTCAATTTACGTGTACTTAGCCTCATTAGTGTTTATCAATTTACATAAACCCAAGATTAATTAATTAATTGATACATTCTGTTAGAAACAATTTTTTTTTTCCTCCTGAAACCTTTTTTGGATGAGAAATATTAACAGAAATAATAACTGATAATGTCACAAAAAATGTCAATTTAGTTAAAACACCAGATTTCTGTAAATCAAATTAGAATAAAAACCTGAGTGAGAAAAATGGATGTAATTTTTGGATTCAGCGGTGCAAAAATAGTCCCATTTCAAGTAACTTCCAAAAAACATAAATTTTTGTAACCCAGTGTTATTAATCTTGAACTCCAGATGCAAAGCAGTGACTAAACTGAACCAGGGTTGAAATTTGATTGGACCAGTGATTGGCAGATAAGAAATCCTTTCAGAATATCAACATCTTAGTGCGTCAGTGTGACTGATTAGTGTGCGGGGCTGCAAGGACGTATCAAATTACTGTGTGCGTGTCAGTGGAGTTATGAGTGAGAGTGCAAAGGACGACATGTGGGGAAAAACGAAGCAGGCACCAAATGACTGGAAGTGCGAGCATAGATGCGAGACAGAGACATTACAGCCTCATAAGAGACGGGAAGAGGAGATGACAGCTGTCAGCCGGAGCCTCTCAGGGTCCTGACATTCTCTACAGGTCTGCAGCATCGCGCATGCCGGCCATACCCATCATACCTATGACAGAGCAGCAGACTCTACTGCCAACATGTCTCTTTCCAGTTAAATAATATTCTCCACATTGTGGCTTTTATCACAAGCAGTAACATACAAAAAGTGATCTGCTGCGGCACAGCTTTGAAAAATTTATGTTTTCAACTGAATTTATTATATTTTGATATATTATGCATTACATTTTATAGATTTTTTTTAAGCAAATGGACCTAAGAAAGGGTCAAAAATTCTTTGATTATTACATGTCCTGACACTGAGACTTCTCTACTTCTTATGAATAAAGAAGTAAATAATAAGAGATCTGGTGTTCTTTAAATCACTCTTCGTTTAGATAAAGTTAATATATTAAAATAACATGTAAGAATAAAAGATTTTTACTTTGTTAATCCAGAGAGTCCTATTCTTAGTAATCTGCTCAGTCTCCAATGACCTGACCTTTATGAAACTGACCTTTTCTACGACAGCAGATTGCACCCTGACCCGGTTATTTAAAGAATGAGAGACATTTTAACTCATAAACTGGGATCCAATAACTTGCTGGCAGCAAATGTATTAATCACCACTTTAGTCTTCCAGAGGAAATCTTATAGACCCTCTGCTAAAGCATTCATGCTGCTTTGGTGTCCAGCAATTTGTCTCATTGCAGCCACAAAAATCTATTAACTAATTGGGATGTTATGGAATGAACAACCACAATAAAATGTATAATTATGATGTGGAAGAACAAGATGTTTGGGGTTGTTGTCCTGCAGGAAGATGAGCCTCTGCTCTACCTGCACTGGTCTAATTGTTCCTATAATTTGAAGTAAACTATATATTTTGTTCAAGTTGAGGTCTCTTCTCATCAGCCTAAGGGACGACCACATATGCAGGCCACACTTTTCAGATTTTTATTGTTAAAAAGAAACAAAAAAACATGCATCTTTTTTTTTTAACCCACTGAGTTCCTTTAAATTAAGGAACAACCGTTTAAACAAACAACCGTTCGTTTAAAGTTTATTTTAATGATTAACTGGATCACAGATTAATTCTAGTCTGGATTGCAGCTTTTTATTACTTCTCTTTATTTTGCCACTGTAACATTTTTTGTTTGTTTGTTGTATTTTTATCATGTAAGAACTTTGAACTGCCTTGTTTCTGAAAGGTAAACTTGACTTTAAGTTCTTTACGCTGTAACGTGATAAAATACAGCATAGTATTCAAGGGATAAGAATACTTTTGTAAAGCAGTTGAGTTAATGGATAAAGAAATTGTTTTGTAAATTTTACACTGCAGTGGAAATTACAAATAAAATCAACTAAGATGCACTCACTAGTTGTTCAAGGTATGTTGAATATGACTATAAACAATGGATTGAAATTCAACATTTTCCTTAAATTTTTGGTATTCATTTTTTAAAATTCTCACTTTTTTTCTTTGAGAATCCTCCATCTTCAACCATAATAAACTTTAACCAGTGCAAATTTTTCTGTGAATGAATTTCAAAGGAACTCTGTTCCTTTGAAATTGATATTTGATAAATGTATCAAATATTTGATATTTGATAAATTGATATTTATTGTTTTTAAATATCAAGACGTTCTTGTGCAGTATGTGCCTGAAGTATTCAGCTCAAACATGATGGCTGGATGGAAAAGCTGAAAGGTTGGACTCTGAGTTCACTACATGTAGCAATGATGAGAGTTTGCTCTTACGAGGTAACATGTCACAGCTTAGATGTCTGTTCAGTTTATCTTCCAGTTTCAGCAGTAATGTTAGCTAAATGGAGAGAAACAGAAAAACACAAGTTGTTTTTTTTAATACACGGTAGTAAATCAATAAAAAAAAATTGCTTAAAAAAAAAAAATACACACATGATATTTTGCTCCCTCCTCA
Source organism: Poeciliopsis turneri (assembly GCA_922788865.1). Taxonomy (NCBI): domain Eukaryota; kingdom Metazoa; phylum Chordata; class Actinopteri; order Cyprinodontiformes; family Poeciliidae; genus Poeciliopsis; species Poeciliopsis turneri. The sequence continues at coordinate 2,597,405 of CAKLNU010000038.1, forward strand.
ATAGACTCCACGTTACACTGCATCTGAACAACCTGCAGAAGGAAAAAGAAACATTAAGAGTAGAAGAAATGATTCCTAAATCTACATTCAATCATTTTTGGTAAACCATATGTGTGCCAGGCAGTCATCCTGACTGAACTCACCCGCCGCGTCTCGAGCTCTGCAGGTTCAGGTGTGGGAGATTTGACCAAAGGAACGACGACAGGAGACGTAATTGTTTTGAGCCGAGTCTGCTGGGGACTGGGCACGCCGAACGCCGTCATGGGATAAATACCGTTCCTGATGTAGGAAAAACACGACAGAAAAAGAGACAATTTAAACAAGAAAGATTAATGAAGATTTTATGATGCATTGGTTCTAAATAAAGACCTGGGGTGGCCCAATACTGCCTCCTTGTGGCCAAAAAACAAAAGGCAGACTTTACAAAGAGTCATTTTTGCCCTCAATTCGTTGACAAAAAACAGTTCAGAGCCACAATATTTTGTCTCAGAAAGATCTACTTTAGGACATGTTTTGTAATAAAAAACCCCACCAATTTATTTCTATAAAATAAAAAAAAAGGAAAGAAAAAGTTTTGAAGAAAAAAAAAAAGATGGATAAATTTCCTTCCCAGAGAATATTTGTCAAAAATGATAGAAAAAAAAAGAGCTTATTTTTCAAAGATATGGAAAACAAAATAGATCTAAAAATCTATTAGTTGTAGTTTTTGGTGATTCTGTTGTGGAAATTTTACGGGGTTTTACCTCACATCCTCCAGAAATTTGTCAAGTTCTAAGGCAGGAAACTGGGACAACCTGGAGAAAATAAAAAATAAAACACAATGTGAGGGTAATATCGAAAATCAACTATTGTTCATTTTCAATAATAAAATCAACAATATCATATCAATAATCAACATCAATATTACATATTGTTTATACCTAAAAAATTGAGTAAAATAAATGTTAAAAATTTATTTTACAAAATTGGGATAAACATTCTTCAAAAAAATGTTTTTTTAATAAATCTCTGGTTCCTCCTTATCAGTTCCCTGCAATTTTTTTTTTTAAATAAAACAAAATAGAAATGATGCATCAACTGTAAAAGCAAAGATAACATTTGTTGTGAATCGGCGCCATTTAAGAAAACTAAACTGAACTGGAAGTTGTCATAATTGTATCTGAATGGGTACAGTTTTAAATTGCGCCGTATGTCATAGATGCCAACTTTCATCCGATTCTGAATGACATCTTCATCACTTACTTGAGTTGAACATCCTCTTTCGTAACAGCGATAACCAGATTGGGATCCAGCTTCTTGGTAATTTCCTCCAAGGCATTTTCAGGAATCATGTCTGGAGAAAATAAAGAGAGAGAATAAAAAAATCACCACAAGACTACGGCTAATGGTCTCACCAAACATCCCCTGAATTATACTTTTCAATAACAGTCCCTCTGATTTGCTTAGAGTGTTATATTGTCTTCATGCAGTAATAGTAGCAGATAATGCTGATTAACCAGTGAATGGACCTTGTATCTTTATCCTACAATAATTTGACACTTCACTTTGACATTAAAAGTTTTCATTTGTCAAAAAAGCCAAAATTGATCAATCATTTGATTTGTAAAAGCAATGAAAAAAGATGAAACACCCAAGAGGGTGAATACTTTTCAGAAGTACCTGATGACCAGGTTAAAGAGTAAATCATCTTCTTGACCACAAAGTTCCTCATGAGGCGAAATTAAAATTTCCTGCTTCATCAGTCATGCAAATCACAAGTTATAAATCAGATGTCTGATATCCTGTCCGGTTGAATAAAATTGTTGAGTTGATCTCAGTGTAAATTTGTATGTGTGGATTCAGGACTCACGCTGGTAGCTGACAATACAGTGTGCAGCCAATAGTTTTAATTGAGGCACTTCGAAGAGAGCGTGGTTAAACAGCAGCTCCCGGGCTGTAGGCCGCATGCTGGAATCAACCTCAAGGCACTTTTGGATTAACTCCTAAAAATATACAAATATCTGATAAGCATATTGTTTTTGAAAACTGAATTTAAGACAGATCCCAAAATTGTTATGCACAGATAGTGAAAAGCATTAAAGCTCTGTGTTTTACCCTCTGGAGCGGGTCTTCCAGTAACTGTATGGCGTTGTCAATGGCTTCCTGAGAAATGTACGAAGAGTCTCCGTTGCTCTGAATTTCCAAAAGCGCCATCTGCAGCACAGCAGCACAAGGTCACACAGGGGAAACGGCCTAACCGAAAATGTCATGCATTCTAGGAACCATCTCACCTCTAAGGCACACATGCCGAACGAGTAGATGTCTACAGCTGTGGTGACGTCGTTATCAGCTACAGTAACAGAAACAGAAACGATTAAAACAAAGCTTCCCAGGCGTGTGGTCACACTTTAGTTGTTACAACAGATGTTTAAAAAACTGTTTCTACTCATCACGAGTCTTTAAAAGGATCCAATATCTTCCACATCTCTTAAGATGAACACAGAAAAACAGTTTGGTGGTATTTACCTCCATATTCAGGGGCAAGAAAGTGCAAGTTTTTCTGCTCTTCGTGGAACGTCTTCACGTGGTTGTTAATTGTATCTGGAGCAACTGCAAATTACAAAATGTACTTATTTTCGACTTCATCAAAAGGAAAAAAGGTGCGAAGGAGAAAGAAGAAAAAAAATACACAGAAGAAAAAATTTGTATTCACCTTTTTTGGTTAGTAAATGAACTCAAACCAAGAACATCAACCACAGTGTTACTCGTGTAGAAAGACATCAAAATAAATCAGATTATTGAAAAGTTTTGTGTAAGACAGTGGAATAAATACTGAACACAAAGAAAAAACACTGCAAAGAGGTAAAGATAGCAAAGAAAATATGAGCTTAAATTTGTCAGCATTTAGGAATAAATACAATTAATATCAGGATCAGAATGCCACTACTATACTTTATTAATCCTCAAGAGGATTTTTCTTTATCTGTTGACAAGCTACTTAAGTCTAAGTTTACATTTTAGCAAATACAAAAAACCCACAACCAATAAAAAATTAATAAAAATATATGCACAAGAATGAAATTATAATTACAAATGATCTAACACATAAAGAATGTAATATCAGCTGGTTTTGTCTTCTTTGTTGGGATAGAGAGATGCTTCTCATTAATAAAGTGTTATAGAAGATCATTATAGTTACAAAATACTTAGAAAAGTGGTCAATATCTCTACATTTCCCAGTGAGCAAAGTTAGAGCCATAATCTGGAAGTATCTTCAATAAGTACAGGTTTTTTGTTGCTCTATATGTAGCAGTAACTTGATTTACGTATTAATTTACAATTCTGTATGGATTATTAGTTTTTTTTTCGTGACATCTGGTCTGCATTTCATATCAAACAGGCAGGATCTGAACTTTCTAAAACTGGGAAAAGCATTTTCATGTTTTCTCTGCAGATGAAGTAGAAATTAAACGTTACAGAACGGCAGAAAAATAAAATATTGAACAAAGATTGTGGAGTGAGTAAAAGAAAAATGTCATGGCAACAGCGTGAGAGAAGTTGATTTGACAAAAAAAAAAGGAGGAAAGGCTAAATGTGGTGTTAAAAATGCAATTCATAAAAGTGAACTGAAAGTTTGAGCTCTCTTATTCATAATTTAGTGTAATTTAACTCCCCCTATCAAAGCCTTTGGGATGAAAGTGGTGTAATTTTATACCTGATCCAATCTTAATGAGCCCATTGTGCTGAATGAAGACGGTGTCACAGGTAAGGTTGCCGTGAATGATGGGTGGATCACACGAGTGGAGATAACTAGAAAACAAAGAGAGAAGATGAATAAATTCACCATTAAAAGCAAAGACCTCAAAACAAGCATTAAGCTGGAAGTTAGTTTAGCAAAACGTCTGACGCTAAACCGACCTGAGTGCAGACAGGATCTGTGTGCACCATCTCTTCCACGCCTGACGGAGCAAGAAGAATGTGGTTAGAAGATATTGTAGCTGCTTTTCAAGATCGACTAAGTAATGTACAACAGAGATTACACTCAAAATACAAAAATATATGCAATTCAGTTTTATTTACATTGCGCTGAGTCACAACAAATGCCGTCGAGGCACTTTATAAAAAAGTCATTCTTTTTTCAGACTGGCTAAAAGAAGAATATTTTTTCTGTACCTTTTCATTCATACTTTTGTGGTTCTTCCTCGTCTTCTTAAGAAACTGCTTTAAGCTTCCAGATGACATGTATTCAGTGATAAAAATCACCTGGATGAGAAAAGACATGTAAAGGGAAGTTAAAAAGTTTATCTAGTAGAAAAAAGCAAGTGTGTTAAATGACGCAAGACTCACCCTTGCTCTGGTGTCCTTTGTGTCAGCCCAATACTTATGAAACTTGACGATATTGGCATGTTCCAAATGAATAAGGTTATCAAATACAGCCTTGACTTTCTCCTAAATCAATCCCAAAAATATAACAAAAAATAAGGAAGTAACTGCATGTGACAAGTTTACAGTTTCTTAATCGTGTCCAAAAAGTATTTGACAATATACATATTTAACTATTTTCTTTGCATCTGTAACATCAGGTCTTTACCTCCAGCGGTTTGAAGTTCTTCCTCTCTGAAATCATGACTTCATTCCAAACTACTTCCACTCCCTCCTCTGTGTCCATGGCCAAATAAGCAGCGTCTATTCCCGGAACATTGCGCTGATTGACCTGCGTTTAAAAGGGATCAGAAACTAAATACTAGAGAAGGATTAAAATGCAGCACAGCTGATAATCTGTAGAGGATCAAGAAGAAAGTTGCTAATGAGTAAAAACTGAGAAGTGTGGATTCGCTGAAGGTCCGACTGCCTTCAAATTAATTTGGTGAACTGTTGACACAAACAGGAAGCATTTTATTTGTACATATCAGCCGATTACATTGAAACGAGAAGAGTTATTTTACTTCAACTCAAACTATGAATTAACCGTTTCCTAACGTTTTATTAAATAAAGTTCACAGGTGTAACAAACAAGTTTGAAAACATTTTTTATCATTTTTTTTGCAGAAATGAATTTTAAATAATCCTACTTAAGAAATGTTTTTAAATGTTTGTGATGTAGTTTCCTAAGAAACTCATCAAAGAAGTTTGAAACACTTTCTTTCACTTTTATTATATCACAAAAAACCCCCCACAATATATTATGATAAAATTTAAAGTCTAACCTACCGACAATATTTCTCCTTGGATAAGTTGGTACTTAAAAAGAATTCGGAGAATTAGGAGACATGTTGTGTCAGCAAATAGTGTCAGGCTGCTTGAAAACTCACTCAAAATATGGGCTGACATTTTCAACAAGAAATAATCACAGGTTGATGTTTACAGTTAGCAATGCTAACACAACCACAAGATGCTAAAAGCAGCCTGAAGTGTCAACTTAGTTTGCAACACAAAGTGTTATTCCAATTCAGCTCCTAATAAAGACACGCAACAATCTTTCACAAAAAAAGTTGATTAAAGCTCATCTGCAGGTAATACATTAATGCTCTAATAATCTAATTTATAGCAGTAAATCTTAGCTTTTCTCCTTTTAAATGTTATGTTGGACATTGGTATATGCACTGAATAGATCTTGTTTAGTTGAATGGTGTACATTACATATTTAGGTTTGCATAAGAAAAGTAAGTAATCTGTATTTTATCATGCACAATACTTTACTGTGTTTGTGGATTTTCCATTTTTGAAGAAATGTTTAAAATTTTACTACAAACATTTTTATTAAAACAAAAATCAGTATCAGCAGCTCCCAGCATTGCACAAATTTGTAATAAATATCTGATTGGTGAGATAATATTTACCTCTTGTTAGGCCTGTCACGATAACAGATTTTGCTTGGCGATAAATTGTCTCAAAAAATTATTGCGATAAACGGTAATATTGTTTGAAGACCTTTTTACATTGATTTAATGAAAATTACATAATAATACGTGCGATTTCCTGCCAAAGATAGATACACTTTACTTTTAAAAGAACACTTAACACTGGGACTGATACACAAAATAAATAAAACAACCAAAACCAAAAATAAAACAGATTCTTAGTCTCCATTAACAATAAATGTACTTGAATAAAAACTAACCAAAAAAGCCAAAGTGGAAATAAATACTGCATTCAACCAAAAGAGTGCAGATTATGAAGTCTGTATAGTATATTGGCCTTCAGTAATAATTAGATTTAAATAGAGAAGACATCCGACTGCCTGATGCAATAGTTCAAACTACATGAACGACAATCTTAGAACGTTCTTCGTTCTGAAATCGTCACTAGTGTTGTGTGTTACGGTAGATCGTTGTGCCGCTACGATCTAAATCAAGGATTTATCCAGACTGGGAGAGTGACGCAGCCTGTTGAATGTGACCGGTAGCCAATCAGAAAGCCCGGATTCTCCTCCTGCTTTCTGAGGGGAAACACGGAGGGAATCCCGAACAGCTGATACGGTGCAACCCGAAGTCCAGCAGACATCGGAAACAACATGAATGTTTATTCAACAGTTCGTGCAAAGAAAATATCAATAACTAGGGGAGGAGTTGGAGCGAAATTTCTACCAGAAAACCCGGTAACTTTTCAGCTGTTCTTCGTTAACGTGATCTAAATAGGTTATAATGAATTTCATTCAGTCAGACTGACACTAGCTACATGCATTGCAGGTAGATTGTAGGAAGGAACTGATTAATGCCTGGTTTCAAAGTGAATGAACTGGACTTATTATTTTGTGTCCATTGTTGGACACAACACGGTTTCGATCGAACCGTTATACCGAGGATTTCTGTTGGCTAATGTGTCTCAGGTTTTGATAATGGGCCGACAATCCGCGACATAAGATCGTGCAGCGCGCTGGGCATTACACTAAGGAAGTAAGGAAGGAAGGAAGTGGAGAGCACCGGAGTTGAGCCTTTTTTCATTCAGCGTCATCAACAGTAAGAGAAAAAGGCAGGAAGAAACGATATAGCCGATAATTAAAATGAGGTCGATAGTTTTAATTTATCGTTCGATTAATTGACTTATCGTTTATCGCGACAGGCCTACCTCTTGTCACAAAAAATAAATTGTAATTGACTACAGGGACTTTTAGATGAGTTTTTAAAGAAACCCAAACTTCAGCTGAAACATTAATGCCCTTTCAAATGGACGTATGAGGGGTGAAGGATGACTTGTGCTGCAAATAATCACCTCTTCTCGACGTTTCTGCCAGCGGCCACAAGGACTCTCCTCCAGGATCTCTGACTCATCTTCGCTCTCATCCTCATCCTCGGTCGCTGAGGTGGCCACGGGTTTTGGAGAAGCCCCGGAGGAAGCAGTGGGTGTCCCACCTTGGGCCTGCGTTGAACTCGGGGACAGATTTCCTGCTGTGAACTCCGACTTCGCGTCTGTATCGTGTTTCTCCTCCGCCTCCGACATGACAGCAAACCTTATTCTAGCGTGGCTTCGCTGGATTCCCAAGAGTCTGGCCGGAAGCAAGTGATTTGAGTACCGCTTTGTCTTCTGCTCTCCCCTCTGGTTTTGAGTTAATCATGAAGCCAGCTTGTTTTAAATGGGCCGGACATCAATGAAACGCTCAGAGACGAAAAGCTGTCAACAACATCCAAAAACGACGAGCGGTTAGAAGGCGTGATAACTTTTAAAACTAATTTAATACAATTCTTAAGCCGTGAAGACATTTATTGGTGTTTATTACTAATTTTGATTTATCAAAAGAGCAATCAAATTTGTTAGCTTACCTGCATGACACTGTTAGCTAAAAGTTCAGCCACACACTACTTTGCTAACTTTCCCTTGGCTAATAAGCTAGTGAAAGCAAAATAAACCACTTAGTTTCGACCTCTATCCACACAAAAATAACTAATTAAGTCCTTAGAGAGGTAAAACAAAACCCACAAATAGCTAAAAACAAGTTGTAGTTACATGTTGACGAGAGCAGCAAAACACAGGGGTCTGAACTAAAATGCTAGTTCGTCATAAAAATGTAGCATCTCAAGTCCCTTTCTGTGAGCCGGAGTGGGAGGGGCGCGCGGGCGGGGGCGGGACTTGAGGAGCGCCTGTCTGCGCACAGAAAACGCAGCGCGCCGCCAGAGAACATCACGTACCGAGCTGCCGAACAAGAACCAGCTTTGTTTATCCGCTGCCTGCTCGGCGAACACATTTAAACAATGTTACATATTGTGCTGCTTTCTATGTGCCACGTCCAATGAAGGTGTAAAACGACAGGGGCGGACTTGTTTTGGTCATTTTTAGTCTTTTTAAACGCATTTATTGATTTGACAACATGTGCGACTAATAATGGCATAAAATAAAATTGTAGAAGACGGTGGAAAACCATCGTACCAAGGCATTTTGTACTGCGAGATTGAATGTGTAAAATACTGCAACGTTTCAGCAAAAAAAAAAGAAAAAAAAGAAAAAGAGGAACAAATATGTATTTGGGTATTTGAATTTGTATATCCTGTGGTCTTTGGCAAATTAGTAATTCACGTGATGCAACGGGCTGGCAAAAAGAAAGTTACCAACAACAAACAATAATAATTAAATAAACATACGGTAATGCACATGTTTGACAGGACGGATACTCCCTTATAATTTAAATGAGTAAAAATACTAATGATAATTATAGAAAGTGCAGCGCAGGGATAGACTAATAATAATTTTTTTGCCAAAGATTTTACGCGTGTGTGGAAATAAAGATGGGCACCCTCCTTCCCCCAAACGGGACTGGTGCATTCAGAGTATTTGGTTTCCAAGTTTCCTACATTCTATCTGATATTGTTTGTAAGGCCCCTCAGGTATTTTTCAGTGTACACACACGCCACTGTAATACTTAAATTTACAGGAAGAGAGACTGACTGTCGGCCAACGTACCGCCATCGATGTTCGGTGTTTAAACGAACGAGCGAGGTGTTGGAGGGGAACTATCTTGCAACATTGCGGACGCGCATCCCAGCTGTTTCACGTTGCTAAAATTCTGCGCAGGGCTGCTCTCTGACGATTTCCACACGGGACAGCGATGCAAACAAGCTCGCTGGAGAATAAGGGGATCCTAATGTTTTGGTTCTGAAACACCCCTGACGTTCTGCGTCCACGATGCGGAGGTCATGCGATGCCGCTACCGGAGCCTGCTCGGGCTGTGTGTAGCGGATATTTTACGGATGGTGGTCCCAGGAAGAGGCTGGGAAGTCCGGGCATCAGCTGAGCCAATAGAGGACTGTTAGCAAGCTAGCCTTTGTGATCAGCTCAGTGACATTTTTCGCGAAAACGCTGCCCGGTTCGGCTCAGTCACCATGGCCACGAACGGTAACAGTTCGACGCCTGGGATGGGAGACATCATCCAGCTAAATGTCGGGGGGACAAGGTAAGGGACGCCCACGTGACAGATGATTGTCATCTTTTCATAAACATTTACGCTTGCGATTATACTTATAACATCTTCATAACGTTGTTGTTACTTGTGTAATCAAAGCAGATCGCGCACTCCATCATTACTGCCGAATTATTTACTTTGTACACAATGTACAATTTCTACTAAATTAAACCCAATGCTTTTTTTGGTAATCATATTACTCAGTGTTATGATCTCCCATTCTTCGGTGTTTTAATTAAATAAAGTGTTTACTCATAACTCGTAAAGAGAAATGTGTTTCCATTCATGCCTGTATCCTTCACAAGGTTCAGCACATCCAGACAGACTCTGACGTGGATCCCAGACTCTTTTTTCTCAAGGTTAGTTCAGTGGATCCAGCTACTTTATTTTTTATTTTGTATTTTTTATAAACAATTCCTCACAAAAGTAATTGCACCACTTTAACTCTCCTTACTTTGTCATGTTACAGCCACAAACTTTATTATTTTATGTGATGAAGAAACACAAAGTTGAGTCTGAAGTGGAAGATTTTCGAACTTTGGGCAACAAGAAATCTGAAAAGTGTGGCATGCAATTCTTGAAGCTGTGATTGTGACGATTGTCCACCATACAAAGTTTTACATGTAGACTAGGTTTGAATACAAACCTTTAGATGTTTTAATCCAAACGTATAGGGGAACCATCTATTAATTCCCTTCTGTCTTTTTCTGACAGTGCATCTCTTTAGTCCACAACAAGAAATAAATAAAATATGTTCAAGTTTGGAGTTATGTTTAGATGCACTAGGTGTTGCTAAGTTCTGTGTCTGAGCTGGTTGTGGGTGAATATTTTGTCATGTTTCAAGCTTTGTGTTAGACAAAGTAGGAATTAGTAACAACCTTCAGGATTCCTCAAGGGAGATAAAAATTAAGTCTGTTATGTGAATATAAATATTGCATTTTATGTTTGGTGAAAACATCTTTTTGAAAATATTTTTGGTTAAAACTTTTGACATAGTTGAAGAAATGCTGTCCCACCTGACCCTACTCAGGTGTTAGTGATTATAAGTCCAGACTAGATGAAGGCAGCAGTTAAAGAGAGGCAGGATATTGGAGCTGGTAAGATATTTGTGTTGTAAAATTAAACACTGCTCTGAGTACATTCCTAGAACAGCTGAGCAGAGCTATAAAAACCAGTCAGAATAACTGGTTTAACACCTGTTTGCCTGGAAGTCAGTTTCTGCTCCCAGCTGTTTTTAGTTCAGTCACTGCAGAAGCCTTTTTCATAAAAGTTAACATAAAAACCTGCAGTAAGGATAGTAATCTAGATGTATGAGTTGCTGAATTGGTTTTCTTGGTGTAGAAATAAATTGATTATAGTAAGTGAGTTTCTGGTTTGTGGAAATGGAGAACTGATTTGATAACATTTGTCTCTGTGTTTCTTTCAGTTTACTGAGTGGGAGGATTTCCACTCTGCGGGATGAAACTGGAGCTGTGAGTAGACGTCTCCTACTAACACAATTAAAATGGTTTCTGATTATGCAGTTTTCAAAAATAGTTAATTATATGTCTTTTAATAACTTATTGTTGTATCACTTTCAGATATTTATTGACAGAGACCCTACAGCCTTTGCACCAATTCTTAACTTTCTCCGAACCAAAGAACTGGACTTGCGGTACGAAAATGCTTGACTGATACTCAATTTTTAGAAGGGTGTATCTTGTGATATGAACTGTATCAAAAACCTTTTCCATGTACTTTTTTTCCTTTTAGAGGCGTCAACATCAGCGTCCTGCGCCACGAAGCAGAGTTTTATGGGATCACTCCTTTAGGTATAGTGGTGATCAGTTTCAGATGGGAAACTTTGACAGCAACGGTGCTGATGGGATGTACTGGGTTATTTACAGTTCTTTGCAGGTCCTTTGAGGATTTTAACGCAAACTTACGTGAATTTTACTGGAATTTTATGTCATAGACCCACAGAAAGTAGCACATTACTGTGAAATATAATGCAATGCATAAATCTGAAAAGTGAGGGATGCATTAATATTTATCGCATATGCAAAATCTATTCCAACCTCAGAAGACTCACTGTGTATAATTTCATCTCAGGTAAAGATACAAAACAACCATCCATCATTTTTGTTTTATTTTGAATTGATTTATTATACAAAATCCCAATTCAATCCCCAGTTTTTAACTATGAAGTGACAAAATTGTTGACAGTTCAAGGGATATGAATACCAGGTAAAACATTGTACAACCATGTTCTATTTACGTACAGCTCTGGAAAAAATTAAGAGACCACTTATCAGTTTCTTTTATTTTACTCTTTATAGGTAAATGTTTGAGAAAAATGAACATTGTTCTTTTATTTTATGAACTACTGACAACATGTCTCTGAAAATCCAAGCAAAGATTTAGTATTTATTTGCATAAAAATAACAAAAAAGATGCAGTGCTTTCAGACCTCAAATAATGCAAACAAAATACTAACGATTCAACTCAGGAAGAGTTCAGAAATCAGTATTTGGTGGAATAACCAGGAGGTTCAGTGCTGTGGACTCTGAATTATTTGTAGAGACGTACATCTGTTTTTTTTTTTGTTTTGGTGCATTTGAACCAAACATGACAGACATTTTATTCTAAAATAATTGTCTTCCTGTGTCAGAATATTAATTAAGGTCAAACGCAGGACAGAGTTACTTCCACATACATGCTGTATTACATCCTGTTTTGCCATTTTAAACTTCCCCACACTAACATGAACGTTACCTTTTGATAACAGTCTGGAAATTATATTAAACATAGAAGAAATACGCAGCCATCTTATTCAGGCCTCGCCTGTCCCAAACTCAGTAAAGAAAATACAAACTGAAAGCACATGAAGCTAAAGAAAATAATTAATTTCTAAACTAAGAAACAAAAATAGGCCGGTAACTTTATATGAAATGGTTATGTTGATGAATGTTTATGTGTATTTATGTGTATTTGTGTGTGAACCTGTGCAGTGCGACGCCTGCTGCTGTGTGAGGAACTGGACCGCTCATCGTGTGGCAGCGTTCTGTTCCATGGTTACCTTCCTCCCCCAGGTAAAATCCTGAAACTCTCATTGAATGAACTGAAAACAGACGTAGTACAGGTTGCACCACAGAAATGATCTGGACTCTACCTTGTACTAATATGACAATGTAATGGAGAAATAAATGGATTTTTTGTTGTTGTTTTGTTTCTGACAGTTGTCCCGGCTCGTAAGTCGGCGCCTGCAGCTTCTGATGAGCGACCGGGTCCGAGCGGAGCAGAGGGCTTCACCCGTGGTGTTCCCCTTCCTCATCCTTCTTTGTCTGGAACAGATGACCCAGAAAAACTGGGTAAAAAAGGGAAAGAATACATTAAAAAATGTGTTTCAGCTGAAAACATTAGAAGCAGATAAGATTCTCTTTTTTAAAAAACATCTCAGGTAGTGGACTAAATAGTGCTAAACTGAATTTGAGTCTGACCTTTAAAAACTTTATCTAAAATCCATACTTGGCCTTTCAGTTTGTCCGTGTGTTTTTTTTTTTTGTGCCTTTTTGCAAGAGTGCATTAGTGCGCCTGCTAATGTGTCCTAAAATCTTTTTAGTGCTCAGACTAACAGCTCTCACTGAAATGGCCTAGTTTCATTTTGACCTGCTGACTAGTTTATTCCTGCTTCCTGAAAAATCTTTTTCATTCAAGCATTCAATAAGAAACACCAGTTCACTTCTACAAGCAGTGAAAATGGGAATTTATTTACTCTGTCTGTGTTTGCAGATTCGATGGTTGACCCCAGGAAAGTGCTGATTATAGCAGGACACCACAACTGGATCGTTGCAGCTTATGCACACTTTGTCATCTGCTACAGGTAACAATTTTATTATTTCTCATTGAGAAAGTGTGAAGATTTTTGCAGCTCTGCAAATCTCAATCAAAGCCTTTAATGAGCTTTAATGTGCCACACTTTTTCCTTCCACTACGTTTTCCGTTAACATAGACCCTGCTAGTTTCCATAGCAATGATTTCTTTGTTTCTTAACTCTCTTGATGGATAACTCTCTGTTCTATACATATCAACAGTTTTCTCCTGACGAACAGAAGACTTTTGTAATTATCTTTAATAATATTAATATTTCCTAAGAAACTAAATTTTTGGGTTTTCATTTCACATATCCTTCAAAATTAATTGAAATAAACAATCATATTATATTGCTGTGCTATGGGTATGAATTTTTGCATGCGTTTTAATGAGACAAAATTAACTTTTCACTTATATTCTGATTTACTTAGATGCATCTTTAAACTAAGATGAGCTCAGGTTTCAGGCAGAGACTCGTCTTTAAATCTTGGCCTTGAGGCAGGTTGTCGGGTTAGGGGTAGGGTTAGGGTGTGGGTAAGGGTTAGGTTGGCCTTGAAGTTCGGTGTCCTGCAGGTTTTAGACCGAGATCCGGTGTCCAGCAACACACCTGAATCTAATAGCTGAATCACTTCCTCATCGCAGTCAAGTTCTTCTGAATCTTGCTAATGTCCAGATTATTTGACTCAGGTGTGTTGAAGCAGAGAAATCTAAAAGTAGTTGGATCTGGAATTCCTCTGTTTCAGATATTTTCATACTGCTGATTTAATTAAGTGTTAAATAAATCAATTTTGATCAAAGATCTATCAACGGAGGTAACAGTACTTGCTTGTGTATGCTCTGGCTACAGGATAAAGGAATCGTCTGGATGGCAGCAGGTGTTTTCCTCTCCCTACCTTGACTGGACCATTGAACGTATAGCACTTAACGCTAAAGTGGTGGGTGGTCCACATGGAGACAAGGACAAGATGGTGGCCGCCGCCTCTGAAAGCAAGATTATCCTCTGGAGTATCCAAGATGGAGGCAGCGGAAATGAAATTGGTAGGTTTCAAGAATAAAAGGGAATAGCACTGGCTCTGGTTCTGGATACTTCAGGTGCTGTATTTTAATTCCTGCTTTAGGTGTATTCAGTCTCGGCGTTCCTGTTGATGACCTCTTCTTCATTGGCAACCAGCTGGTGGCGACAAGCCACACAGGAAAGGTTGGCGTGTGGAACGCCGTCACTCAACACTGGCAGGTGGGAATCGTCAGTGAGGATTTACTGAATGCTTATATTCATCTTTATACATGATTGTCATATTATGTAGTTCCTCTTATTCTCTTTTATTTACCACTCTAAGTTCACTTTTCATATTTTTATTAGGTTCAAGATGTAGTTCCCATCACCAGCTGTGACACGGCCGGGTCCTTCCTGCTGCTGGGCTGCACCAACGGCTCCATCTATTATATAGGTGTGAACAGACACACACAAAGCAACCAGCCTTATTGGATCTTAGTGAAGTTCTGTTACAGGATATGAATCTTATTTTTTAAATAATAAGAGATTGTTATTGTTATTGCCACTAAAAGGTTTCTGTTCAGGTGTTTTAGATACAATTTTTTATCTAATTGACATTCAAAATCTTTACATATTGTTTCATAAGGTCTCAATTTCCTCTTCTCAGACATGCAGAAGTTTCCTCTGAGGATGAAGGACAACGATCTCTTAGTAACTGAGCTTTATCACGACCCTTCAAACGATGCCATTACTGCACTGTCTGTGTACCTCACCCCTAAAACCAGTAAGTACTGAATAAATACTGGAAGAAAAAGGGTTACATTGCATATGTGGGATGCGGTTTTTGCTTCTATTTGGTTTTTTAATCCTAGTTGGAAAAGCACTTGTAGTTTCTCACTTGTAGTTTCAGATGCTCCATTGTGGCTAAAAAAACTGAATAATGCTTCAAAATGTAAATATACTTAAAAAATGGCTTCAGCAATTATCCTCAGATGTCTTCATACAATGTGTGCATAACATTTCCACAAAAGAATCACAGTTATTGTTTTACCATAACACAAACAATGTGCTTTTTTTGGCATAATTTTATATAAGAAAACAATTGATTTTATATGTTTAAAGAAACATATAAAATCTCAAAACAAAATGTAATATTTGCTTTGCTAATGAAAAATCTAACATTTACTATTGTAGGAGATATTTTGTTTAAAAGAGTTATGTTGTGTTGTGACTCTAAGTTAATTTTATTTGGCTGGAAGAGACAACCCTAAGAGACAAATAGCTCTTAGGGTTGCAGACTCCTGACCTTTATGTTTATGCTGCTCTCAGGTGTGAGTGGGAACTGGATAGAGATCGCCTACGGGACGAGCAGCGGAGCAGTGAGGGTGATCGTGCAGCACCCAGAGACAGTAGGATCGGGGCCCCAGCTGTTTCAGACGTTCACTGTGCACAGAAGCCCAGTGACAAAGATCATGTTATCTGAGAAACATCTGGTGTCAGGTAACAAACGTTCCTCTGTTTAGTTTTTACGAAATTCAGATGACAGTCACCAGTCACAATCGACTTGTTTGAAACCTCACTGGGTTGTTTTTATGTTGTGTGTGTTTTAGTGTGTGCGGATAACAACCACGTTCGGACGTGGACGGTGACGCGGTTCAGAGGGATGATCTCCACTCAGCCAGGCTCCACACCTCTGGCTTCCTTTAAGATCCTGTCCCTGGAAGAGACGGAGAGTCATGGAAGCTACTGCTCTGGGAATGATATCGGTGAGACGGGAAGAAACAACAAACACAATTAGGTTAAACATATTGTTAATGATGTTGAATTATGTTCATGTGCAAAATGTAGCAAAGATAAAAAAGTAATTTAAAAAAATCCAAAACATACAAATGCAAATATTTAGTATTCAAGTGAAATGCAAGTTACAGTTGGGAGTGTAATGATTGGTTCAAAAGGGAACCACATGTAGATTTGGCCCTTTTTTCTAGAAGTTAAGAAATTTATCAGTTGAATTGTTTGGTTTCCACAGGCCCGTTTGGAGAGAGAGACGATCAACAAGTTTTCATCCAGAAAGTCATCCCCATCACCAACAAACTGTTTGTTAGGCTCTCCTCCACTGGAAAAAGGTACACTGGCACACTGTCCACCATATACATGTTATCAGTGTTACTGTAGTAAACATGTGAATTTAATTTCTTTTTGTGACGTTTCAGGATCTGTGAGGTGCAGTCAGTGGATGGAACCACTATCACTTGCTTCATGGTTCGGGAATGCGAGGGTTCCAGCCGGATGGGGTCCCGACCGCGACGCTATTTGTTCACCGGTCACGGAAACGGCAGCATTCAAATGTGGGACCTCACCACTGCGATGGACACAGCCAACAAAGGAGAAGAGAAGAAGAAAGACGGTGAGGAAGGAGAGACAAATGGCTGACACGTCACCAAGCTGTGTGAAATTTTCTACTCAGAAAATCCTATAATGTTGTTCAGCAGATGTGGGTGGGCCGACAGAGGAGGAGCTGCTTCAGCTGCTGGACCAGTGTGACCTGAGTACCTCCCGCTGTGCCACCCCAAGCATAAGCCCCGCCCCCTCCGTGTTGCACCACACACGCCTCAGAGAGTCTATGTCAAGGTTGGAGAGATGACTGCATCGTATAACCGTTTGGTAATGTTTCTGCTCATGAACGGTCTCACCTTTCTCTATCTCAGTTTGCAGCTGCAGGCCCAGGAATCTATTCCTGAGAGCCAGGTCACCTACGGAGCCGTGCGGCCCTACAGAGAGAGCCCTCTGCTGGCCCGCGCGCGCCGAACCGAATCCTTCAACAGCTACAGGTGAAGCAACATTTTTCAGTTCAGTTAGGAATGAGCGTTTATCATATTGTTTATCATTTATTGTCATGAATTTCTTGTCATGGTTAAGAAGTTCACATGAAAGTTGCAGTATGTGACTTTCATTAAAAATGTTTTTTTGCATATTTGTTAAAACTGTTGCTGACATGCTGAAGTATGAGACGGATAACCCATGAAAAAATTGAGCTCCTCCGCCTTGTCCCAATGCTACCCAGAAGCAACCAATCAGAACCTGGAGGCGGGTCTTAGTGCTGTCAGGCACAGTTGTGTGTCGTGCTGCTTATTCCTCCTTTACCCTCTCCATTGCTGTCTGCAGCCAGCAGAGAATGCTCTTAATACTAGGCTAGTTAGATTAGCCATCAATGATAAAACATTTTTCTGTAACAGTAAGTAGCTTGAGCAGCAATTATATAAGGATAATTGACGGCGCTAAGACCCTCCTCCTGACTTATTATTTTTGGTTGGGAGCGATGCATTTCATCAGACGTAAATAATCTGGTAGGCGGTGGAGAAGATCGATGTTTTCATATTCTGCCAGGACAAAGTGACAGGTTTAACAAATATGTAAATAACATATTATTTATAAAAGCTACACGCTGCAGCTTTAATGACCAAAACTGTCCATATTGCCGGTTCTTTAACTGCCTGGTATATTTTTTTTAGAGACTTCCAGAACTTTAGCCTGAGTCAGACGTCCAACCCTGGACCCAGTCAGATCCCAGACGCCCGGCGCTCGCTGTGTAACTTTGGGCCTGAGGACAGTGAGAGGAGCGCCTCTGTCATGGAGCTCTGGGCTTCACGCAACGCCGGAAACATCTCAGTGAGTAAACCAGAAGTCAGTCAAGAATCACCACAGCAACCTCCAGACAGCCCAGTTCCAGGAGCGGACGTGAGGCGAAAGGTGTACACTCAGCCAGAAGAAGGGGATACTGTTGGGTCGGGAGGAGAAGGGGCGAAGGGCGACGGCGCTGTAAGGAAGAGGGGCGTCCTGGACGGGGGCTTTCTGGGGCGGAAGAGAGCTCCTCCAATTCCACATCTTTCTTCTGGATCTGAAGGTGGGGGCAGTGACTCATCTGCAAACGCCTCGCCCTCGCCAACCAAACTGTCGTCCTCCACTTCGCCCCGACACAGGAAGCCGCCCGCTGAGCCGTCCGGTCATGACAGCAGCCTGTGACATCAGTAAGGCTAGCCTGTCAGCGCTAAATATGAAGGCAAAGGAAGAACATACAATCAGCTGCAACAAAAGTCACTTTTTTCTTACCTACAGGTGTGGCTCATGAAGAAGCTGCAAGTTTCTAACACCATCAGTAAAATGTCTGTGAGATGTAGTTGAACCTTCTTCTGTCTCGGTACGTTTCAAGTCTGTTTTAAGAAGATTTCAGGATTCAGTCTTGTTTTCTCTTCCTATGCGATTGCTGCACTAATATCAACTTCAGGAGCAAAACTAAGCCACAAGGTCTCAGATTAGGTCAGTAAATGGATTTTACTAGTAAAATTAATAAAACAGAAATAAGCCCAATATTAGTAACCATGTGTTGGAATGAGATGGACGGTTACAAAATCAAATTGCCTAAAATTTAGAAATTTGCTTTTAAAATATTGATGTACGTTCGCAAAATAAAAGTAAAAAAAAATATTCAATTCACACAAAAACTTAAATATTTATCCAAAAAATCTTGACCAATCATACAAGAGCTTTGTCCTCCTATCACTGCAATAATAAGAATCACAATACTTTTCCAACAATAGCGCTCATAACTTTATCGTGCAGTGGATGTTCATGTTACTTACCTAAAACATGTTATCCGGTCCAAAATGTTGGCAGCTACCTGAATCCTAGGATACTTTCTTTATTGCAGCCAGAGTCAGAGGGGTTTACATTAAAACGGCTGACAGACAGCAGTTAAACTGTGCAGGTCGGGCATGCAATACAAGCTTCACTGCAAGGCGCGGTGAGGTGAAGGTGCAGACTAGAAATGATCATGTGTGGTGACACTCTGCAGAAGTGAAATGTGCTTAAATCTAGTCCGTTTTTGTCATTAGTGTACCTTCACTTTACATAAACATTATAGCCTCCTCCTAAATGGAGAAAAATATATTTTAAAATGGTAATTAAATGTACAGCAGCTTGCAAAAGTATTTTACATTTTTTTCTCCCAGAAACATCAGAAATATACCCACCGAGTTAATTTAAATAAGAATGAAAACTGGATTTTTTGACCTACGTGCATTAGGTGTGGCAGAAAACTAACACTGCTCATAACACGAACCATCATCATTGTGAATCAGTGGTGGCAGCATCATGCTGCGGACACATTTCTTCATTAATCACAGAGTTGATGGGAAGATGGTTGGAGCTGATGACAGGAAAACTAGAAGAAAATAAGACTTGAGACTGGACTGGAGGTGTTTCTCCCAGCAGAACATCAACACTAAACACAGCCACAGTAAATTAGAAACATTCAGATCAACGCATGCAGAAATGTTGAAAACTGTGGGCACCAATAAAAAATAAATAGATATTTGTCGTAGCGTGACAAAATGTGGGAAGAAAACCACTTTTGGAAGGTACTGTACATTTAAAGCAGAAATTTTATGGCATTTAGTCCTTAAAAAAAAAAAAAAAACTTTCACTAGAAAACTTTTCAGTGCCCATTTCTGAGAAAATGCTTTAGTAGAATAAGTGCTTCTTTTCCCGCTTGAGATTAACCTCCTGCCCCTCCCAAAACGTGCCTGTGAAAGATCATTTATCAACACTAATAACATTTATTAGTTTTATTTTTTCATACCTTATATTCGATCTAATGAGAAGATTTACACGTACACGCTCTCACTTTGACTCATTTAAAAGAAACGTTGATAAGTCTCGTGTCAGATGGCTGTTGTAGTGCCTTATTTAAAGTTTGTTGTGTTTTAATGGAGAAATATGGTGACCAAAGGATTGTGAAGAGGGAGAGCACTGTGTAGGAACATAATGGACCTGCCTGATCTGGCTTAGTTAAGGCCAGTTTAGAGTTAATTATGAACCACAATGAGAAAAATGATGCATTAGTGAAGGCTTTAAGTACATAATTTGATGCATTTCCAGAAGTGATGTATGTTTAAGATGTGAGTTACTTTAACTACACCCAAAAACATACCGGAGTGTGAAAAAATGAAGCCTGAGAGCTGTGCAGCTTCGGTCACGACTTGTACAAAGACGCATAGATTTTGATACACTAACACTACAGTCAACCTGCATATTCAAAACAAAATCCTAAAGAGGACGCACTCATTTGTTTTATTATATATTCATACATCATGTATACATAAAAGGCCTGTATTGATGTAATCACATATTGGACCTAAATATGTCTTTTTCTTGCACTATACAGTCTAATATTACAGTAAATTTTGAGTGTTTATTTTAGATTTAAAAATATACAGTTTAATGTGCTTTGTAGTGCATAGGTGTTTGTTTTCAGCACGTTTTGTCTGTTGTCCATCAACTCCTCTCTGGCTATGTTTACATTATATTACAGCCAGACTCTATCGAGCTGAAATACATGCATATCTGTTTATTTAAGCTTCTTCGTATGATGTTGTATTATGTACTGACATTAGGAAATGCTGCAAAATGAGGTAAAATATTCACAGCTGCGGTCTGAGAACTTTTCATAAATGAAGTTGGCATTGATTCAGAGTTTGTGTAGTTTAGTTAACAATGAGTGTTGCGTTATTTGTCTTTCCAAAACGGATAGTAGGCATGGGCTGGTTAATGTAACCTTTTGCAGGTCACATGTACACAAAAAAGCGGTTCCTAAAAATGGCCAACAATATCTAATTGTGTTTATTTCAAACAGAAAATTAATGATCATGCCTGCCTATGCAAAAACACATTGACATGCAGTTTTAATGTTATTACACATATAAAATAACTTGGTTCAGTTTCATTTCCATTTAATTTATTCATGCAGTTGCAATTTAAACACTTATCTCAATGCACCTCACAAGAGAACTACAGGTTAGATAGAGAAATGCATATAATGTTCAGTCACAGAGGTATTTCTGTCCAAGGAAACATTGCCAGTTGCGATTGACTTAAAAGCAACCTTCAGAGGAAGAATATGATGATAGCGGATGTTTGACTGCATCGGTAACTTTGCAGTTATTCCTCATACAGCAGGAAGGAGTGACTCCCTTTAGACAGGAAGAAGCATCCAGTAGAACCACATTCAGCAGGTCTAACTTGAACTTTCCAACAGGAATTTAGAAGAAATTGATACTAAAATTCTAACTTTTTAAAACCTGATCATTAACCTGCCCATGCCTACCTGAAGTTTGCAACAATCCACTCTTAAACTGTATTGTTTTTTTTTAATATAATGCATTTCATATGTGTTCTGTAATACACTATGTGGTATATTAGAAATCCTAACAGCTTGACTGTGGAAAAGGAACCTTTTGATGAGATTAATCCAAACAAGCTGATGTTTTAATGATGATTTTGATGTATTTAAAGCCGACTTTGGCAATAGAAAAGCCACAGTGAAGAGAAAGAAATGAGTTTTATTGCATGCTTCATTTAGACACTGCAAAAGCAAAAATGTTTTGTTTTAAGCATCAGAGGTGTGTTTTTTTCCCCATAGCTCTGATTTCACTAACCTTCCCGTCAGACAGTCTCTTAGATGGCGTCTGTCGTCATTGTGATTTATGAGTTTAATAAAAGCCTCTGTGTGTGTGTGTAGCTCAGGGCCATACTGTCCCTTACGATCACTCCACAAACTCTCTTTTCACAGCCTCCCCCCTCCCTCTGTGGCTGACAATAGCTGTGAATGCGGCCGCGAACGCTTCAGAAGTGCCCTTGTCAGATTGGCGTCCTTGAGCGGGGGGGCCTCGGTTGTTACTGCCAGTTTGTTAATTTTAAACTTGCCTAGATGTCCCCTTAAGGGACACGGCAGCAAAAGTAAATTACGGCAGCATAGTTTTGATGGAGACTGGGGCAGTGCGTATGTGTGGTGACTAAGGCGTTGTACAGCTGTTGGCATATCTGTGTTGCAGGAACTCAGCAGAATAAACAGGATGAAACATGAATTTTAGGTAAAGCTGCTTCATTAGAGCAGAAACAGGTGGGGGGTTTAGAAACACTTGATAGGTCTGTGTGCACAAAGTTACTCTGTTTATCATCCCTCACACCTCTTGACATCAACATATGGGTTTAAAAAAGTGATGTTCAAAGTATTTGGATTTCATGTTGTTTAAATGAACAAGACAATATTAACCTCATCAAATAGAACAAACTTTTACATTTGTCAAGTGATGTTTTCTTTTGCTTTTATTCGTAATCCTTTTTTTTATTATTTAAACATTGGTTTGGTACATTTGTGCTTCTTTTGTTGACTTGCTGCTTTCAAATACTGACATTTCACTTCACAGTGGAGTAAAGAAAAATGAAACTGTTCCTTATGTGGCTCTCAGTCTGTTTTTTTTAAACCAGACATTGTTTATTTAATAATGATGGATTTGTAACAAGCTGTCGTGAGAGCAAACTTTAACTTCAGGTGTTCATGTTTCCTGTTTGTGAAAAACCCCAGAAAATTCTTTTTTTGATACATTTTTTTTAATTATTCACCAAAAATACACAATCTATGAAGTACCTATAAATAATAAAAAAATATACAGTCATAAATAACACTGCCCATGTTTAAAAAATGGTTGGTCAAAACAGCATATTATTTATAAAATCTTTTAAAATCCACCAACATTAAAACGAGTGGTTAAATAAGTGTTAAATAATGTTTCTAGGTCCAGTCTGTGGAATCTTGATATAATAATTTTACTTCTATAAAAACACTAAACAGGATGTTTCCTTTTTGTCTTTTTTTAGTTGAAACTGCAGTTCTCTACATCAGAACCATGAAATAATCTGTAAGCCACATAACAAAAACAGTCAATCACATTAACAACAAGTAAACACGTCTGAGTCGACCATCAACCATTTGTTTTACATTTGAATTGCGATAGGCAGTAACAACACAAAGACATAATAGGACAAAATCTCTTTTTGGGCCTTTAGGTTACATCACAACAAACAGACAACACATATGTACATTTCAGCTACATTTGTAATAATAAAAAAGTTGGCAAATCTCTCTAGCAACAATAACATGAAGGCCGTGTGTCAGTCTAAGTTAAAGCCCTAATAGTGTTGATTACAGATATGGTAATAGGCACAGTTACCAGGTAAAGAAGTGATCGACATGAACTTATGGATCGTTTTGATTTTACTCGTTTAAACTTTCTAAAAAGCTGTTGGCAAGCAGAGAAAGTGAATCATAAGCTAACCTAAACATTCACAGACCATCTTTGCCATAAAGTTACCAGATATGGAGGCTTTAGTCCATATGCGCTCTCTGAATTTAAACATTGTGATCCTGACTCTACTGCAGCTACCACAGCTTAGCTCTATTGTACCGGTAACAATAAGAAGACAGCAAACAGAGTGAGCGTTACCAGTCTGGCATCTTTAGGCCTGTTGTCCTAAAGATGAGTGTCGGTGAACAGGCTGTGCTCTTTTTTCACAGAGCTTAAGGCCTTGATGGCGTCTACAAACTCATCTTCCTCCACATACTGAAAGAAAACACACAAGATCCAAACATTATGATGTCAGCAACATTAAAAAAATACTCAAGTGCAAGTAACTTGTAATAGTTTGTAAAATCTCCCACAAACAAATGGAAGCTTGCAGTTATACAGACCTTTTGAAAAGGCCCTGAATGTTAAAGGATGTAAAAATGAGCGAATTGGGAAATTATAATCTCTGAAATCAAGCAGAATAAGTCGATTCTAAAACTCCTATCAGAGTCGGGCAACAACAAACAAACGCATGTCTATCCTCACCAGTCCAGAATCATGTCCCAGTGGGTTATCCCAGCATCCTTCCTCCATCAGTGACTTCCTGTCAATCAGCTGACTGACGCTGCGGTGCAGGGAATGCTGGGAGTAGGCTTGAGTCAGGTCAGTTTGACTGGGAGCCCGCAGCACAGACATGGGGCTGTAGCGCGAACTGCTGCCAACAATCTTTGTGTCTGCCAGACCCTGTGAGGTACAGTTAGTACAAGAGTCACCAAATGTTTGAAATAGTTTTTTACTTACTGTTAATTATAAAATGACAACTGCAGAAACACTGAATTTGTTGCTTCTTGAAATCAAAATGTAAATATAAACTGAGCTGGTTGAAGAATATGCTTCATCTTTTTCTCCAGACAGAAAAATCCAACAGAGGAATCTACTGGAAATTAATTACTGGGAATTAATCTTTTATTAAAGCTTCATTCTAGATTACAATTATGCATTAATGTAAAATATGTCTAAAGTATCATATTAATGCTCCATTTACAAGCGTAACCACACTGTCCCATTTCAGAAAAAGTCACACACTCTACTACTTGGTAGGACCGATTTTAGCTTTGATTACATCAAACATTAAAAGTGGCAATGTTTAAATCATTTAAGTCATTTATCACATTTATTTCCATCCAGTGTTTTCATTTTTCACCAACATCTTGTAGGACTGATGAATCAGATTACTGTGCACATTCTTGTCAGTACATCCCAAAGACTCTCTAACCTGCTTCTACAGTATATTCAAGTAATCAGGTGATCTGATAAAGATGTTGAACCTGGACCTGACCCTCTGCTGCAACCAGAGGCCTGGAGCAGAGTTTGACTCCTTTTGCTGCTAAAAACGTCAGCATCTCCAACAGCTTTTGTGTCAGATTTAGTGAAATCTGCGAGAAGGGGAGTAATTTTATTGGCCAACCTAAAAAGCAATAAGTTATAATTGTTGTTTAATAGTTTGTATTTGTGAACAAACAGAGCTCAAACTCAAAGATTAAACTCACAGCATCAGATTGTTGCTATGGTAACAAAACAATTTAAGTATGAATGTTATTCTTTGAACTTTTACAAAGTAAACTTACCAGCTCCTTAAAATATTACATATAAATGTTACATTTATATATCTGTGTTAAAATATTAGCATTTATGGGCCCCTGAGACCCTGGGGGGCCTTAAAGAGGCAACTGACTTAATTTGGATTAAACAAAAGTGTAAATAATTATTATTAACTTTAATTGTGTTTTTTGACTTGTTGATTTTAAGACTAGTTGTGGGTTTAACCATCTTTCACTAGCGATGTCTTCCTGGAACATATAATTACCCAGTAATATTTTTACTTTTCCTGTCTACTTAACATCTTTTAATACAAAAACACGGTGGCCCGCCTCGGCAACCCGACCACCGTGCTTAGCAAGTTTTCTGGGGGAAACCCTGATATATTTATACGTGAATGTAGTCACATCACAGTTAAAAAAAAATACATTCTAGTGGAGACACTGGGGTCGTTCTAGATCTAATTTAGTGACTTCTGCAACCTCTTGCAGAAGTCGCTTGATTATCATTAACACGTTTTCCTCTACCAGTGGATGCATCTTCCAACCTGCTGTTTAAGAAAACAACATATACTCACTGCATGGCTGAGAGTTAGAGTGCTCTTGCCCTCCAGGTGGCGACGTTTTTTGACATGCAGTGTAAATATAAAGACAAGCTCAAAGACTGCATCTCTTACCCCCCAGTGACCCCAACAACCAAGCCACTGTTTTCATGAGAAAGTCTGAGGTATGCACACATGCACAAACGAAACATGCAGATGCAAACACAGAGCACATGCGCAGGAGGGTAACCCACCAAAATCCACATTCCCATACCTCTGCGTACATAGTGTAGCTTTTAAGTATAACGTTGCTGATCTCAACACAGTCTGCTACAGTGTCAAACTGCAGGGGGACAGTGAGATAAACATTTAGGGCTCTGGCAGTGAAAAAAAAGACGGAAAGTTATCTTACTGTCGGGCGATCAAGGAGGAGCAAAGAGCCGGAAAGATGCTTAGAGCACAGCTCAGGACGCGGCCTCTGAGAAAAAGATTGAGGATTAGATGGGATGGAGGAAGCAGCACAAGATTGGAGTAGAAACAGATATAAAAAAAGAGATAAAAACAGATCAAAAGAGGGAAGGAAGAGCAAAATTATATGCCTTAAATAAAAGCTGCTTTACGATCAAAAAGTAACCAGCACATTGAGGTGACATGCTTTACTTAAAAAAACATTTAGCTTCAGAGCACAATATTATCTTTATTACAGTTTTATAGAGAAAAAAATGCCATGTCATCATAGTAACACCATTTAACAGAGCTGCTTCCTGGAATCGATAAATACGTGGATATGCAAATACATGAAGCCCTCCAAGCAGTTGTTAGAGGGTCCTGAAGCCGAATGTTTGGTCTCGTCAGTGGAGAATGAGAATTTTTAAAAATGTTTGCTCATTATGTGTTATTTGACATATGGAGGATGGTTATTGTCCTTGTTTTATGATTTTTATGCTGCTTGAGTGGCTGAACCTAAATGCTCTACTTTTAATAAAAAGCCATCATGACTGTTGTCTGTGTGTGATGTACTAATGGATCCCCTAATGAATTAGAAATTTCTACAATGTAGTTTAGCAATGGGTAGTTAGCATTGCTAGCACAAATTCTTGGAAGTTGGGATTTGATCAATAAAGTCTCTGTTATAACTGTACCTAAATATCAGAAACTTAAAGGCTTATCTAAAACAGATTTAAATATCAAAAGTGAAATCCCTATTATACACATTTATTGCACACAGAGTGAGATATTTCAAGCATTTATTTCTATCAATGATGATGATTGTGGCTCATATAAATGAAAAGTGAGATGATTTTCTCAGAACAATTTAATATTATGCAGATCTTATAAAAATAAGCCAATAAAATCACAGCCAAGATCACTGACATCGACCGAAAGTCATAAAACATCATCGCTAAAGAAAGTGATTGCTACATCCAAGTAGATTCATGCAGAATTGAGTAGAAGGGAAAGTTAAGGTAAAGAAAGATGGACAAGCAACAGGTAGGAGCTGAGCTGTGAGTGGAGTGAAAAGCCAAGTCCATTCAACTGTTTGGTCAATTGCAGCTCATCTCAGGTGAGCCAATAAGAAAAAGTCTGGAGTGGTTCAAACTCTTCTTCTCAGGTGAAAGTAAAAAAGAAAGTAAATTGTCAATTGCATTTCATTTACACATCAATATCCTAAAGTTTTGGGGGAGAGTGGACATGTACAAAATTCAAGGGGCTTGAAGCCCACTCTGAACTAGCAGCAAGCTATAATCTTTAAAATGAAAAAAAAAAAAAACCAAAACAAAACAAAAAAATCAATACTTGAAATTACAAAAACAAAAGAGCTTTTTGATGACATTCTATTAAACTGAGAAGCACCAGCAGCTTAATTTGTTAACCAGGTCATTAATGTTACAGAGCCCCTGGTTTGACCTTATTAACCTTCTACATGATGGTCTTCGTTTCCTTTTTATGTACAGTTACCGTTAATCTTTTAAAACCTTGTTTTTCTTCTTTTTGCCCCTCACCTTGTACGAGTCTCCTCCAGCCTTTCTGGTCTTCTGAAGCATGACCAGCGGAGGGCGCTCTCGGGCTGATGGATTCTTCCTCAAAGTTCTAAATGGGGAAAATCAAATTGATTTATTTTTGATTCTTCTTTATTAAGTAGGATAAATGAATAGTAAAAAAATAAATATATTCTATAAACACTTTACAGGAATGTACCTTTTCAAGAGTAAACCAATCAGTATTGCAAGGAGGAACAGACCGAGCAGCACAAACAGCAGAATGAACCACAATTCAGAGTAAACGGGAGTGGCTGAAATGCTGACGTCCTGCTTATCACCATCAACAGGCTGAAGAGGACCTGCACAGAATATGAAGAGTTAAAACAGTCAATATGCTAACCCATGCAGTTTTAATTTTTGTTTCTACATTTGAGGTATTTTAGGAAGACACTAGAGAGGGGATACCAAGGCCAGTGGCTGGGCTGTATCTGATGGTGGGCGTACTGGCGCTGCCGCTGTCGGTGATACACGTCACCTGAAAGGAAAGAGCTACAAAAAATATAGCAAGTTAAAATTTCATGACATTGAACACACACTTGTTCTGCATGAGTTCATAGAAGTTAAAACAACAATAGGAGCAATCAGAAATCTAAGCAGTGAACATCTAAGTCGCTCTCTCTATTACCCAACCAGAGGATGTTATCTGTTGTGTCATTAGCAAATACTTTATTTTATCCTCCAAATAAAAACAAACAAAAATATCCAGTCACTGTAGCGTGGCATTATAGAACTTACTGACATTCTTCTCAAAGATCATGGGAAAGCTCTTTTTGTTACACTTATCAAACATGTTTTTACATGTTATGTTTCGTGATGAACTCCAAGACTTTAAGCCTAATTACCCAAATCTGCAGCTCCCTCCAACTATTCTTTAACAGATTCAAGTTGGGAATGTTTTTTAAATATATTTTTTCCTGAGAAGAGTTGTCTATTTTCATATTTCTAATTTGATTTTCAGCAGCTAACGAATTCTAAAAGTCTCAAAGCTTTTAAGATGAGAGTCACTATTTGCTTTAAATGTAATAGACTGTGAGACTATAACAAGACAAACTTAATTATTTTTCTCAATTGATGCACAGAGACATATCTCAAATATTGAAGCTTTGAAAAAAAACATATATATCAAAGTATAATTTTGACCGTGAATTATTGTGTTCCAGAAGTTTCACATTGTTACGAAGCATGTGAAGGTTTTTGGTGTGAGCGCGCTCACTTTTCCGGGAGGTGCGTGGAATATGGAGGTGGCTGTAGAAGCCGGTGTAAACTCTGAGCTGGCTCTCCGCCACGCTGTACTCCTTCAAGAACCCGTTGAGGGAAAAGGTGTCCGTCCAGTCCAGCCTGATCACGGTCAGGTTGCTGTCCACGGAGAAGGGAGACACATATTGGGGGGCTGCAGGGAGACAAACACATTTAAACTGTATTTTACTGCTTCTTTTAAGTGCTTAGCTGTGGCTTCAGGAGGACTGAATAAATGTGTTACGTTCGCTGAGTGTGCTGACGGCCGTCCAGTTGGAGGCAGTGCTGCCCATCTTATTGAAGCAGGCAGCCCTCAGCTCATAGGCAGAGTATGGTCGGAGCCCTGCACAGTTCAATACAGAAATTTTACTTCAGCATTTATATTTCCAAGAATGTAAACAGACTCCTGATATTCTTAGATTTATAGATTGATGGTAACTTAAGAATCTGTTATTAGGAACAGAATATAAGTAATAATCATAATAGCATTTTCCTGGGATTTTACTTTAAAGATGTAAACAAGTCTGGAAACAGTAAATATTTTAGAGGAAACTTATGAAAAATTCACATTTGGTTGTTATCCTTCCGTTTAGGTTTCAGCTACTCCTAAAAACAGTCAAAGTGCTGAAAAAAATCTCCCAGCTGTTTTTTGTCGATAAGTTTATATTTTTGGGTGTCTGAAAAATGTGCCATTTCAAAAATCTCCTGAGAGCTAAGTCATAATTGAGGGCTCTGCGCTGTTACCTCGTAACCCCAGCTGAGCCCAGCCCATTAGCAAAAAACCCCAGCAAGATCCAGCACATTTGGTCAGCTAGTTTTATACTGCTGGTGTTTAGTGTTTAGTTGTTGAGATGCCATCCAAAAACCACTTCCTGCAAACGTGTTAGTTGAGCAGGAGGCTCTACTTCTGCTTTTCAAAGATGTACGGTTGTATAATTGCACATCTGTCCTCAGCGATTTTCCCGTGCGAGTGTAAACGTTGAGTTGGGGGGCGTGGCCAGCAGCAACTTATTTGGATTTAAAGTGATAAGACATCCTAAAACTAGGGAACTCAAAATATTCAGAACTGAGCAGAGTGAAATCTCATTAATTTAGAATAATTTCATGCAAAAATTGTAATGAAAATGATTTGTAAAGCTCATAGACCTACACTAAGGACGCATAATGGGTCACCTTTAAGTAATAATCCATGGAATTACCTGTAACATTATAGCTCCGCTGTTTGCCAAAGAAACAGATTTCTGTTGGCCCCTCTGTGCAGGCTAACTGTACGGGCTGAGGGGGCTGAGGGCAGGATGTCCTGATATGAAGCTCACAGCTGGACACACACAGACACTGAGTGAGATTAGAGGTGTGTTTGATTTTTGAGCTATGAGCACTCTTCTAAGGGCTTTCCTCACCTGTCGATGACTCCATTCGGCGCCGCTGGTTCGTCCCATTCCATCTGGACGGAGCGGGACGTCAGGGTGAGGAGACGAGGGGGATGCTGGTCGTCTGGGGGGGCAGCGAGGGTGTGGAGCTCCCTCACTGGACCCCGGCTACAACACTGAGAATTGTTCAAAGAGGAGCAGAGCTACAGCTAGTGTCACGACAGTGGATTATACAGGAGCATCTCAGTCAATTAGAATATCATCAAAAAATTGCTGATTTCATAACGGTGCAGAAGACAATGACCCCTCCACAAGGAGTGATTTATCAAGCTCAAATCCAGCTCAGCTGTTAACCAGGAAATACTTCATGAGGAAGAGGTAAAGAGGAAGATGAGAAACAAGAGTCCCAACACTGCAGATGAGAAGAAGACCGCTATCAAAGCGACTGAGTTTTCTCAGCAGGACTCTAAGTTGATCTCCTTAATGCCGCAGTGATGCAAAAGGAGCCCTGACCAAAAATTCAATATAATAGGCTGTTATTTCTGTATCATGAATATTTAGTTTGTTTTATATAACATTCTAATTTACTAACAAGTTGAGCTTAGAGTCATGATAACTGACCTACAGAAGTAAATAGTTAACATGCATCACTCTGTGTGTAATCAATCTATACGTGAATTTAACTACCTAATTGAAATATCAACTTAATAAAAAGTAAAAAACAACTTTAATTTATTCAGATGCATCCATATATATTAACATTTTCTCTTCAAGTAGTATAATATTTATATTTACCTGATAACAAGTACAAGCCTCAATTCCCACCAAGTACTGAGTGTAAGGACGTAAACCGTGGAGTGTCTGTTGATGGGATGTGCCTTCAGAGAGCTGCAGGAAAACAAAAGCAGCAGGATGAGGTGGAGGTTTTTTTATTTTAATAATGAAAATTGTAGTTTGCAAAAGAAAAAAATGCCATTCTAGTAAGTGAAAGGTTTTATCCGGTAGCTACCAGAGCAGTGATGTTGTTGCGGTCCAATGAGAACACTCTGAAGAGGCTCACAATCCCGTTGAGTTGAGCAGGAGGGTGGATGTTCACGACTGCTGAGGTTGCTGAAACATCCAGGAAAATGGGAAGCCCGACACCCTGAGGCGGGGCAGGTCCAGTTCTCCCACTGACCCATGGACTGGAAGCATAACCAGCTGAATTCACAGCCCACACCTGTTGGTCACAAACCACGCAATCGCTCAATAATGTGATCAAACCACATGGAAAAAGAGAGGTGATATGCGATACTATACACTGGCCAACCCTATCGTCGGAATTTAAAATACACTTTATGAAGTCTTACTGAGGAAGGCTTCTCTTAATTAACCAATATCCACCTGACCAACAGGCGAGTACGAGTCAATTCGATGGACCATCCATCAAAACTACCATCAGCAGTGAGAGCAAAACCTTTTCACCATGCAGCCCAATACTAACATATCTGCATGACAATTACTTTTCACCTTCATCAAGGAGTTATTCACACACATACACAGTAATCTTATTTGTGTGCTTGTGTTGGGTATAATTAGAGGGTGTACACAGCGCAGGGTCAGGCGGGGTGGAGATTTGCATGTGTAAGTCATCTGTAGCCTGTCAGAAGTAGTGCAGAAGGCAGATGGATGGCTTTGAGCTTTAGTGTTGAAAGTGTGTGCATGTGTGCACAGTTTGTTGTTTGTGGCTATGAAGGCGAGATTTGTGAGTGTATGCATACGCTTGCGTGTGTGTTAAGAGTTGAATTAACCTCAATAATAGTCAATTAGGCCGTAATCAATCAGACTGATTGATCTAAGTGACAGCACAGATGGACTGAGGAGGGAGAGGGGAAAGAAGAGCAGAAGATGGAGAGACTTGAGATCGAGAGGAGGAGGGAAGGATGAAAAGATGTGAAGATGTAAGCAGGAGAAGCAAGATACAAGTTGTGAAACCAGAGTGATAACGTATTACGTCTTAGCTTCAAGGGATTCCAACGTGTGCAATTGAAAATGTATTTTCCATTTACATTTTTTATTTGAAAAGGCCAAATGATCTCCAAAAGCAACACATTATTTAAAATGAGAGACACTAAATGATATCTATCGATCTGGAAAGTGTTACAGAGTAGTTTCTGAAACTTTGGGTTTCCAGTGAACTATAGTGAGAGCCATTATTCACAGTTAGAGAAAACATGGATCAGTGGTGAAACTTTAAATGTGACCTTTTCATCAGAGGTCTTTAGTGACCTCTGATGAAACAACATCTCAAGCTCTAGTCTCGTTTAAGGTCAGGTTTCATAGTTCAACAATAAGAAAGATAGTAATATACAGAGTGAAACAAAATGTAGATTTTAGATGTTTGTAGATTTTAACAGTGACACAATCAGTTTTTAAAGAAATATATTATTTACATCAACAGAATAAAGAGGCTTTTTTATTATATTCATCCATATTGGCTGTTTAGTTTAAAGCTGTAGAATTAAGGTACTAAAGTGGATCTTTGTGCAAAATAGGGTAAAAAAAACACCACTGAGATTTAGTTACATGTTGAATAAATATTCAGATGTGATGATGTTCATGGTGAAAATGATCAAAACAGGCACAACATTTTGTTTTGCCTGAAAGAACCGAAGCATGTTTTCATCTGAAACTTAAAGGCAGAATAGGTAGGATAATAGTAAGATTAATCTACAATTAAATTTTTCTAGATTTTTTTCTAACAAGTTAAAAGTTTATGAAATAGTTCTCAAATTATTATGGACTGGTGAACTTATATAGAGTTTTTCCAGTAATGTTGACCAGTCAAAGCACCCGACACTAAAGCCACATTCACACACATTAGCTCCAGCTCCCTATTGCTGCATGCAATAGGGAATTGAACCAACAACCTAACAATTTAGAGACAACTGTTTTGCCCAAGGGGCCACAGCACAATATCAGATGAATTCCAGCTGCAAGTCCATCAGGAAATGTCTCTACCAGTGAACGTCCACTGAGTCAGGAGTCTTGTTTTCCTGCTGTAAGCATCCCTGAGCATAACGTTGCCGCTACTGTGTTTCATAATGGTCTCATCTGAACAAAAGTTATATTTTCACAATTAAATGAGAGAATGAATTCATACATATTTTTTCTTTCTGTGAGCAATTAGTTCTTGTCTGTGAAGTTCAGTGTTAAACTCATCTACCACCATAACTGTTATTGGAATTAATTGCTCATTTAGAGAAACAACAGATCTCACTGCACATACCATATAATACCCAAGTCGCGTCTTTTTTCCACTTAACTTGAATTAACTCATCAGTGTGAATTCAGAAAGACACAAAACTGGTGAAGAATGACACATTTTTACCCAGCAACATCTATGTTCTTCTCCATAGCAACAAAGTTAAGACCACTTACGACTTTGAGTGATAATAAAAAGTTTGTGCCACATAGTCAGAACAGGGAATAAATGTTCAAATTTAAAGTCAGCCCACATCACCTCGCCCTTGATCCAGTGTTAAAAAGGTACAGCTCATGCCTTCGTCCTTATATCATCTACAAACTTTTTACAGCCTTTTCTCCACTCTTGTCTTCTTGCCTCCTATTGGGCCATGATTTGGCTTGTTAGACACAAAATAAAAATATATCCTGCAAGCTGCCACGGCAGCAAAAGAGCCGCCATGGCAACAAACGACTTCAGTACACTTCCAGGCAGGATTTAAGCATTTTTATTGGATGGCGGGACAGCAGGCTCGGTTTTAGTGCTCTGATAGGCCGACACAATAACTTGGCGGGTGCATCTACTTGGGGTGAAGGGGCTAAGTTGTGTGAAAGTGGGCAGTAATTAAAAGCACGCATAAAGCTGTCAATAGGAGCTTATGACCCAGTGTAATTAGCCTAATATGATTTCTCTCTGAGCTGTGGTGTGCTACACTGAACTGACTCGTCCTTGTGTACGCTTGAAGCACATGCAGAGAAAGTGCAGCGGCCAGATATCAACACAGAATTAAAAACAGGTGGATGAATGAGTGAACATCTAGATACGCTAAAGGAAATAAAACGGATAAAGGGACAGAAAACAAGCGAGATAAAGTGGTTGGAGGAAAACTTTTTGGTAGAAAATTAGTTTCCTGATGTTCACTATCACAGAGCACAACTCTGTATGATCATCACCAACTTACACATAGCATGTTGTCCACCCACTTCAATCCCCCCTTCACTGCCAAATTCTCCAGGGACATGTAGCGGTCACCATTAAAAGGTCTTTCCAATACGAGCTCTGTTACCAAGCAGGCTAACAGTTAATTCGATTGGCTGGCTGGTAATCAGGAAGTGGGGTGCTCAGAGGGCCCGGTGATTAATGGCTCAGTTGCCCGCTCGTCATTTCCCAAAGCTCCTCCTTCACTCCCTCCTCATGTCATAAATTAGAAGTCTCGTAAATAAAGACGGCACCACAATCAGGCAAACTCAATCAATTACATCCGTTCTCTGGCCTCGGCTCATACGTCTGACAGGCAGGAATGCTAATGTTATTGTTGCTTCCAAAGGGCTAACCTGTCAATTAGTGTGCCAATGCACAAGCACAACAGCATGATTATGGACTGCTCCATTTAACACCTGTCTGATTAGTTATGTGAATGTGTGCTACTGTGTTTGTGATTGTTGGGGATGATAGGTGCTGGATAACATGGTGCCGTAGCATGATGTTATTGTCTTTAGGACAAGGTGTTTAAAATACGTTTTACTGCAAAACCTCAACAGTCCTGTCTATAATGAGGCTCACATTGAATTTACACTGTTTTGTGTCAAATAGTGTTTACATTTCTGTTGCAGCCTGTATTTGTGGAAGTGCCTAATCTGAACCCAACTATCCACATAAAGTAATCTTTCAGTACTAGCTTAGGTTAATCACCTAGATTACTTTTCTTTTACAGATAAAGCTTTTCAAAATACACCTTTCATCTTACCTGGTACTGGTATGCTGTGTAAGGCTGGAGTCCGCCATCTTTGAATGATGTAGAGACATTCCTGAAAACAACTGTTGCTGGACTCGTCTTGTCTGTTTCCGAGGAATCCTGCCTGCGGTGCACCTCGTAATGTAGGATCCGACCATTCGACTGACCCGGGGGAGACCAGGTGAGAAGAAAGCTTGTCTGCAGGCCGGTACGGGGGTCAGAGGTGAGATCTAAGAGTGGCGGTGGTTGACCAGCAGGGGGAGCCTCCAGAGTGAGTATGGAGGACCAGTCACTAGAGGAACAGCCCAGTTCTGTGCAAGCCTCGACCCTCACTTCATACCTAGAGATTAAAATATATATTTTTAAGAGAAGAAATGTACATGGGAAATTTCTTAAAAATAAATAATACACTACATCAGACAGATTTAAAGAAAGATGCTTTTTCTTAACTTGTCTCTGATATGTGAAACCCATCTTGCAAAGTTTTCCACATTTGTAGCATTATACCCACAAATGGGGGATGCTATGTGACCAGCACAAAGTAGTGCATAAATGTGAAGCAGTTTGAAAATGATACACCAGAATAAGTGCGTAAATATGGCTTTTATGTGATTTCCTCTTCACCCCTGATAGCAAAGGTAAAAAAAGTCTTTCTGCCTGTGAAAATTATCAAATCGTCAAGCTGAACATACCAGGCCTCTTGAAATTAACCATCATTGCCCAGGCCCAAGATCTTGCTGTCTATGGGACAAAACAAATTCGAGGAGTAGGCCCAAAAAAATGTTCACCTGCACAAAGCTTGTGCTCATCTGTTGGAGACAGGAAGAAAAAGTGGAATCACTGACTGAAATCCACTTAGACTGACCTATGGAAGGGAGCCAACCCATGCAGAATGATTCGTTTGTCAGAAAAGGCGCTGTCCTCTGGAGTGAAGACAGAACTGGTGACGTTAAGATGGACTGGATCTCTCAGATAAATGGCGTATCTCACAATGTCTCCATTAGGACGAGCTGGTGTCTGCCACTCTACTCCGACCTGGTAAGAAAAACAACAAAACAGCGTCAAAAATGTTCAACCACAACTTCTAGAGCTATTAATTTGGAGCCGTTTTAAAAAAGATTGACTCACCTGGGTTGCCTGTAGTGATGTCAGTGTTGGGAAACCCACACCAGACGGGGCTGATTGATGAGTCTTTGCTGTGGCTACTTCGCTGCTGACAGCTCCTTTGCTATTGTTGGCTCTGACAACGTAGTTGTACTCCATACTTGGTATGAGAGTGAAGTCATGA
The DNA here is from genome assembly GCA_922788865.1 of Poeciliopsis turneri. Classification (NCBI taxonomy): domain Eukaryota; kingdom Metazoa; phylum Chordata; class Actinopteri; order Cyprinodontiformes; family Poeciliidae; genus Poeciliopsis; species Poeciliopsis turneri. Next base: position 2,633,840 of record CAKLNU010000038.1, read on the forward strand.
TAATGGGTGTCTCTGCCGATGTAGATAACTTCACCATCTCTGCGCAGTTCATAACCGGTGATGATCCCATTAGGACGATCGGGGGGTCTCCACGTAATCTCAACTGACTCTGGGCCAGTAACCTGATATGTAGTTGAAGAAAAATATTGTACATTAGACAGGGTCGAAAGGTAATAATTAAATAACAAGAAATCAATAAAAAGTTCTTTACATTGCACGAAAGAGCTAATTCACAACTGAACACTATGTTTATTCTTTCTTTCGTACAGATTTTTCAATAATTTTTCAATAATTCACTGACTAAAAACATGGTTTCAACTTCAAGTGAGAGATTTTAAGAAGTACCTTAAGAGTTGGGGCAGCCAGGTGAGTTGGAGGAGCTTCCTCAGTAACTACGCTTTTTGTGCTGCTTGCAGTGCAGCCGCCTCTGGTACATGCCAAGAGAACCAGTTGATAGGATGTATGTGGCTGCAGATATGACAGTGCTGCATTGAGGTCTCTTCCACGATACGCCTCTTTGTTGTTCAGTTTCAGCACATATTCTGTCACCTGTCCGTTCTGCATCAGAGGTTTACTCCATGAAACGTTTATATGATGAGAAGTTATGGCGTCCACGGTGGGGGCTTCCACCATTTCGGGTGGGGCCTCAAGTGTTGTGATTTTGGTCTGGGGGCTGGTTGTACATCCCTCCAAGGTGCAGGCTGTCACTGAATAGCTGTGAGAGAAATTAAGAAATTAAGGCTTTTTTCTTTATTTTTCTTGGCTTATTTTATACTAAATCTGCACATATGATGAGAGATAAATTAAGAGAAACAAAAAACACAATACCTATATGTTGAAAATGGGTGCAGGTCTTCGTCTGTGTAGGTCAGGATAGTTGGATCAAAACTGAACTTGAAGTTGACATTATTTCTCTGTATCCTGTAGGATTGCAGAACGCCATTTGGCTCCAACGGAGGAGTCCAGGACACCACCACCTCACTGGGCCGACCATGGACATGTCTCACTGTCGGAGAGGCGAGACCGCGAGGAGAGGCTTGTCTGGTTGTTACAGTGACCCAGGGGCTGCAGGTGTGTCCCGCTGGGTTGTGAGTACAGACACTGAACTCGTACTGGGTCCAGGGACGTAAACCAGTTACTGTGTAGGAGAAGCCCTCAGCTTCCTGTGGGGATAATCCTGCGAAGAGCACCTGTAGGAGACACGACTGATGATGAAGTTAGGAGTTTAAGTTAAGAATTAAATTCTATTTGAAACAAAAATAAACTTAGCAAAAGCATGTTCTTCTGGATGAAACGGCATTGTTGTTAAACAGAAATAAAATAAGTCAGATAATTCCATGAACAACATTGCCCTAATAATCTGGCTAATTTAAATTCATCATGCGATTAATTGACTAATTGGTTATTGAAGTATACTTATCTACAACCAATATTTCTTCTACCTTTCCGCCATCAGTGTCCTCTTCATTATTTCGTAGCTTTCCCCTCTCCTCCAAACTCCTTCCAAGCAGAGAATATTCTCCAATTGGCCCATTGGGTTGTGATGGAGGATCCCAGGTAAGCGACACCTGATCAGCGCCTACAGAAAGGGGTCGAGGGGGCAGCTGGGAAACTGGTGGAGCAGCTGCAGTGGTGATGTGCTGAGGAGGGCTGAGCGTGCAGCCTGCCACAGTACAGGCTTCAAGAGTCAGAGAGTAAACAGTCCATGGCTCCAAACGACGAAACAGGAAACTCCTTGAAAGCCCGCTGAACTCCAGGTTCTCTTCACTGTAAAGATTATACATCTGGATGGATGGATATGGGAAAGAAAACAGTCAGAAACTTTGCAGATGAGACACTGTGCAGACAAGGTTTTTTCTACCATTCACTATGTGTGTTTGTAGTATTGCTAAAGTACTTAATAAAAACATGTCAGAAATAACAGCTATAATAAACGACAAAGGAGAATCAATACAGCATCTAAATATTACTGCTATGATGACCTCAACCCTTCTCTTAGTCTGTGATTTTGTCTCACATAGGATAGTTAAAATAATCCATATTTCAATATAAAAATATAAATAAACTATTTAAAGATGCTTCCTACAACATGAACTGTTTCCATCCCCCTGAAGTTCAACACATCCTCATAGCTGCTGACGAAAATTTAAAACTCCACGACTTTGGGAAGCATGTCCAGAGAAGAGAGTTTACAACCCTTTTTTGACAAAATTCAAATGTAAAAGAGCAGACAAACAGATAAAGCCACAGGATGCCAATAAGTCCTGGTATTATGCTACAGAGTCATGACTAGAAAAAACTCTCCAACTCTGGCAAACCATCTTAAAGACAGACACGTTATGTGTCTGTTTAGCCACCGACCCTCTCACAGCCCAGAAACAGACTAATTGTTTTCTTTAATTTGTTGTGAAGTGTTTGCATGCATGTTATGTCACCTGTGTTGCTCTACAATTGACTGGCAACCCGTTCGAGGAGTACCCCGCCCCTCGCCCAATCACAGGCACCAAACCCACTTTCAAATTTGAGTGTCATGACAACTCTGGCCTTGTTTTCGTACCGTGATGACTCCATTTGGAGCCTGTGGCTCATCCCAGCTGAGCAGCAACGCTCTGCCCTCCTCTCTCTGCTCCACTGTGAAGTTCCCCAGGCCAGTTGGAGACGCCTCCAGGGTCTTGACCTCCACCCACGGACTGGAAACGCTGCCTGAAGTGGTACAAAACAATCAGACTCCCTCCGGGTTATCTCACTATTCACTCCGAATAGTTCAAATGTTCTTTTCAGCTTCCAAACTACCTGCCCCATTCGCAGCTTCCACACGAAGACTGTACTGACTGAATGGGTCAAGACCAAAGACTGCTGCCTCCAACACTGAACCCTGACAGACAGAAAACAAGTTATAGAACCATTTTTCTCAAACTGTGGTACAAGAAACCGCTGACGTCAGTGGCACTCAGAACAATTTTTGGTCTAATGTTTTTGACAGTATAATTAACTAGAATGTTGAGTTATTAAGCACCAACATTTAAAAAAGATTAGTGGTGAAATCACATTGATCAGTGATTTTTGCTGTGCATAAACCTAAAACTTTATTTCATTTTATTTTATTGCAGACAAATGGACCATTTCTAATCCAGAGGATGGAGAACATAGAAAGGCTACATTTTGTCACTTGAAATTCAAACTTGAAACTTGGACATTTTTAATTTAGAATAAAAATAGAAGGCATAATCAAAATTAAAAATTTAACCAATCATGCTGTGCCAACTGATTTTTGTGAGTATTTATGACATAATAAAACAAAAACAAAATTCAAGTCTTATTTTTGACATGTCCATCATTGTGGTCGTGTTCAGAAAAGTCACTATTTGAAGAATTTCCATATTTATGGAAAGATGGCTTTAAGACAAGAATAAATGTTACAGAGTGAAAAGACAACAGAGGAAAGCTGATCAAGTGGGACAAATGCCAACCTGACAGCCAGCCAGAGGAAATTAGTTACAGTTCACACAAATCCTGTGTGAATGAAACCAGAGCATCAACCATTAAAAGAGGAATGAAAAGGAAGAATGGAAACTAAGATGACATAACATGGGATTTGTGATATCAGAGTTTCAACATCCAGACTGCCATGGTCAAGTAAGAAACACATGCCTTAGTGGCAGAGAGAAACGTAGCAGGCAATCGTTTGTCCCTGGTGGGAGAACTCAAAGCTTCCAGATTAAGTATTTATGTCACACATGCACCATTTCATATCATATACACAAACACATACAAAACCAGGGTGTGTGCCAGTAGCTTTAGGCAGTGGGACCCAGCCCAACACCCTGGCAGATGCAGGAAAAGTGTGTATGCGTGCGTGATACAGTGAAAACACCATTTACTAATTGATAAAAGACACACTGTTGTTTCAAAAGGCCCTGGCGTGCGATGACATGGAAGTCTGGGAGCAGTCGGCTCCAGGATGTAGCGTTTATACTCGGTCTTTGTGTTTGCTTTTAACTGGGAGCTCTGAAGCAGCTATGAGAGTGATAGCTCTGCGTTTGTGTGAATGCATAACACAGGAGGGCATGCTTCTTTCAAGTGTTGAGTCTGCAGATCAAATTTTGCTTGCACATAACAGAGCATATGTAAAGAGATTAACTGGTAACCCACTTCAATGCAGCTGTAGCAGGATCAAAAAGGCTCAAATTTTCACTGAATCAAATGAAATCCCCGACAAATCACCGTGGCGTGGCACCAAGGCTGAACTGTCTGAACAACAACCAGAACGCGTGTACTCACTATATTCATGTCTGGAAGCCAACATATTTTTCATTCACAGTAAAAAGGGATTAATAAGCCCCTAGACACCTAGACACAAGCTAAATCCTTCTGCAAATCACAGCACTTCTCACTAAAAGAGGGAGGGAGAGCCACTATGAGCCAGGGAGGGGTGAGAGAGCAGGAAAAGAGAACGAGGAGGATGTAGTGGGATAAAAAAGGTACAAAAAAATGATGTTTTTGTAAGGCAACACATGGAAGGCAATTAGCAAAGATTAATAAGAAACTGTAAGATGTGGGTTAGCTAATAACTAATGAAGTAAATAAAAAAGGGAGAGAAGGAGGGGAAAAGAGAAACTGAGTTAAGTAAAGAAAGAGTGGAGGAGGCTAAAGCTGCAGAGAAAAAAAAGATAGATGTGGCAAAAGGGAGAGACAGATTAAGTGAGCCAGAATGAGAGATCTCTCTACCTTAAAAGCCAGTGAAATATGTGAGGCATGTGGCCTATAAAGCGGTTAACATATGCACATTGTCAATAGCAGCATCTGGCGCTGGCAGATTTTATAGGAGCGTGGAGACTCTGCTACATGCCTCTAGATGGCAATACATTCAAACACTTTATCACTGAAACACACCGCATTAACAGGCTGCTCACTGCAACACACACACCCACAAGCAGGTGGACAGACTGTTATTAAATGTTGCTGAAATACATAACTATTCCACTAACAGCTCCCACAATAACTACTGTACTGTGATGCATGCACACACTTGCATTCATACTGACAACATATGGAACAAAACCAAGAAGTTGAATGCGTAAAACATTGGTGTTTCATGCATTTAATTCCTTTTGGTTAATAACTAAAATCAAATTGTAACTTTCTCAAGAAAGACGGAGGGAGGATATAATGTTTAATCAATAAAGAGGATTTCCAAATTAGAAATTTTAGGTGGCTGAAAAGCATGTCCATTTAATGCAAAATCTTCAGACGGTTGCAGTTATTCTTGATGCTTGTGTATTGCTTTCTTTCACAGTGTTTCCTTCCTCTCAACTTTTCATTTACTCTGAACAACCAGCTTCTTTAAATATAAACTTTTTTTTCTCTATTCTCTATTAATCATTGACGTATTATGAAATGTGTCAATGACTAATTTCCGTCAAAAGATCTGGCCATAAAATGACCATAACATGACACTTTTGTTAGAAAAATATGTGATAAAATATTATTCTGAAAAAACACAGTTTGGATTTGCAGTGTCTGTAACCCAGTCATCCAAACTATTGAAAATCCATTTTAAATAACAAATATAAGAAAAGTTTTAAATTTTTAACTGAACTATATAGCTTTTGAGATTCTCGTTTACAGAGATGCATCTATATGTACAGGTGCATTTACCATGTTAAAAAAAACGATGATGTTAGAGGAATTTTAGAGCTCAAACATTAATACTGACTTATTGGAGGATGATTGTTATCAAACAGAGATCCATTTGTTTGAGTGATGCTAATGATACACATATGTAAACTTTCTCAGCTGATTTGTGCCTCAAGTCAATTCTGTTTGTACCAATCTATGGTTTACCAAGCTAATAATCAGAACAATAAAAAACCCTTACCCTCTACCTGCTGTAGCTGTAAAAAACCCAAACGTTCAGAAAAAAAAGTCTATGATGCGTTTTTCTGAGGGAAAAATAAATGGGCAGATTATGAAGATCACATTAGAAGTCGCAGTAAGATATGAAAGGAAAGGGTTCTTGTCAAATCAAATTCAGTGAACTCCACCGTATGCATATGTGCGCCGATGATCAAAGTCACCAGTTAATCATACAAAATGCAACAGAGAGGAGCAAGAAATGAAAAGAAACAGGGGAAGTGATTTATAGTGTAAATAAGAAAGAGGGAGAAAAAAAAGAAGACAATGATATGGACAGAGAAGACAGGAAGAGGTCGTACTAATTTAGACATTAAAGCCCTCATCAATCCAACATAGTTCAACACAACTTTGCGCACAGAGTCCAAGAAAGCAATCTATTTAATTTTTCTTCTCATTCTGAGTCCATTAGACAGTTTGCATCCATCCATCCATTTTCCATCACCCTTCTCCCTAACGGGGTCGGGAGTTGCTGGTGCCTATCTCCAGCTGCGTTCCGGGCGAGAGGCGGGGTTCACCCTGGACAGGTCGCCAGTCTGTCGCAGGGCTAGACAGTTTGCACTTATGCACAAAAAGCCTTTGCAGAAGGAGCTGCTACCTCCATGATGTGTCGTCTAGTTTTTGTGAATGCATTTGCATGTATACTAACAGGTGTGTATCCAAACGCGTTTTGTTTCCCAGCCGTCCGACTCTTGGATCCCTAAAACGGCATGTGTGCGTGCGGCTGACCGTTTGCGTGTGTTCTGATGTTCAGGTAGAGAGGCACAGTAAAGCCAGGGGGACAGTGTGTGATACTAATTAAGAATAACCATGTGTATTTGTCAAAAGAATTATGCTGATTATCTCACAAAGGCCCGGGCACTGGGCCCCGCAGAGAGATAGAGACACAGAGCCAGACTAGCATTAGCATATGGCTACGCACATATTGCCCTGTGTCCATGAGAACGGAAACAGAAGCACTCTTTGTCTCTCATTTAGGTACATATTTAACATGAGAACCAACAAATACACCAACAAATACGCATGGGAAAAAAAGACAATTGAGTCCCAATTGTTTTTTGGACAGAAAATGCAGCTTAGTCTTTATTTCCTTATGTTTTTGTAATAAATATGTTCTCACCAGTTACTTTAGATTTAACAGATTTTGCTCAGTCCAGTTCTCCGTCTTAATAGTCCAGTCTATTAGTCCAAGCTGTGCCCTGAGCAGCCCTGTGAGAGCAGTAATTGTTTTCAGAGGTTTCTGAGGTGAGCCAGTGCGCCACATACTGATCCATCGCACCCCATGCCAAGCTCTAAAGCCAAATGTGTGTGTGTGTGTGTGTGTGTGTCTGCATATTTATATGTGCATACCTAATTCAATGCTGCTGGAACGATTGCCCTGTGTCTGCTTACAAATGCCCTGCATGGGTGTCCCTGCTAGTCAGGGTGCGTTAGACAAACCCTGACACATACAGCTAACCGTGCGATACACACACACAGGCACACGACGACACACCCACTGACACAGAGTGCCATTAGGCATACGTTTTGTCTGTGGCCAGCACCGATGTAGAGAGGGACTGTAGGGGCTTGGAGCAGGCTTACCCGCTTCACACCGACATCTATGATTGGCTTTGGCGGCTCAAGACCCCAGGAGCAGCGAATTTGCTGTGCATATATCTATGTATGCTTGTTTCTGTGCGTGATTTAGACAAACACTAGTGGACATACACTTAGAAGTGATCCTCTGAAATTAAAATATCTGAGAGTTTGGTCTCCATTGATGCACTAATTTTATAATTTGTATATAATGAATAATCCTTACTTAGCAGAGCGACCAACTGGTTGATTAAACCTAACGCACATTTGATTGTCTGCACAAAGAATTTACATAAATATAGTCTAAAAAGGAAAGAAGAAACTGCAAATACAGCCACATTGAATCTGGGAACCAATGAAATAATTTGTAGGGGCTTGCAAAGTATTCATACCGCTACAAAATTGACAAGGTTCAACTACAACAATGCTTTTCAACAGTGCTCACTGAATTATGCATCTGAAACAACTTCAAGCTGAATATAAACATATTATAGATACTGGAGAAAATTCAGCTGATGCCCAAAAGGCAACCTGTAGCATCCCAATCACTGTACATCATTAAAATGCAAGTCAGAGGGATGTCGATCCCAGCTTACACTACTTCATTTATGGGAGAGACTTGCAGCTGTAGCTGCATCAAAAGATGATCCTATCAGGTGGTAACTTAGAGGGATGAACATGAAAACATGGCGCACGTTTAAGCATTTTAGCATCCTTTTGCTACCATTTCACAATTATACAGCACTTTGAGTCGGTTTATCACATAATCTTCTCAATATAAAGCATCAATGTTTGATGGTAGAACAAGACAAAACTTGGATCAACAAAGTAGTTCAGTGTAAACAAAAATAATGATTAACAACCCAAACTTTTTTAAATGACACGTGTACGGTTCATTACAGAAACAGTCGTTATGACTGTACTAGTAATGTCTTTACCTGGCATTACTCTCTCCTCACCACCAGATACTGGACATCTTATTGACTGTCCATTACAAACACAAACCAATACATTCACATGCATGCTGTGAGCCAGATTACAGAGGCAGGGGGCCTCTTCAAAACTAAGTAATGCCTACTATCAATCAAAACAAACAGAAGTCACTTATGCACAAGCACACCAAACAGCTTCTCCTCTAGAGTTGAATGGGCCCAGCGATCAGAAACACAATAACACTTTTTTTAATCACTCTCTTTTATACTCACATTCACTCTGAGCCTTCATCTCAAGTGATGCCCATTTTATCACAGCTGCAGCATTAAACAGCCATTTAAACAAGTGGAGAGCACTACAGCGGATGGTGTGGCCTCTTCACAGACAGAGACACAATAACACACAGCCTGTTATTACTGCAAGAAACTCTGTGTGTGAGAGGCAGCGAACAAGAGGAGGGAGAGCGAGAGAGAGTAAGGCAGTGGCAGGAAAATAGGAAGTTACTTGACAGAGGGAAAAAGAAGAGGGAAGGAAAGGGGGTAAACACGGTGGATGAGTGCAACATAAAAACTGTAATTTGATACAGAGGCAGAGACGCCTCAGACAGAAATGTGTTGGATTCAAGGGGAAGAGATACTGGAAGGAGAGCTGAAAAAGACAAGGAGGCAGAGAGAAGATTTGCAGTAAGGAGAAGAGTTTCATCCTGATTATTTGGCTGTTTATGCAGAGCAGTAAGAGCTCTCCAATCAGAGCTGGAGACCTCTAAATAAGGGGCCTTCTAGACCGAGGGCCCAACCGATTCTACGCAAGTCTTATTATTTTGTCATCCAGACCTTTCTTCTTTTTTCCAACCTTTGTGAACTCGGAGGTGAATTTTGCCATCGTGTCCAATCTTTTATCGTCTTTACTTGTTAGAAGGTGTTTTTAAGAGAAAGGCTACAAGAAAAATCTAAACGCACAAGAGCTTTTCATAAAATCTGCATCATAGGAACAGTTTTTGAAAACATAACTTCAACAGATATTTAACTTTTTCTACCGTCTGAGTTCAAGTTAAGAGTTTGATTTACTGCTTTAGGTAACAAAAATACAAACATCCAATATAAAAAATCCTGCAGTATTTTTTATTGAAGGATGTTTTATTTAAGCATTCAGGATTATTTTGAGTTTACCTACTTAGAGAATGACCTTTGAGTTTGGAACAAAATATTTTTTATATAAGTCATACAAGAAAGATGAAACAAAGGATGAATGAAATGAAGGACAGAAGAAAGAAAAGAAGCTAGGATCAAAGAAAAGGGGTAAACTATAAACAGAGGAAAGAAATGAAGAAAGTAAGGAGTGAATGTCAGAAGTAAAGAATGGTACAAAGGAGGGAAGAAATGTTGGAAAGACAAATAGAAAGAAGCTGCAAGGATAGAAAGAAGGAGTCAATACATAATGGAGGAAAGGAAGAAAGAAAAGAACAGGAAAAGAAGAAAAACCACAGCTCCACTTGAACCTACAGCTCAGGTAGGAGAATCTGTTGAGAAAAAGATTACTTGTGCATTCTAGAAATCTGGTCTTTATGAAAAATTGACAAGGAAAAAGTAAATATGAAAACAAAGCCATAAAGAAAATTGTCCTAATCTATGTAAAGAACCTGTGTAAGAAGGATTTTGGGTTAGATGAGACCTTTAGCTTCATGTTCACTGTGATAATATTACCCTGAACCCATTATACTTCAAAGTGAAACACGGTGGTGACAGCATTATGCTGTGGGGATGCTTTTCTTCAGAGGGGACAGCAAAAGCTGGTTATAGCCAAGTATGGCACAATCCTGGAAGAAAAACTTGAGACTAGACTGGTTCACCTTCCAGCAGGACAGCAACCCTGGATGGTTCAGGTGAAAACATATTCAGGTGTTTGAATGGGACAATAAAACTCTGCCTAGATCTAATTGGAAATCTGGGCAAGACTATTGACTCTCCAGCTACTTTGCAAAGATTTATGAGAAAATCGCTAGATGTTCCACTCCGGCAGACAAACCTGGAAACCGTCGCAGCTGTAATTGGAGCGAAATATGGTTCTACGAGTTATTTACTGAGGGGGATGAATACATATGCAAACCACTGTTTTATGGTTTCCCACCACCATGTGTTAGTGACTTTTTTCTTAATGACATATCATCCGTATAAAACTGTTCATGCTTAAAAACACACATTCTGACTGTTTAAGTGACACACAACTGCTCTAAAACCTCTTATTGGTTTTGAGGCTCAGTTCGCCGGCTGTCTCACGCTGTTTCACACTCTCTGACGGTTTCTTAATGGTAAACTAACAGATTGTAAACATGCTGCCAGCTCTTTCTCTCTCCGTGTCTTCCTTGCCTTTATCAATCAGTCCCCTCTTTCTTTTTCAATATTCACAACTTTTCTCTTCCTTTGCTTCTTTCTCCTCTTCCTTATCTCCACTCACTTCAATATTTTGTCTCCATCCCAATCCCTTCTTCCAGTCTCCCCTCTCTCTTTCTCCCTCTCTCTCTTTAGCTTTTCCTGGTGTATTTTTTAAACAATGTGTCCTTCATGTACTGTTGGTTACGGGGCGTACAGAAGGACATCATTAGCGCTGGTGGTTAAGCTGTAATTTACACCATTACCGAGGTAGGGGCCATTTTTATTGCCTAGTAAATTTCAGCTCTGAAATATTTAGACCATATGGCTCAATTTGTGTAATAACCTTAATTTCCAAGCACCCTTCAGCTCCCTTCAGCGCCGGCTGTTGTTGGCGGATGGCAGAGAGGGGCGTGCGTGCGTGCGTGCGGTTTGGATCTGAAGCACTTACGCGCACTAATAAACACAGAAACAGCTTTGCAGAAACACAGATATGGCTTAAAATCTGCATGCAACACAAAACCCTTTACAATGCGCTTTCCATATACTTGCAATGATTCAGTCGCTAACACACAGAAACGTGCACGCATGTATGCATGGCAGCCGCAGATTAATAGGGTGTCAGCTTCTGTTTGGGTGAGGGAGCGTCAGGCGTCGGCCAGATGGTTCTCAGGGATGATGACTGTCAGGGGTCCTGCTCTGATCAATGGGATGTATTAATACAGCACGCAAACACACACTGTTGCACATACACGCGCAAACAATAATGCTTTGCATGCACACGAGCACAGGCCACAATATTGAGACATATGCATGCAGACAATGTAACAAACACACATTTAGACACACACGTATGCCAACGGTCTCCTTCCACCAGTGATCCCAAGGGCCACAGAGGAACATCTGGAGGAGCCGAGGGAGGGAAGAGAGGACAGCGAAGTAAAGGAGGAACCAGAAAGAGGAGGAAGGGTTTGATGACACAAAGAAAGAGAAAAAGATGCCATGAAAGAGAGGAGGAACAGGAAAATGAGAAGGAAAAGAGTGGTTGTGTTTAAGTGGGGTTAAATAGGTTGAAAAAGTAAAAAGATGGCAAAAATGGAGCGAGGAGAATGCAGATAATGGCAAAAAGGTAAAGAATAACAAAGCTGAGAGGGAGAGAGATACTGATGAAGATGAATCATTTATAAAACATCTCGAAATGGCCGAGTTAAAAGACTTAAATACATGACACTAAGTAGAAAAGTAGTAAGAGAGACGAATAAAAGATGAACCAAAAAAAAAGATGAAAAATGATGTAGAGGTTAAAGGTGGAACCCCAAACAACAGTGAGAGCAAAATGAAAAACAAGAATAAATGGGCTACAGAGATCAGATAAGAACTCATGTTTGGACAGTAAGAACGGAAGACTGAAAAATAAATGTTTAATGTGTACTAATCTGTTTATAACTATTTCTGTCCCACTGGAGACCAATGGGCCTTATGGAGACCAAAGCCTCCCCCAACCTCCTTGTTTAGGGTCAGGGGTGAGGTTTAAAGGAAAGGCGTGATTTAAGTTTTGGTTAAGATTACGGTTAGATATACACTAGTAATGATTAGGGTCAATGAAAATGTTTGGTTGAGGCATAAATGCAGATACTAAAATGAAAGAAAGTCCAAACAAAGTCCTAATATGGGTAGAAACACAAACTTGTGCATGTGCGTGCACACGCGTGTGTTTGTGAGTGTGTGTGTGTGTGTGTGTGTGCGCATTCGTGCATGCGTGGTGTGTGTGTGTGTGTGTGCCAGGCAGCTCGTAGGGGTCTAGCAAACAGGCTGCCTGCGTTTCATACCCTCATTCCGTCTGATTGCCAAGACGACCCCATTAATCAGCCAAGCTGGCACAAAGCAGGGTTTCCAGCCCAGTCTAAGATCAACACACACACAAATATACACATACCAAATGGACACACACATATGTTCAAACAATACTTAAAGAGGGGAAATGTTGAGGAATAAAAGGGGGGACACTAAGGGTAAAATGTGAGAGGAAAGGAAGGAGCTGTGACTGTGAGTAAGATCACTGAACTGTGACCTTTGAAATGTCAGAGAAATTGTTGAAACGTCTGTTGAAGATGTGTAGATTTAAAACATACTCTTTTTTTTTTCGGAAACAGCATTATCTCAGAAATGAATGTGATTTCAATAAGAGGATGAAATAAAACCTTGTTAGAAAAATAATTGTCTTAGCAAAACCACCACCAGCAAAATTGTTAAAATCTTTAGTAATTTACTTTTGAAACAAGAGAAGTTCAAGCCCATATTTATCTTGCTACCAGGATCATCAGAAGGGAAAAATACAATCTCCCCCTCTAATAAAAATATTTAGTCATAATATATTTAGTGTGGGAGCTGTAATGCTGCGGGATTAATTTTCTCTTCCAAAGACAGTGGGGAAATTGGAGGAGCTTTTACATACCAGTAGATATAAAATATAAATCTCATAGCCTATTCCAAAAATCTGAAAACAGGTCTGAAATATGTCTTTTGATGTGATAATGGTGAAAATACACGGCTAAATCAACACAGAAATTGTTCAAAAGACACAAAAAAGTCCTTCAGGAAACATGTGGAGTGAGCTGAAAAGAAAAGTTTAAAAGCACGGGTACCAGAAATAGTTTCTCTGTTTTACTTTGCAACAAACATTTTGTGCAAGTTTTCTTCACCTTTTCATTCATCTTTATCAAGTATGCCTGTAAATTTGTGATCTTTATTTTTAAAAACACTTGTTTACTTAACTCAAAAACTCTTTATATTAATTTATCAGTTATTTTAAGACAAAGTCTTCATGAAGAAGAGCTGCTCAGGGCTCAGCTGCTTGGTAACTTTGTTGTTTCTTCTACCTTCTTTGTATAATCTTGGAAAATGGAGTGAATGGTGTTGAAGGCTGCTCTGTGACAAATGACCACCACCAAAATGAGTCTCTGCCATGTCAATGAGGCTCTCTCGCACACACAAACACAGAGTGGCCCATATCAATGAGAAGGTGAAAGGTCTCCATTTACATCTTGTATTAATTATGAGTGACAAGCCAAAGGTCACCGAGGGAGAAGAGGCCACACGTATGGACAGAATATAGATCTATACTTCTACCTCTTGTCCCTCTCAGTCCCTTATCTATCATGGCTGTCTCGACTCCCCTCTTGGTGATTCACTTTTCTTTTTAATCCTCCTCCTTAATTCTCCTCATACCCATTCCTGGTAGCGTTTAATTTTCTAAACATTCCTAACAATTTTCAATTTCAGTAATTTAACTCTTATCTTTATCACATTGTAATACTAGAGTTGTTTTACCAAATTATTTCCATGTCTCATTTGAATTTTTTCATCTGTTTCAAATAAATGTATCGTTTGTTTTCTAATTTCTAGGTAGCCAGATGTTAGCAGAATTATACAGCAGAGTTTCAGGTATTAATACAGATGCACATTGTGTTGAGACATTGCCAACTTTGGTTGCCAAGAAGTACAATGGAGCTGTGCGTAAACCTCGCTGCCAACTCCAACTGAGTGTAGATGTCAGGTGTTAACAAAAATATATGTGCTAAACTGCTCTATGAATATGTCAGGGTGTTTGTAGGTATGTGTGTGCATTTGATTGTTTCTAATTTACTTATTCGCTGTGGTAGAACATGGATCTGAGGTACGGGCCCTGGAGAAAAGCAGGTGATGGGTTGTGTGTCTCTGAGTGTGTCTTCAGACCTCTCGCTGGCAAACAGATGGCAAAAGCACCACAGGTAGAGTCTAAATTTCTTCACATGCATCGCAGATGACAATGACACACAGTCACTTAAACATTATATAATGTGTTCTTGCTGGTTGACTTTTTTGCTTTTCTTATATAGAGTTTATAAAGTTAGTGAAAACAGTGAGCATCTGTATCCACAAGTAAAACCTGATTTATTGCAAACAAAAAAGCAAAACATGGTGTGGTTTTACCTTTACAGTGAGAGCTGTAACAGTAGTTGAGTTGAGAGTTGGATCCTGCTGGTGCTTCATGTAAACCAGTCTGTAATGGGAAATGAGACCATTGGGCTGGTCTGGCTCCCTCCATTTCAAGTGGACTGAATATGCGCCTATAAACACACAAAACATGTGTTACATGGACTAAATGCAAAAATATATAAATGATCAATGATTAAATGGTCAAACAAAACTTACCAGTTGGTCTGACAACAGGGGGCGCCAGTTCTTGTGGTTTTGCCTGCAATGTTTGGGCTAGAGCCCACTGACTCACAAAGGAGCCTTTAGAGTTGTGGGCGCGAACTTTGTACTGGAAGAAGCTGAAGGGTTGCAGGGCGGGACTCGCATCAACAAATTCAAGCGGCCCAGTGGACCAAATGAAAACCAGCAGCTCCTCTTCTGTTCCTAATGGTCGCCTGTGGTGACAAACAACATGACTGTTTATTTTCTCCTGGTTCTTGTCAACTCAGATTTCAAGTTTTAACGCAAAAGCAACTTTTAAGATACTGTGTCTGAGGGTTTATAACATTATGCCTGCATTTATGTCCACTAAACACACATGAACACGCACACACAAAAAAGGTTATGAACACATAATAAGTATGTAATAAGAGATGTGCTCAAAATTCAACCCCCAAAGCTCATAATCAAATATAAAAATGTAACTTATTTTCACCACTTTTATGGACTGTCAAAACAAATCACTATTGCATATTATCAACTTCACACTTCTGACTGTAAAGTAAAGCAGTTTACTTCAAATATGATGTTAAGCTTGTTAGTTTTCTAAAAGGATTTCAGCTTACTTTGATGCCCTTTTAGTGCTTCGAAAATAAACACCCTTGGTTTCTGGGGGGACTGAAATAAGAAATGTAGCATCACGTCTTAAACATTGTGTTCTTGGCTGATGCAAGCATCCCGATACCTTGGTAAGACTGCTGCTCTTTGATTGCGGAGGCTTTCAGGTGTGTGTAACGCACAGAGAAAGAGAGACATTTTCCCGTTTTGCCAAGTCCCTGTCTGCCTGAGTCGCAGGATTCCAGATGTGTCAGAGGGGGCGTGTGTGTGCTGCTATGCTAATGCTTGTTTCCCGAGGACTTAAAGGGCTTAGTCTGGTCTGACCCTGCATACAGATCACACACTCTTTGGTCAACAAGCAGACCACGACCTTCAGCATGCTTTGATATATATCTATGTATACACATCCGGATGCACATTCACACAGACTGGTGAGGAAACTTTTACACAAGGAAACATTATTAAAACTTTATGTATGTGCAGCCAACGAATACAGTGCATGAGTGTTTTCTCATACATATATAGTAGGTAAGCTAAAACACATAAATACTCCAGGATCAATTAAAAACATGGTAAAATAATGTCATTTTAACTTTAGTTTCTTCTTTATGTATGTCACCTGTATATGTGGTAGGAGGTGATGAGTCCGTTGGGTTTTTCTGGAGGCGTCCAGTGAATCTCCAAAATACTTGGTCCAAGTGCTTTTACTGTGGGCGGCTGCAGACCTTCTGGGATTTCCTCTAAAGTATGAATATAAACACCATCTCCGACCCCACAGCCCTCTATTATGAAAAAAAAAGATGAAATGTTATAGCAACACAACTTTCTAAGTTCACTCACATTCCATGAAATAATTTATAGTCTATGACCTCATCTTTGAAAAAAATAAAAATAAAAATAACCCAATGCTACATTATACTTTTACTTGAAAGGATTCCTGACTCGTCAGAGCAAAATGTTCTCTGTTGTTGATATGTAGGGTAACTACTTTGTGAAATACCTTTTATTTTATTGTTCCGTCATAAAAGAGAGATGCTTTTTTACATAAAGATATACTTGCCATTTTGGCAGGCCTGCACTCTTATGTAGTATGTGGTGAAAGGCTCCAGATCAGTCACAGTGAGGTGCAGGTTTTGTCCTGCATGACGACTTATGGCACCGTGACTTCCTGGATTTAACAGGACATTGTAGAAGACGGGCTGGCTGCTGTTCAGCTGAGCTGTGGAGTACGACAGGATGTGATTACCTTCAGCAAGGCTTTTTTTGTTGGGAATTTTTAAATAGCAACAAGCACCAAATAAAACAATTCTGATCGCTTCAGTTCAATAAGAAGTAATCACCCCAAGCATTACTAAATAAACTGCTATGAATATAAAGAAAATCCCCAACAGTCCCATTAAAGCTAACTGAAACAGTTCCATGTAGACTCTTAAAGGAACAAGAGCTGATTTCTTATGAATTTTAAAGCTGATTTAAATGCTCCTTTAAGAACAGTAAATTCAAAAGTTAACAATCTAACTGTGAAGTCATTGAAAGATGGAGGAGCTACTTCCTGTGTCTTGTTCTTAGAAAGATGACAGGAATGATGCATTTACTTTCTGGCTGTGATGGCACTAAACAACATACATCAAGATTACTACGGTACAGTCTTCTATTTTTAACAACACAATAACCATAAAACAGCTGAATTTTGCCATTAATTAATTATTAAGTCTAGTTATAAAGCTATATGTTTCAACAAATAATCCCAGAGTAGCAAGTCAGAGGAATCATTTTGATTAACACATTTAACTCCTTACAACCAGAGTAGTCAGCTACTTCACCATAAACAAAATAAACATATTTGCACAAACTGACTTTAAAAGTGGCTTTACATAAACATGTGTATTCATATGTTCTTATTGTCATATTTTATTCCCTCTAAAGTTTAATTATGTCTGTAATGTATAATATCTGCATGCTGTTAGCCAGAAAAAGTCAACTTTTTTCTTTGTGGACCCAGTCATGGCTATTATAACTGATTTTGATTGTTGTGTTTTTGTCTCTTTCCTCTCAACCCTCATCAAGTTAAGCCACATTTATGTCATCCTTAGGTTTCAGCTAATTGTCTTTTTGGTGGTAGATGGGACGTGGTAAGAACAAGAGTCTACTAGTAAATTTTATAGCACTTCCTGTTTCTCTCTGCTGACAAGCATCTCCACAAAGCTTGAACAACAAAGTACATTTTGCATAAAAAATAAAATCAACAAGTGCCTGTTAATTTCATTTTTCAGCAAATTTGAAAATATCTCGCTTGTAAGAATGTATTTCAGGAATTTTCAACAGGAAAAGCCTTCAAATTATTACAAAGTTTATTTCTACTGGCAGGAGGGTAAAGGTTTATGTCATTTCTGCTTCACAGTGCTAAACTAAAACCCTCAAGTTACATTTTCTGAACTCATCTCATAATCATATTGATATTATATATTGATCAAGCTGAGTACACTTGGCTTTACAATGCAGTCTGGCCTGGGACCAGACAATTTCTCACAAATGTAGAGCGAGCACACACACACACAGACACACGTGCGCACACTGAGACTTTGTTAATATTCTCACTGGAGGTTTTTCCATAATTCAGGCCAACTGTATTGTGATGGGTTATTCAACATTCATGAACTCTAGATATCTCGAGAACGAACTGATTACCAGACAAATGAAAGACTTCAATTATTCACCCCCAACTCACATATGCACACAAGCGCCTTTAACCATACACACACACACACACACACACCTGTGACTTCAGCATATAGGGCTTTTTATATGAAGTAATGCACTTCTATGTAACACACACACACGCACGCACGCACACACACACACAGAAAAGGATTTATAAGATCGAATCCAAACAGCAGTGATAACATCAGAGGTTTTGGTCACAAATATCATGTTTAAATTCTGGTATTTTACAACCATTCATTTTCTTTGCCAATGTCTATTTCATAAACTTGAAACAATTACAAATCTTAGCATATAGTGTGGGATGCTAAAACGCAAGTGTGAAATATTATTGTAAATCCGAGTTACACATATATGCACAGATAACCACAGACATCTTGATGTAAGGATGTATCTAAATTTTAGAACCTGAACATAAATACTTTTAGCAGCCATACGTCAGTGCTTCATGAGTGCATGCGTATGAAGACAAAGTGCATGCATGTACACACACACAGGTAGACACATGGCCAGAAGTGGAGACACACACATACACACACGCAGGAACAAAAGATCAAAACACTCCAGACTCTGGACTCGGGGAGTTAACCAAGCGTGAGAACCCAGCCAATATTTCCTCACCTTTAAAATCAACCCATAATGACGATAGAATAGGCCTGCCTATGGAAATATCTCACAGTGATGCACATGCTCACGCACACACACACATACACAAACGCATACATAAACACAGGCACAAATATACAGAAACAACACACACACAAATGTAAGTGGAGTGTCTTTGCTAGTTGGTCCTTTTAAGCGGTTTCTGAGATGGGAAATCAGCCTAATGAGAGAGTAATAGTCAATGATAGATGGGTTAGGGCAGACAATCACTGCCCCATAAGCATGAGACGGAGCCCCTAGTGCATGCTCCTGTGTGCCAGCGGATCTGTTCAGGTCCGGAGAGGCCAGAAGGTGAATGGAAAACTAGTCAGGTCTTTAGTTCTGCTCTGAGGAAAATTTATCTTGTTTTATTTTTAATAGATTCCTTCATGCCCACAAAGATATAAAACCCCTCCATCAAAATGTAAAGATACTAAAAAGACATCCATTTTTACAATTTACGACAAGAACATTTTTGGAAAAATTTAAGAGCAGGTTGAGCAACAGAGTCTGACCAAAGTGTGAGAAAAAGAGAATGACTCCATGTATCATTCAACCCTTTCAGTTATTGTGTTTGATAAAAGATGGCCACTGACCAGGAGGGGACCAGGTAAGTGATATGGAGTGAGGGCCTGAAACCGTCATGTTGTAGGGCGGTGGGATCCCAGTGGGGCAGGACGCTGGAGTTTGTGTAGCATATTTGTCACTCAAACCTGTGCCACCTGCTGTGCTGGCCTCCAGCTCATACAGGTACCTGAAGAGAAAATTAGATAAAGAGGAGTTGGGAGAAGAATAGAAAGAATATGACAGAAGTGCAAACCTGCAAAGGAAACATTTATCAGAAAATTGCAGAAACTCCTGCACATGTGCCTGGAAGACACAACATCCCCCCTTAGTAATAAATGACTTAAAATTGTTTTTCCCCTAAATGTACATATAAAAAGTGTTGGAGTTGGAATTAAAAAAATAATAAATAAAAGGTTTTTCCTTTTTTTACACAACTCTAACAGGGACGGCAACGAATACAGCTCTGGGAAAAATTAAGAGATCACTGCAAAATGATCATTTCTCTGATTTTACTTTTCATAGGTTTGAGTAAAATGAGTCTATTGTAACTACTGACAACATGTGTCAAAAATTCCTAGCAAAAATTTAGATTTTATTTGTTGAAAATGAGAAATGGTCAAAATAACTAAAGACATGCAGAGCTTTTAGACCTCAGATAATGCAAATAAAACAAGTTCATGTTAATTTAGAAACAACAATACTAATGTTTTAACTCAGGAAGAGTTCGGAAATCAGTATTTTGTGGAATAACCAGGAGGTTTTCAATGGGGCTCAGTGCTGTGGGCTCTTCATGGTTTTTAAAAACTGTATATCTGGTGAAAATTGTCTGCAAAAAATAGGTGTAGAGTTTATATTTCTCTAATCTCACTAACTCTCATGTTTTAGAGAATTTCATTACTATTAAATACTATCTAACAATTTCTAGAGAACATTTAATCACACGTGTCTTGGTGGATGCTAAAGCAGAAACTACGGTTCAGTTTTATTTCCTCTTCACTCTTTGTTTCTGAGGTTCACCTCTTCCTCTCTCTCTCTCTCTCTTGTGACTCGGAGCCTCTCTTGATCCCCTCGTCGCCTCTCTGGCTCATGACATCATAAGATAGATTTCCCTTTTAAGAGCATGTGGCTGCTTGGTGCCGAGTCCTACATTAACTGTGTAAGTGGGCCACCATTTAACATTAAAAGCCTTTAATTTGCTATAAACTCCGGCACACATGCATTAATAGGCGGTGATGTTGGGTTATTGTTCATGTGCCGAGCTTTTTAAACAGGAGGCCATTAGCGCCTCGGCACTGGGTTAGAACGCACTCACGAAAACATATTAAAACTACTCATACGTTACTTTTACACACAAGCACAGGCACACAGAAAAACATAAAAAATACACATCAGTGGGACACATCAACCATGGCGAGGAAAGAGAGAGAGGGATTGTTGGAGGGAGGGGGTGAAGAAGAGATCGAGTGTGATGGAGAGGAAGAATTTTATCATGGCATACGGTTTCAGTGGGAGAATGAAGTTCAACACTTCATCATCGGAAGATATTTACCTAAATGTAAACACCGCCTTGGGATATCAAAAGTAAAATTGTGTGTGTGTGAGAGTGCATATTAGGTAATCAGGGAGTGGAGCATTTGCATCTGTTTGGATGGAAATCCAAGAATGCGTGCGCGCGGGCGTGTGTGCGTGTGTGTGTGTGTGTCTGCGTGCGTCCTGCGGGCCAGCCAGAGGGAATAGGTTAATTCTCTCGTCATCTTAGACACTTCCTGGGCTGCCCAAGCAAAGTGACAGCTAATCAACATTGTCATAAATAATCAATGGCCACTTTGAGCTGTCCCACGCGCGCACACAAAGAAGTGCCACACTGCACACTTGCACGCGCCCACACGAGTCAGCTCGGATAATGGGGCCGGTGCTCCCTGTGTAATTCTTGGCACAGGGCTAAATTGGGAAAAGAAGGGAAAGAGGAAGAGAATGAGGTAAGAGGGAAATGATAGCAGGGAAGGGATGGATAGAGGCCGAGGGGCGGGAGGGGGGATGGGAGGGAAGACAAGTGATGAGAAGCGAAGGGTCCGGACAGGAATGCCTTCTGGCTGACGATGTGGAATTAGGGAAAATTAAACGTCACACACACATACAGTCCTATCGCCTTGCTTCCTTCCTTTTCTTACACTAAAACATGGGAGAGATGGAAGTGGAGTGGGATGTTATCCTAACTTTTCTATTTTGAAGTGGAGAGAATTTGACTCAAGAGCTGAGGAGGAAGGAGAAAAGGCACCATTTCACGCTTCTATAATGAATGCAGAGAATCGATTTTGTAATAAAAAAAGAGAAACAGATTAATAAAGATTAAATGAAAATAAACAGATAAATAAAATCTACGCTCTGCTGCCGTCTGCAAGCAAAACCAAATCTGATTCATGATTTTAATTCGCAGGCAGGATAATGTTTGCATCTGTCATTGGTATGTCAAATATTTGCTCATTAAATGATGCAAACAGACATGCACAGAGCGAAGCCCCGAGAGAGGCGTGGTCAGAGCGATGGCAAAGATTTTAAAACGACGGTGACCTCAACATAAACGTATGCACAAATTAAGATACAGATACTAAAAGTCATCACCGATCCTCCTGCGCACAAACTCGTCATCTGTGTCTATGCTTAACCTGTGCTTTGGGAGGAGTCCAGTGTCGATATATTTCTGGTCCCGGTGGTCTCCGGTGAAAACAGTGCGGCCGTCTCTTATGAGCCTGTACCGGAAGACGTGTCCATTAGGCTGAGACGGCGGATCCCAGTACAGCTCCACCGCAGATGTGTTTATTATCAGGTGTCTTGGGTTTGACCACACACCTGGAGAAAGGCAGAAATTAAGAGGAGAGGGAGAACAAGTCTTTCCACTCCAGTTAATAGTGTCTTTAATTTCTTATGAATGGAATCTTTATTTTGATATAAAAAATAATATTTGAATACACTTTTTAAAAAACATATTTACATATGAAAGGCTTAATAAAATGGGGAGACATTTACAATAAATTTAAAAGCTTCAGAAAAAAATATGTTAAGAACAAAGAACAAAGGGAGAAAATACACCAGAAAGAAACAAACATTTAAACATAAAAAATATGATTTTTAAAATAAAATAATACTCCAAATATTTATAAAGCTTGAGATCTAAACTCTTTATAAAAACAAAAGACACATTTAAGTCACACAGAACATGCAGGTGCACTTAACTTTAGAAAGTGGAGAGAAAATGAAAAGTTTAAAACAGAAGTACAAGTTACATAAATACATAAATGAATATAAAAAGTTAAAGGCCATAAAAATCTAAAATTATTAGAATTAGAAAAATAGGAGGAAAGAGATACAAATACTCAAAAAATTGAGAGATTGTCATTTACATTAAGAAGGAAACAAGGAGAAATGAAGGGAAACAATGAGAAAAATGTACCGGAGAATTAAAAAACGTATCAATTTTTACCACATTAAAATAATAATAATAATAATAATAAGGAAAAAAGGATACATTTTTACAAATGTTCTATTTATGAGAAAAATGTAAACAAATAAAATATCTTCACATCAAATTATGGCCTATTACCATAAAAAAATTCTAAAACGTCAAAGGTGTGTGTCCAGTTTGCAAGCGTGTGTGCGTGTTGTGTGTGTGTGTGTGTGTGTGTGTGTGGGTGCATACCACTGGGTGAGGCTTGCAGAGTGCGTCCTGTGGACGGTTCGCTGGCTGCACATCCCACAGTCGTACAGGCCACCAGAACAAAGCTGTAGTCTGTGTACGGCTGCAAACCTGTAGCACGTGGTCAAGCATAAGCAAAACTGATAAAATCAAAATGAGTAACCCTCATAGGTATATAAGCACACACAAACCTGATCTGAAACATATTTATACAACACCATTTTTCTGCTATTATGTTTAGAGAAACAAGGACAGATACATATATATGTGTATATATATATGAAGAAAAAAATGGGCACAAGGAGAAAAATAAAAAAAACCCCAGAAGGTTTGTCTTGTCTTTCTCTCTTCCTCAGCTCTTTCCATTCTCTCAACGGATGGATCCATATCTGTCGGTGTTAAATTATGCATGCCATAACTCAATAATGAAACAACGTAAAGATGGGCAGCCGTGGAACTGACATGGGATAGGACTGGTCTAACGCTGTAATGTCATCAGCTTTTGATCTATGATAATTATGATACCTCTGTATGCATTTAGGCTACATTGTCCAGACATAATTTATTTATAGGCACCAGCTATACGGACTAAAAAAAAAAAAAGCCACAGAGCGTCTCAAAGGTACTTTAAGTGCAACCACATAAAATCAGCTTTTTTATTTATTTTACAGCTAGAAGTTGCTAAAAATTCAACATAGCGAAAGATCTATTCGTATCGGAAACAACTTTTTTATGCAGATGTATATTTTATGCCTGGCTTTTGATGTTAGGCAGACCTGGGGGGAGGAATGCAAATTCTTAGCGCTGCCACGAGGGTCGACTGGGTATTTTATGGTCATTCACTTAACTGACAACATACAACAGCTTGCAAATCAAATTCAAAGGAGGAATGAAAGAACTCAATTGACATTTCAAAGGGATGACTGCATAATATAGTGTGTTGAATTCTTTATTTCTGCTTTATTTCCTACAATATAGGCACTGAGAAAATGTTTCACACTAATAACGACTTACATCAAAATAAATCTTTATAGAGATGTAGCGAGTGAATTATGATCCTTGAACTCCACCATATATCTTTTCATTTATTAAGTTTTTACTTTGAATGCTCTAAAATTTTATGTCTAATTTTCGTAACAGTAAAAGGAAACCTTTAAAGATGATCATTTAGTTAACGCTTTAAAACTATGATCACCTACAATCACACAATTATTGTGAACGTGTGCAATTGTCTCCAGGTATTAATACTTAGAGGAAAAGTTTGACTCAGCTATTTGATGGAAAAATCCCTCCTGTGTCGATGCCATGCCGAAAAAACAAAACGCATGCAACAACTCATCCAGCACACACACGCACGCACGCACGCACACACACACTAAGTCCAACCCACAGCAAAAGCTTCACTGCATCTTCCTCACGTCTCATTCTGCTGCTCAGCCCGACCTCTGATCAGCCCACGTGTGTGTGTGTATGTGTGTGTGCGTGTGTGCAAATGTGCCAACAACGCTGCTCTGTGTTTGGATTAATAAAGGAAATCTGCCAGCCATACGAAAACACTAAGGTTGAGGCATAAGGCTGTGTTACACTGCTTAACTGTCAAACTAAGTGTGTGTATTAGTGTGTGTGTGTGTGTGTGTGCTCTACCATAGTAAATGTATCTACATAGCAAGTAATGTCATTTGTTCTAACACTGAATGAGGCAGCAAGCCGTCACTCGATGTTCGTGCACCGAAAGTCTCGATGTCGGGGTCACAATGAATCCAAATATTTAACAGACACAAACTGTAACCTTCAAATTGGAATGAAAAAACATAGGTTAAGATTTCTAGTTTGCCAAAATTATAAAATAAAATAGAAATTTTAAGCATAAAAGTGAGTTAGAAATTAAAGTTTACACTTTTGTCAAGATTTGCAAATTATTATTTTTTTATTAATTTGTCTCTGAATCAAAAGGAAGAACAATGATGTGATTACATTAGTTCAAATAATAAAAAATCACTAAAAGAAGTAGAAATATTTCTATTGGTTCAATAGATGAGGGTATCCAGATGCAAACACACAGATAACTTTCAAGATCCTAACAGAGTTCCCAATTGCCTTAAACATTCAACCTAAAGAGGGCAGTGTTGCTCTGCAGGAGAAATGACAACTGTGTGTGTGTGCGTGTGTGTATGCATGCACAGAAACAGAACGTGTGTTTGCATCTGTAAGCTTACAGGCTTGATTATGAAAAGAGAAAAAGCTTTGCTCATTTTAATGGTTGATCACTAGAAAGTAAAAACAAAAAATGGCATAGGCGACTCTAGAAGTAAGAAATTTCAGTGGCATGAAGTGAGACAAGGTTGTCACCGTCATTGTGAGATCTGGACACAGCGGAGACCCGAGTGCGATGGTGTAAAGCATAGCGCCACTGAGACAGAGGCAGTCTGGCAGAGGAAAGAGGAAAAACGTTCTTCCATCTAAGTGAAATGTCAGAGAGGAGCAGGAGAACAAACGAGTGGCAGGACGGGGAAAGGCTGTTCCAGATTTGTTTAAATTAATCCACGTTGGAGTTTAGCTGATCTAAAATGGCATTTTATTGACAAGTTGCCATTTCCTGTTTGTATTAGAGTATAACAGAGAGTGATGGGCAAATATCACCACATCATTCCAGCTACTTGATACGGCGAAAGAAACGAGAGACTCAAAAGAGACAGGAGGAGGAGAACGTGAATAAGTCAAATAAAAAAAAAGTACCAGAGTAAAAACTGTTTACTGAAAAGCATGAAGAACAAAGGGAAGAAATAAAACAGAGAGAGAAGGAGAAAAGAGCTTTGATAACACTTCTCCTGAATAATTAAGAGTTTGACTTCCCGTTGTGGTTTCTTGATGCAGAGACTGTCTGCAACAATGAGTTCAGGTTCAAACTCAGAGAAAACAAAACTGCAACCTGGAGCTGCAACTAGATTACAGCACACACTGAAACTGTTCGTGTAACATTTACACACACACACACGCACACACCCACACACACACACACACACACACACACACACACACACACACACACACACACACACACACACACACACACACACACACACACACACACACACAGATCCAGACAGAAGCTTACACAAACTCATCTATTGTGTAAACATAAAATTATTTCGGGATTTTAAATATTTCATTTAAACTATTTGTTCAGATTGACCTTTATTACAACATACAACCTGAGTGTATAAAAAAATGGATAAAAAAATGGATGAAAATATTTGGATTCAAAGTTGATTCTCTCTCTAAGGGCCTAAATTTTACATACGGGCTCTAATGCAAACATTTGATGCGTCTCTATCTACCTGCGTCTGCAGAATGCTGTGATAAAGTATTTGCCCACCTACAGATTTCCTTTGCCACATCTGAATGTTACAAACTTAATGCCTCTTCCTAAATCTGCCTATAACAACCATCAGTCATTTGTGACAACTAGCAAAGACTCTTTTACATCAACAAGAAGGAAATGATACCCAAACCTCTGAGGAGAACTGTTTTAATTCAGACTGTTCTTGAGCATAAACATCATGCCACAGCAGATCAACTGGATTTTAATGTGAAAACATCACTTTGTTTTGTTTGGTTATTCATAGGTGGACTTGTTGGATCAATGACCAGCGACACAATCCAAGTACTTAAGGCCACAAAGTGATGATCGAATGTTTTCTATGAGGATTTCCTGGCTGAGAGCAGAATTCATGAATCCATCAATTATGGTGAATCATACAGATTCTGAAAACTGTGTAAAACTGAAAAACATTAACAACTCTTTCATTATCGGGAAAGTTGATCATTTTCTGCTAACAGCTGGACGACAAAGTCAATCAGACTAAATGTGTTATTCTGGTCACTTATGGCTGCACTCTCCATGTTGCTTAAAAGGCTTTATTGAAAAGATCTTGACCTAATAAAGCATCTTTAGTTTGTTTTGCAAGAGAACAAACCATATCTTAAAGGGGGTAATATTACAAATATATCAGTTATTTAATCTAAGAAAGTTTCTTTGCATTAGTGTTAGATCACATGCTGTTTTCCATTTCATTTTAACAGAAAAAAATCCCTTTTTTTGTTTTACAGTGCAGGTTACAGACATTATCAAAGCCAACACAATAAAAAAACTGTTTACATGTCTTGATTCTGCTCTGAATGAACTCTAGGTTCATACCAAAGGATCTGGCAATGAATCAGAACAGCTGAGAATCTAAAGTTCAGGATTCCACATAATTTTTGGTATTAAAACCTCCGCCGTCCTTTTTTGAGACGAGTAAATTTGCTCCTGAGGAAGTTTCCAGGGTGAGGCTGGATTCCTCAGTTGTTTAAGTTACTTACACAATTGATGACTTTCCAAATGACAGGCAGAATCAAAGTTACCAATTCTATGTTTTCCTCTTTCTTTTCTCTTGTCTAGATGCCTCAGTCTTTAACCTGAACAACTGAGGGCTATGCTGGAGTTGCATTAATAAATAAAAGAACATACTCAATTCCCTGCTGTTCTGAATTAATAACGAGCCTGCAAAAGACCAATTAAACACATGATTAATGCCATAATCTATATAATTGCAGGCAATATTTCATTGGGAGCTAATGATAGCAATACTTAATATTGATTCACATGGGGTGTTGCTATACAGTAGTGCTTAATTCTCTCTATGAAGTGTCACTTTTTAGAACTGTTAAAAAAGCCATTAGAGTCTGTTTCCTGAGGCAACGTGTGGATAAACAGGAAATGCTGGACACAAATTGCTATTGGGTATTTTTAGGCAATTATTTGTTTTTAGCCAAACACTCCAAATCAGACTGAATCTGTCACACTGTTTCTAATAATTTTGTAAGACAGGAGTGTTTATTGGAGGATTGGTATTTTCAGGAAGGACAAAAAGTTGAAAGATAAGCCTCCATGTGATACAAAAATATTCAATCACGTTGCATCTTTTCTCTGACAGACATTTACCTGATTCAATAAATTTTAACAATGTGCAAATGAGAAATATGACATTTAATATTTTTTACTGCTAAAGCTAATTCGTCTGGTTTCTGTGGTTTGAATGAATGTGTGGAGGAGAACTTTTTGAGCATCTGTCTCTGACAGAGAACCACTGGAGAGACGCAGAGGAAGATGAATAATGGCATATTAAACATTAAGGATGAGGGAATAGCACAGCAATTATTTCTGTTCATATTTCATTGAAAACACTTAGATTCATTCATCAATCTTTTTATCTGTCTTCCTGTTTCCCCTTTGCTCAATCTTGAAATCTACCCTTCACTTCACTTTTTGCTCTCATGTTTGTGTTCTTTCCACCTTTTTCTGATTTTTTACTTTGGTTCCATGAAATCAGCATAGAAATTTAAATGTTCTTGATGTTTCTCAGACTTTAAAACATTTTAAAGCTTTGGTTTTTGGCTGTGTTTTTAGGCATTTTCATCCCATTTTGGTGCCTGAACCTGACAGAAAATCGTACAGTGCGTACTCTTTAAAAAATGGGACAGATGTCCAAAAAGGTGGAAAACAATCGAGATAAATATTCAATCTAGAACTGCTGAGCAGTTCCTGAAAGTCATATCTTACAAAAAGAAAAAAACAGACGGAAAAAGATTAAATAAATCCAGGACCTGCGACAAAACCTCAGAAATGCATCATCCTTCACTTGACCAGGTTTAGTATGTCATATTTTCTCAGCTAATCCTTGAAATTCCCCTTATTGGTCCTAAAAACCTACAAACAATTGATCAAATAATGTTACGTTTGCCTTTTTTTCAAATACGACATTGAAGGAATGGGTACAAAGCGCTTTCTGTGGCCACAGACACCTGTGATTGAACTTTCACATTCTTTAAATGCATTTCTCAACGTCACATGAAAATGTCAGAATTTTAAATCTAGCCAAAATATTTTATTTCAAGAAGAAAATGTTCATTAATCTAAAAAAAAGTTCATGTTTTTATGACCGTGATTCTTGTTATGCCACATGTTTGCTAAAGTTTTTCTCATATGTCTGCAACATTTTTAAAATAACACATTAATTATGATTTTGAATAAAAGTGTTGATATTGTGTTTGTAACTTTAAATGTAGAAGGAACCCATATCATGCGATAACAAGCGGTCTAAATGGATAGACAGTTGATTTTTTTTTGGCCTTTCTAAGCCTAAATAATAATACAAAATTAAAAGAGCATATATTTAATTGTGATGTAATTTTTATGTTACCCTAATCTGACCTCTGATTGGTAGCTCACCGTCCGATGAGGCCAAATACTCAGAGGTTGATGAGACGTTCAGGATCCTGGTAAAACCAGACATGTTTTGGTAAAAAAAATAATCTAGGAAACAATCCGAAAGTCTTACCAGCTGAGTCAGAACTACATTAATAAATGTTTTTGTTTCCTTTATAAGTTAAATTAGGTTTGTCTATGTTTGGGTGAAGCTTTGTGAAGTTTCACATTGTCCTCCATCTCCTCTGGGTGTGTGTTCAGAGTCTTTTTAAGCATAAAGCCCAGTTCTGAATCAGATATTTGAAGCCCAGAGCAAGAAGAGACCAGGACTGCTGGTCTGTCTCAGTTACAACAAAACCAAAGTGAGACCAGAGAGTCGACTGCAGCCAGACAGAGATGGGAAAAAACATCTGAGCAGAAACACAATTTGTTTCATTAAAAGTAAACAACACGTCTGATCCAGGGAGGCACGCTCTTCTGTTCTGTTAAAATATCATTAAACCTAGTTTGTAGTCTGCAACCCTCCCACAGATCAACATAAATTAGATCAAAATTGGGCCATAAAGTTTGTTATGGTTTAATGCTTAATACTCTTGACATTGACCTCAGTAGTACTTTGGAGAGGAGAAACTGTGCTGCATCTTTTTTTTTTTAGATTTGTTTGTGAGTTTCTTTACCTTAAAGCAGATTGTATGTTGCTTCATAATGCATTTGATTATTTAATTATTAGTTCAGAATGATTTTTCTCTAATAATTAACTGAAGTGTTTCTCTTTTAATTCAACTTCAATTCAGTTTATTTATGTAGCATCAATTCATAACAGATGATGTTTGAAGGACTAAATCAATTGCACAATTACTAAGATTGGCAACAGTAGACCGTCGCTTTTATTGAGTTGTTGACTGTGCAGCAGCGTTTAAACTGAGAATGCATGCAGCGACAGTGGAAAGAAAAACTCCCCTTTAGCAGGAAGAAACTTCCACCAGAACCTGGTTCCATGAGTACTTTCTATGTTCAAGAAAGTAAAATGTTCATGACAGCAGCTTCATTCAGTTTTCAAGTCTTTAGGATGAAAGAAAGTAAATACTGTAGCATCATTTGCAGTAAAAAGCTCAGCCGATGTCTATGTCTAGAAGAGGCATTACCAACTGTATTGTTTGTAGATTAGTGTATATAGTGTTTATATAAAAATATATAAATATATTTCTTAAATTACAAGTGAAGGTGAAGAATTCATCCTTCTGAATTTGAGGTAATGAAACGGATTATTTCTGGTAAATTATGAGGCTGACTGCTTTCTAAAAATAACTTAATTTGCTATAACCTGAAAGATCCTCTTTGAACTGGTTCTTTGCTAAAATGCTTTCTATAAATATATTGGTTCTTCCCTTTTATTGAGAGCTTGTGGATCTTTTTGTATCTGACTGATTCCAAATACAAATCTGATAGTAAACAGTCTTTCCATATCAAAAAGGGACAATGACTTTATTTCAGCACAGCTAACAGTAAATTTAAGCACATTAAAATAATAAAATATTCTTAAAAGAAGTGTACGCTGTGAAATGGAGCTGCAAAGCAGACAAGTAGAAAGAGAAGACATAAGAAGGGAAGAAAGACGCCCCAGAAGTGTTTCTGGCTTAATTTCATGGCTTTCCAGTGTCTCACTGGGGTATATGAACAATTCACACACACACACGCACACGCGCACACGCACACACACACACACACGCACACACACACACACAAACACACACACACACACGTGTTGGTTGCTTACACTGGTACTTGGGGTTGGTACAGTGTTGCAGCAGCACATTACCATCTATTTGGCATTGTTTGCTTTGCCTCATGCCTGCACATACAGACACATGCTCACAACCCCTGACCATACAAGCCAACCACAGACACCATGGGAATAGTCAGTGGGCTACTGGCAGAGCTGATACCTGGTCTGAATCCAAGACGGAGCAGAATAAAAAGCTGTGAAGCAGGTGAAGGCCTCTGACTTAAAAATCTAATCATGTTTTGAAAATTAAAATAAAAAAGTGGAGGAAAACCAAATCAGATTCGTAGAACTGAGCATTTTAGATTGAGTCTCATCTGAATAAGATGACCCCGAGAGAGGCAGGATTTATTTACTTTGAATTGTTAAATCACAGTTACATTGACTTCCATAGACTTCCAATCTTTTGAAGATTATAGATTGAGTATAGAACCTCGCAAACAGTATTAAATTAAAAAGGGAAAGAAGGAAAAATGAGCAGATCAGGAGAAGAGCAAGCAGAACAAGTGTGACAATGTGAAGGAAAAGAAAGAAATCCAAAGAAAAAAGTGCAAGGAAGACAAACAAAACAACAAAAATAATTAAAAACAAATACACTAAAAGAAACATTAAGGAAGAAATAGAGGTGGAGAAAAGAGTAAACTGGGAAAAAGTTAAGGAAAAAAGTAAAATAAAAAAAACCCCACAGCACCAGCGGTGTGATTCATGTCTTACCTATTACAGTATAATTTCTAAGTCCACCAGTGTGTGTGAATATGGTTCCGACACCGGTCTGATTCAGGTGGTACCTCTGGATGACTCCCTTTGGATGGGAAGGAACAGACCAGCTCACATGGAGAGAGGAGGAGCTAATCGCTTTTACCACTGGAGGCTTTACATCCTCTGGAACCCCCTGAGCCGTCACTGCCACCACCTGACGCCCAAAACACACAAGAAGAAACAAATAATTACACAAAGACCTGCTGGCAGTAGCTAAAAAGAAAACAACAGTCCTAAAAATGTACAGAGTACACAAAAAGAAAAGCAGATTATAACACAGTATAGGAAATGGATCTTAATTAAACAACAGAGCAAGAGATTCCTGACAAAGCATGGAATCACAACTTTAGAGAAAAGTTTTACTTTGGGAAAAAACTGGATTTAGGGTTAAGCAAAATACAGTGATTCATTAGAAAGAGTCCATCATTTACCTGTAGAAATAAAGAGAAAGAGCTTGTTCGTTTCAATTTCCCAATAAAAACAAAAATTTGAACCCACTTTGCTCCACAGAAAAATGTTCATAAGAAATTATTTAATCTTCTTTTGATTGATGGAATAAGAAAATGTGTTAAAATCTTTCAGAAACACAGATGCTTTGGCAGCATAAATGTTTAAACAAAAAGACTGACTTTTCATTAGGAAAAATTTTTTCACAGTACGTTGCAAGAAATTTGATATTGTTCATCCCCATAAACAGTAACTTGTTCAGAAAAATAATAATGTACTAAAATTAAAAGCTTGGCAGTAGTTTTATAAAATGAAAGATTATTAAATACCTGTTTGCATACTAAATAAATGCACAGTTACATATTATTTCTGCAACTATATACATAAAAAAGAGAATGAATAAGTAACTTTAGTTCTTGTTTACAAAGTGCTGTTGCTTAGTGTCATGACGAGAGTGAAGATCCTATTGTCGATTCCTGGTGTTGTGTCTGCAGGACTGGGCGGATGGTGGTAAATGCGGAGATCTCAGGATCACAGGGCAATCTGCTGCTAAAGGCAACAGGGATATCCTGCCTTAATAGACTGTCACTAGCACTTCCACCAGCTGTCCCACACAATGCTATGCAATTAGATCGCTGCTACAGCAACTAAGGAGACATACAAGCGCGCACACAAAGATAAACACACACAGGTATGTGTGAGTATATGCATTCAAGTACAGAGACGAAGAAGAGGAGGAAACAGCAAAGGTGGAAGAGCAGACAGAGGTAAGGAAGACGGAGGGAGGAATGGGATCATTCAGGAACGTTTCAGTGTGCCAAAAGTTGAAATGTCAGTCAAGGCTTAGTTCAAATGTAACAGCGCACCTTGAAATACAGAAATAAAGCTCATTCACCTTTGCAGTGATTAGAAGAACATAATTCTTAACGACAACAAAATTAGGGAATACTGACAGGCATGCAGATTTTATCCCTTCAATCCCACTTTTAGTCTTAATCCTGATATTCATTTGGCAACGTCACTGCAATGTCCTCCGCAAAGTATTCAAATGCAACATGTTGAAGTCAAAGTTCATTCTTTGAAGCAAGCATAAAACGTTTTATTTTTCATATTTTAAAAGAAATGAGAACAATGTAATGCTTTGATGTATTGCAACATATTTTATTTCATATTATCATCAATTCTCTTTCAAAAATCATATAAATTGAGTCAAGAGTGCAGAGTTTATCCTTTAAAGATTTATTATATGAACAAAAACAGAATCAGAATTTGGTGTTCTAGTTGTCTACTTTCTTAATTAGCCCAAAATACCTCTGTATGTTGACATTTAAATAGCTTTCAATATATTTTCATCTCCTAAATATTTATGTATCAATTTGTGACATAATTCAAAAACATAAAGTTTCTATGCTATATTAAAGTCACACTGTATCAACATTTAGTTTCAATCATGTATTTTTTGCATTGAAAATTTCAGAGGAGAATCAATAATGAAGTATGGATTTTCAATAGCGGCATTTTTAACCATTTTCTGCAATTATTATTAACACGAACATCATCTATTGCAGTCTGTATTCCAATGGTTTAACGCTTTTTTTATTTTGTCACTGCAATTTAATGTTTCTTACTTGTTTATTGTTTTTATTTTCACTTTTCTCTTGCTTTTATTCTGGACTGTGAAATACAATTAAACTCACTTTATCTGAATGAGTCTTAAAGCTGTAGTCCTCTTGAACTGAATTACTGAAACAAAAATTACCAGGTCTAGAGTTCTGGGTGGATAATTGTTTGATCTGAACCAACCTAGACAGTCAGATTCCATGTTTTGAAAGGTGTATATAATTTAAAATGCTAAATGTTTGTGTGGAGGAAGATATGAACACTCAAACACAAAGGGACTGTGAGTCGGAGATAAAACGAACTGAGTGGCAGTTGTGAAAGTAAAGCAGCTGCTTAGATAGTGTGATGGTGTTGAAGATGAAAGGGGTTAAGAAAGTAAGGAGATAAGTGTAAAGAGAACCTGGGAACTGTGACTCTTAGATCAGGCGAACGACAGGAGACAAATGGCAGCGAGAACAGGGCAAAAGGATTGTGAGACACAGAAGGACCAATCGCTCTTCCTCGCGCTCTAAGTGACCAACCGTATTAGATCAGCACCTTCTGTTGTCACAGTAGGTGTGTGCTTGTGAGTGTCTGTGTTTGTTCCCGGGCAGGTGTGAGTGTGTGTGTGTTTTTTGTGTATGAGGGAGCTGATGCCAGGTAATTGCAGTGGTGTATTAGGTTAGTTCAAGTTATCCCATAATTGGGACTGTTTGGCCAATTTTCACCGTTGTACAAACTAATCCAACTCACTCCTCTTCCATCCACTGCAGGGAGAGTGTGTGAGCTTGTTTGTGTGACCATATGTCTGTGAGGGAGACGGAGGGGAAAAGTTGATTGCAGAGAGTTTGGAGTATTAACATGAATGCACACACGGCTAAAGTTTTCCACCAGCACAAAAAAAAGTAAAAAATAAAATAAAAAAAAATATTTGTATATGGGAAAATATTTCAAAGAAGTCTGAGATTTCCTTTCCAGACAGGTTCAGTTGGACCCCACAGATATCAACCATCCTATCGTAACTTATTAACAAATCACCTTGGATATATTAGTTGGACCTTTCTGTATAAAATACCTAAACATCTTTTAGTAGGAAGTCAGAAAAGTAGCGAGATATGACTTAATTGTATAGTGCCAATTCACCACAAATGATTTAAAGTTAAATTTTTCATTCAAATTAGTAAAAAGCTTCTCATCAAGTCAATTATTTCAAGTCAGCGACTTGTAAACAAACATAGCGACAATAGACAAATTAGCATAAGCTAATTATATTTCAGAGATTAATTTCACTGAATTTTATGTATTTGTAACATAAGCAGTTTATAGCTGCAACTTTAGCTACAGTTTTTATGTGTGGCAGCATTTTATTGTTTTTCCAACTGGGAAGAGGGAAATATGACCTACAAGAACAAAGGGGGAACACAGGAGTCTGAATGCTGGATTCCTGACACATCCAACTCTGTTATTGAGTCTTCTTTTTCTGACATGAACATGTACAAAAAGGCAAAACGAATAGCACAGTAAATTTGTGATTTTTAGGATTTTATCCACAGCACTTTAGAGTCATTACTTAAAACTTGTATACTGTATGTGCAAAGGCTAAGAATGATCTGCAAACTCTTAGAAACTTTAATTATCCTGTTTGACTTCATCCAGGAGCTTTATGTCACAAATAAAGCTCATGTTTCCCAGAGAGCCACTGAGAGGCAGAGTAAGAAACAAAATGAAAAAACATCAGAAATTCTTTTTAAAATCCTTATTTTTCTTAATCGTTTAAGAGTTTATGTCTGATCCTTCAAACACGTGATCCTCAGTAATACATAATGCATTTTCTCTCTCCAGAAAAAAAGATTAAGCACAAGGTTTGTTATTTTGTTCCGTTAATTTTGACAGCGAACTGAACCACCATTGTTTTGCCCCCTCACTGTTTGGTAATTTTCCTTTCATTTTTTGGTTACACATTTGGTACATTCAACCATAATTTTTACAGAATTGTGAAAGACACTACACAGTGCTTAGCAGCGATAAGCCAATGAAATTAATTGTTGCGGCGATA
Source organism: Poeciliopsis turneri (assembly GCA_922788865.1). NCBI lineage: Eukaryota > Metazoa > Chordata > Actinopteri > Cyprinodontiformes > Poeciliidae > Poeciliopsis > Poeciliopsis turneri. The sequence goes on from CAKLNU010000038.1 coordinate 2,669,945, forward strand.
TCAGCTCAGCTAGAGCGAGAGCGATAGCAAGGGAGAATACTTTCTGGATGTATTATGTCCATTATCACAAACATCGGCAAGACTCAGCAAATCCAGAGTCCTGCATGGAAAGGGAGAGCAAAAATAAGGCTAAAACAATTTGTTTCTGCAGATGAACATCATGGAGTAACAGTGGAAATGTAACAGGTGAGGCAGACGGAGAAAATGCCAAATTATAATTAGGGATATAAAACTGAGCACTAGAAGCACGATGTGAACAGTTTCATAACTCAGTATTTAGCTTCAGCTTGGGTTTGAAAAAAAGACTTCAAATTATTGTATAACATGACATCTACTTCTTTTGACAACTAAAAGTTTCAAGCTTTCAGAGTATATTAAGTCAATAAATCTAACAAATCATTATTATATCAAGCTGTCTGTTTATTGTGACACATTACACTCAAACATTTTAATCCTGTCAAAATAAAACTTCTGTAAATTTTACGCCACACAAACATCAGGATTTTGTTTGATGTTGACCAGCAATAAAAATGTCCAAAGCGAGGAAAGTTTTCTGAAGCCGTATGTATCCATTAAGCATGTTTTTGTTTTTGGTGTCATTTCATTGCCTATTAATTTGTTGGTTTAAAATAAACTGCACTTGGACCGTCTTTAAAGATTTGATAAATATGTTTGTCTTACCTTTGTGCTGTCGGTACAACCGGCCTGGTTACAGGCCTTCAGCTGGTAGACAAACTCCTGAAAAGGCCCGATCCCTCCCACATCGGTAAAAGTATTTTCATCTCCACGGTAACGCTCTTGTCCATCTCGCAGCACAACATAATGGGTTATAATACCTAAAATAAACCGGAGAAAGGTCTTTTCAGGATTTGAGTCCACTCACAACTAAACTCAGGAGCAGACAAAGAGGAGGCTTTGTAACACATCACCACAACTCTTTTAAGAAGAGAAAATTAAACAAACATGCACACTCACCGTTAGGTCTGGCTGGAGCTTGCCATTGCAGCTGGACGATGTCATTTCGTTCGCCCAGCCGACTCCAGCGGGGCGGGGCCAATCCCCATGGTTCGTCTTCACTTGTTGTGACTGTCGTAACGTCAGTGGAGCCTGGGCCGAAGCTGTTCCAGCCCCTCACGCGATACTCATAGGTTGTAAAAGGCTCCAGATCACTGTCTACATCAAGAAAGGCAACATAATGGAAAATAAATCTGTTTTTTCCAAAGAAAACATTTTGTATTTGTGGTTGAGACCTCTCACATTCATTCAAACCTGGCACTAACATCTCTCAGACATCCCTTGAATCAGGATGGCGTGTTGGACGCACTCAAAAAGGTTTTGAGGTTGGCTTATCTTTTTCTGTTCTCTGCATTTTGCTGCTGCTTTGCATCATTTACAGCTCTTACCTCTGTACTGGACTCATTTTCTGAAGCAAACTTCTATAAATACATACAGAAATTACCACAGTAACCATGTCAAGCACATAGGAACAACTTGGAACTATTATTTATGTCGCATGCCTCATTCCCTTTGACACAAACACAGCAGATCCACAAATTAAGTCAACTTTTGTCAGACAAAAGACAAGTAACTTTTTAATAATTAGTTTAACTAACAAAGAACTGAAGGTCCTCAAAACTTTAAGAACTATGTTAAACTGAAAAATCATATCAGAATGATCTTTCTAAATCAATAAGTGAGATGTAAAACACAGTGCACTTAGCTAACTAATTCATTTGCAGATAAATGTAATATAAATGTTTCAAAATACAACGAAAGGAGCAAAAATCTATCGTTTCAGAAGACCGGGTGGAGTAAGTGAAAAAAAAACTTCAGGGGATTTTCAACCTCATCCTTTTCTTAGAATGTATGAACCTTTAATGACACGCAAAGGAAAGGTTTATGTCCACAACATCAGTTTAAAGATTAATCTTTCAAGCTGTTTACTATTATACTGCAAACTGTAAGATGTAACACAAATATGCACTGCCACTGGTGCAAAGTTGTAAACATGTGGCCATGGCGGCAGTCCCCTGACGCTCAGATTGTTACAACCCTTCTGGTGATGAGGTGTTACGCTAGAGGAACATATATACATACAAATGCACTTGCACACATACATGGGCATTGCTTTTAGTAGTGCAAAGGGACTGCTGCTGTAAATGGCTCTGCTTAAATGGCCAGTCTGGGGCTCTTGTCTTTACTGCTGTCATAACTTAAGTAGCAAAACACAGAGGGACACAAATGCAAATACACATCAAACATCTTTGTTCCCCAAAAAAGATCCCGGTGCTTTGTCTGATTATTAACTTTTATGAATATAGGTTGTTTGTTGACAAAGTGGTACATTTTTATGGCTCTAACTGTAAATACAAAGCTGTTGGGGTTTGATCTTTGTATATTATGATGCTCTGTGTTTAAGTGTGCATGCGTGCGTTTGCGTGCGCATGAGAAACATCTGGTGTATGGTGGGTGGCGACAGCTTTATGTGCCTCTGCCCAGATGGTGTCACAGCATCGCCCTGAAACTCTTATCCTAACCGCTCTACGCCACACACACAAAGTAATCACAGCACATACATGGACCTACAGACATTCTAACTGAATTAAAACACATGTGAAATATGTGAAATCATTGCTACTGAACCAAATATGCTATAAATACTCTTGATCACCTTTAATACTGAACAAGAAGTCTGCGATACCCAAGTAAACAGTGTGTGGCTGGAGCAAAAATGAAGACACAATCATCCACAGACAGACACATAAACTTACTCCCTTTGGGCTAATAAACCGCAGATCATTTTGAAACAGCATCTAAATGCCCATCTTGCTTTAATTACATACAAGTCTACAGCTCAGAGAGGATTAGCCGCTAACAGTGATTACCTTACACTGCAACAGCTGTTTTAAGCATAGCATGGTATGTGTGTGATTCTGCAGGGGTGACGACCTCTCTGTACAGTCACCGGACTTATGCAGGCTCCTAATGTAACTGAGATCTGCTCTTTTCATATATAAATTCTGCATTAGTTGTGCAACAATCTTACAAAGCAATTACAGATGAAGTTTTTTTTTTGGGGGTATGTCAGTTACAGGAAAAAAAAATCAATAAAAGAAATCAAGACACTGACAAATCTCCATCCTAAAGCTCAATCAGATCAATGGGGAGCCTCTGAAAACATCAGTTTTTATTTTTACTTCTGCTCAATTTGAATTGGGTGGGTTCTATTTTAACGCAGGAATATATTTTGTTCTGAATTATTTGACAGTCGCTCTGACAGTATGTTTGTATACTGTGAAGCATACCAACACTTTACTTTGATTAAATACATTTAGATGTTTGAAGGATTTCTCAAACATGCATGAATGAGTCAAAATAATGCATTTGATGAAGAAATTACATCATAACATGATATGCAGCTCAAAAAAGTCAATTTTGGATCATTATGTTCCTTTAACCTATTGTCTATGAAGATAAGGAAATATCTAGAAAAATTTATTTATGAAGCTTTTAAAAATGGGGTAAAGGTGGTATAACGCTAGCTTCCTCTCTCCTAATTGGTCTGATTTAGCTGCGTGCACCAAACCTTATTTTGTAAATTTCACAGCTTTTGAATGGCTTAATTGTTTTTCCTTTGTTAGATATTGTAATGAAACTCTAGGCTTTAATCCAACTGAAAACATAAAACAGGACTTGAAACTAAAGTTCACAGAACCTCTACGTCCAATCAGACTGAAATTGAAATATTTTGCAAAGAATTGATTAAAATCCAATCCAGCCATTAAAGACAAACCCTAAAACGCTTCCAGCTGTAATGTGGTGAAAACACTGTGACAAAATGTATTTATTTACCTGTAAATGTGAGAACACTGGCCTCTCCGCTGTACACCACCTCCTCATGTGACGAGCACAGAGTTCCTCCTGACTCTGAGTTCTCAGTATTTGTGTGACTGTTTCTGTCAGCTATTTTGTTAGGATTTCCACTTCTGCTTGTATGAGGTGGCAGGACAGTAGAGAGGGTTTCCAGCATGCTGCTGATGAATGGCGGTTGTGTCACGGATTGTGTGTCGGAGTGTGGGTGTACAGTCAGGACCCAAGTGCAGGCAGTCAGAGATGGATCAAGGTCACAGGAGCCACAGTAAGATGTAGCAGCAGCAGCCACAGGACACACAACTCCATGCAAACACTGGGACTGCACAAAGGAGGAAAAGAGACAGCGCAATAAGAGAAGAGTTTCTCAGCATCAGTAAAACTACAGAGCATCTTTCATATTCAAATATATATATTTTAGAGTTTAAAGCAGCTTTTTTTCTTAAAATGAGGAATGCAAATCTAGTGCATGTCTTTTTACGTGTGTGTGCTTTACATGCACCGTAATGACATCATTAGGGCTAATGAGTGCTCCCAGTCTTTGTCTGAGTGTGTGCATGCATGTGTGTGCGTGTGTGTGTATGTGTGCCTGCGTGAACCATCACATGCTGACTTAGGAACACACAAACACCACATGACCCGAGGTGATAAATGGTGGATGGCACATTCAACGACTCCTGATGTGACAATAAGGACGAGTGGATGGTGGAAACTAATTCTATCTGTCCACATGTCCACTTAGCTGACAGAGACAGGTATCAGTCATTTCCTTCACTTACTGTCAGAGGGTCAGTGTTTGTTGTTTTCTTTAGCAGAGCAATCAAATTAAAAATAAAACAGTTTGTCGTTGCACAGTCTTGCAGAAGAGATGAGTGGAAAGTGACAACAACCACAACTTGAAACGTACCGGTATCAGCAGCCCGGCCGTGGCTTGATCAGCACAAACGTGCCGTTGGGGGTCAAAACCAATCCCATTACAGCATTTTTCGTCCAGATGTATGACCTTTGACCCACAACACTGCAGCTTCACAGTGGCATTTCCAGAAGGGTGAATTGTGGGATATCCGTCGATGTCCACACAGCAAAGTGAGGTTGAAGAGTTTATATACTCTTTTCCACAGCAGATGAAACCTAAAGACAAGAAATAAGCTTGGTGTCATTGTTGCATTGCATCCATACCTTAGCATGGCAGGTCACATGGGACTTCTACTTAAAAACAAATACACAGACAGGCAACGTCTTTATGCCCTGGCCAAATGAGACCAAAGCTGACCACTTTGGATCCCATTAAACACAATGATTTACAGGTAAAGAAGTCTTAAAATCCTAAAGCAACAGTGAAGTTTGGAGGTGGGAAAATCATGGTGTGGGGTTGTTTTTCAGGTCACCATGCTGGAGGACTGAACAAATACACATCCTGGATACAAAAAACTGCCGTCATCTACCAGGATGAAGAAGATGAAACAAAAACGAATGTTTTCATGTGAAAATTATTCCTAACACTCAAAAACTTTCAGTTTCAGAGAAAAAAGCTGTGAGAATAGGTCAACCAATAACCGAAAGGTCAAGATAATTTTACTGATCCCCTCATCACCAGCAAAGGCTTTTGTATGGAACAAATTTCAGTAAGTGCGTCATTCTGTTTTATTACTCATAACTTAATTATGTGGTGGACTACAATAATAAAACAAAACAAAAAGAAAAGCTTGAGAAAATACACAATGAATTCAGAAAGCTCTGGAATTACACACCTGTTTAAAAGACGAGATTTTTTACAATCTCTCTCTTCAAAAAGAGAGATATTAGCTCTCGGTGTAGCTGCCTCCATCATCTCAGCATTTGGGTCCTCAACAACCTCATTAAATGACAACATTATGTTGTTGATCCTCTGCATTCCTCCCTGCATTTCTTACACTCTGCTCTTCATCTGATTTGCTCAGGAACAGTATTTAAGTTGAGCTGAATATTTTTCCTTATCATGCTTATATACATCCACCTTTCCAATTCTCTCCTCGGAACCAAGCATATCTCTCTTCCTCTGGTGTATTCACGGGCTCAGCAGCAATATTCAGGCACCACTGTTGGAAACGTGTAAAGGAAGAGGAAGTGTGTTTGTCGGAGAACTGCCATCTCTGACAGTGATAGGTGATGTCTGTCTGCCACTGCATCACCTTCAGCAGCAAGGTGACATTTAAAATACATGCTATTCCTCTATTTGTGCATGTTTTGCCTTGGAATATCAAATTTCAAGGATGTGTTTTTTAACATTCTCCAGATATTGACTTTGCAGATTCAACTGCCTTGAGTTATGTATGGCTGGCAATACTGGAACTGCTGAAGAGGCTGAACATTCAAGTTAACGATTATTGTTGGGAAACACCGAAGCGTCATTTTTAAAGAAATGTCAATGTGAGTGGCGAATTATTGAAATCTTTTTAGAACATTAATTTGACTTACATTTTTTGAATTTCAGCTGAAAGTAAAGCAAATTTATGGGAAATAAAAGCTTCATTGAAATGCTTTTCTTATGTACCTTTGCACCTTTTAAACCAATTTAAACATTTAGTCTTCTTAGTTCCCAACTAACATAATCTAAATAAAATAAAAATAAAAGTTGAGTTGTTCAGGTAGATTTTTTTTCAGACATGTAGTCATTTGCATTGAAAAGCTAATAAAATGGAAATTATTAAAGCTATGTAAGGTAATTTCAATAAAAAATTGAACATGTGGCATAAGCTTGACATTTCTAACAATAAGCAAATTATGTACAGTTGAGTTCATTCAACTGAAATATATTTCAGACAAGAAATGGAGCAAATCACAAAAACATTATAAGACATGGGACCCAAAACCAGCTAAAGCACATCCTGCCTGGCAAAGACCTTCCTTACACATAATCTGTAATTATGCTGAAAGAAGATTTTTACCTGCAGATAGGAAGATATGACTAATGCCATAATATTAAAATGGGCAACAGAAAACCAAATGTTACTGTCATGAATTATTTTGTGTAGTTGCTCCATGCTGGGCCCTGCTAGATGCCACCTGGGGGGGCGGCCCACGATGGCCATCCTTAAATCCACCACTGCTTCCAGGCTTTGGTTGTGCATTCAATTAAGGTTATAATATACTGTGTTAGAGTCAGCAGCTCCCTGCTGCAATCCTACATTAGAAATACAAATGAGAGTAGAAGAGTTACTCTAAAAATGTGCTGTGACGATGGAAAATAAAAGTGTTTATTGTAAACTTGAGTCATCTGTCTTTACAGAACAATTTATGTGTTGCTTAGATGAAGAAAACAGAGATATGCTAAAAACTCATTTAGGACCATTTAACAAGAAAATATATCCTTCCTGGTGGCATCATCTACCCCTAGCTGTGTTGGCTATTTTATTTAATAACAGACATTAAACTCTAAGTCATAGCTCTATATCATGGCCCTGTAATGGGGCTGCAGCTAGTTATGAAGTGATAAATAACTTATTGTTTCACGCTCTAATCAGCATTCACACTTCACGCACATTAAATGCTGTTAATTTAAGCAATCATTCCACTTAAAGGCCAAAAGTTGAGAATGGCACATATTTTATTCTGCGCTGTTGCAGAGCGTTATATGCTCAACACATCCATCACTGGCTCCATATGACAGGGAGCCGCATGTGTGTGTGATTGTGTGACATAAAGGCAGCCTGACGGCTACTAACTCACTTAGCAGCGGCAGATGTTGCGGAGCGGAGCGGGGTCTTGGTGGCCAATTCCCTCTGCGCCTTACTTCAGCTTCAATGATGCGCAAATAAACAGCTCAACACTTTTCTAAAATAGCTTTCCTTTACTCATCCCTTGTCCTCCTGCCAGTCTTATCTCTATTCCTGTGTTTAAACATAAAGCATAAAACAACTAACGTGTTTTAATGTAAGCTGCGCCAAGCCAGTGGTTTCCCTCTGTAGCTGACAAGACCTGGACCCGAGCTCTTAATGGTGATTGTTTTTAAGTTTCTGCATTCCTCTCCATCTTCAGTTACTTTTGGTGCCGTTTCCTCTGACACTATCTGGTCTCCATCTTTGTTATAAAATTATTTTCTTTTAAAACTAAGTGCAGCTTGCAGCTCCCTAGGCAACTTTTTTGCAGAAAAGAGCCCTCACTTCATCTATTGCTTGAGTTTGAACTGTTTTTGCTTTTTGCAACTTTTTCTCTTGGCAACATCTTGAGGATTTTCTCCTGTCACAAACTTTGTTTCCGCATTTGCTTTTTTTCTGTCTCTCTGCAACTTTACAGTTCAGTCTGATGTTTGTTTACAGTACTGCAGCTTTCGTTATTATTGCATTATCGTCCATTCAGCAGAAATCCAATCCCTGTCTTTGTAAGCGTTATCTGACATGCCTGAACATTTGTGTTAACATTCTGTAACACACACACATACACAGATTTTTTTCTCCACCTCTCCATAAGCTGTGTTTTTTCAATGATTGTCTATGCGTAGGCAACATTTTATTACACACCTCTTGTTTTCTCTTTTGCATCACTGAAAGCTTCAGCCCTAATCTTCAGATTTACGCAGGATTTGCATACATTCGTTAATAGCGTCGGGAGCGCAGCGTCAACACAAGGTGCTTAGACAATGTGAATTATTATTAGGGTTTCAGTCATTTCACTTAATGATAAGTCAATATTTAGACCCGCCAATGAACTAAAGATAAAAATGTGTGTTGTGGATTAGTAAATCCGAGCTCTCTAGGAGACCAAAGCCCCTCCACAACTTTAAACAAACCAAACACTTTTAAATACCTGCATATATTACAAGGGGTGTGGAACCAAGTGCACAGCAAGTACATGCATTCAGAGCATTTCATTAAGCCTTGCAGACCCTCTGCTTGTTTTACAAATGTGCATCGTTTGTAGACTTCAACGAGAAAGCACACCAAAAGGCGTTGTTCTCAATAACACTTAAAAATTCATTTTATTTCTATTCTCCCATACATGCATGCTGCTTGGAAAGGGTGTCTGTGTGTGCACATGCTTGCACTTTGTGCTCCTCAGAGGCCTGACTACATGTCATGTCAAGAGATAAAATCAGAGAGGATTGACTTTCTCACACAACGCACAGAGTTCCCCTGTGAACACACACATATGGACGAGGAGGCAGCAATCACACTTGCATAATAAAAGAAGCTGTACATGTTTTTCTCCCAGAAGACCAGTTGTCCTATTGTCTTTGAGAGTATTTTTAAACTTTTTTTTTTTTTACAGCAACATTACCAGCTGAACTTGCTCATGAAAAAGTGTGCACAGTAATTCATTGTGGTTCTCAAATGTACACACTGTTTTCCCCTTCAAAAGTGAAATTTACTTGGTACATCAACTAAAAAACATCTGTTAAGAAAAGGTAAAAAACCAACAAAAATATGCAAGTACCTAATTGCATAGTTTAAGTACGCAAACCAATAAACGAAAACTTTATTTCATTGTCAACATCCACTTTTCTTGAGCTTCTTGTGCAAAGGACAAAAAGGATCTCACTATAATATATATCAGCAGTGCACAGCATTGTTTATATACTATGGATGATTGAGATGTTCCAGTGAGGCTATTAAAAGGCAATTTAGGCATTGGAATAAGAATTAGGTCAGAAATGTCATTTTCTTTTGATTTATAAGAAGCACATAAGTTAAAAGAAATGATTTTGCCTTCAATCAATTAGTAATTAGTGTTTTACAGTTAGACTCCACAAGTTATTTAGTTCTCTTTTGTAGTGTAAAAGTTAGATTTAGCATTATTTTGATTTTCCTGTTAAATATTTATATTTTTTACTTTCTCAAGTTTTATTTAAGCAGATTCCCAGATAACAAATTAGATTCTTGATTTAACTGGTGATCAGTAGTCATCTACCTTGGGTAATACAGGTTTTTCACATTTTTCAAGGACTGAAGTGCTCTAAAATATGAAAGAACTTCAAGTAAGTTTAGAGCTTGCTATTGCTGTGTAAGTAAACTTCTGAGTTTGAAGATTATAAATAAATAAATCCTCACATTAATCTGGCATTTAGCAAATAGAAATAATTTTAGTAATTCTGGCTCATTTAAAACAAGAAAAGTTTTGTCTGACTTAACTTTAGACAAAAAAAAAAAGTTAATATTTTTATTCAGTGTATTAACTGATTAATATTTTGGTGAAACTTTGTTTTATATGATACAAAAAGTGGCAACATTTTATATTTAAATCCACGTTTAAAAAATATGGTTTAGAATAATTAACAAATAAACAAAAATTGTGAAAATATTTAGTCAAAAAAGTTGCATAGTTATCTAATATGAATCTAAAACAGATTTTTGTAAAGACAGCAGAACTGAAACATTATGTGTAAAAATATTGACATTGTGGTGATAAATTTATAAGTTAACTGACCTGTAATGTGTTGCAGCAGCAATAAGAAAACAGCAAATGCAAACACAACTTGGTCTGACTGTAGTGTCCGACAGCCTGTGCTTTTACTGTTGCCAGTCATTAAGGTAAACCTAGTAGAAAAGTCATCATCATAAATACATTAACAGAGAGAGAAATGTCTTCCCGAGTTACGGGAGCACTTTGTCTTATAAAGCAGCCAGACGCTGCTGTTTGGAATGAACTGATGTTGGCCATTTTCTAACCCATCAATGATGAGAGGCTTTTGGCAATAACAGACATTCACATAGATATTTACACACTGGAAAACTGAGGAAAACCTACAGAAAAAATAATCAAAGAACCAGCGACGATCCATCGAAAGTGCAGATACATTCAGACACGTATGAACACAGACTTGCATAAAAAGAGTTGAGTGGAGGAAGTTTAAATACGAAGTCTATGCACTTTTGCACTCACACACAAGCAAATGCTTGTATGTGAGTGCAAACATTTGCACTCACTCAGACACTACGCAGCCAGTCTCTGAGTGAGCTAGCTTAACTACTGGGATAATTTCACTCCAGCAAATGGTCACTGTGCCCTTGAAAAACATATTTGATTATTACTTTTTCTCCCCCTCCTCTTTTTTTCTTTTAGCATCATCACAGCCATTTTCATCACGCGCTCTGATGATGGCACGGCAAGGCGCGTTAAGATAACACCCCGGCACCGCCAGGCTTTTAACACTTAAACGGTGAAAAGGGATATTCAGATTTGTCCTTGAACGTTTGGATAGGGCCTGCTGGGCTGGGACAGAGGGAGGGAGCAAGTAAGAGAAGGAGTTAAAGGAATGCTCACAATTTTAAGATTTACTCACTTTCAGGGAAAAAAAAGTGAGGTGGGGTGAGCATTTATGGTAGCACCCACAGTGAGAAACGGGGCTAGTGAGGTTGAAGGGCAGACCGAAGAGTTGAGATCTGGACGCTAGAAAGAAAAAGTGTAAAGGGGAAATAATTAGTGAAGCGCACAGTGAAGTGGGAGAGAGTCGGGACACAATGGGAGGCCGAAGGCTTCCCACAAGTTCCTTTAAACACCATCTAATCTCACTAAAGTCTTAGTTGCACATTTTATATACTAACTAAGACTCCAAAGAAAAAAAGAATTAAACAAGATTATAAGTTGGTAGCGAATCTGCAGCATAGCAGGAAGTACTGCGAGAAAAATGGCACTCTTCGAAGACAAACAGTGTTTAATAAACTTGAAAGTGAAATCGAATGCTGTTTGAACAAACAAGCAGATTTGAAAGGAAGGGATTTAGCACAGAGACTTTGTGTGATTGTGTAACAACTGGAGAGACGGAGGGAAGGATTAGAGCACATCTCAATAACACACCAGAAACAAAAAAAAAGTGTGCAACAGCAAAGTTAGGTTAGTGTTACTGATCAGTTTCATTAATCGGCCACAACATTATAACCACTTACAGGTAGGAAAAGCAGTGATTCTAGCCTTGCTTCATAGTACTTTTTGTTGTATACTGATTGTATTTTATGAAGTGCAACTGAACTTTTCACAAAATCAAATAAAAAGTAGTTTTTTTTCTTCATATATTTGACTGTAAACTGTGGTGAACAAGCAACAGAGAAAACCACAGACTTGACAGGATTTTGAAGGAAAGCCCATTCCACAATTTGGGAGAGACTCAAGAAGTACCAACTAGTTGGTACCTCCAGAACAATCAGACACAGGTAAAACCAAGACATGGGCTATGACTGTGATGGGCCGGCTGTTAAGCTACTAATGGCCTGGACAATTTCATAATTTCTCAGCTGGGCTACTGAGAAAAAGACAGGCTGTTTGGCGGTTCAAAGTCTTCTTTTCCAATAAAAGTATATTTTGCATTCCTGTCTGGAGGACGAATGAAGATCTCATTCAATCCAGGTTGAATGAGATCTAGAGTGAAGTTTCCAGAAACAGTGATTTGGCAAGCAATATTCTTTGATGGTGTTGATGTGTTTTATCAAGTTCAAAGCTTGTGCAAATGGGGATTTTACAGACGGGGTGTCCGAGGGTCTAACCCTCAAGAACCAGAATCCTGCAGGTTTTAGTTCCCTCTCTGATGGTAGTTACTGCCTCCTCAGCGCTTGAATATTCTGCAAAGGCCTGTCAACAAGCCATCATTTGATCCAGGTGTGTGGAAACCAGAACTAAAACAGGATACTGGCCTTTATTGTAGAGCATATGCTATTTGAAGATGCTGGTTCCAATGTTCTATTAAAACAACCATATTGAAACACCTCATAACAAGAGAAGAGGTTTATGAACTTAAGGTTTATGAACTTTGATTTCAGCTTTGTAGTTCTGCAGATGGATTTTTAAACCATAGAAGAACGTGTAGAACTATTTTCAAGGTTATTTTGAAAGCAAATAAATCTACTCCTCTTAAATAGGTACAAACTCAAAAGATATCAGGAGAGACTCGACACTAGAAATATCAAATCTCAAAGTTAGATTTAAAACAAATTTTGTTGGCTATTTAAAGATGAAACTCAATAAAACAGAGTTTAAATTTGTTACCCTGGAAGCGTGAAGGTTTCCACATCCATGTTTCTCTACAAGTGTGTGTGTGTTTATATTTAACTGTTGTTTTGTGTTGATATGAATACTGGCGTGTTTGTGTACATGTGCACATGTGCGCACAAGCCGGTCTGCGTATCTGTTGCCAGACAGCTGTCTCCTGGCATTGCTGTTCCCCTGCAGTGTGTGTGTATGGTTGTTGACAGTGTGGACGGTAATGTGTGATAGATCGCACTTCAGGGACCCCATAATCACATCAGCCTAACCTAGTCTATCAGCTGGGCACAATGGGATACCCTTCACTCCTCCTTTAATCTGCTCCATCTACCTCTTCACAATTATTCTGTTCTTTCCAGCTCTCACCCCTACTGACTTTAACCCTCCTTTATCCTGGTATTTTAAATATTTACTAGCTAGCGCTAGTTCTCTTAAGCATTTTCTTGAATCTTCCGCTTCTTGTTGTTTGCAATTAAATTTGAATTTTTAGCACAATGTAAATGTTGCAATGAATTCTGTTTGTGCAGGTTTTTCCTCCTCAACTTGACACCAACTCAGCTTTATAAATCTTACTTTATCATAAAAGTAAAACAAATTATCTTCAGATGAAATAGGACAGAGTAACGAGTGCAAGTGATGCCAAGGTTAAATAAACTATCCTGCTGTAGTATGGCTGCATGCATGAGGTGTGTGTGACTCTTTGGAAACCGATGAGTTGGGTTGAGGTTGCATAGCTAGCCGCAGCGCTCCCCGACTGTGCATAGCACCCGGCAAATGGCCCTTAGCCTTGCTAGCACTCCTAGCTCTACGATCCATCATACCATATGCTCTCAATAGGGAAGCTAACGCTAATGACTGATGAGTGAATGAGAAGGAGGGAGGGTGACAAGAAGGAAGATAATATGGAAGAAGAAAGAAAGAGTAAGAGACCAAGCAAAGAACAGACTGATTAATTAGACAAAACCAAAGGTGACATCAAAGATAAAAATGAGATGGAAAAATAAGTAAAAGAGGAAGAAGAAAAAGTTGAGATGGAGGGGAGCATATGCACTCCTTGGGAGGCCTTTTCAAGTGAAGGATGACCATAGAGACCGCCCAGTTACAAGAAAGAAAAGAGGATGTGGATCAGGAGAAGAAAAGAACAAAAAACATTATCAATCAACTGAAGAGGTCAAAGGATTTTAACTTTGTCTTGAAAAAAGACAAAACTGTAAGATTCTCCAGGATACTGTTTTATCTACAGTCTATCAAGAGACTAAACAGGAAAATCGAGTAACAGACAAGAAATCAAGAAAGGAAATCTTGTAGAGTTTGTCTAATCATGAATTTATTTTGTGATAAATAAATTGATGAAGCAGAGATCTTGTGTGTGGTTGTAATTGTGTGTGTGCATGCGTGAAGAATGGTTGATAGGCTAATGGAATACTATAAGCCTGCCCATATGGGGCCATTGTTTATAGGTGATGAATAGAGTCCACGTGTCTTTATCTGGCATTCAACACAAGGCAAACCCTGCCGAGGGCACCCTGTTGACTTCGAGTGTGTGTGTGTGACTGTGTGCTTAATATGTGTGTGTGTGTGACAATGAGTGTGTGTGAGACAAAGAATGAGTGTGTATTTCTCCCGCTGTGTGCTTGGCAGTGCCCTCAATGGTGCCATCCTGAGCGCGTTTCATCATCATCTGCCATGACAAAGATGTCTAATGACACACACGTACGTTGACACCGACACATAGACACACGCACAGTCCCATCTGTGCCGTGGTATCTGGGTGCTTTGGGACACTGCGGGAGAGGAGGACAGGGAAACGACCCCACGTTCCTGCACCATGTGTCTACCTCTCAACCCATTCTTATCCTCTCTTCTATTGTTTGTCATCTTCTTCCTAATTCTCTCACTCTCATAAACACAAAGATACCACCAGGTATTTGACCCTGACAAAAACTCTTTTTTGCATCAGAGTAACTCGTTTTCTTTACTAGCAAACTTTTTAGGGGAAAAGTCTTGGTAGCTGCATATTCAGTGGAATCCCAACACATTTGGCAACTTTTGCTGCTTCTACAGGACTACATGTGTGGTTTTCTCCGCCACGCACCTGGTTTATATGTATGTACAGCATCATCACAGCAAACCAAGACATCATCTACGATTTTGCCTCCACAGCATTGGACCCCGTAGCCATCATGCAGTCTCCCACTGCAGCAAAGCTGGCCGCCTGTCATGGAATAAGGAACCCCCCCACAGCAGCTGTCACCGGGCCCCACAGAGACCCGGCCCTGCAAGTGGTCAGGACAGCAGTATTCATCTAGAAAGACAAGGACAGATGAAGGAAAGACTTGAGCAGCATTGAGAAGACTAGACTCAAACCAAGTGGAAGATAATTAATCAGATGTTGGTGCAAACAAAGAAAGTAGGAGAACATACTGGTTTTTACAGGAACATAGTATCTTCCACAGCACTGATGATGAGGCTGAGATGGGACAAGTTTGCCATTGCAGCAAACAGGGTGGGAGGAATCATCCCAACCGAAATAAAGCTCATCGCAGCAATGATGATGCGGCTTTCTTGTGTGTAGTAATCCATTGCAGCATATCTGCTTAACACACAAGTGCATATACATACATGGGGGAAACGTTTATTTTTGAAGTTCTGTATTAAGGAAATACACTGCATCGTAAAGAAAAACCTTTACACCTGTGTTACATCTGTATTTATTTGCATTTTAATAATCTTTTTACTGTGGTCAGCATATCCCTACAGTGTATTTGAAATAATAACTTAAATGTAACATTAGAAGATAAAAAATAAATCATATACCTGTGTTTCAGGATGAAAGCAGGAAGTCCCACACACGCTGTGACCCACAGGACACTGCAGATAGGAACATTTAAACCTTAAACCACCGCCACTGTCAGACGACGATGTTACCCCTGTTGACCTATCGGTGCATGGTCTAAAGGTCCGTCTTAAAACCTCGTAGCCCAGCATGATCCCACTGGGTCTGCCCGGATGGGCCCAATCTAATCTCACCACTCTGTCAGAGGAGAGGTGGAGGGAAGCAAAAACAAAGTGAAAGTGATAGGCAGGAGTTAAGTGTCTCCTTCACACTCCATTTTCACAAATGCACACATGCAGTCACACACACATACTTTCAAACACAAATGCATTCATGCATGGTTAATGTCTGACAAAGTTGAGCTACAGTACCAAGGTGTGTGTATCTTTATACACTTTACAGTATTGATTTTCTTCCTTTTTTTAATGCTGACATTTTAGCAGGGAAAATGATCTGTGTTCTAACACACAGTTACAACCTGCAGAGTATCCTGGGCATCCTGAAACCCTAACCTAAAAAAAATCAACATGAAAAAATGGTTTGCAATAGTTTTCAGTTTTTACTTGATGTAAAGTATTTTTGATTGACATTTATATTATACTGATGTCAAATTCAGCTCCAGTCAGTTTGACTAAGTTCATGTATTTTTACTTTTAAAATTCCAAAACCCCCCTAAAAATCCTGAGATGCATCAAAAAATGTCCAGTGATTTTATAATGAATGTTTGTTGAAGACTAAATAAAGTAAATTCCACATCAGGATAAGATGAAAATGTGTTGATTTGAAGGAAAACGGGAGTAAAAACAGGAAAATTTAGCTCAATTGTGCAAAAGATATTAAGATGAATACAAATATTTTGTTAGCTATTTAAAACACAATAAAAATCAGCCAAGAATAAATATTAGATAACAAATGGATTTGTAGCAAAACTTTGAATGTGTTTTTACCCTGGAAAAACAAACTTGCAGTGAAGATTGGCACAGATTGACAGACTGAAACACCTTTTAATGTGAAATTGCTCAAAATCAAAGTTAAATAATCCTGATTGATAGACAAAAATATTATTAGATATGTCCAGAATTTTATTTATTTTGTAAAGTAAATATTTCTTTACACACTGCACTACACAACAGCACATAAACTTTAACTTTGAAAACCAAATTATTAGCATAATTCTTAAATGTAGTCCGAGTGACAGAAAGTTCCAAAATAAAAGCCACAAAGTATTTTGCACTATTAGGCTAACAAATAAAAGAAAACACACTTTACACCAACACTTTTATTATTATATGCATTAAATTGTACTCACTAAGTATTAATTAGAATTTTCACACAATAACCAGAAATAATAAAGGTGAATTGCTGTTGTAAAGTAAAGCAGCGCTCAAGTTTAAGAGTAAAAGAGCAACAATACTCATAGTTGCACACCTGTATTACCTGGGACTGATCACTTGTGCCTGTGGGCTGGGCAGATCAGCTGGCAGGTCTTCCACTGTGGTTGTTCTGGTAATATTACTCCGAGTGCATGCATACACTGTGCACACCTCCACCTGAAATACACATTATATTAGATGACATAAAAATTATACTGCTGAAATTTTCTATTTTATATTACATTTGATTGAATACTTGTATATTGTAGACTGTAAACGGCAGCAGGTCCCCCAGAAGGTATGAACCGGAGCTGTTGTCTACACTGCCATGAAGACGATCATTAACGTAGATGCTGTAACCAGTAACAGCTCCGTTGGGTCGATGAGGAGGGAACCAGAGGACATGTGCAGTGCTGCTGTTTACTGGAACCACTTCAGGGGCAGACATCCCTTCTGGCTCTGAGAGAGGCATAAGAGGGACACATAAAAAAGTAATTCAATGAAAAAAAAAAAAAACATGAGAGAAAATAAAAGGCGACTATCCCAAAAATGATCTGGTAGAATCTGTAGAATCAATAAATCCAGCAGTTCTGGTCTGAACCAGCAGATACACCAGTGAAAGAAGGAAGATTCACTGATTCTACAGGGCCTAGTAAAAGTATTAATACCCATTTAACTTTTTTTGTAACAGTACATCCATAAACTACAATGTACTTTATTGGGATGCGTGATAGAAAAGCACAGTGGCACAAAGTTGTGAGAGAAAAAAAAAAATGAGGTGAAAATCTCAAAAGTGAGGCATGCAGTAGATTTCTGCCCCATTTTCTCTGATAAAATAAAATAAAATAAAATAAAATAAAATAAAATAAAATAAAATAAAATAAAAATAAAATAAAATCAAGTGCAATAAACTGCCTTCAAAGTTGTGTAAGTTAAACTAAGTACAAAACATCTCACAGGGCACGGTTCAAGGAGTATGGTACAACAACAAACCTACCAAAACATGAGGTCCACCTGAACTGACAGTCAGGTAAAGATAGTATTAATAAGACAACCAGTAAAGAAAACCACGGTCCATGGCTACATGGATCTGTGGAGAGTTGAGACTTCGGAGGGAGAATTTTTTGAAAATATGATTATTAGTTGTGCACATCCCAAAACAGGGCAAGTCTACACAATGGGACACAGTGAACATGTAGAAGAAGTGGCTTATTCAGATGAGACCAAAAGTCAACTCTCTTGCATGTGTGCAGATGCTGTTTGTGGCTGGAAACTAACAGTACGCAATGCTTATCACACTGAACACACCATGCCACTGGGCATACATGGTGGTGACTGCATCATGGTGTTGAATGATTTCATTAAATAATATTTTACCACCAAGAGAAAAGCAGGTCAGATGGGAAGATGGATGGAGTTAACTGCAGTACAATACTAGATGAAAGTTTGTCAGAAGTAGGATAAGGCTTTCGATTGAAGCTAATATCACATTGGGACAACGGCCCAAATAACACAGCTGGGGGTAAAATAGGATGGTCAAGAGCTATATTCATTAAGTCAGAACAGTCCAGTACAAGTCCAGACCTGAATCTGAAAGTGAAGCCGACTTCAAAAGTGGACAAAAATTGTAGTTTCTACATTTGTAACAGTGGAAGAGACCCAGAAAGACCATCCTGTTCAAGGTGGTTCAGCAGAGTATTTACTCATAAAAGTGCATATCACCAATTTTTCTTTGTAAAATATTTTGAAAAACCTACATCAGTTTGATATTAATATTTTCTTGCAAGGAGCTGTGCCTTATACTTCACCATTTAGTAACTTTAGAGAATGAGTAACATTTCACTCTGAGGTGGGAAAGAGCGATTTTATGTGAAATGATGTTCAGAAACGAAGCTGTAAGGAAAAACAAAACAGAGAGAGGAGCTCAAGTAAATGAGGTAAATGATCTGTGGTCTGAAAAGAGTAATCGTCCAGACCTCTTGATATTATTCTAAGTAAAAATGGAGTTGGCTATGAGAAGTTAACTCAATTCATTTCCTGCAGAATGGCATATCTGTGCAATGCTGATTGCTGAGCTTCCTTCTCTACACACGTGTATTTTTCTTGCCAATTAGCTCTGATGTTAGCATTGCCCTACAGATTGCAGGCCACCTTAGGATGGTTGGTAGGGTTGAGCTACATTAGTTAAAATATATTAGGCCTCTTAGGTGTATGGGTGTGTGTGTGCACACTCATAGCTGTAAAATAATGAAATTACCTCAGTGGCCCTCTCAGTTAAACGAGCCATGCTTTGCCTTTAGCACCTAATGATTTTCTAATGTTTTTAATGCACTTTTTATTATATGGCTTGGATTAGAGAGAAAGAAGGAGGCCTGTGACATATGATGTACCTAGACAGGGAAGGAACTGTGAGGGGTGCAGAGAGAAAGAGATGTCTGTCCAGAGTCACTGAGAGGGAAGTGAAGACATAAATATAACCGTGCAGAAAGTGGCTCAAGATTTACGATTATATGGAGTCAAACTGTAGCAGAGTGGAATAAGCAATTAAGAGAAATGAAAAGTACACATAACTGTTTAATACGTTTTGCAAGCTTTTTTGGAAAATATCAATATATCCAATAATTTATATATCTGATTCATATTCAACTCATTATTTGTCAAAGATCTTGATTTTACATCCCTGAATAAGTCATTTTATAAACTTTATAAACAAAATCATGCATCTAAAACTGCTCAATTGGAGCATAAAAATCTTTTATAAAGACTGAAGAGTTAATCAGAATCTTTTTTTCATTATGAAAGAATTTCTGTGTTGTTGAAAAACACATTTTCACCCAGTTTGAAATGTAGAATATGGCTGCTTGTACAGATAGCATGAGTGCAGATTGTATGTTTGTCCATGGTGCCAACAAGCAATTTACAGCACCTCGAATCAGCCTCACACACACTTTGTATTGATTTCATGCCTCACTACATGATGTGTTTAACATCCCCTGTGAAGCACAATGTAGCAGAGAAATGCATGTTAACCCGAACACCTCTCATGGATGTAATGATTCATTATTGTATGTACACAAATAAAATGTTGTGATGACACCAGCACCAGTGGATATTAATCATGTTAAAAATAAAATGTTGAAGTTGTTAAATCAGGCAATATTTCTTCATGCTCTTATTTTCTCCTACCTCCATCAGCAGTGGTGACATAAACCACTGATTTAGTTGTATTGTGTGCACCATTGAACACCTGTAGTGATATCAGGTATGTGGTGCTGGGCCAAAGGTCTCCTATTACAGTCGACGTGACAGCAGGACCATAAGCCATCACTGGACCGGCCTCGGAAGACGTTACTGTGAGAAAAAATGACTCCACCTCTCCCTGCAGGTCTTGCAGAGCTGAAAAACACAAGATGATAAGAAAGGTGGGCGATCAGGTAAAAATTCCCTCTCAAGTGTAAATGCCATATTTAACTTATTTGTGTCAAGCTGGAGTTCACAGAACCTGGAGACTATTTTACATTTTACAGCATCTCGGTTTTGACATGCATTGAGGCATCCAATAAACAGCAAGACTGGCTAAAAATAATTCATTTTGATTTTTGGAGAAAAGGTAATTGTTCACATTAACCCTCCAAACATGTTAGTGATTAATTAAAAAAGCAATTAGTGGCAGTCCCAAACTAATGTCAATAGCAAAAATGTGGAGTCTTACAATTTACAGCCAGATTATGCATCATTTGCTGCCAACAAGCAGTGATTAAGCAACAAATCATGGAGTACGTGTCATGCTGTTCGAGTTGACAAAGGAATTCAAGATGATGTGTAAGCCAGTAAAAGTCTCTTTCATATCTGTGTCATTACTTATGTCAACAGTTTTGTGTTACTGCTGAAACGTGATTCTGTAAGTCTTGCATAGGGAATAATGTTGAAGTCGTATATTGTGTCTGGTGATGTTTTTGCAAAAACTAAAGACAAACTTACTAATAAATCTGTGCTTTTGTTCAATCATTCAAGATGTGTTGATGAGTTGATCTGTAAAGGCATGTGTTTGAGGAAGTGTGTTATGAACAGAGAGGGTAATCTTACAAGGTTTATTCCAGTTGACTTGTACAGCTGTGTGATTGATAGCATGAGCAGACAAAGTAGGAGGCTTGAGGGGAACCCCTGCCATGGTCACTGCAGTAACAATATTTCCTGAAGAGTAGCCCACGTCATTATAAGCCACAAGCTGGTACTGGTAACGGGTGAATCTGTGAAGAGGCAAAATGATTCTTGTGATTAATGCCCCAACTGTCACAATACGTTTGTCTTCAAGTGAAGTCAGTCTTTCAGTTTGAATTCAGTTCAACTCAGTCAATTTATATGAGGCTGATTCACAACAAACGTCGTCTCATGGCTTTTTACAGAAAAAAAAAAAAATCTGCATAAAGTGATTGACTTTGCAGCAGAACTTTCCCTTTACTCCAGAAGAAGAAACATGAGGTGACAACCAGTTTAGTGGACTGAGTAATTAGCTTTGCAGCAAA
The DNA here is from genome assembly GCA_922788865.1 of Poeciliopsis turneri. Lineage (NCBI taxonomy): Eukaryota > Metazoa > Chordata > Actinopteri > Cyprinodontiformes > Poeciliidae > Poeciliopsis > Poeciliopsis turneri. The sequence continues at coordinate 2,691,502 of CAKLNU010000038.1, forward strand.
ACCTCATCATGAGCCTGCAAGTGGCAACAGTGGGAATGAAAACTCCCCTTTAACAGGAATAAACCTCCAGTAAAACCAAGCTCCGTACAAATGGAAAAAATACAGAAAAATGTTAATGTTCTCACCATTTTTAGAGCTTGTATTAACGAGTTTGTTTCTGAAAGGAACTGGTTGAACTGGATTATAATTAGGGGTTAAAGAGAAGTGAAGATGGATTAAGAGAAATACATACTCCATTTTTATGTAAATTTAGTTGCAATTTTCCCACCTTTAATTAAATAATGAAAACTGAAGTGAGATTTTATTTTTTAAAATTCCTTTTTTCCCCTGCTCACAGGTTGAGCTGACACTTCTGCAAGTTGGTCAGGTGATTTTGACAAAGGTACCCGAGATACATAGAAAACCCAGAGCAGTTCACCAAGGATAAAAGAAAAAAAAAACTGCAACCAAGTGGCGGACTGAGATTAAGGGACACTGTGTGAAACAAAAACAATTTAATTCTTTGGGATATTTGCTTAATGTATCTTTGAGCGGTATTAAAAGATCGGCATCAGCAGTCACTCTCCGATCGGCTCTGCACACACTGTTTGTTGCAGCGCTGCCATTTGCTCTAGAGCTCATTCCAGTAATCTCACCTGCTTAGGCCTTTATCTTCATAGAACAATTTGGTGCCGGAGTAAACACGGAACCAGCGATGGAGATCTTCGGAGGTGGGTGGGGAAGTGGCTGCTAATGTGGGGACCATGGCGACGGCCAGGGGCTGGTGGGTTTTACGTCTGAGCAACTTGTATCTAAGGGGGAAGATTTGAATAAAAAAAAACAAACACACCCAGTTTGATGTTAAGGAATCCATCAACACACAAAGACTGTACCCAGTGTGCCGTTCAGACATGCACACACTCAAACTTCCACACTGAATTTTAGCTGACTCTTATCACTCATTTCCTCCTCTTGTGTTGTTTTTCATCATCTCCATTCATTGCCTCTGCTGTATCTCATCCCTCCCAATGCTCTCCAGTCGCTGTTTTTCTGCGGGTTTTGTGTTTTCCTCTCCCTACAGTGATGCTAATTTCTGCTGTAATCAGAAGAGAAGGGCTTAACGCCGCCTTTTAACCAACCCACTTAGACAAACATACAGAGCTGAGCAGCGCAGAACAGAGAGAGCAAGCGAGCCTCATGCATTTTAATCACCTGCTAAGAAAATGGACCTTTATTTTAGGCCTAATCGCAGGCAGAGTCGAACAGGACGTGAACAAAGTGGACCCAAATGTGCATTAGTGCTGTGCAAACACCGATTATGAATGAGCAACACTTAGCTCATTAGTAGGGTACTTTTGTTAGCGACTTGTTAATGTGTTTATTCCTTTTTGCATGGAGTTTTTCAGCAGCAACTGAACATCTCCAGAACGTGCCTTTCAATTTACAGACTGATCTGATATCAGTCTGTAAATTGAATTTTTACAGCCATAAATTTTACCTGATATTTGGTCCGTTGGGCCGACTTGGTGGTTGCCAGGAAATTGCCAGAAAAGATTCACTGACTGGCACAACTGAAAGAGGCGCCAGGTCTTCAGGCGTCGTAGGTAATGTGGAGGCAAGAGTTGGAAGACTTTCTGTGCATCCACCAACGTACCCTCCACCATTTGAACATGCCAACACAGTGACGCTGTAATTTGTGTACGGCACAAGGTCTGTTACGGTGACACTGAACTCCAAGGAAATGCTGGCGTTATGAAAGATTCGGGGTTCCGGGAAACGGATTTCATATCCATGAATCTCTCCATTAGGAATCAGAGGAGGCGACCATGTGACCTGAAACAAACATTTGAGAATTTTGAAATGTCAGCTTTTGTTAAAATGTAACATGCAAATCCACTGGCAGGGAAAGGGTCATTAAATCTTTTCTACAGTGCAACTTGCAATGGAATACTTTCAGATGTCGTCACAGTGCAACCACAAAGGTATATCTATTTTTTTTTGGGATTTTAAACAGCAGACATAAAGAATCACATAATTGTTAAATGAAAGAAAAGGGAAATTGTTATTAAAAACATCACGATCACATTTGTAGTGTGTTTGGATAACAGCTACTTAAACTTCATCCCACCAGAGAACTGGATCTCTGCAGCTCCTCCAGAGTCACTGTAGAAAACTGGGTTGGTTCTCTAATTTATGATGCTGTTTGCTCATTGATGTTTTTTAATAAATGTGAGGCCTTTGCAAAACAGTTGAATTTATATTTATAATAAATTACACATCAGTTAACAATTTACTAATTAATTAACCTCTAAATGCTTGGTTTTATTTAGGGGTACCTGAGTAAAAGATAATACAGACTTTTAGTTGTAAAGATTTTTTTCCCCTTTTCACATCAGTTTATACTAAAACTGCATTAAAATTTAATGAATAACCTGAGGTTGTAACATCTAGAGTTTGATCATTTAAAAAATATTTTTGCAAGGCACAGCAAATCCTCAATGTTTTAAATGATTATTATTTAAATACTAATGCTTGTATCAAAAAAATTGGTCTACATATTTATTCTTTACTAGTTTTAACATATATAACCTTTATGTACACATGATTAAATCTGTATATTGGATTCTGAATGCATCATTTTGTCAGATTAAGGTGGAACCAGCAACCTGGGCAGTAGTGAAAACTCTATTAGGATGGTCACTGTGTGTCCTTAGGAGTCTTGTAGGAAAACATAACCTGACTTTGACTTAAGTAGAAGGTTTTTTTCATCACATTTAAACAGGGCACACACCAACAGGCACCCTCTCTCACACACGCTGGCACTATGCTAAAATAATGAAAGCTGCTTGTAATGGAATTGCTGCATGCAAAACAAAAGCTAAGCGCTGTGTCTGATTTGGAATCAGTTCAGTCTGTCAGCATTTTAAAGCTGGGACAAAGACAAAAGCTGGACATAAAACATAGCACACACATGCAACAGATGTTACTCACAAAACAAGCAGGTTTTTACACACTTAAAGTATTTTTCACTGGATTAATGCATTGATACTGAGATGAGTAGCAACAAAGTTTAGATATTATGCATACTGAGACATACACACACTTAGGGACACACACTGTCAAGAAATGACTTAGTAAACAGCTTGTTAATACAAGACCAGGTGATTAAGTGGTCAATGTTGATGAGAATATTATGAATGAATGACTAATTATTTATCATGCAACCTTGATATTTTAACAAGTCACACTGAGAGGTGATACAGGAGACACACACTGAGATGCATACACATGAGAAATGCCTTCTAACTACAGAAAAACAGTCACACACTCAAAGGCGTACAAACTCCATAACAGGGGAGGGTCATTTTGAGTTAGGCAGCTCATTTCCCAAAGTGCGTGTTGAGTGTGCTCTGTGGTGGAAGTCATTTACAGATTGAATAGCTTGATGTAATCTGGTGATGGTGAAGACACCAGAGACCCTGACATCACACACACTGGACTGGCCAGTGTGTGTGCCAGTGTGCGTGTGTGTGTGTGTGCGTGTGCATGTGTGTGTGTGTGTGTGGCTATTTGCAAAAATGCAAGGCAGGAAAGAACCGACAAAGTTTGCACTGAGAAAACAGCTTTTGGGGAAATGTGTGTTGGTATATTTACAATTTTATTTAGAGAACAACAATTATAAATTGTTATATCAATTACAATTAATATCAAACACCTCAAAGTTGGGATAAATTTTATTCCTTTGTGCTATTGAAACACTATGAAAACCAATGTATTTTTATAACAAAAAAATAAAATACATTGGAAACCATGTATATACAGTACAGACCAAAAGTTTGGACACAACTTTTCATTCGATGAGTTTCCTTTATTTTCATGACTATTGACATTGTAGATTCACACTGAAGGCATCAAACTATGAATTAACACATGTGGAAATATGTACTAAACAAAAAAGTGTAAAACAACTGAAAATACGCCTTATAATGTAGTTTGGTCAAAGTAGCAACCTTTTGCTGTGATTACTGCTTTGCACACACTCTGCATTCTCCTGATGAGCTTCAAGAGGTTGTCACCTGAAATGGTTTTCACTTCACAGGTGTGCCCTGTCAGGTTAATAAGTGGCTTTCTTGCCTTATAAATAGTCATGAAAATAAAGGAAACCCACTGAATGAGAAGGTTGTGTCCAAACTTTTGGTCTGTACTGTATTTGTTAGAAAGATATTCAAAGTCCTACAATATGTTGTCAAGGTCAGTTGATAACCAGGAAGCGGCTTCCTGTCTGCCCAATTAGCAACAACCAGGAAGGAACGCTTTTCTTCTTAGACCTGTGACCCTTAAAGCTGAGCTGCTGCAGCAATGACAGGGGCGGTTCTGAAAGGATGACAGGCATTAGCATTTTTCTGCAGTTAGCATTAGTGTAGGGCTGTGAGTGCAAGTGTGTGCACATCTTTTTGTGTGTGTGCGTGTGTGTGGATGCATGTAATGTTGTTTCAGTAGCTTTCAAAGATAGGCCTTGATGAGAGATTAGCCACTGGTGGAAATCCACTCCAGTCACTCCTTCAAAATGGCCGACAGGAAGGAAGCTGCTTCAGACAGGGTCAGAGCCCCTCCCATTTCTGAAGGGGACCTTGAGTTGAACGCTCCTCTCTCATTAAATCCGAAAAGGGAAAGACAGAAGAATCTGTGTGACATTGCTTTGTCTTTTTTACTCAGTCAATCCAACAGTGACTGAGGAGATTCTCAATGAAGCTCGACTTCATTATTTCTTTGGTTTAAGTAAATATAAACACGGTAAAAGTCGCTATGAAACTGCGAAATTCCTCATGAGGTGAAACTGTTCTGTATCAGCAACTTTCTTACTGAAATAAAACTACAATCTAATGAATAAGTACGTTCATAAATACCCAGGTAAGTGGGTATGTTGGCATTTAAAAAGAATAAGAAAGAAAGTAAGAAAATCCTCACTTGAAGCGACTCTGATCCAAGAACTTTTACTCCTGGGGGACTCAGTCCAGCTGGACGAGAAGGTCTGGTTTTGACACTGACCCAAGGCCCTTTATGTACGAAAATATACAGTTTAAGGACAGCGTTTCAAACATATAGGAGGTGTAAATATTAAACATCTCAGACTGAAAACAATAAAGATATTAAAGTCTTACCTGTAGCCTTTCCAGCCTGATTGTGGAGCACAAGCCGATACTCGTAGGCCGTCCAAGGACTAAGAGCTGATGAGGAGTCGAGGAATGAAAGAGGGGGAGGAACTGGCAGAAGGTGGCCGACTGTGGAGGCTTGCTTTGTTCCAGCAACTCTGCGCTCAATCTCCCAGCTACAGCAAACACAAAATTCAGAATCACATGAAATAATAAATAAAGTCGAGGAGCTTGTTTCTTACCGTTCTAGTGGTCCATTGCTTTTTTCTGGGGCACCCCAGGACAAGAGAACAGATGTTGGTGTGTCAGAGTAAAGGTGAGGTGCAGGAAGTCCTTCAGATGGAGCTGGGAGGGTCTGGAAGGACTGAGACGCCCCGGACACTGAGCAACCAACGATGGTGCATGCTTTCACCTGGATGATGGAAAATGGCTCTGTAATGTCAGTGTTAAACTTTTTACATGATACTTTCTATCAGAAGTTAGTTAACAGTTATCCTCAACTGTAGTTCTAGTTTCCTCTATTAATGGGAAACAAGAAAATGTAACATTATCAAGTCCAATTGTACGTGATTATTCTATCACTATGAAAACATTTCAATATGTTTTATTGGAATTATCAGCATGAAAAAGGAAGAAAAGATGTATATTTCATCTTCAGCTATGTTTTGACTGCTATAGTCATCTTCTATAGTAATCCTTTTAGTACCTGGAGGCTGAACGTTTGGTAGGGATGCAGATTGAGGAAAGTGTAACTGGTGGTATTTCCAGGAACAGTGACACACAGAGGAGTAGATCTTGATGTGTCGGCGAATGGGTCTTGTGTGATGGCATGATCAGGCTGGAAGCTGCTCAAAGTAGAATTTGGGGCTGAAAGTGGGAGGTTTGTTTCTGCACTGCTGGTTTTGGGCTCAGTCGGTTTGAATAAGACAATATTGTGGTCACGACTTTCAGTGCTCTCACTAGATGAGTCCATTCGATTATTTTCAACAGTACCAGGCCTCGAGGTGGAGAAAATGACGCTGTGTATATTTTTTTTAGTTGTGCTCAACTTGTTATCATCTGCAGAAGATGTAGAGTTGAGGCTTGAGCCGTTTGGTCTGCTAGGATCTGACAATGTCTGGAAGTGGAAATCTGAATGTTGACGTATTCCATCAAAGTTGGGCAAGACACTTGGCTTAGAAGACAAATTTGAGGTGTAGGTCGATCTGGTGCTGGGGACTGAATCAGGGTCATGATCTGAAGAAGTGATGGAACCTGAGTAAAGATATAGTGTATAATTTGTAATGATGCCATTTGTTTGTGCAGGAGGATCCCAGGTAATTAATGCACTCCGCGACTGAAGTCCCAAAATGGCCGGTGAGGCTACAGCGCTTGGACCTGCAGAGAAACATAAACAAGAAAAGAATAAAATAGAAAAGTGAAAAGCGGGATTATTTCAAAAGAGTTAAAATATAAGACGTAATAAAAAACACTAAAAGGTAAAGAGTAATTTTGAAATCAATGTTCAAGGGATTACTTTCTTTCACTAAGGCAATAAATAAGTGGAATTTAAAGTTTTTGCTAGTTACAATTTGATGCCAGGCTGACTAGACTGGAGGAAATATTGTTAATCCACAATCATCCACCATCTTTAGGCCAGCTGACCAGCAGTATCCAGAAGCAGCTTCATAGAACTAGAGAAAACTCTGGTCACTCAGTTTCTCTGGTTTGGTATTTCAACTGTAGAGCAAGAAATGTAAAAACCTTCGCTGCACCTTGACACCAGGAACCGTCCTGTGCTGCTTATGCCATTTTCAGTGAGTGAGACTGTGGCATAAAGTCTTCTAAGTTAAAAAGAAAATAATCCTTTTAGAAAGAGGCAGAGAAACCCATGGACAAAAAGTCACATGACTATCACATGACTACCCAGGGTAAAAATGAACATGAGACCAGGAAAGGAAATTTCACTTCATGGAAGCCTGTTTGAAGGTAATCCCACATCCTCCTCCTCCCCTGGCATTTACATCCCACTGTACTGCCCTATAATGGACATACACAGCAACACACACAGTATTCCTAACTCACACATTAACTCACATGCCCACACCCACAGAGATGCAGTATAGCAGTAATGGTGCTGTGTGAAGGGCAAGCAGATCAAGGTGACTGAGCGGACTGAGGGAGCGTGCTGCGCCGCTAAGTGCTACCGCTAACCGCTAACGGCTTTCCCAGATGGTGATGTGTGTGTGTGTGTGTGTGTGTGTGTGTGTGTTTGTGAGGGGTAGGCAGAAAGGAATTGAGTGAAATGAGATTAGCAATTGTATGAGAGCATAAATTCATTTGAGATTAGGTATACGTGCATGACATAGACATGTCTATGTGCATGCATGCATCTCTGCAACTAGACAGTAAACAGTGTGCATTTTTGCTACATTATCAATTGATTCATGGGATCAACTACCGACTAATGCTTTGAGATTTGAAGTTTCAAACACGCTAAAATATTAATAACCCTATAAGTTCCTGTTTTTATTCCACTTTAAAAAAAAAAAAAACCTGTGTAACTTCTATTTTGAATGCAGAAAATGATAGAGGATAACTTTAATCTGTAATGTCAAGGCAATAATGGCGACACACGCTTCAAGCACTCACTAGAACAGTAACGACAGTTATACCACATAAAACATAAACATGCAAGGAACAAGACACAATTTTAACAAGAACATTAATAAGTTTAAAATCAAAATATGTTTATTTTTTGCCATCGGTTTGATAGAACTGTTTGCTTACAAGTCATATTTTAGCAAGATTTCACACCTACACACACATGCAATGTTTAAGATAAAACATTTGTTTTATTTCAAGCTCTCTTCTTATACAATCATCCTTTGTCCTCCTCTTACCACTTCTCCCATTTTGTCCCGTTCTCCGTCTCCCATTTGTACTTTGTATCGGGTCTCTCTTTCTCCCTCTCTCTGGTCTCCAACTACATAAACAATGCAGGAAGCTGACCTTTTAGGTTAACAGGTTTTTATGCTAGCTCTACTCAGCACTCACACTGATTCAATTACCACCAAAGGTCCACTGAACCCAACGAATAACCAAGTAGCCCATCTCCTTTTCTCTGCATGTCCATGCCAGAGTGCTTCCCTGCCTGCTTGCATATTGTTGTGGATGGTCGAGTTCCCGACTGTACGTTCAATGTTTAATCAGACAATGCATTTATTTAGGACAGTTTTTGTAGCATGGTCTAATTAATTTCCTTACAAACATGCAAAAAACTGAGGAGACTAACAGAAAATGCTAAGCAATTTTAAAACATCAGTGATTTAAGTCACCTTCATCCAGTTCCCATCAACCGCTCAAAATAGCCCTCGTTGTTGCCCCTATCCTTCCACTGTTCCCTCCCTCTCTCCTGTCTCCTCACCCTCTCCTTTCTCTCCAAGTGTTGAGTGTTATTTAGGCTTTACTGACGCGTGTAAAATTCTGCAATTTGAAGGGCTGTTAAGTTTTTCAATTGAAATGTTCATTTAAGATGCACTTGATGCTTTTTTTTAAGGGGAGAAGCTGGGAGAGGTGGAGTGGAAGGTGGATGCTAATGCTTTACTGGTTTCTGGAAAGGAGGAAGCAAGTTTTGGATTGCATTAGCGGCGTCAAATTTTTTGGGACTTGCTATACTCTCCTTCTCAGCTCCTTTGTTTCTTTATCCATTATCGTTAAATGTCCAAATGTCCCATATATTCTTAATCTTTTTGAATCTCTTCTTTCCTTCTTGTCTCCTTTTTTCTATTCCTTTCCCTTTCATCCCTACATCCGCACCATCCACCTTTACTGCTCCTCTTTCCAGTAAAAATAAAAAAAATAAAAAAACACAGTAGCAGAAGGCTAAAACAGGATTGCTGGGCCGCCAAGCCTTAAATCACATTTATAAGGATTTGGTTAGCATAGTAATAACACAATCAACTGACAAGGGCTTGAAGAGGGGGAGGAGGTGAGGGAGAAAATGTGTGTGTAGGTGTGTATTTGTAAGTGTATCTTCTCGTTCATTCTTGTGCACGCATACATGTGTGTATTTAACAGTCTACAAATGTTTAGTGTGTATATCTATGCATGTCCATGTGAGAGAAAGGAAGAAGGGTATTATTTTTAGCCCCGCACAGGGTCACAAGCACGTGTGTGTGTGTGTTTTGTGTGTGAAGGGGTGACTGGGCTTTTGAAGGTGATTCAAGGCTCCTAGGAGTCATAATGAGAACAAATGCTGAGCTTTACTGTTATCAAGATACTTACAACAAGGTGTCAAAACGTGACAAGTAATACGGGAGGAATTTACATTGCATTTCATATCTTTACTTTGCTGCAGATTATTTAAAGTCACTGCGGCTTTAGGATTCTCTGAAGAGGCGGTCAGAAAGAGGATGAGGTTTGACCAAGGTCATAAGCTGGCATATCCTGAGTATATGAGACTCACATGAGCCTTTAAGTAACTACCACTACCTTAATAGTTAAAAATGTCAATCAATCAACTCCCTTAATATCCTTTACAGGCACTAATGATTTAGGATGACCTATTTAATTCAATATGTGTAACCTTTTGACCTAAATAAAGCGCAGAAAAAAGCAAGTTGTGGCTTTTAGAACTAAAACAAAGTTTGTTTTTTTTCTAGATTATCTACAGAAGTGACGACCATCATTACCTGATCACCTTATGAATTCAAAGATGTTTAGTCAGAAAAATTATACACCCAAAAATGTCAATCATTTTAAGCGACCCATTAGCACCCATTTCTAAAAAATGTGTAATTTGTTTTAGAAATGTATTGATCTAGAATTCACACTTCTTCAAATAGGTAAAAATTTAGGGTTATGATTTTTAAATACATTATTCCTCTGGGAATAACTGACTAAAACACAAGGAAAAAAGAAGACAGGGGAATGTTTTATTAATGCAGTCAGTAATTAATTAAATAACATGAATTCTTTGTGTTCTACCGTTACCTCTAACCTCGTCTCTGTAGCTTCTTTCACCTGTGCTGCTCCTCTATCTCACCATGCTACGGTTTAGTTTGGGTGATGAGGGATTATTCTTTCATGTTTTTAATGTTATTTAATGTTCTTACACACACATACACTCACATTTTCACTTTCTAAGACAGCTTTGCTAGGATCATTTTGTTCAAGTGGTGCTTTATTCTTACTCTTTATTCATATTCTTCATAGCACTCTGAAATACGCACCTCTCTTCTAGTGCGTGCACAGGCGCACATTTACACACACAGACACACACTCTTAGATCACTTAGCTGGTGTGAACATGGGAGTAGACAGAGGAAAGGGAGCTGTCCAACACGGCTAGAGTTTATGTTCACAGGAGCCGTCTGTCTGTTCTGCAGCGACAGGAATTCATAGGGACCAAATTACATTAAAAAGATGGATATAAAACTTTAATGGAATGATAAAAAGGAAGGAAGGAGCATGGGTCTCTCTCCCTCCCTCTGTTCTGTCATTAGTCCACTCTTTTCTTCTTTTCCTCTTTCTTCTTCTGTTCCTCATGTTACCCCATTTCATCTAGATTTTCATCTTTATTTTTTACCCTATATCTTTTACTTTTGTAAAAAGTAGCAAAACTTTCTTGTGAAACAGATAAAAAGTAAGAAAAAGTAGAGAAAATAAAAGGAATAGTACGATTGCTCAAACAGATTTTTCAGCTAGTATGACATAAAATTGTAGATATTTCTCAGATAAAACAAAGAGTGTGCAAATTTGAAAGGAAAATGTTAAACCTTTTTAAACAAAAAATCTTTATATTAAACAATTATATTAGCTACCTGTTTTGAGATTTAAAAAGAACTTTACTACATTTATTCTAAGAATAAATGTATTAGGGTAATTTGCTAAGGACCATACATCAAACAGCTATTCTGACTGGAAAACAACTTACCGGTTGATAAATTTTGCAAAATTATTTTTTATCAGTCTGTATAAGAAGCATCATACGATACAAAATCTGTTTTTGAAGAGATTACTTATTTACCTTCTTCTCAGTCATACTGATCTACCACCATTTAGCTTATTTTACATGGCAAAGTCTGGATACAACCAAGACATTTTTTCTTGATGCGTTTTAAAATATTGCACTTTTTCTTTATCCAAATAACCAGAGCTTTCATAAATCTTGATGTAAAACTGTTAACATTCTGTGAGGACTGCTGGGAAACTGATGCATTTAGTATGGTAGTTCTGTACTTCCAGTGGCAAAGTTATTTATAATATGTAGATATTGTAACTATGTGCCAGTTAACAATTAATCCAAGCAGCTTCACTGTTCCTTGAATGGTCATATTCTTGTGCCTGTAGTTGGGAGGTTTGGCATTACACAAAGCCACCAGACATTCCTGTCTAAGTCTGACACGACGCTGATATTATGACCCAGGCTCAAGTAGTGGCGTTTTTTTAAGTATCTGATAGGTACTTCAAATGCTTGAGAGTCAGTGTGAATATAGATGTGTTTGTCGGTCTGTTAATGTTCATGCATATCTGTGTTTGCTGGAGGGAAATTAATTCTGCACAACTGAATGACAGAAGCACAGAACTGTAATTTAATGCATCCTAAATGCTTACAATTGTGTGTGTGTGAATGGGAGTAAGAAGACGCACTAGTGCTCATGTAAATGTGTAGCAAAAACATGCAAGTGCTTTGTATGCATTTTTGTGTGTGGGTATGCACCTATAAATGTATGCAAAACTCAGCTGCTTAATGATAATGCATGTGATAATATCATGGTGCTAATTAATTTATAACTTTGCACTGAGGAGGCTGTTCCAGTGGCTAATATGATTCTATTACAGCAATTAGCCACAATGACACTGGCTAGGTCACTCACACACAGAGACACACCTTACTGTATGCAAATCTAACCCTGTCAGTGTGCTTCACCCAATCCAGCCTTTGCCTAGGTTTCTAAAACCTCCTTTCCTTTTACGTTTTCTTCCTGCAGCCACAACCTCAGATTAACTTAAGGAAAGCTAGATGCAACTTTTATTATTAGTAAACTGGCCACATGCTCTAATTTGTCAGACTTTGTGTTTATTCTATTATGTTAAGTTTCCTGCATTTGGAGTTGCAGGTTTTAAGGGGTCCAAAATTAGTAGTAATACTGTAGGCTATTCCGTTTTAATAAAACATTGACGCACGAATGGAGTGTGTTGAAATAGAGGACAATGCTGAAACGATAAGGGGAAATAAAGATGTTTTGATTTCATGTGGCTATAGCTAATATAATAAATGTAACCCAATCATATTTGTTCATTTTGACAGACATCTCATGTATGGATGTTTTGAGGCAGGTTACCCCATCCCCAGACATTTTGCAGATTGAGAGTCAAGGTCAAGGTCTATGACCTTGACTTATTTTGTTTTGTTTACTGTAAAGATGTAATATTTTTGAAGTTTGTCTGAGTTTTTGTATGTCACATTTCATGAACATCTTTAAGAAAAACATGTTCAATTAGTTGTGGAGTTCTGTGCAGTCTATACTATATAGACCAGTTGCTGAGTTTAAACAAAAGCTATTCCTAGCAACCGCTTTCTTAAGATGACTCAAATATGAACACCAATACAGCGTGTTTGTGTCCAACACATACTCAATTATGCTTATTATACAACAAATTTAGATTTTCTGATTTTTATAACACTTGTTTTTGCATAGTCTCATTGCACTTCAGCTGTACCTATATCTGCATCCATCTTCGAAAAATAATTGCACAAAATTTTACACTTACACATTGTGAGAACATGTATCAGTACTTACGGTCTTCTGCTGTGCGTAGCGTTGCCCAAGGCCCCACTGTCTGCCCATGAATATGTGAAACCACCACTCTGAACAGGTAGTTTGTGAAAGGTGACAAACCCTCTACATAATAGGAGTGAGTGTCTGTTGCATTTTCTAAAAGCCTGAAAGCAAACAGACACAAACAACACATTTACTGACACGCAGTTCAGATCTACTTAAAGTGAAATGATTTTTAACATTTTCTGATTTTAACAAGCAAAACAAAAAAACAATTATATTATTCCTTAATTTTTGCTTTAACATTAGCATGATATGGCCAATAAAATTTTATATTCTGCACTAATGAAGCACAATTGTTAAAATCAAGCCAACTGATTACCAATAGGTAAGAGCATGTCTCACTGGATACCATATTACTTAACAGACTGTAGAACAGTGTGATTTATGCTTCACTTTTTAAAATCTTATTGGCGATATTGAGCACAAGGTTAGGAATAGGATTCTTATTTCTCCAGCATAATTTTGTTTAATACCTTCTAAATTGTTTGTTTTGTACAAAATTTAAAATGATGTCATGTTTTAAATAACCACTGCACACAGAGCAGCACAAAAGACTGCATATCTAATCCCACATAGTACAGTTACACAAAACAATGTGTGACAAAGTAAAAGAAAACTGTCATAAATGAGACACCGTTGACCATTTACCATCAGATGGATGAAAAGAATGAATGAATGAATGAATAAATCAGGTAACAATGAGATTTCCATAGCAGAAGAGGAGGAGGAGGGCATGACTGTCTGATATATAATACATGTAGCTAGTCATTTATTTATTACCACAGAATGAGAGCCTCCTCTTCTTGGATTAAATTGCAATTTGTTGTCAGGAAGCATGTAATGAATACATATCAGATTCACACCTTCTCTCTCTTTATTCTGTCCCAATCTCTCGACCTCACTCGTCTCCTTGCAATTTCTTTCTTTTTTTTTTGTCTTTTGGTTCTCCTTGTTGTTCTAATAGTCTGTTATACTGATGTGTCACACTCTGCTCCCAAAAAGAGGCATAAAATACCTCTTTTTGTGCCCATGCATATGTATATACTTAAATTTTAGAAAGAATTATGTGCCCTACATTTCAAAGAGTCTTGTGTGTTGCTTATAACTTAGAGTAGGAGACCAAGTTCTACAGAGAATACTCAGTTACTGGAAGACTGATAATGCTATGTACACTTACCAGCCATTTTGGTCAAATTGCTCGTTGACTCTATGAGCTAATTAGCCAATCACGTAGCAGTAATTTGAATCATTTAGGCAGCTAGATGTGATGAAGATGACTTGAGTTCAAACAAAGAATCATAATGGGAACTAAAGGGGATTTAGATGACTGGAAATGTGACATCAGCTAATTCAGTGAAATTTTGCATTTTATTGTGGATTCCATATCCATATCGCGGATATCATATATGAATCCATCATGAAACAAAGATCAATTGATCTCAATCCAGTTTCTTGAACAAACTCATTGTACTATGTGACACTTTATTTGACAGGTTGAGAACAAGACCAAGAAATCATGATCCGACATAAATATGTTATAAAAGTATTACTGATTAAACTTTAGCTTTAATAACATAAAGCTACATCATCTTTTTAACCCGTCAATTAAAGTGTTACCTTGAAGACTTAACACCCTGCAATGGCAACAGATTTTTAGTTATCGAGCAATTTGGGGATGGGATATGGCGGAATAAAAAACGATATTATAAAATTGTAATTGACATATCGGCAGCAACTGTGTGACCAACAAGAACCAAACTCTCTTGAGGCAAGTTTCCTACAATTTGTTCAATCAATTTTATGAAAAAGCAGTGTTGTATAGTAACGAAGTAAAAATACTTCACTACTTTACTTAAGTATATTTTGGAGTACTTCATACTTTCCTCGAGTAAGAACATTTTTGATAACTTTCACTTTTACTTCACTACATTTCCGAACTTAATTGCATACTTTTACTCCGATACATTTTCAATGTGTGGTTTAGTTACTCGTTACAAAAAAGCGAGAGAGAAACGCAACTGTTTTGATCCACCTACTGATTGACTGCAACAAAGTCGGTAGCTGACTTACCTGGGCTTGTTCATTACCACCAATAGGATGCACAGGTTTCACCTCCCCACTACGTCAGAAAGTCCAGCAAACAGTCTGATTGGTTAGTGCTCCGTTCGTGTAGGTTTGTGCCGTTAAAATGTTCGTTTGTGTAGCTTTGGTTTCCGAGATATTAAAATGATTTTTTAGGCCATCCAGAGTTCACCATCCCCGCATTTTGCTCCAAAACAAACCAAAGTGGGCTGGTTCGTTAATGCTCCGTTTGTGCAGGTTTGTGCCGTTAAAACAAACGCAGCAAAGTTGTTTTCAATTTGGATTTTGGCTATTCCAATATCCGGTGTGAGCGGCGCCTAACTCGAGGTTGATCCGATTCATGAACGCTAATTTCGGCCAGCCGTTCTCTCGGTCTCCCCTTCCTCAAGGTGTCGGAGTTTCACTCAGGGAGAGTCAACAAATTTTACATCCAAACTCCTGAGAAACTAATGGAAATAGATTTCTTGCCTTGTGACCAACTGACACAAAATTCATTTTACTTACTCTTTAAGTAAGTAATGGATGGCCTAAAACATAATTTTTAATATCTCGGAAACCAAAGCTGCACAAACGGAGCTCTAACCAATCAGACTATTTGCTGGATATTTTGAGTAGGGGGGTGTCAGCATCACGGAGGTCTGTTTCGCTTCTCCCATTAAACACCAAGTTAACAAAAAGCTCTCGCTCTTCAGATGCCAATAAGCTGCATTTCCCTCCCAATTCTTTTTTCCTTTTGCATAATGACCAGTTGTGTGCACCTATAGTTTGTGAAGTAGAGTAATCGTAACGGCTTTTTTTTTTCTTCATGTTGGCCTCATTTTCTGTACTGACTATTTATTTTTCTCATTTTCAGCACTGACCTTACTGAAAGGGAAAACTTAAGGCTTACAAAAACTTTATTTTCTGTCCTGGAGGGTTTACTAAGAAGCTGGTTCAGTTGTAAAGCAGGTTAAGTTAACCTTGTGGTTTCGGTAAAGCACCTAATTTTCCTAACTAAATGATGCCTGCACGTATATCTATTAGCAGGTTTCATTTTGCCTGCACTTGGTTGTGTACATTATTTTAAGTATATTTAACAAGTTTACCAAAATATAAAAAATGTCATTCAAACTGCATTTGCCTTGTTTTACTTTTTACTTATACTTTTCACTACATTACTTGAGTCATCCATTTTTACAGTACTTTCCATACTTAAGTACAAGACATTTCAGATACTTTAATACTTTAACTCAAGTAACATTTCAATCAGTGACTTTTACTTTTACCAAAGTCATATTTTGGAGCGGTACCGATACTTTTACTTGACTCCGAGATTTCAGTACTTTATACAACACTGTGAAAAACTAATGCTGTTTTGAAGGCAAGAGGCAATCCAGTCCAACAGAAGCAATCTAGTCCCATTAAACTGTGAGAACATATACCGAGTTCTCTACTTACTGTGTTTAAATTACATATTTAACTTTTTTAAAATTGTGTTTAAATTACATATTTAACATTTCAAAGTCAAATGTGTATGTTTTTACACTTTTTACTCTGCACATACAGTTTTAACTTATACTGTTTATCTCGTAAAATATTGACACAAATTCACCTAAAAGGACAACGTGGCCAAGGTGGTATGAACACCTAATCCCTCTTGATGCATATTTCACAAATATTGAGAGTCACACTTTTAGCACTTTGCTGCCATCTGGTGGACAGAGACACCCATAATTATGCTTAATTAAATAAATAAATTAATTTTAACTGGATAGTAACATTAAGAAATTAATAACTTCCATATTGTTCAGTCATCTGTTCCAGAAGTTCAGGTTCTGTTACCTTATGATTGAGCTCTGTGGAGACGTTCTCATGTGCAAGCTGTACAGCAGTGGGCCAGGCGCGTTGGAGTTGACAGGTGCAGACCACGACAAGTTCAGACTGGTGTTGGTTGCACTGACTAAAGTCAGAGGTGACAATCCATCTGGGGCTAAAAAGCAGTTTTTGGAAGGTGAAAGAGAATTTACCAACACAACAACAACAAAAAAGTAAGAACAAGAAAAGATCAGTAATTAAGACAACCGTAGTTTGATCATTGCTGACTGTGTGATATGAGGGCTCTCTGATGCAGAAAGTGACCCTTCAATCAAATATAACTCTTCTGCAGCAACAGGACTGATTGCTGAAGACGTCTTACTGCGAAAGTCCGATTGCAAAGACGGATCCCAAATGAACACAAAAAATGTGGAAAAACACAACTGCAGCTGACCAGCATAAATGATCTTTTAATCAAAAAAACCAAAAAAAGAGGAAATACCAAGGGTAACCAATTACAAAAGCATTATTTAAAAACTGCCTAAGAGATAAAAAACAGAAAAAAGAGTTGATTTTACATTTAGACATACAACATTTTTTATTTATTTTCTCTTTTTAAGAAACTGGACTTCAGATTTAATTTGGACATCAGTTATTGCTGAACTTGTAGATAAAGAATTACTGCTGCTTTGCAAGCGTAATCTTTTTAAATGTACTTTGTTAATTTTGGGGTTTAACATGTTTTTACAGCAGCAGAAGTATTTGATATTTCTAATGTATTCCAATTCGGTACTCTGTCTTTTCAAGAGAGATCCACAAGCAGATGAATGTTCATTCCTTCAATGTCTTCCTTTAATTCATTAAGAGTTGTGTTTCTTTGCTTCTCACTCACATACACACACAAATCTGCACACATAACACACCCACACAAACGCACGCGCACACACACAGTTGAGCCTGTGTCTTTCTCATGCTGTGTTAGCAGGTACAATATCAGAGGTGTCACTAATCGTTTTAAACTATGCACTTTTATGTTCACTTCTTTCTCTCTGCTCTCCTCCTACTCTGCTCTTCTGTCTCTTGCTCGGCTATCTTCTCTCTGTTCTTTCGTGAAACAAGGACGCATCAAGACAGTTTGCCTTAAAGAAGTCTAAAGAGATGCCAGAGGCACAGAGGTAAAAAGAGAGATGGAAAGAGAGGAAACGTCTTGTATTTAAAATTTATACTTTCTTATGCCTTTGTTTTGAACTTGAACAGCAGAACTTTCCTAAGCCTGTCTTTTGTTGTTTCCTGACTAAAGCACAGGAGGAGAAAAGGGTGAATTCAGTGCTTTTAGCAGGATAGCTAACTTCATATTTACAGATTAGTGTGCTTTTCTTAGATTACACTTGTGAATAGACATTTATAAATCTGTACACTCCTTTGTGGAATCTGTCTCATCCTGCATGCATTTTCTAACAGTTTTCTATGGCATCTCTTAGTTAAATTTTATGCTTTTTAGCATTTGATATGATACAAATTCAAAACAATCAGAATTTATTAATGAAATCGAACAATGGACATAACATCTCTTTTATAGATTTGGATTAAATTCTGGTTCCCAGACAGTGCGTACCTGCTGGGGGTGTCGTGACAATGAGTGGCAGGCTTTCAACACACCCCTGTGTGTTACATCCTCTGATCCAGAAACTGTAGTTTGTGTAAGGCTGTAGGTCAGACACAGACAACCAAATGCCCGCTGCTGATCCTCCGTCTAACACAGCATGACCATCTAACGGATGACAAACACAGAAACAGAGACCTATATATATAATGAAAAGAAAAACAGAAATATTGTTCATTTGCTATTTTAAATATATGTGTTTTTTCTTCTACGTCACACAATTTAATGACAAATTGAGAGAATAGCACAATCACTGAGGTTCATTTTACTAAATTAAAAGTAAAGGAAAACTCTGTGAATCTCTTCAAAATACCTGAGTGGACACACATACGTAATCATTCAGGTCTATATAAACCAGCGGAGGAAGTTTACTTAAAAGAAACAGCAGGGTTTGCTCAACTAAAACAAGGTAGTGCTCTTCTCCTTCCGCACACTTTTATCCTTTGTCCATTCACTAATGTTGCTTCTTCACTTATTAATACAGTCTGTGTGTCAAATGTAAAACCTATTTACAACTTGACTGTATGTTCTTTGAAATCTTTCAACTTTCAACTCAAGTTATATTTTGTCAAAAGTCCAGCTTTTTTGTTTACCTACATGAATTTTGTTATTTCCAACTCTTCATACTTTAAATGCAATCATTGCTTCTTTTCTTCTGCCATGCAAATATTTGCAGTGATATAATGATTGAAATCCGTCTTTGTTGTTTTTACCAGCTTTACATTCCTCATTGTCGCTGACCTAAAGTCACAGGCTGTATCAAAAAACTTCAAAATATTTTCCGATACTACTCTGGTTTTGATTACTTCTTCTTACACCGTCCTATTTTGTGCCTGACTTTCTAAGTTTCCTTTGTTTGTTGGGAGAGTCTGCTTTCATTCGTGTGTACAGCTCAGTCCATCTCGGTGCATATTGTTCTGCTCTGCTCATCTTTGAAAGCTATGACAAAAACACTGAGTGCTTTTGAAACTGGAAATAACATTACTGTGCTCCCAGGCAATCAGCAAGTACCTTAGTCCCATATATCTACAGAGAACCAACATCTGTCGGTTATTGCTTCTCGTAAGGGTCACATACAGCACCACAAAGTATTCAAACACCTTTGAACTTGTTCACATTTTATGTTTTAATAACAAAACTCAATGTATATATTTTTAAATGACATATCAGCATGAAGTAGCACACAAATGTGTAGAAAAATCATGAACAATTGAATTAAAAACATCTAATAAAAACTGAAAAGTGTGGTGAGCATTTTATATTCTGTCCCCAAATAATTAATAATTTGTAATTTATACTCAATATGAATTTAGCCATTCTGCGAAGGCTTCAGAGGTTCATTACTGATAGGAAAAAAGTTATAAAGAACCATAAAGCAGGATTAGAACATAAAACAACATCTTAAGCACTGAACATCTGCACTGCACAGTCGATCATTTGGAAATAAGGCACAATCACAAATCTACCAACAGAGGACAATCTAAACTGAAAAGCAAAAAATTAATAGTATTAATCAGAGAAGTAGTCAAGAGGCCCATGGCAACTCTGGAGGAGCTGCAGACAGAGCAACTCAGGAACAAGACAAAGTTTAGGCATACACTTTTAGTAATCCAGTAATCTATTGATTATTCTGACAACTAATCGAGTAATTGAATAAAAATTTATTCATGTAAAATATTGGTAAATCCTGCCATAGCAGCATTATTAATATCAGAGATCAACATAAGCCCAAATTTTCATAATTGTATTTTTTTAACATTAACATAACATTAGATTTCATGTTGTCTGTAAAAATATAAAATATACCCAGAATGAAGAGAGATACTGTTAGCCTTCAGGTGTCACCTTTGCTTTTGTAGTAAAGTGTGTAGCGGAGGTTTCCATTTGCTCGAGGAGGAGCAGTCCAGCGGGCTCTGAGAGATCTGGAGCTTTGATTGGTCAACTCCAGCAGCATGGGGCCTTCTGGAGCCATCTCTAATGTATGTGACTCCACCTCATTAAAATAAATAAAAAAATAAAAGCATAGTTAGACCAGGTGTGCACACTCTCTGCACATACAAACTATACAAGTTTACAGACAAAATAACTTGTTGTTCTAACAAATACTCTCTTAAATGCCATAAGCGGCTGGTCTGTATTATCTCAGTCGTTAGTTTTTTTTTTATTTTGAAATCTTTTGTTCTTGCTCATCATTCTGACTCTCTACTCCATCATTCTCATTTACAACTTATTCTCAACACCTTCATTCTCAATTTCTTTACATACTTTCACAGACTCCTCTTCTCTAGATTATCCCCTTTCTATGCTGCTCTCCTGTTCTGCAGTGTCAGCTATTTCTTCTGGTGTTTGACAAATCGTGGCGTCCGTATCGGAAATATGCCTTAAAATCTGGCCTGTCGTCAGAGTCGTTGCTGAGAATGGAGTGGCATTTCCCACCAAATGTCACAGTCCCCACGCAACCCTCGTTATTGAGCTGAGAGAATCGATCACCTTTATGAGGCACAGTGACACACTGGCACACACATTCACTTTGTAGATGTCTAAGTGGAGTCCTCCACGGTCTATCTATGTTTTTCTTTCTCTTATAGCAATATTCTGCTCTCTGGAAATCTGCTTTGCTCTATTATCAGTTTCAATTCACCATCTGATGGAAGATTATTCAGCAAAAAGAGGATTTTATGACACGTTCACTGCTCTAAATACCAGCTGTTGGTGGAAAAGCTGTACTAAATATTGTAGAACTGGACTTTTATGAACTCTATAAGTCTGGTGAATAAAAAGAAACACTTAAAAGAATTCAAAAAGAGACGAAGACAAATTGAATCCCTTATTGCAATTATTTGCAGAAAAATGTTTTCTAATGTTCAGCCCTGAGAAGGTTTATAAATAAATGATTCACTGACCAGTGGTCCTTTGCCACAGCCCTGTGATGTGCAAGCCTGCAGTCTAACTACATGTCGGCTCCATGGAGAAAGTCCCTCCACTATGAAGATCCTCTCAGAGGAACTGGAGTTGAAAACAAGGACTCCATCCATCCAAAGACCATAGCTTGTTATAACACCTGTCAAAAGAGCATATACTGTTACAAAATGCAAGACAAAAAGGGAAAAAGCAACAGCAAAACATTTAAATGCACCTGGGTCATGTTTGTAAAGTCTGGTTTAGAAGTTTATTTTACTATGCAGTTCTCTTCAGCTGTTGGCTCCTCCTAACCTTCTGTTCATTCATCCAGGAATCAAGTCAAGAGTGGTTTAATGGAGTAACAAATCCCAGTGGGAAACCAAGATTCCTTAAAGTTCATTATGGGAGAGCAAAGGGAGGTCCAAGTGAGATTTGCAGGTGGAACCCTCAAAGGGAGTTGATGAGGAGAAATTCTTGCCAAATGGCTAAAATATCTTCAACAACTCCTTTCAGTTTGGAGGAGCAGTGGTTCTACTCCAAGTTCCATTTAGAGGAAAGCACTTGTCACTTTATCTATGAGCAACCCAATGGAAAAAGCCAATGTCAGCTTCTACTGACCAGGATCTTGATTTTTTTTCTCTCGAGATGCGTCTCTTACATTTGGATGAAGGTTTGAATGTTGAAACCTTCTACATTTAAACCTTCAAAAAGAGTATTACTTTTTGACTAGGCTTTTTTTGCAGGATTGCTCCAAATTACTGAGAACAAAGACTGAATCTCTGTCTTCTGAGCACCCAGAATGGATCCACACCAAGGTCTATTAATGGTTGAGACCTTAATGAACTCCCCAATTAAGATACAGGCTAAGCAACATATGCTGTTGGTCCTTCTTACTCACAGGATGACAGAAATCCAACGTTTTGACCATAACAGACCAGTTTTACACCACTTTTGCTTCCCTGACAGAGTACCTGGCCACTGAAGGCAGATATTGAGCACACATGCAGCCACATCAGTTTCTCACAGTCAGAAACATATCATCAGAACAAGAGCTTACTACATGCATGCTGTTTGGATGATCAATTGGGATAAACCACTCCATTTGGATTACAATTTCAATCTGACTGAGCTGAACCCAATCAGAATCATCCAATTAGGGTGACTCAGTACTTATTCCCCTTGTGCTATATAAAGACTACAAACAGAACTAGTGACAGAGGTAAGAAAAGGTAAAGGTCACAAGGAGCGATCTTAATTTCATGGTGAGAATGCAGTGATAGCTCTTGCTTTGGGCATAAGAACTAGATCTTTATTGAAAGCTTTCTCACCCAAAACACCAGCAACAAAATCCCCAGGAGACAAAGATGTAAACCTTGTCCCAACACACAGCAGACAAATTCCTGTCATCTTTGTAACAGTTCTGCAATGGTAAAAGTCTGCTCCATTGTTCCACAGCCAGGATAAGAGCACACTGCTTCTCCTGAACACAAGTTTTAAAGATTTTCATCTTATTTCCAGCAAAATAAAGTCGGTGCTCCAAGGCAGGCTAATAACAGTGACCCTTCAGTAGTTGAAGAACTTTTCCTAAGATTCGGACCACTTCCCTCATCTGCCACTTAACATAAACAGAAAGACAGCATTAACATTAACACAGCAAAGTTGACATTCTAATCAGGATAATCACATTTGAACATGTTTTAGTGATTAATTAACCTGTGACTAAAAAAAACTACATACAAGACAATGGGTGCTTTGTTTTTAACATGTAACATTGTTTAATTGGCTGTACTTGATGAAATAAACTGGAGCTGAATTATGTATCACAAAGATATTTATTTTACACATTTTACTAAATCGTCTTATTCAATTGACTGCATTTTCTCCTTCTTAAACGTCTATGTTGGCATCATACGTCTAAAACATCTATAAATTGTTTTAATTTTAACATATAATCCATTTAGTTGGGCCTGTATTCCCAAAAGACATCCATAGGCAGTTTTCTAGTTTCATTGGTCACTTATACTGCATGGCAGTGTCCAGACTGTAAAGAATAAAAAGTGAAAACTTGGCTTTGCAATGATGCAAAATGCATTCTGGTTCACTGAGTATGCAAATGGAAACTGACTTACAGGCTCCAGGCCTGCCAGTCAGTGTGTCCTACAGATGAAAACAGCACTGAAATGACAATTGTAACCAAAGGCGCTACACAGGATGAAGACCCAGAGAAGGACAGTGGTACAAAATTGAACACACACACACACGTGCGCACGCGCGCACACACACAAACGAGTGTGTAAAAAGGTGTGAAGACACAAACGCATTCACAGTCACACATCGATATACTCAGTTGAAAAAGATCCACACATTTAATAAGAACCCATATCTCAAACACACAATTACGTGACATTACATCCACCTAATAAAAGAATGAAACAGTACGAAGCCAAATGTGCCTTTCCTTAATAAAAATGCATACAGTAGGCTCAAAAGATCAGTGCTAAGAACTAAGGGTCCATTCTACTTTAATCATGTGTGGGTTTTATTATTGCTCAATACAGATATACACACCTATCACGAAAATGAAGACACAAAAACCCTACGGATGCAAGTTATCTGGGAAGCTCTTAATATGGCCAATCACATGCATGTGAGAGTGTGTGAATGTGTGCGGAGCACTGTATGTGCTTGTGTGCGTGAATAAGCCCATATCAGTATAGGCTGTAATAAAGACAGGTTGGGAAATGAAGCAGCGAATGCATAACAGGCTTATTTCCCCTCTTTGTCTGCGTGTTGCCCCGACCTAATCCCCGAGAGGATTATCCCCCACAAATCCCTGCGGAATTGCGGAGAAAGTGTGTGTGAGGGGGTGGAGGTGGGGAGCAGCGAGAAAATAACACAGGATATCACTCTGTAACCCATCATCATGCCATTTATTAAATAAAAAAAGTCATTGGAAAATGGAGCCAAGTATTTCTTCTTTCTTATTAGGAAAACATAAAGCTTTTTAAGTACAGGATAATACAGTAATCATCTTGCTTGTTATAAATTTCTGTCATCAGACGAGGAAAGCTTTAAGCAATTTATCCAGGTTAATGTGCATACATATCACAGGGTTTATGGTGCAAATACCTTAATGTGGGATTAGGCATAAAACACACACACACACACACACACACACACACACACACACACACACACACACGCACACACACACACATCTATCACATCGCGCACACATTACTGAATTGCATAAGCATGACATTAGCGTTTGATAATTTGTAGCATCTTCACAAACTTTATGTATAGAGTCTGTTAAATGGGATGGAAAAGACGGTGAAATGCTTAGATGGGTTTTAGCCATTAATCTGATTTACTGAGAGATACTCTTTATTATTAAAGCCTTTTTTAATGTATTATATTGTTATTAGTTGGTATATCATTTGACATCAACTTTTAATGACTGCCGTGAAGAAGGTATGTTTAATCTCTTAAGTCAGGCACAAAGAGCTTTATTTCACTTTGCTAAGATTTATAGTTTATTCCTCTGTTCTTTCTACTCTATCAACAGTTAGTCATTTCTGACCTACTGCTCCTTTTCAAAGAAATCGTGTTCATTTAGTTCATTTAGACTCTTTTGACGACTAGGAATTGAGAAAACAACATACAGGTTCTAATTGAACAAAAAATATAGTAAATAAAAAACAATGCTTTGAGCCTACGTAAAATTTAATTAAAAATATTGTAGCCATTTCAATTCATCTTGCATTTACAGAATGCAAAATGAATGGTAAAAAATCAAACTAGGATGCCAGACAGTGCAAGTATTTGGGCTTCCAGCCTGCAGTTCTCTCTTCAGTCAAAAGGGAGCACTTTTTATCCACTTAAAGTATCTTGTTGAAGCTCCATCGTCTCGCTCTTGCTCCCATTTAATCCTAATTTCAAACTGTTTGTTTTCCTAACCTTTCTGTGTCTCTGCCCGCTTCAGTTCCTCAAAAAGAAGGGGAAGCCCCTCCCAAGGTTCCTTTTTTTAGCGCCTTACCTGTTTTGTCTTCATCTCAGGTGATTCCTCATACAGACAGATAGCTGTTCTCCTTTTGCGCATTTTCCCTACATGTTTTGTCAGAAAAGTTTCAAACTGTTTTAATGTGTCTAAATATATTGATATTGTTTTACTGACTGATAACTTTTGGGATAACTGTGTTGAGCGAAAAACTGAAAAAACTGCCTTCATTCCTCTGTCAACAACTTTGCATATTGGATGTATATAGTTAACCAGAAAATGAGTGCATGACACATGTCTTCTCACCATTTGGAGTCTCAGGAGGAGTCCAGCTGATGTTGAGTGAATGTGGGGACAGAGGGATGACGAGCGGAGCAGGAACATTCTCTGGTGTACTCTCCTCTGTCTGAATGTGGCTCCAGGGGCTTCTGGTGCACCCACCTCCTGTGCAGGCCTGTCAAGCACAAAAACACACATGTGGACACACAAAAATAGAGATACAAAAAGGTTTGAAAATAATTACTATTAGGAGGACTCACAGCCACCATAACAGAATAAAATGTTCCTGGCGTGAGGCTGCGAAGTGTGTGTTCTTCAGCAGGTTCTGAGCTGTTGTAGGCCAGAATGGGCTCTGACCCATCAGCTGACAAAAAGACTGAGTAAAACCTCAAGACACCATTTATTTGCGAAGGACGTGACCACCTGGAAAGAGAGCAAAGCAAAAGCAAATACTAAAATTAAATGACACAAGGGCAAGGTTTCAGTGAGCCACTCTATAAGATTTATTCTTTGGGATAGAGCCTTTGTATTCGAATTTCCAGTGCTGCTACATTAAATATGTTAGATGGTTCAGTCAATTTTATTCATGGCTTTATTTCATATTATTATTCCTCTAATAATAATAATATTTCAAATTATTTTCTATTAATTTCTTTTTCTGTGTGTACTCATTTTATTTATTTATTTATTTATTTTTACACATTTTTTGTGCTGACAGCTTAACAGAACAATGTGCTGAGTCTGATTGCTTTACTGTGCCAGAACAGTACGGCAGAACATTTTGTAGAGCATATTTATTCTTCAAAAAGAAAGAATAAAATTATTACAGTATTGCTTGATAGGCAGCAACAAAGAGGGAGCCCACGACATATCTAAAGAATAACTGATGACACTCATAAATGTTCCCTGACATGGAGAGAATTACAACATGTGGTTCACATTGGTTCAAAACACTGCAGACCATGAGTGGGCATGGGCCAAAACATGCCTCCATTACTGCTTAAGCTCCAATACACACACATTGCAATCAATGTCATTGACCACAGCCAAACAAATGATTCTGCCAACACTCCAAAAAAATCCCAGCAAAGAGACACAACTCCACCTAAGTTTACAACCCCGACCACAACTTAGGCCAAAGTAAATCGCTGACTCCCTGCAAACCTGAACTCTATCCCATAGGAACCTTTTCACAAACATGCGGGACCCAGCATGTGAGACTACAAACCATCGTTTACACAGTACTTTCCTCAGTGTCTTCTCTCCCTGTACTCTCCAGTTGTCTCATCTGCTAATTAACGTCCCTGTATTGCTTTCCCATCATCATGTGTCCTCATGTCCTCCCATAATGTATTTATTTTGATTTTTTTAATTAACTTGTAGTAAAGGCTATTTATTTTCGTCTCTTGCTCTGCATTTGGATCCCCGCATGTCAGATGACAGAAAATACCTTGTCATACTTGGTAATGTGTTTGTAGACTTTATGTAAAAGTACTTCCAGTGATAATGTTTTCACTGAATAGTGACTTGACCTCCAAATGGCAAACCAGGCTCAGCAGGTTGAAATCTTCATTCAGGGGGTAGAGAAGGTTAAAATTTTACTGATGCTTCATAATAATGCCTCTCAATTAAAAATAAAAAGTGTGGTGCAGTCAAAGGACTCCTAAAAGTACCTACCAACAACTCAAGTACACGTAACTAGTTACTACCCACCTCTGAGAAAATATATTTTACTAGGCTTGCTATAAACCATTGTCTTGTCAGCAATTTTTAAGAGAAGGTAAGAAAACAATTTATGCATTGTTTCTTTTTCATTCTTTTCACTCGTCATGCAAATCCACTTATTTTCCTTTTCTACTTATTCCCTACTTGTCTTTCTTCCCTACATCGCTATGACTGTTTTTCCATTTCTCCCCTATTTCTGTTTTTCTCACTTTTTCTCACAGCAGCTGTAGAGTGGTATTGATCAAGTATGATCTCTCAACCTCTTCCTATTACCAATGTGTGAACGAAGGAAAATACAACCTTCCCACACCTGATGCTATGTTGTTCAAAACATTGTAAGGGTTTAAGATGTAGATGTTCAGCAAGCAGGAACACACTCATGGATGGTAGATTCCAAGTTTATCTTTTTTACCAATTGATTTCTTAATCAGATTGACTCAGTGTCGTCACTGTTTTCTGTTAAATTAAATTTTTTTTTAAAAACTAATGGCAATTCATTTGAACCCCTTTTGACAGGAGCAAGCGGAGAGCTCCGTGTTGAAAACTGGACATTGCTCCAACTTCTGCCAATGAGCAGTCGATGAATGCTAAGTGCTATTAGCAGGTATGGAGGGATGCAGCGAGGGACAGTTTTTGTTGCAGTCAGTTTACAATGGAGGCTCAGTCTCTCTTTTTGAACCAGGTTGTTCCAATGCACTTCACATTCACTTGTGCATTAAAGTTGAAATGCTGTGTGGTTGTTATGGTAGAGAAGTCCCAACAGTGAGAGGAATGGTTTTCACATGGCAATTGAACACAACGAGTCCTTGATTATACTGCCCAACCTTAAATCCAACAAAAGGTGAGCATTTCTGCCAAGATGCTATCTGTTGGGATTGAATACTGTCATACCTAAGCTTCCAGAGAGATTAATTATTAAATTCTTACACTCAAACATTAGAAATCATGGTGGAAAAATACCAGAGATTTATTACAATAATTTTGGTCCAATCAGAGTTCAGATTAGAACTGCTTAAAATAATTCTGTCTGGGAAACACAACTGCAGGCCACTGGTGCTTTGTTGTCCATTTCTCTCTTTTATTTAATCTCTAGACAGCTTTTATAAAACATAACTAAAAAGGCTAAACACTTATTATCACTTCCAAGAATATAAATCAGTCAATATCATTATTTAAGTAGATTCTTTTGGCTTGTAAATG
The DNA here is from genome assembly GCA_922788865.1 of Poeciliopsis turneri. Classification (NCBI taxonomy): domain Eukaryota; kingdom Metazoa; phylum Chordata; class Actinopteri; order Cyprinodontiformes; family Poeciliidae; genus Poeciliopsis; species Poeciliopsis turneri. The sequence continues at coordinate 2,720,106 of CAKLNU010000038.1, forward strand.
TCTACATGCCATATGAAAATGCTAATGTTAAGAAGCTCAAAATGAAAATGTTATGCGTGACCCATTATTCATCGTGCTTTACGCGCCTGTCACTGTTGTCTGCTCTGAGCTCTGAGAGAGATTTTGTAATTACACATGTACAACATGTTGTGGGTGTGGGTGTGTTTTTGGTGTGCTTACTCCACCAATATACTCCGGGAGTCCAGCAGCGTAAGGCTTGGAGCATGCAGGGGACCAGGAGGAAGCTCAGAGGTCAGCGCTGTAACTTGTGAACTGTTGGTACAGCCCACTTTAGTGCAAGCACTCAGTATCAAGAAGTTAGTTGAGTACACGCCAAGACCTAAAACACAAATACACATTCACTAAAAGTTACAAAAAAAGAGACACACACTGCCTGTTTATCTAACTGCAGATAAGATAAACTCCAGCAGTTAGTTTTGCTCTTTTTTCTCAATCCTCCCTACTTTGTTCAAACTACTTTTCTTCTTTTCTGTTTGAAAATTACCCACCATCTGGCCCACTGTTGGAATCTTACCCTGAAACACAATCTATTCTTGCACATACCATGTAATTACAATATCCATAATCCTCCCAATCACGGTGAAAATCAGACACTCTACATTAATAACTCAGCATGGATGAGATGTGCTCTCACTCTTCCTTTGGCTTTCAAATATGCACACTTACACTTTTAAACAGCAAGATGGTTTACTAATTGTGTTAACGTGCAGGTAAAATAAAAAAATAAAAAACTTAAGTGTATCTTTCTACATATGTGTGTCTGTGTGCATTCATCTTCCTCTTTTTGGAGTATGCCTTCTCATTGATGTTACATGTGTTTCATAGCCTGTTCAGGTATTTCCAATAAAAGCCGTAAAGGCAAATCGTGTGCATGTCTGTGTGCTAATATTTAGTTTTCTTTGTTTCTCTGCCACTTCATTTTCATGTGTATGTTTAGCTTTCTTTTTGAAAGTGCTATTCCCATGGTAAGGACTGAGACTCGTTCCCCTTTCAAATGCTAATCCCCCATTTTTGCTTTTCTGCACCCCTCACCCCCTTTTTTTCCACTGACGCCCCATTCCCTCTACAGTCCCAGCTACAGCAAACACAAACACACTTTATTTTATTATTATTTTTTTTTTACCAGTGATGTTGTGCTGACTGGTTTTCCCTCTGTAGACCATTTCACTGTTGTGATAGAGGAGGTATTCTGTAATGTCTCCATTTGGCCTATCAATGGAAAAAAATAAATAAATGAGGACAATATTTTAGAATACTGTATAATTTATACAGTTACAGGACCAACCTTTAGTGATACATTTTTTTAAAGTTTTAAATCATTTCTAAGAAAAATTAAAACATTTCATAGACAGAAACACATATGTACTCTGGCGAAAGTTCTCTCTCTGTTTTTTCTATATAGCTCTTTAGATAAGATCTTTGAGTGGTTTTCTGTTTCAATAGGTCCTTTATGAGGATGTTTAAAAATACTACTTTTGCACAGAATTGTAAGCTAGAAAATTCAGAACATTTCGCAGCCTTTTTTAAAATTTGCTGTTGCACATGTACTTTCCAGGATAGAAAGGAAATCTAGGTGGTTTGTTGCACTTCTTGTTAAAAAATCTTTGCCTAAATGTGTGTGCAAGCATCTTATGTTGAACAAACTCAACTCTAGTGGCACATTCATTGGGTAAACTGTACTAGACCTTGACAGATACTCACAGGCAACCTAAAAATTTCAATAAAATTATTTCTATTATTAAATAATTTCGTATTTTTCGGATTAAAAGCCGTTACTTTGTTCTCACGCTTTGAACCATGCGACTTATAGCCCGGTGCGGCTTTCGTGTAGATTTTTCTCCAACCACCAGGGGGTGCTTTAGCCGGAAGTGAATCATTGGAAGTCAAAATTAAATTTTGTTTAAGGCAAAAGTACTATAAACTGAGTTTTTCTTTTTTTTTCACAATAAAGTAAAGATTTTAAGAGAGTAAAACAACTTGCTAGAATTTCATCTAAAGAAAAACTTTAGATGGAATAACCTCAAACTCAAAGAAAAAGTCAAAAAATTTGAAAACACAATATTTGTGTTTCTTTAGGGTGTGACCTCCTTATGTTAGTGTGTAATAACAATTTTAATCTAATGCTCCTTGTTAAAAAGAATGATGTTAATGATGCATTCAGTTAGCCAAAAATAAATTTCTTGGGTATCAGTCAGCCGGAAAGGGGGAGAAAAAGAACTACACAAAGATATAGACCAGGATATTAGATACAAATTAGATATAATTAAAATAGATTACCTAGGCATATGATTTGTGACGTTAGAGGAAAAATGAGGCAGATGAGAATGTGTTTTTTTTTTACCTTGCTGGAGGCTCCCAGGTTAAATACAAAGCGGAAGGAGATGCAACCACAAATGGAGGAGAAACCACATCTGGAACTGAAATTGCACTTAAATGAAAATGTATCTACATTTATACATATGCAGATATTTTGGTTCATTCAATTAAAAAAACAAAAGAAGGTGGTCAAAAGTTTTGTAGGTATACTCATTCGTAGATATTTATTTATGCCCAATCTTTTATTCAGAGTTCTGGAAAACTTAATGGTCAAAAACTGTAAAGAAAAAAAGCAAAAAAATGAAAAAAAAAAACCAAACAAAAAAAACAGTTGCTCAAAACACCATTTATTTGCGAGTATCATTTATTTATACATAATAAATAAATGCCACAAGATATTTTTGAAAGCTTGATTAGTATCATCAGTGTCAGTGATGTACAACTGAAGAACAATATATGAAAAGCTTCATATTTTATGTGATGCAGGTGTCTCTGATATATTAACAGGAGGTAAATAAAATGTTCTCATGGGGAGTGAAATTGTGCCGCACAGTAAACATTAATGAAAAGAATTTTAAATACGTTTTCTTTCCTGGAGACTCTCTGACATGTTTCAGTGCTTTAACATTTTGCTCTGTAGAAATCAATACAGTAATCTGTTTCTTCCCTTTAGCGTCACATTGATTTTTGCTGTCTCTGTACTGACCCCTGCCGTCACATTATCTCCCCAACAAGGCTGGTTACTCCTACACAGATTAATGCAGCGACTGAAAAAATGAAGAAAAATCATTGCCTTTCCCAGTTGAGTTTATATTTCTTTATAATCTTTTAAAATCTATACTGTCATCTTTTGTTAAGCTGTTTTGTGCACAAATCACAAATTTTCAAATTTTCCATCTTTCATTGAGCCATCCTTATTTTAATTTGTCTACCTTTTTTCCAAAGTTATTTTTTTAGTTAATTCATAACACTTTCTAAGTCATACATCAAAAATAAAGACAAACTGAAAAAAGATGCTCACAGGTGAAGAGAAAAATTGTATTTGTGCATTTCTCACCTTCTTCTGGGGTTTTGAAGCTTGATCTTACATCATCGTCATCATCACTGTTGCCAACAGGACTCTCAGTGCATCCAGCAGGACTGCACGCACTTACAGTGACAATGTACTGAGTTGATGGAGTGAGACCAGTTATCACACCTGAAGAAGAGTGGAAAAGTAGTGAAGTGAAGCGTGTAGACAAAGAACGGTATCTATAAACAAATCTAACTTTGGACAAGCACCAATCCGCTTCACTGTATGTGGTAGAAATCCTCTGGTATGAATTCAGGGAAAGTCAGCGATTTGATCAAATCAATAAACACATCAGGAGGGAGGAGGGATGGGTGGGTTATAACCTGGCAAACTGAGCCTTAAGTGTGATACTTCCATTGACAAATTAGCTCAACTTGAGCAATTAGAAGCCATTGTTACATGGTAGAAACAATAACAGTCACTCCGTTCAGCACTCCTGTCCCTCAGTCCCAACATCCTCGACGTGATTAGACGTACTTGTTCAATGACTGGACAGATGGATGGAATACTTTTCAGAAGCAGAGCATAACATCCTACATAATCAGGACCTTTTAAAGCTGAACCAGTGGAGTCGGAGTTAGAAGTCCACATTTCATTCACATTTTAATTGCCACACCTCAAAATCAATCAAATCAACCCACTGGAGGTTAAATAGTGTCTCTTTGTAAAGACAATTAACTTCAAAGAGAATGTATACTTCAAGATCCCTTAATACTAAACACGCCTTAACTGGATTATTTTATTCTGTATAAAGCATAACTCCAAAGTCTATATCCAAATGGCTTGAAAGTGTGCTTTAAATACGTTTTTTTTTTCTGTGAGGTACTGTTGCTAAGCAAATTTGCAGTGCTTGGCAAACAGACCCGGCCTATTCTAATTGTTAAGCTTTACTCGTCTCTCTCTGATGTTTTTTAATTTAGCAGTCTTGGCCTCCGTCACTCCTTTATGCATTTCCAAAGTCACTTTTTTTACATTGTCTGTTTTCTCTTCCACTCCTCCCCACTCCCCTTTCTGCCTTTTGTGCTCAATCACCCTGCACTCGTCTATTTTTCTCACTCTCTCTCAGTGTTACCCATGTCTTTTAATTCAATTAGGGGGCCAGGGCCCCACTCTGCTGCTATTACACCCTCATTTGCTTTCTGTGTTTTTTAGCCATCGGTGTAATTCTCCAGTCAGGTGTCGAGGCTATCATAAATTAAGAAGGAGCCTTATCACAGTGGACTAAATGTCTGGAAAAGAGAGGGGGAGGGAATAAGGACCAGCAAAAGAGACACTGGAGAAGACAGAGGCAGCAAGCTCATCATCATATTTGCCTGGAGACATAGCAGCGTGGATGAGAGGGGGGACGAATCGCAGGAGTGGACGCAGACATCATCTTCATCATAAAAGACGAAGTGGGGAAAGATAGAAAAGTGAGCAACAGCAAGAGAGAGGGACGAAAAGGAGTGATGCCAGGGAATGAGATCACTGGGAGAGTCCTGAGTGTCTTGTTCCAAATGGAGACAGTCTCCTAAAGCTGGAGGCAGGCCAATGAGTCATTAACGGGTTTAGCTGGAATACCGTGGATGTATGTGTGTTATCATGAAAAGACAAGGGAGAAATTAAAATAGGATGTCTTTTCACATCGGGCTAAAAAGGTTGTTACAGGTGCATGAGAACCTCCCACGAATCAACAGCAACAGGTTTAATGGAACTGAATAAAAGTTCAAGCTTAAATCAAAATATATGCATGTTTTTATATAATTTTTCTAAAAGGGTCAGATTGACTGTGACCAGTGTCACAAACCTGTGATTAGATTGGAGACAGCAACAAAAATGGCCTCAGCCATAACGAGCAGATTCTGTTGACGGCCCAGAAAATCTCATCCTGAAACAGTATTAAAACTGCCTGTCACCTTTTGTCTGTAGTTTACTTTACTTTAGCCATGTATTTGTAAATGTCTATGTTAATATGCTGGTAGAGTGCAGTGCTGAAACTTTTGTTTACATTTATGTTTTACTTAGCCTTGTTCACATTGCCTCCTTTCCAACAAGAGATCCCACCTTTTATTTGCATAAAGTTTAGAAAGAAATGTGTAGAAACAGGTCTAAATGCATAGCTGTGTACAAAAAAAACATAAAATTGCACAAAGGTGGGACTACAATTTAACTTAAATGTCCAGAAATAAATTAGAGGGTGAAAATATGTGCTTTACCTGTGAAATTTCCATTAGCCAGGTACGTGGCTGTAATAGGTGGCACTTCTGGATGGTCCTTATTATACGCTTTCAGCTCATATCTGTCAATAAGTCCTCGGACTTCACCTGTGGGCGGTAACCACCTCACCTCGGCTTTGAAGCCGCTGTTACTCTCCACTGTGGCTGGAGGTGGTACAGATGTAGGAACTAGACATTTTACAGAAGAAATGGATTAGTCAGAATTAGATTAGTGTTGATAGATAATATTTTAGAGAGAAGCTTAAAACCGCATTACATCATAAAAAAGGTGAATCTCCATAAATCAGAATTTGACCATTAAGTTATTACATTTAAAAAAAATTAACTCAAAAAAGATGTGTCTCATGACTGAAACAGTTGAATTTTTGAAATGTAATAAGTTGGTGAAATTGTTCTCAACATGTCACTTTTTTCACATTAACTGTTTTTCACAAAATCTAAAAATCACCTCAAGCAAGCATAAAAACTTTTTAGCAAAATTTAGGATGCTTTAAAAAATTTTGCTGTTTCCATCAACTTTTTCTAATGTGACACTTCAAAATAAAATAAAACCCTTGATGGAAATACAACTAGAAACACTTGTTAATGTGTTGAAGTTATTTCTATAAAATAATAGTTTAAACTATCAGTTCATTTTTCTTTTTGACTTCATCTAGAGACAATCAAGGGCTGAAGAGGAAATTTTTTTGTCTTTTCCCCTGTTTTATAAAATGTATTTGTATAATTCAGCAGAATGGGTCATTTTTTCTGCTTGAAAATCTTCAATAAAAACAAAATAAAAAAAATATGACACTTTGTGGAATGAATCTATATACATGAGTTTCACTTTTTGAGCTGAATCCACCTCAAAACTTTCCAATGATATTACTGCGATGCACCTAAAGGTATTACCACAAGCACAAGTCAAGTCAAACCTCAAGAGAAAAGTATATAAATACAAAAAACAGCAACAACAGGTAGACGGCACATGAGATTAAAGAAAAAGCTTTCCCCATCTCTCTGTATTTAATAGGCTCAGTAAATCATGCCTAACCATTAGCATAAATGGTATTTATGAGAGTAGTAACTTTTTCAGCACTGATTTAATACAGCCAGCTATTCATTCATGGCTATATTTCACCGCATTCAGCTTCCCACCTTTCCCTGTTGGCTTTTTTCCGGACATCATGAGACACTGAGGGTGCTCCATCCAAGTCTCCTTTTTCTACTCCCTTGTGATCTTCATCGCTGTTGTGTTTTGTTTTCAGCCATTACTTGATATTTTGTCAGCACCTGTTTTTACCCCTAATTATCTGCTTTGTTTCTCATGGCATTTTGATTTTTTTATCCATTAGTCATTTAATTCTTTCATTATTGTACTTTTGCCTTTTTAAATGATCTAATTAGTCACTCATGTTCATTGCAATATCTTCTTGTTTATGTTCATAATTTTTCCTCTCTATCACTCAATCGCCTTGTGCATTTCTTTATCCCCTCCCTTCTTGTTGGGTAAGTTTAATTTAAATACTATTCTAGATTGTTGGATTCCTCCCCTCCTCCTTCATTTTGTTAGTTCTTACCTCCCTAATCTCTCGTTGTCCTTTATTTCTTCCTGTTTTTAGCACTTTCTCCCTCTCTTCAATTTATCTACCTCTCTCTCTGGTCATAGGATGGCGTTCTGAGACCTACTAGTGTATCGTTCACTACTAACGAGCAGTTTCATATTACACAAGGGACCATATAGGCCATTCTGGGTTAACAGCCTTTTACTGTGATGCCCTTTATAGAGGCCTTATCAATCTCTTATACCGTCAGACCCTAGTTATATCAATGGCCTTCAATAAGGCCAACACGCTGTACAAGATAATGCTGAACAATATTTTAAGGTTGAAGAAGAATTGCAAATTTCAACACAGAAGACAAAGCAGAAACTCAAGAAAAAAATACCTGACGTACTCTTTGCAAATACTGTGCACAAAATAGACCATACTTAATAATTACAAGTGCATGCTATACTATCATCATCTTTGCACATTACTACTACTACTACAGAGATGTCATACCTTTGCCATGACTCCGTCCTCTTTGCCATGGTGACGCTGCCAAACCTCCCGGAGCCAAGGCAACAAACCTGTACAGGTACTCTAAAAATAGTTGTTTTTATAAACACAGACATGAGACAGACAGAGCATATTGATTTCGATCAGATACAACGCATCTAAAAAAGTGCATAGAACACACATGTTTTCAAAACTAACTTAAACTTACTGGTTTCGGAGATATTTTCTTGCAGTAATCTTTCAGACTTAGTTCACAAATACCCAGAAATGTTTTTACACATTGCTTAAAAATCTCCAGATGTAAACAAGCATTACATTTTGAACTAAGTTTGAAGCACCCATAACTCCTGGACTAATTAACTCAGTACTACCAACATTCATTTACAGCATATGTTTGCCTAGTGTATGTAAATAGCCAGGAAATATTCCTTTACAGTATAAGAGAATTGACTGAGATTATTCCCAAAGCAGCACCAACAGAAAATTAAAATTTTTGTGCTCTATTTTGCTGACAAGCTTTATGCAGATGCTGAATTTTCCAGAAGGACTTTCCATTTGTCTGAACTGCCAAAAGTACCAATACTAAGTTTTCACGGTGTCACTATGCATTCTTGCATGTAAAAGACGACCTGACCAAATATTAAGTGCACATGTAATTTTTGGTTTTCAATAGCTTCAAACCAAAATAATCCGGAAAAAAATAAATAAATTCTTAAATTGTGTCACTCTGCTGATTAAGTTTACACAGAACATAAGTTTAACTTTTTAAAATAAACTTTAGATATTTAAATTTCGCATCATAACTGTGAAAGAAAAATGCACATTATTACCTGTGAAAGGCAACAAACTATAATCTGTGGCTTGTGTCTGTCTCCCACTGTACACAAGCACAGAATCATTTCCTCTGCAGTTAAACCGGCTTTCAGTGGTAGGACAGCCGTCTAAGTTGACTCGAACAGATCGGCGGTAAGCAACCGAGAGATTAATACTTCGACTGACAGGAGGGGTTCTTTCATCACTGCGAACAGTGAGACCCCGAATGCAACCTCCAAGCCCTGTGAAAGAAACCAAACAAACAAAAGGAGCAGAATGTGTCATGAGTACTGTAAATACATGGATTATTCTGTTTTATGTCTGGTTTGATTTGAGTTTTATTGTTCTTCACTTAGTTCTACATATTTCTCATCATACAACACACTCCCAATTATTTCTGAGTGATTATGTTATTGGAATACTTGAAAATAAGTTGAACTTAGGTGAATAAACTTCCAATACCTCCATGATCTGTCAGTGTGTCTTACAAGAAGAAACCTCACAGAAAGAAAACCAAAACCATGGGGCTTCCTAACAAATGAAAACTTTGTAAAGAAATATTAGGAGATTCCAGAGAATAGAACTAAAGCTGCCAAGGATATTAATAAAACAGTCACAGCTCAAAACATATTCAACTTTGAACACCTGACACTTTTATGCAGCTTACCATGTTTGTGACTTTGACCATTAAGACCAGGATGTGAGAGTTCAACGGGCACGCCACCCAAATACAGTGGAGAATTGACTCTCAATCTCGCTGGCTCTCCCACTTCCCACATTTCCTCAGCCCAATCACCCACCGCAGCAGAGATCAGGGAGCCCTGTTTTGCGAGTGACAACTGTTTCCAGTCTCCATCACAGTAGCTAAGTCCAACCCACATGCGGAGTTCAGTTGCACGGCCACCGGACGCAAGAATGAAGGACAAGAGACCGGCTTCCAACTCTACCTGGAAAAAAAAACAAAACAAAACAAGAAGGTTGAAATTACAAATAAATATAAAAGTTAGAAACCTTCTTAAAATTGTATCTTGAACTGAGTCCATTATCTTACAAGCATGTAATCTTCGGTTTGTGTGCTGTATGCAAACAGCAATAGCGCACTGAGCTGGTCAGTTCTGAAATCCATTAAAATGTCAAAGTTATGTCCTCCACTGAAAACACCTGTGTCCAACTCCAAGTAACCTGCAAGTATACAAAGTGTGTAATTACTACCAAAATGTATTTGTATAATAAGAAAACATGTTAAATTTGAAAGTCAGAATATCTTTTAGGGTATGAACAATTTAATCATAATCTGAAAGAAAAAATTAACTAATGAACTTGATCTTGAGACAGAGAATAATTATCTTGTTTCCTAAGAAGCAGAAAACTCATTACACTGTCATTAGCAGCAAGCGTTGCATTGAGATAAGAAACAGGAGAGGTGTATTTGGGCACTAAAGACAAATTAAATGTTGACAAACAGTTTGACAGTCTATATGGTATTTTGTCCCTCATTATTTCACATATCTTGTTCGATGTTTCTATATCATGTTATGTGTGTTAGCTTGAAAAGTAAAAGGAAAAAAACAAACAAACATAAATTAACTAAGAAATAAAAAGCATAATCCTACCATCACCCAGAAAATGGACTCCTTTTACAGTTTGAAGAGGACATCCTTCCCAGCTTTCATACACTCCCACCTTCTTGGTGGCTTTTTTCCAATCCAGTTTTTCCCATTCTTCTGCAGGACTGTCACTCATCTTTAAACTTATGTCTCTGAGGCAGCCAGAGAAGCCCCTCCGAACCAGTCGGGTATCCCCTGGAAAGACAGACTAACACTGTTAGCCTTACCATCAGCACATAAGACAATTACAAAGTACAGTTTTAGGTAGAAGTTTTGGATGGACTTCTCATCGGGATGAATTTTATATTAATATTCTTCTTTTCTATAAAAGAAAAATTAATCTATATTAATTGGGAGGAGTTGAAGGTCCTTAGTGCATCGATTGAACAACATATAACTTCAACAATTTGTGCAAGGATGAATTGCACAGGTTTGAAATTCTTAAGCATTTTCTCAAATCCCTACAGGGTCACGATTATACATCACTGCTCAAATATCCCACAAATTGAATCTCAGCTGTGGCTTTTATGGAACAATTGTCAAGCTTATAGCAAATACTTCCACGGTTTTAGTAAGTTGTTTGGTAATTTAAGGTGAAATATTTGGAAGCAGTGCAGTCAAGCTTGAAAATGTATTGTCAATCCAGTGATTGCTGTCAAAAAATTGTTTTAAACTGGCTCATATAAACTTCCAACTAAACTCAATCTTCATCACCATCGAGAAGTTAATTGGCCTCGAGACATTCTGTCACCTTCAGGCCTACAGATTTCTGTGAATGAATTGACAACATATGAGGAAAATCCACAATAAATTTAATCTTCTCTCAATTGTTATCATTAAAAATCACTGAAGTTATCTGCTGTATAATCCTTTAACCTTGGCAACAAAATGGCTTAAATTCATAATGAAAAACTCAAGTTTAATTTGGTAATTGAAATCATACATAGTGGGTAGATATAAATAGCAATTGTATATAGTAATTGTAAAAAGAAACAAAGGTTTTGCTCATCATAGCATAAAACATTAATTTAAAGCTACACTTATGCTGTAAAAATGACAACTGGCATAAAAAGCCTAAATAATGACTTGAGCTTTACCTGAATCATTTCTTAGAATAGCAAAATCTTCGGGCAGGCCTCCAATGAACAGTCCCATGTTTTCCCCAATGATGCTGTTCCCACTGGAAGCTGATGCACTTCCTGGGAGCCGTGAATGGAGGGAAAACATACAAAGTAAAAGAGCAGAACAGGACAACAATAAGGATTTACAATTCAGGCTTGTTTAGCTAACAATGACGCTTATATGCACTGATGTATGTGGTGACTATTTTACGTATACATTTATCTTTAAAGCGTTTCCTGGAAAACTACTAAATAAAATGTACTTCAAAACTTAAATTAAACTGACTTAACATCAGTATTAGAAAGGAAAAGCAGCAGAAGTGGCAAAAAATAACACATAAAAACATAGTTTTTTGTTTCTTTGGGCCTGAAAGTAATTTGGGATTTACTTTGAGTAAAAATACTCAAAGTGATTCACACAATCCACATTTAAACTTATACCCAAGTCATATTTAAACACTGAGAAGCATGCTATACCATCCATACATTTACAGATATATAAAATAGTTACCGCTATATTGGAGGTTTATAGTGATTGTTCCCACAGCCCTTTGCCTCGTTGCTACTACATTGTGCCACTGGCCATCATTGTAACGCCGATTTCCATCACCGTGTACACCTACAGCCACTGCTGAACCCTATAAACGAAAATAAAAATGCATAAACCAGCAATATAAACCAACAACATGGGAAAGAGCTTAAAATGTTTTTGTAAACATTGACTAAAGGTCTATGGGTTTTAGAGCAATTACCAAAGTTAATCTACAAACTTGAAGCAAAAGCAGAACCCTTGCTTAGTCTTTGAGGATTGATCCCAAATACAACCACGACACATTAGAAGGACACAAACGTGTAAACATAATGATCAAAGTGCTGTTACAGAGCTTTTTGCTAGCTATTATGTATGACATCATTGTTCTGATCAGCTTTTAGTAGCAAGTAGGTAAGGAGCAATATACTAAAACAAAAAATCACATAAATGTGAATAAACACAAACACACAGTGATGAAGATTTAATGATGAGATCAATAAATGTATGAATGCCAGACTATATCAACGCCTGACATCTTTACTGCTACCAACTCACAGCTCAAGTTAACGAGACAACGCAGAAGGAGTCTGTTTACCTCTTTTTGCTCACCTCTCACAAATATACAGAAACACTTGTTTAATTACTTGACTGGGAACTACTAGCTGTGAAATTATACACTCAAACCTCCCAGAAACGTCTGTTAAAGTGCCCTTGAGCAAGACATTTAGAGCATAACTGCCACTCAAGTGGTTTTGTTCAATACACCAAGGTTTGATGGGTGGTTTTACTGGGAAGAACCGCAATAGAAAACCTTGCCAGTCATTTTCAATTTGTCAGGCAATGTATATTATCAGTGGAGGACATTATCTGTGTTTTGAGTAAATAGCTGGAGAAAACACACAGCAATTTAGGAAAACCCAGTTGTGATATGGTGTCATTCTGAGTGCTACAGCACTTGACTGATATGTGTGTTTCCTATCGGATGCCCTGGTATCAATCTCTTAATTATAAAGCACGAGTCCATAAACTCGTGGCCACACAAAGCATCTTAAACGAAAATACCACTCCTGTGGCTTTTCATGCTGTTTTGTCCTTGATAGTACACACAGCAAAACCAGATTTGGACATACATTATACAAAATACAACATTTTTTTTTTTTTGCACTGAGTGCAACTTTGGAATACTTTTTGATTTCTACATTCAGTAGAAATCTGTTGACAACTGCTGACAAGTATTCAGGAGTTTGAATGAACTAAAATGACTCTACCTACTTTTAAACAATCTGGGAAAGTCTAGACGAAGATGCGTTGATTGATGAATTCACAACATTTGAGCTAAATGAAGACACTTGTGGATTTTAACACAATTCCTCAAATATCTTGCTTCATGCAGCATGGGAGAATTTTATGCAAAATTTCCAACAACCTCCCAACATTTGTAAATTCTAAGCAATTTTTTTTCTTATAATAGCTACATCATTTTTTTTTTTTTTTTTTTAAAAACAAAAGCCAGCTAATAATTTTGTTCAGTGCACCGGTACAGTGCAAAGGCACTTCAAAGCAATATATTTTTTTATATCTGTTTCAAGACTTTTCCATCATTTGACACAAATCTCTAGCACACTGGTTTATCTCTGACAAGGGAAAGGTAATTTTTGTGCATTCCTGTGCTTTTACATATGTATGTGTGTGGCAGCACACACATACACTTATTTATGAGCATATCACTTCCCTGTGTCATGCTAAATTACCCCCCTGCACTGCTAATCCCATTAGGCTAGCTCAACAAGCTAATAGGGGGAAGTAATGGGCCCAGCTATATGTATCTAGGGGAACACTAATAAGCCGTGACACCACTCCTACTGTTAATTACCCCAAACTAACCTAAACAAAGGAATCAACCCAGCTGGAGAAAACACACAGACATCTTGCAATACAACCAAACACACCCCAACATTACATATTTATCTACTGATAAAAACATTTTGCTAACTTATATTAAAAAGTGACACTGCTTGGGAACCAATCTGGATGTATGTCTGTGGAAGTGTGGGCTTGTGCCATCAGTAAGTGGCCTTGTGAATCTACGTGTAATCATCTCTCACTATGTGAGAGTCACTTTCATCATCAAAGTGACTGACTCTTAACCCTTCTACAAGTAGCTATACGGATGGATTAGGAAAACGGTGATCTGCATGTATGCAAGTGTGTGTTGGTGGGTGTGCATTTGTCTGTGTGTAAGTGCCAGGGTGAAAAGCTTAATTAGTTTGCAATTGGTATTCACGCATGGTGACTGCAGGGAATGAGTTAATTGCAGTCCAATTCAAACGTTGACACACTTTCAAAGTTTTCCCCTCTCCCTGTCTCCCTGACAGAAACCAATGAGGGGCTACAGATCACATTTACTAGATGAGAGCCAGTAAGAGAGAAAAATAAGAGGAGGTGGTGGAAGAGAAAGAAAGAAAAACATGTAGAGTTAGACAAAAGAGTAAAAAAAAATAGGTAGTCAGAAAATTAGGAGGAAGAAAACAGACATACAAAAGAACAAATTTTCAGAAATATTTTATGAAAATTTCTCTGAAAATTTTCATAGAAAAAATGAAAATTTGTAAAAAGCAGTGTTGTATAGTAACGAAGTAAAAATACTTCACTACTTTACTTAAGTATATTTTGGAGTACTTCATACTTTCCTCGAGTAAGAAATTGTTTGATAACTTTCACTTTTACTTCACTACATTTCCGAACTTAATTGCATACTTTTACTCCGATACATTTTCAATGTGTGGTTTCGTTACTCGTTACTGTGACGGAGGAGCGTCACGAGTTACGACCTAATTAAAGAGCCGCGTTAACGCACGCAAACACACGCAAACATACACAATCGCTCATTTACGTTTTGTTGCAGTTTAAACTGGCGCGGTTCATCGTGGGTCCCACGCGGTGTTCCCGCTTCAGTTCACATTAATCCTTATCTGTCATTTTCAAACATTTTTCCGGCTTTATTTTCAATTAGCTTTATTGTTTCCGGATCGTGACGCACCGAGAGAGAGTTGCGCGATGTGGTGACGTCATCAGAACGTACTGAGTGTTGGCTGTTTCATGGATTATTGTATTTTTGGATTACAAGTTTATTTATTTTTTTCTCTTATTAATTATTTAAACCTTGTGGTTTAGGTAAAGCTCCTAATTTTCTTAACTAAATGATGCTGCAGGTTTATCTATTAGCAGGTTTCATTTTGCCTGCACTTGGTTGTGTTCATTATTTTAAGTGTATTTGACAAGTTTACCAAAATATAAAAATCCATACTTAAGTATTTATACAAGTAATACTTTTCATTACATTACTTGAGTACATTCATTTTTACAGTACTTTCCATACTTAAGTACAAGACGTTTCAGATACTTTAATACTTTAACTCAAGTAACATTTCAATCAGTGACTTTTACTTTTACCAAAGTCATATTTTGGAGCGGTACCGATACTTTTACTTGACTCCGAGATTTCAGTACTTTATACAACACTGGTAAAAAGATTATTGGCGTAAAAAGATTCTGGCGTTAAACCTTTACTACTCTGAAGATGTCTTCATTTCAAAGAGATTTTTTTTTACAGTTATTTCTCTGTTGTTTCCCTGAAGGCAATAATAAATACTTTGTTAATGAAATGTGAGATTGTTGACTACTTATTGCAATTGAGTTTGTTTGATGTGAACGTTTTATTTAGAGGTATTGAGGCGCTTGTTACCTGCATATAGTATTAGATTTATATCTCAGTAAAATTGTACAATAGCTACACACTTCACAGAAATTTAGAGAGCTCAATAAGCTGTCAGGAGGAGTACCCAGAAAGAGCCTGCACATTCACAGGGAGAACATGCAAAAGATCCTACATTGCGATTTGAAGCCTTCTTGATCCAAGGCAACAGTACAACCAGCTGTGCCTCACTATTCTCACATATTTTAAATTCATCTGCTTATGTATTTTAATTGTTGATATAATGATGATAAAAAAAGAAAGATATGGTACCTGAGGATCAAACAAAAAGTATGGGCGTCCGTTTTTGATCTGGATGGCCAAAAACTCCTCCTGATGTCCTGGAGAGAAGGCAGACAGCAGGAGGCCATCTGGGGACCAAGTCTTGAAACTCAGCTTAACACCTAATGCAAAATTTAATCAGAAACAAGATGACAGAAAGACTCAAAAAAAAAAAATCCCGCACATTTTCATACATGATATCTTAAATACGTAGACAATAAGAAAATTGTTAAGACAATAAAATAATTACTGTAATGACAGCATAATGATGCGGCCTCAGGCTCTGCTAAAGGTACTTCGATTTGAGTTGTGGCTGTAAAGGTGTTTTAAATTCAACGTTGAAATTATCATGAAAAACCCACATGTAGATAATTTTACATTCTCCCTCTGAAGGATTTCCTAAAATTTTAAAAGCTCTGGAGTGGAAACTAGCAATCAAGGGAAAAAGGTTTTAAAGCATACACAATTTTTCAAACAGATAATTATCATGGTATGGATTACTGAATTGTTTTTATGACATTGTAAATTCCAGAGTGCAAAAATTTAAGTGATAAAGTTGGACTCGATACCTCTGCACAATGCGCTACTGCATTTAAAGTAAAAAAAAAGAGAAATGTTTGAATAGAAAAGCTCTAAACTGACTATTTTCACTGTAAGACAGCTATCTGAGATAATCCTACCACCAAAATACACATGAGGAAACTAGTCTTAGACACATCTACTTTCACACTTATACCATCTCTCACGTGTGATCTCTTTCTTTTATCTCCTGAAGAGTCTTCCCTGTGTACATTATAAGATCAAAAAAGAGTTAATATTATGCACAGACTCAAATGTGAGTGAAACTGCAGAAGGGGAACTGATAAGGCTATTTCCATATTTAACAACCTTAAGTAGGAAAATAACTTTATTTTTACCAAAAGCAGAATCCTTTAGGATCCAAAGCTATGCAAGACCATGGTAGAATGCATCTAAATGTATGCTAAAAGATGCTACGAGATTTAAAAACGATATTTCTGAGCCATGTGGAGGGAATCAAAATTTGCATCAATGTTTGGCTTGTGCAATCATTGATTCTAAAATATGGTTTGACCTTTATAAAGCTTCTGCAGTGTGGGAAGCTAATATGTCTTAATGATGGACATTAACCAAGTAAGTCATCAGGCCTTCTGTCTTTTCATGTTACAAAGGATCAGAGTTTGGATCCTAATTCACTATTTGGTCCATATAACGTCACGGACAAAGCACTTCTTTGTGTGGGTTTCCATAAAGAACAACAAGCAGGATCATCTAAGGAATTAAATTAAATCAGTTTCAGGTTAAACAGATGAGGAGTGTAATTTGATTTAAAATGGAAAGAAGTAAGGGCTCGACATTGTTAATTTTCACCCAATTTCATGAAACGCACAATTTGACAGAAAACCTATTAACTTTCCAGAGTTTCCTCACAGCAAACATCACACTCATGTCACATAAATATGCTACTGAAATGTTACAAACTCGGTTTTTGTCCTAATTTGCTCTATACTTTTGTATTGAGACTCAGCTTGTGTATTACATACATAAAATATATGAAATAACTTACGACAGACTTTTATTTTCTCCTAATTGATCATACACCAGCTTAAGTGTAGATTAAATTCAAGATTTTACATATTTGGTATAAGATACAGACATAAATAGGGTAAACATTTATTTTCTTTCTACAATTATAAAGTATAAACTCCCTAAAATACAAAAAGCTATTTAAGTTGCAATCTATTTTCAGGAATACTTAAACGGTAATAAATTTTTTTTGCATTGAACTTACGTTCTGTACCTTAAGCAGATATGTGTCATTTACATTCATGACCTTGTCACAACAGAGAAGAGTGAAGTCATGACAGATACTTGACATTACATTACCCCCCTTTAACCATCTCTCTCTCCATCACACCTTCCTGATCTTTCAATCTTTCCCATCTTTCATCCCTTTGCTTTTAACCTTACTCATCTTTCTTGTGACCTTTCCATTCTCCTTTTCCTGTACCTTCTCCCTCTTCTGAATGAGCTTACCTTTGGGCATCTTCAATTCTATCCTGTATTCAAATACACTCTCTTTTCTAGTTCTGGTACAAACTTCCCTTACGTTTGGACGTTTAAATGCTAGTGAATACCAACATGCAGACTAAAACTCTGGTTTAACAGATCTACTAGTAAATTGCCGATATATATGTTAAGCTATGTGTTTAGTGAGGCTTTTCTGTCTGTGTACTGAAGAAGCAGAATGCTGCCCGTACTAATGGCCATGTGCAGATGCATCGTGGCCTGCGGTCAATGGACAGCTCTGCCACTGCGGCTTTACCAAAGCATGGCGATCACTTGGAGCTATAGCCACAAACTAAGGAATGAGACCTTATTTTTATATTTAATTAGTACGTAAGAGCCTTCTGATGTGTCCCTTGGAATACAAATGACAAAACATGGAAGTCGCCAAATGGATGAAAGATGAACAACAAAAGTTACAACAAGTATTAATTAGATGGCTGGCAGCTATGGAAAGTTTTTCGATTTCAGAGCACATGTTTTCATCTGGAAGAATCATAATTTTTTTTTTATTTACTAAATCAGACATTGGTTTTCATGGGGTGAAGATCAGTGAAGATATTTTAAAGTTGTGATTGGGTGATTTCTTAAACATCGGAGCCGATGGACTCACACTGAATTAATTCTTGAAGGACATAACGTATTGTTGCTAATCAAATGAATGATTAAGTTGGTACTATGAGTCAATGTGACTGTTAAAATGCTATTTTAAAATTCAGGATTGTAAATTTAACATTTTATACAATGGATTCAACTTGATCACAGTGGGGTTTTAATTTGCTCATGACCTGTTGATTCATTTTGTTCACACACTTAACGTGTGCGAAAGGATGGATCATTGAGGTCGTAAAATTGTAATTCAGAGGGAGATCCCGACAAATGTGAGAGGGACATGAATACTTTTCTAATTGCCAGTTTCAGGGAAAAGAAATATGTAAAACCTTAGCTGTGACCCTGTGTTGTAGATAAACAAAGCAAGGTGGGTCAAATCTGACAGGATAGGGCATTGGGCAGATAAAGTATCTATTCTTACTCTCACATGTAGAGAGAATCGTTCTCTCTGTGCATATTGTTCAGAACACTGTCCGGATAATATAAATTGATAATGAAGTGCATCAGTGGAGCATCTATACAGGACATGGACCAATTATGTAATGGATTGTATGTAATGCATCTGTGTTGCATCCAGCTAGGACAAAAAAACAACTATATCATGCTATGAACTGACCCACATTTGTAAGACTGTTGACAACCTTTTTTGTGTTGTATAAAACTGGATGTGACTTTCAATACGTTGCCTTTTCCTGCCCAGATCAGGTCCATGAGTGAGCAAGTAAGACCACCTTGATTCTTGATGATAAATAATCCAAAGAGGAACCAAATCTTTCTAAAGTAAAACAAGTGGGCATGTGAAATTTATTAAATAAATTTACAGCATAAAACAAATGACCTGTCACAATTTTTAAGATCAATTTCATTTTATCAAAACCAGGTTGATAACAAAATTCACTGTATCACAGGATGGACTAATAAGGCAGGCATGAATTTCCCTTTTTGAAAGTAATGAATGTTTTTGGTATATTCTAATTGTTCACATGAAACTAAGTCTGCAGTTCAGAATGTGCTAGTCCATTCAGATTTCAAGATATTTTCAATAAAACAGACAAAAATGGTCAGAAATTGCTATTATGAATAAATAAATGAATATAAATGAATAAATGACCCTGCTTGGTTTTCATAAATACAAAGGGAGACCATACTAACTTTGCATTTCACTTTCCCCACGTTTTCTTCCATCTGTTGCATCCTCTTTCATCTCCTCTAAAGAAGCCATTATGACAGCCAAGCTACAGGCGAAAGGAAGTCTAAAATTGTGCTGAAAATAAATCTGTTCATCTGCAATCACCATCAAAACATTTTGAGACGTATGCTTTGTTTAAGTAAATCCTGTTGTATAAGTATTGCATCATCTGAAAATATGCCGTAATCTCGGCCTTTATTTAAAAGGAAGACGAATACAGACAATTTCGACAAAAACAGTTCTGAACATGTGATGTATTCCCAGGCCTTTGGCAGCAAGAGAAAGATCTTTAATCTTCTGCAGCTGCATAGAGACAAACCCACCCTAAAACTTACTATAATACATCAGTTGCACCAATAAAAAGACTGAGGATGTCTGGATACAATCAAAATCTAGCAAAACCTTTGGAATTAGATTTTAGCGGAAGCTATAAGGCACGGTTGACAGAATAAATACTGTACCAGCTACACTGAAATATTTTAGGATAGTAAAACATGTCTCATTGACAGTAATAAAAATATTCAGGCATAAAGGTGGCAGTAAGACAGGTAAAAGAGTCATTTCATTTGATTTCATGGAGAGTTTTAGGATGCCTTAAAATATTCAGTTAGCTTTATTTGCATCAAGAGACCTTACTACCAATTTATGTTTATATAAAATTGATGCATCCTCCTATGGACTCTCATTCCCCATAAGCCCCAGCAGAAAGAAGCAGGAAATGAAGGAATGAAGTTAAATTATCACTTTAGAACTATATTATGCATTTCCTCTGATTCTTTTTGTTTGTTGATAAAAATAAAAAAAAATTATTAAACAGTCTGAAGTATTCAAGTCTGGGAAAAGCCAAAAAAACCTGAAGGGAAAATTACACCGCTACATATTTGTATGTATTTTATCCGAATAAAAACATGTCAAAGATATAATAAAGTGTGTGTTTTTGGTCCCTGCATGATTCTTTGTGCTAGACAAGATGTTGTCCAAGCATGTCAAATGTACAGCATCTAGTGACACTGCTCATGCTCAGCATGACTTCCTTCAGATTTTCCCACAGGACTTGTGCTACTTCACACTGACAACCACTTTGGAGCCATCAGCAGACAAACCTGAGCAAGCACCATGACAGGTGACTGTGTTGCACATACAGTACAATAAAAAAAGCTTCTCACAAACACACAAACACTCATGCATACAAACACAGTGCATAAACATAATCTGGTTTTTTTTTTTGTGTGTGTGAACCACTTATAAATCTATAAGGGATAATATCCACACTTCAATTCAATTTTAATTAAGAAAGTTATACAACTATTATCCAAGATGGAGTTCAGCTTTAGCGTTGCCGATGAGGAACATAGTTTTTTTTGTCATAACTGTGATTTGTAACATTAAGTCGTCGAAATATTGACCAGTTTGCAATTTAGAGTTTTATTTATTAGTTCGTATTGTTTCATGCCCATTGTTTCTCCTCGCTCTGTCTTAGTAAACAGCGGAGGTTGTGTGTAATCATCTACACAACATAACCTGAATAACTCCAGTCATGTTAGCTCTCTGCTGGCATTAATCAGAGCCTGGCGTATTAATGAGAGCGCGGCAGCTAGCTAATTACACCCATAGATTCTGCAGCAGCCCATTAAATATACAAATGACAGAATTAAAGAGCCCAGCCTCTTCTGATTAATCTTTAAATGGGGAAAAACTAATGATGTCTGTGCAAACTTTCCCTTCACACGTTTCTCCCCCTCTCCTCTCAACGTCAGTGCATAGCAATCAATCATATTAATTAAGGAAAAATAATTTGTATCATTTAACATTTCCCTCTTTCCTGCTCACTTGCTGCAGTACAGTGCGCTGTATTAGAAGGTGTCTGGAAATTATCCAAGCCGATTTGTTCTTGCATTTATTTATTTTTTCTTTTTTTTTTCTAAAGTATTTGCGTAATGTTTCATCTAACTTCATTAACTGCTGATTGAGGAAATACATCTGGATTAGCAAAAAAATATAAGCAGGACATCTTCCCCATTCCAATTGACCCACTTCATCCCTAAAATGTGAAGAATTACAAAGAGGAAGACAGAGATCCATTTCTATTTAAATACATTATTTTACAAAGAACAACATATGTCACTCCTAACTGAGACACACAAGGTCGTTAATTCAAATGCATCCATGAAGAGCAGGAAGTCATACAGCAGGAATATAGATAGGTAAGATGGATGAACTAACAGGCATTTATGGAAACGGGCACTCAGAGGTTATTCATATCACAGCATGATTACATACTGTTCTGTTTCATCTAAAGTAAGATTCAGTGTGGCCAATGTTGACCTCAAGTGCCTTTTTAGGCACTAAAAAACATCTTTCAAACATAAGTGAAGGGGTTTAATTTATGGAAACATGCACTCTGATCGAAGTAATTGCACATGGAAAATAACCTGTTTGACCAAAAATAATTTTACCAAAGTGACCATTAAGCAACAGGTGAAAGGGTAAATATTATTAAATTTCAAATGGTAGAATTTGTTTTACTTTAAATAGGATTCATCGTGCACAATATTGACCCTGCTCAAGGATGAATCCTCAACATGTTTTGGAAATAAAACTGCCTGCATTAAGGACTGTAGAAACAACAAATGAGTAACAGCCATGGGAAACGGGACAATGTTGACGAGAAAAGTTTAGATTTTTTTACGTCAGAGTCCACAAAAAAATTCCAAGGGACCAATGCTACTGAAGGAGCCGTTTCTTCAAGGCTTAAAGAAATGTAATTAAATTAGAAAAATTAATTTAAAAAAGTTTAACTTGCCAAGATTAATAATATAACGAAAGGTCAAAGCAAAAGACACCAAACTACAGCAATTTAGTGATTATAAAAAAAGTTACAGTTGTATAGTTATCATTGCTGGAGTTACAAGGTTTCCACGAGATATCAACGATTGACGAGTTTCTCCTCTGTGATCAATTGACTCTCAAGGGGGCATTACACTGCATTACATTCATAATCCAATTTGGCTTTGATTTGTTCGCTCTTCCGTGCGCTTCTATGGGAATAATTGTCTGCAGATGATGCTATTAGTATTGACGGTTGTAAAAGGGCGACGGTTTGAGGACTGCCGACACATTGATGGTCCAGAATAGATCCGGTCTGAAAGTGATTGTCTGATCCATTACCCTTTATGAAGGAGGAGACTGGAGGGGGCAAAGAAGCATGCCTCAATAACAAAAATCATCATCGGTTTGTTGGCAGTGTTCAAAGAAACTGTTTACCTTAGTTCTATAAGGACACAGAAGAGATCAAAAACGTAATCTGTTGACCTGGGATTAAACCAAGCGTACTGAACGATAACTGGGTAAAGTGGAAAAACATGGCAGGATATACTTTTAATTTCTAAAATAGAAAATAAATGTACTCCCAGTAGACAAAACAATATGTCTACAAAAATCTAAATTTAATCATGGATTCTTTAGCATAAAATAATTATTGAAATTACTTACAGACAGTGCAAATTATGTTTACAATTAATATAAATATTACAGGTAATGCTGTAAAATACATATTTTTTTTATTAAAAACATGTTTTAAGGATGATTATGTGGAATCAATAACAACTTTCAGTAGGCTTCAGAGTCTTGTTGCCCAAAGATGCAACTTCAACTTTTGACATTTAAAATGGTTTTAATGTTATCACATAACTTAAACATTCAAATGTATCTCATATCTCTCTTCGCAGAGACAAATATAACTGGTGATACTTGGTTTGTACAAAAGAGGGAAGCAATCTCAAGTGGCATCAAAGAGCTTTGCATGCTCAAATCCTACTGATTAGTATCAGCAGTCATTAATTATGAGCGTCAGACTGGCTGATGTTCTCAGATGAAGCAGAACATGTTTGGCTGTGCAGCTCAACCCTCTAATGATGCTGGTAAACAGAAAGATAATTGTCCTTTAAGATTGACTGGGGAAGTCATTCTAAAGGAATGTTACTGTATGACAGAAGTTGCTGTGTAAAGACCTGAACATGAAAATACATGTATGTGTATCCAATTGTACTCGCAATCTAAAGAACACCAAAATGGTTTTAAAGAGCTGATATTTTGTATTTTTCAAGGCACACAGCACCATTTTATACCCCAGTTAAGTAAATTTAGATGCCATAAAAATGCTGTATATATCAAAAATGACTGAAAAGAAATTGGACTTTATGATTTGACATCTTGAAACTGGCCCTTCGTCTCTTTAAGAAGCTCCTGCTCTTTCCAACATGCTGCTACTAGTCTTGTGGGGCAAAAGATCGGCTGGGAAATGCAGCTCCAAGGAGAAGCTTAGAATAAGTAGGTGGAGCACTGAGAGCGAGCGCTTCTGCACACCTAGTGGCTGCCACAGGAAATTCAAACATGCATCAAAGAATCAAGTATGTTTTTGATGAAGAAATAACATTAAAATAATAATAACAATAAAATAATACAGGAGGTTCAAATTTTATTTATTTATTTTTTATCATTAAGACTTAAAACCAGACAGAAAACACAAAGGGACAAATTGAGGACAATCAGTGCAGAAAAATGACATTATTTTTGTTCAACCGATGCATGTGTGGATTTGTGCTGTGTCAGAACAAATGAACACATCCGAAAGATTTCTAAATCTCTTAAGACTGCATAGTATAAAAATAAATCTCACTAAAGATGTAGCAAAAACATAATTCCTTACCTGTAAAGTCAGCGTTATTTGGAAGAGTATCACTGGGAAACTGGTAATAACCGTTCCCTGGAAATCTAGTTCCTCTAATAACTGGTTCTTTTGGGTCAGAGAGAGATACGTCTGTTCTCTCCACCTGTAAAACAGAAAAATATAGTAATAAGAGTATTAACAAAATATATTGTGCAAAATGTATTTTGTAAACTTAAATATTAGTTACTGTTAGTAATTTTATTGTGCCTACAACAGGAATTGTGATTTGTCTAAAATGTGTTATATTAAGTTTTACACTGACAAGAAATCCTCCAAAACATTCCCAAGATTTTGGGGAAAAATATTTTGTTTAGACTCATGAAACAAAAATCATGAGCCCCATTATATCCAGCATAAAACTAAAAACACCCAAGTAAGTGTAAAATAAATAAAATAATAAAATAAAATAAAATAACTGATGTATAAATAAGGAATTCCTTGTAATAAGATAATTTTCAAGTGGATTAGAATCTCTCAAAATCCAATCATTAAAAGCTGTGGTTCTACAAAGCATGTAGAACAATTTCTAGCACATTTGCCTTCAAATGTGAAATGTGTCACTCAATTAATACATGTCTATCATTACAATAAACAGATCATTGAAGTTATTTGACACTTTCTCTTAAAACCCCGGATATGTGCAGTAACTTTAACAACACACAGGCAAAGAACGTCTGATGAGAATCTGTGTCATTAATCTCTGCAGGAACTATTTATAATATCTTATTGTAGACCAAAGAGGTGAAAAAGAGGTAAAAAGCTCATTTACACTGATAATAACCAAATAAATAAAGCATCTGATAACTTTTAGTCAAACTGTAAACCAGTTATTTTACCTGGTAAAGTGGTCGAGGTCCATTAAGTTGAACTGGAGGATCCCAGTCTATCTGAATGGTGGTTTCATTTACAGGATGTAATCGGGGTGAAGACAGTCCTGTAGGCACTGAAGAAAGAAGTGGGAGAAAAGATAAATCATGCAATTTTTACATTAATAATGTGAGGTCAAAATGTATTTCTGTTTGCTTTTTTCCTCCATCAATAGTCCCCAGATGACTTTTGCCAGGGCTGGAATTAGACAGCCTGGATACTTAATGTGGGTTAAATGTCCAAAATGGTCTGTGTAAAAAGATGTTAATAACATGCGAAATGTGACATATGTTTGTTAAGAAGGCTATTAAAAATAAAAAGTAAAATAATAAATAAATAATGTGAGATCAAATAGCATTTTGTTCAGCTGATTGAGTTTATCTCCCTGAAAGCGAAATTTTACTTAAATTCAAAAACATTCTGACAAACTTTGCTGTCGTAGTTAACCAAAAATGTTTGCCATTCTATTTTAATTTGTCATGATATTTAAATGGATTTTATTTCCCTCACACAGACCAGCATTGAAAAAAAATCCTGTTTTCATGCATGAAGCATCCATTTAATTTTCCTCCTTCACTTTAAATGTTAAATTAAATGTCCCTTTGAAACATAGCAGGCAGTACACAAGCCATAATTTTATCGTATCGTAAATAAATCAGCTGCAGACTGACTGATATAGAGAGAGGTAGAATAATGAAGAGGGAAACATGTCATGTCATGGACTGGTATGGGGTGGGATAGATGTGTGTACATTAAGTGTCATTCCATCACTGTGTTTCAGTGTTCGTTTCAGTAATTGTTTAAATGGCCTGTGGTGAGAGTAAATTAGCTCTGTGTGACACATGTGGACCATGGTTGGTGTGAGTGGTAATAGAGCACTTAAAAGGGAAGTGGATAGCTCGTTTTAGACACCTCATCTAGGCACATCCAGCTATAAATTACTGCAAACCAATAGCAAACCAGTCCATTGATATGGAGCTATGGCAATACACAATACAGATGTGGCAACAGGCAACTTGCTCAGAACAGTAGAGAGCAGTTTTTCTTTACCCAATATTAATAAAAAGTAGTTAGTGTTTAAATAGAACATGAAGGTTCTATTTAAACACTAAAGGAATCAAAACCAACAGTTTTTGTAAGATAATACAGGCCACTTACTGGATTATTTTTTGTGAAACCCCCAATCTTTTGGCTTAAAGATTTGATCAAATGAAACCTTAGCAAGCACACCAACTCACATATTCAAGAACCATGCAGAAGTGTTGGTTATCAAGGCAAAAGAAGTCAATAGTCATGCAGGTCATGTTTCTTCACAACACAAATGAAAACTATATCAGACAAAATTAAGCTAGAGGAAGCAGTCTGTCCACTATTTAGTGTCACTTTCTATAATAAATTATAATACAGACAACTCAACATAAATAAATTGATTAAATTTTGCCTTTGTATTTGTAATATACTTACAAATGTAAAAGTAGAGTAGCTCATGGCAACGCTTAAGCCATTATAGTAAGGTACTCTTCTTCCTTATTGACTGTAATAAGGAAGATGTGTATATATATACTATATATACATGTATATATGTATAGTCATTTATGATGCTATTATATTTTCTTGATGGTCAACTAAAATTTTCCTCAGTACTTTGGCATTGACATTTCAAAGAAACTCACTTGTCTTCCCATGAGTTAACTAAAACATCTGCAGTAAGCTAACTGTTCACCTGAAAGCTTAATTTTAGTTGTCAACATGGTAATGAACCAGTTAAATCATGGAAAGGCTCCCATGAGCAACTGTCCAGGCGTGTTGGTGTGTTTCCTGGTTTTACAGTGGCTGCCATGTCTTAACAGGCTCTTAGCAGATGGCTACACCATGCACATAAGTACACCACTTATTGACATTGTGATCCCTTGCCTTGCATATTTCTTTTCTCAGGAAGGGCCTCAGGCCAATTATGCATAAATCAATAAAGTTCCTGTTCTGTTGAGTGGTGTTACAACGTAAGCGTGTATGTGTGTATGTCTCTCTGTGTGTATGTCTTGTAGAACAAGCAGTTATGGATGTAGGATACATAAAACATCACAATCAGTCCCTGATTAGCCACTTACTTTACAATGTGATCAATAACTTTGCAGGGAGACGCACACCATCGAAACCATGGCAAATGCATCAACACACATCGACGGAGATCTCCTTCCTTGTCTCATTATGTCCGCCACCATGTGTGCTCAAACATTTAGTCGTGTGCTTCGGTGTAATTCCAGCGGTTTCACAGATGTCGTCTCCTCACTTACAGCAGATGGTAGCTGACTCTAATGGTCCAGGCTTATGTAAGGGACATTTATCAATGCATCTGCAGCATGCTCGAGTACGTCTTACCAGACACACAACTCAATGAGAGGATAAATCTCACCAGAACAAGATTTTGTTTCAGGAGATCTCGCAATGCTAAAATTACAAAACTTTCAAGCAACTTACAGTTGTACATAGAAATCTAAATATTATATTTTGACACCAACTTAATGTTTCATATTCCAATACTGTTCATATAATAATTTAAATAAATTTCACACTGATTTGGCTTTAATTTAAGAGCTAAAAAAGCTGAAATAAAAAAGGCATAAAGTACCATGACATCTGTTATAACAATGCCCAAATACCCAGAGAAGAAGCACATAGAATATGGACTATTATAATAAAGGACATAGAAACAAATAAGAAAGCAAACTCTACCCAACAGCATGCCATTATCATTTCTTACAGTGGAATCAAGGGACATCTTTGGCGTAAGATGAAAGAAAACTGTGGCAACAGATGTGGCTGTTAAAAATACATTGACTGAGTCAACTGGGTACAATATGCCATATTGAATTGTACAGTATTACAGTCAAGAGAAGTCTTTGGAAATCACTTGAAATAAACACTGTCACTGTGTCAACAGATGTAGCCATTAAAAATACATTTAAACAGCCGACCAATTACAAAGCAAGACATCTTTCATTGCTCTACACATGAGGGATGACTGCTGGAGCAACACAGAAATATTTGCAGTGTAGCTCTTAAACATGTGTTGAAAGGTTGAACTGAGCAAGTATTTTCTTTCATCATTTTTTGCCTCCATTGTGTTTACCTGAGCATAACGCATAATCAGAAGGCTTAGAAATCCTATGATAACAGATGGAAATGTGTGTTGTGGGGACAAGTTCTCACACTGCTATTTGCTATCAGTGAATAAGACCAATAAAGCCAGAATTAAAATGTAAACTGCATAAAAATGGAGGATTGTTGCAGATTATAGATGGACAATCTAATGAAGTTACTAAAAACAATGTTACATCTGTCTGTATTGATTCTGGGACCATCTAAATGCTGGACAGATCATTAATCTACAGAGAAGAACCAGAGAGACAAAGTGTGTGTGTTTCTCTAACTCTGTGTGTGTCTGATTCATGACCAGCAGGAAGTGTGTGCTATGCCACATTTTTCTCTTTGTAATTAACAGTAAATTGTTTTTACTGCTGGCACCATAATATCCCCTCTGGTTAGCATGACCAATGCTGTCACCTCTCAAGCATGCAATGACTGACTGCTCTTCCTAATGTGCTTGAGTGTGCCGACGAGAAGCTTTGTTACACTACATGATATCATTACTATATAACATGAAATACTTTTGTCGATATCAATATTAACTTTTTCAGCTGCTATGTATTTGAGATTTTGTTTGCACCTCAGTCAAACTCAGTCTGCATGAAGTTGGCAAGCTTCTCTGGTATTATATGCCTCTAAAGTTCTGTTTTAAAACATCCTTTCGTGATTCGCTAGTGACAGCAAACAAAAATGGCATACTGTTGGATATTGGATTCACTAAATGTTTAAAAACCGCGTTAGCTGTAGACTCAGCCAAATAACATCAACTGGGGCATACTGGTCTAATAAAACTTTGTGATAAGCGATATCAAATTTTGAAGTGTTGCAAGTCGGTTGGTTGTTTTAGTCCAATCTGAAGTGTGAGGAGTGTCATGATTAGAGGATGAAGCGGAGGATCCAGGTGATTGAGTAGTGATGACAGTTTAATGATGAAAAAAGGACAAAAATCCAGGCAGCTCAGAGGAACAAAAGCTAGGAGCTAGTCTCTGGTAAGCAACTGGTAAACAGTATCAATAGATGGCAGACAGGAGACAACTAGACAGTCTAGACAAGGACCTGAACAGGGAAAAAGAAACACAGGTGGGTATAAATACACAGGGGGTAGTCAAGGGAACTAGACACAGCTGGGACCAATCAAGGGTAGACAGGACAACACGGAAACTCAACTGACAGAAACCTAAATAAACACACAGAAAAACTCAAATCCTTACAATGAGGTGGAGAAGTTTGATCTTTTTACAAATTATCTGTTTCATATTATTCTGTCACCAAACAGTGACAGTGTTAATAAATCTGTAGAAATCATATTTTTAAAGTTGAATATTACTGATTTAAAGCTCTACACCTTCAAAACATCATCACAGCAATGTTTCTTATGATACCGTTAACAACTGTTAGGAGCGTTGGCCTGAGAAATAGTTTGTACTAAAAGCTCAACGTACTCGCAGTTCCACCAGGTGTTTTCTAATTGCTGCTGCCGCTAGTCTGGAGGAGGTGAGTGGGGAAGGTTAGCTCTGTGAGGCAGAAGCATCAAGTGGAGATTGCAGCTCCAAGGAGGACTTTTGAGGAAATATGTAGCACTTTGTGAGAACAAGTGTTGAGGCACCCCCAAATGGCTCAAACATGAATGAAAGAATCAAAGCAGCACTTCAGTTGTGTTGTTTTTTTTTTCTTTTATGAGGAATCATGTTATAACATAAAATAAAGCTCAAAAAAGTTTATTTTACATAATAACCCTTTAAGAGCCCATCTCTTCCTTTGTCAGTGAAGGAAGGAATGAACCCTTAAGTATGCATTAGAAAATATAATTAGGCTTGTGTTAAGGCATCTTTTTGTTGTACCTGCTGGTAAGGTCCGCCCCGTGCTTGGCAGACTCGTAATACAACCCATTCTTGTGCACAATGTGACTGTGAAGTTGTAAATGTGGTAAGGCTTCAGTCCTTCCACAATGTGAACAGGCCAAGATGATGCTTCCATCCTACGCAAGACCTGAAAACAAGATAAATATTTAGAATCAAAAGTTCATACATAATGACAGATAAGAGAATAACCATTCAGAAAATAAATGTTTTGAGTTTCTTTTACTTATAGACTAAAAAAGACATGTTTTAACCATCACCTGGCTTACGATTGGAGGAGCATAGGGGTTGGTGGTTTGCTCAGTTACTAAGTTGACTCTGTACTCTGTGACCTTTCCCCTCGCAATGATGCCATAGCCCTCAGTAGTGTTCCACGTTACGTTGAGGGTGGAGGATGACAGTGCAGACACATCTGGAGGAGCAACAAACTCAGGGGCTGAAAATGGACACAATAACATTTCAACTATAAGTTGCAGCAAAGTAGCAGGACAAGAGGAGAACAAAAAAGCTGAAGAAAAACAGAGACCAAACATATTCTCTACCTTTGAAGTGTACAGCTCTGGAAAAAAATTGAGAGATGACTTAAAAATATCAGCTACTCTGATTTTACGTTTTATAATTATATGTTTCAGTAAAATCAACATTCTATGAAATACTGACAATATGACTGCAAAAGCCAAGCAAAAATTTAGTATTTATTTGCAGAAAAAGAGAAATGATCAAAATAACGACCTCAAATAACACAAAGAAAGAAAGTTCATATTAATTTGGAAACAACAATATGAATGTTTTAACTCAGGAATAGTTCAGAAATCAATATTTGGAGGTTTTTAATGGGTTTCAGTGCAGTGGACTCTTAATTTTTTTCTAGAGCTGTATGTTATGTTCTGTCAGCATTTTAGTTTAAATAGGACATCACATTATCTTTTTTTTTTTTACTGAAAATTCAGTAATTTCATTATATATACAACACCAGAAATTTCAGCAAAGATAACATGGACAAATCATTCTTATGTGAACTCGGCGGTTTTGAGTGTTGTGCAATTCTATGGTTGTGATAACCACAATTACACGACAGATTAGAGAGGGACATTCTTTATTTCACCATTGATGGCATCAAACTGTGAAATATGCTATGAAATGTGATTTATGGTCAACATAACCACTGTCATATCTCTGCCATCCACCCTGCATATGTATGTGCTAAAACCCTGGCACACATTTCACATCTGAAATCGTGTTATCATATGCTTGTTATCCAGACACACAGCTGAGAGTGATGTTGGAGGCAATCATTTAGTCTTAATGAGCCATATCATCTCTTTGAAATTCAAATATCTTAATGAGTCCCCCCTCCCCACATGCACTTTTTATTTCCCTTTCCATTTTTTTCAATCAATCTGTCAGTTACCCTTGTTTCCTTTTTTTGTTGTCTTTTTGTTGAATTTCTTAACTATTACCTTATTTCATTTTGTAAGTAGGTGACTTCTCCATAGTTTACACCTACTGATGCTTATCAGGTGGAAATTTCTCATGGTCTGGCTTCCTTCTGAGCTGTTACATTAATGTGGTGTAAAAGAAGAGGCTCACATTGGAGAATTTATTTCTTATCTGGTCCAGGAATATTTTCTTACACTGCGCTTTCTCACAAATCAGGAATTGTTCATGACCTTCTCCTGTCAAGAAAGAAACTCCTGCTTGGACATTTTTCCAACTTGTAGAGTCCACACATAGTCATCTATCATCACAAGGTCAAACTTGATGCCAAAGTATTACTCAGATCAGTAATGAACTAACAGTTAGCTGGTAGATTTACTTGCTGAGGTAAAGAAACTCTGAGCAGTTGTAATGAGGATGTTTTTAAAACCATTTATGAAACTTGGTTTCTAAATAACAATTGAAAAAAAGGCTGTAAATGTATTTGCCTTCCACGAATTTTGTGTACTACATGGAAAATGATCATTATGTTTCATGTCTATTTTATGTCTACACAGAGAAAGTGAGTCCTTTGATCTCCAGTGGATACAAACCTCCCTCCAAAGTGTGTGCTGTGGTCCATTCTGATGTGACATTTCCAGCACTGTTGACGCTTACAAGTCTTAGTTGGTAGGCTGAAAATGCCTGCAGACCCTCTATAATGGTACTACTTTCAGGAGGAGACAATGTAGTCTTTTTGGTTGGATTTTGTTCTGGGAGGACGCTTGGATCCAGCCAACCAGAGCTGGAGAAAACTCTTGTCTCGGAGGTAAATGCTGATACGTTCTTTGACTCCAGTGGTCCATGGAGAAAGAGCTCATACTTGGTGATAATACCTGTGCCAGGAAAAAATGAAAATCAAATCAGTATATGAAACATTTGTAATAATGACTTTATGCTTCCAAAAATGTATTCTTTGTTTCTTGTGACCGTCACAAGACGGTCAAACAGCAACAATCTTCAGTCAGAGGACACTTTATTACACAAATGATTGCTAAGCAGAGATCCTGTCTGTCCACCACCATGTACTAGTTTTTGAAGATACTTAAGATTCTTGGATGATAAAAAATAAAACGGCTACTTTTATTTTTCTCCATGCACACCATCTTAACCAGTAAAATTTCAAGGTTGACAAAGACAATAGTCCTGAAGTTGGCTCAGAGAAATAAAAGAGAGACGACTTGTTTTTAAACCAATAATAGAAAAAGGTGCAACAAGAAAAACAACAACTAATGTGAGTTTAGGGCACAGTTGGGAGGGAAATGATCAATAAGAGCAAAAAGACAAGAGATGAAAACAGGGAGAAACTCAGGTTTTACAGCTTTGTTTGACACTGAGCCTTAGAGCTACTACAAAGCTCTCTGGATTTACCAAAGACACTCTCAGTTCAGTGTGTATGTTGAGAGTGTGTGGGAGTTTATGTGTTTGTGTGCACTGTTATGTTGTTCCTATTCAGTGTGAACGTAGAATGCAAACACCCCTTTTGGGTAAGTGTTTGTGTTTCCTGAAATTACACGTTTATATGTAGGTTTTTTTATTTTTTATTTATTTTTTTACAGTTGTTCACATTGACAGACAATGTTTGGGGGTGTCCTGTATTATGTGAAAAAAAATAAAGGAACTCAATACAATGCAAACACAGACAGACTGAATGTATGCGCATGGAAATATACCATTGGGCTGACTCGGAGGCACCCATGAAGCATGCAGTGTATGAGGTCCTGTAGCAGTGATGTTGGGAGCAGACTGGTTTTGTGGTGGTGCAGCGGCCGTCAGAAAATACAGTGGAAGGCTGGAGGTGCAGCCCCCAGAAGAGCAGGCCTGGAGATTAGAACAAAACTTTATTTTAATCTTAGGAGAAACAATGGCCAAGATATGGCCAAATTTAAATAAGTAAAAATATTGCACATGGTTCATGGGCATACCTACCTGCAGTGTTACAGAGTACTGTGTGAAGGCCCTTAAACCGCTTGCCACAGCCTCTGTAGATAAACCTACGTAGTGAATAACCGGCTCTGCTTTATCAGATGACTCCACTGATGACACTATAAACCTAAAAGACACAAATAAAGAAGATATAATCAAGTTTTGCATTTAGTTGTATTATTATATGGTGGTACTCTGTTTGGTGGCCAAATGGGCAGATGAGATTAAATCCAGAATATTTAAGCTGCACAGACACAAAGTAAACATGTAGACAGTAACTTTACAATATGAGCACATTTTTGTTCAATATTTTTCCAGTCTCATTTGACTCATTTCCTTTTGCCAACTAGATACTTCCCACCTCTGTTCATTACAAAACTTCAAAATCTATCGTAATCCTTCAAATGTCTAGGCTGCAACAAGAAAAGCTGTAAAGCATCCATTTAAAGTGCTCTTTCTTTAAATACTGAGTCATTACCTTTCGACTGGGCCTGTATCATTTCTCGGTATGCTCCAGTTAAAGCTTGCACTGGTTGGACTTGGTCGTCCAAGGAGGTTTAAATGAAGCTCCTCTCCAGAAGGTGGAGCCCCTAAAGTCTGGTACGAAGCTGAAGCACTTATTGTCTCACCAGCTACATTAGCTGTGATGAGCCAATAGGAGTAGTTGGTAAAGGGAAACAAACCAACGTCTACAAAGGATTCAAGGCCTAAACAAACAAAAAAAAAAAAAACATTAAGTCAGAATAAACAATACAGCAGTACTTATGCCATGCAAAAAAAAAAAAAAAAGAGGGACAATAAAAACTTTGAAAAGCTGTGTTGGTACATACTGAAAGGAAACTGTCTCTGGATGGTATGAACGGACTGTCCATCCCTCATGAGGGTGTAGTTTAGTCTGTGTGAATTTGGGGAATCAGGTGGATGCCAGGAAAGATGAATTGATGAGTAACTAAGAACTGAGCCAATTGGTGAAGGCTGCTGCGAAGGAGCTGTACAAAGAAACAAAACCAAAATTAGAAGGAACCAGAAAAACAAACAGGATTTGAATCATTTTATTAATTCCAAAAACTGGTGAACTGTATTAATCAAAATAAAGACTGATGGTACCCACATTTGCTGCATCCAAAAGGGTTTTCAGGATCAAAATGACTTGCTCGCGGCTGGCAAGAATCACACTTGTCTCCGGTTACCAGCGGCTTACACACACACATTCCTGTGTCTGGATCGCATGAACTATTGACGCTGCCCTCTGGATCACATGCACAAGGCTGGCATCTATTTATGAAAAAAATGGGAAGCAGTACTATGAGAAAATATCTCCTATGCAATAGGGAATTAGTGAACTTCAGAGGCTCATATGGTATTTGGTTGAGGATAACAGTTCTTTGTACCTGAGTGAACTCTTCTCAGAATTTTATGAGGTTAAGGAAGGTTTCTGAATGAATAAAAACTTAAAACCATCTAAGTTGTTTTTGACACAGCACATTGCTTACACAAAACTTTTTTTTCTCCCAAAACATAGAAAAACTGCAGCTTTCCCACACATCCAAACAACCTACTCATGCACAACAATAGATTTCTACAACCTCCAAATCAATCAAGTGTGTTCACAATTATATGAACAGCAATTATATAACTGCTGTGCTGTTCCTTTCCACTGTCATCAGTGCTTGATTTATTTATAACAATGTTGATAATT
The DNA here is from genome assembly GCA_922788865.1 of Poeciliopsis turneri. Lineage (NCBI taxonomy): Eukaryota > Metazoa > Chordata > Actinopteri > Cyprinodontiformes > Poeciliidae > Poeciliopsis > Poeciliopsis turneri. The sequence goes on from CAKLNU010000038.1 coordinate 2,755,468, forward strand.
ATGGCTTGAAGATAATAAAACATAGTGTCTCAGAATATTAGAATACTGAGAAAAAGTTAAATCCAGGAAACTCATAGTGTCATGTCCTAATAACCTAATAAACACAAAACACCTGCAAAGGTTTTCTGAACCTCTTAATAATCCCTCAGTCTGGGTCTTTAAAGTATATTTTCTTTTAAGATACTTTACTTTTGGTGTTAAATAAGTAGCCTCAACTGAATTACAATTTTGACTTAAGAATCTAAACATTGTGTGATGTTTGAAGGACTTCAGATTAGTTACTGTGGGGTTCTAAAACAGCCCCTCCATAGATGCTGTGAGAGTAATGTGGAAGAGTGCTGGAACCAAAAACGAAAAGTAAATACATTATTAAATGTGTCTTCAAGAATGTGTAAATGTTTAAAGATTACTGTGTGTGTGCTTGAGAGTGAGAAGTGCCGGGTCATCTCCTTAACACGGTGAGGGAAACCCGAACCACCATCTATCCCACCCCATAGCTGTGAAATTAACTTCATACCCCATCAGAGTCGCCAAAGTGTGTGTCCATTTGTGTGACTGCATGTATTTGTCTGACGGTGTCTGTGTCTAGGTCACTGGTTTGGTGTTACCCCCGCAGGGCCAGGACAGTGGGTGAGCTTACGGCCACCCACCTTACACCTTTACAAACACACATGAACATGTGGTGCAGTATGTGTGTTGAAGAACATTTAGCACACCAGTCTGGCAAACTGAATCAGTATAAACCATGCTACTGTCACCTACACACAAACATTATTGATGTGTGTTTTTATTCCCTGCATACTGTACTCACATATTATAAGTCTCTCTCTCACACACACACACGCGCACACACCAATGCACCTTCTTTATTGCTGTGTGAAAAGCCATAGCCTCGTAAAGAGGCGCAAATTTGTCCTGCCAACTGGTGCACCAACACGGATACACACGCTGATACAGAAAGTGCCACAGTGACTCGACCTTCACTCCCTTTTCCAAGGAGAAACACCAACATTGCACCCAGTCTTCCTTTTATCAATGGGCCTAAAAGTGAAGTGTTTGTGTTTTTATGTTTTTTTATGCCATTAGGGAGAACCATTAACGTACATTAAATCACATTTCAACATGAAACTTAGGGTATACATAGAATAAATTGAATATCGTCACCTTCCAAGTAGTAGTAATGGCCTAAGTGATTTTTTGCCAAAAGTGATTTTTGCAAAAAACATCACTACCTCTTTATTGCCAAAAGATGAGATAAAAGAAAATATATATATCAGTTTTGGCAAAGAATGACTTTGGTCATTATACTATTATTCTTCTAGGAAGAATAATATTTTATAATTCTTTTAAACATCTTATAATCTTATATAGAATTGTAAACAAACTGTCTTGCAAAAGTATAAACATTTCATTAAATTAGCTTTTTTTTGTAGTAGAAAAAATTGTTTTCCAGGTTTAAAAAAAGTCATCAATTAAATCTGATGCATATCTTATACTAAACCATCTCCATCCTTCTTCACAGCTGAGAGATCTCAGCCACAGCCTGATGTCATCTCTAATTAAGCCACACCAGAAACTAAAGCTATCAGACAAGGTCAGCTAAAATACGCATCAATATACCTATGTACACACACAGAGTGGACAACTGGTCAAACAGTTTGTGGTCAATCCATCTACTATGACACCTTGTTGAGTGTGTGTGTATGGACGAGTTTGATACTGTGTTTAAAGTGAACAGTTATTTGTGGATGAGTGTTTTAAGCTGTGTGAGCATGTGAGATGGCCTGCAGGTAGCAACATGAGCAGCAAAGGTCAAAGCAGTTCTTAACTCATGTAAGTCATCTGTCTGCTCACCTTTCTACAAACTCTCTGTATAGGGACTGCAACTGGAGGCTCTCTATGAACAGCTACATAAATCCATAAATCCAAAATAATTGGGGGGAAAAAAAACTTTCTAAGACACACAACTGATGCGGCATTGGGTACCTCAGTGGTAGAGCAGGTTCACCATAACAAAGAGCCTATATTCAACTACTACTGAAATAAAGATGAAGATCTTAATAGATATACAATTAACATTTCTCTTTGTTTCTTAATGTGTGAGAGGGTTTGTGTTAAACCCACCTTCCCAGACCAGGGTTAAATCCAAAGAACATCTCACGACATTGATCACAGCGTCTTCCTCCTACTGAGCGATGAGCGCAGACACACTGTCCGTTCTGGCTCTCACAACTAAGCTGCATTGCTCCCATAGGATGGCAGTCACACTCCAAGCACACACTGTGATCTGGAGTGAGGTAGAAGCCTGGACAGAAATGAATGAAAAAAACAAAAAAACAAAACCTAAACTGATGCACTGCATGTTTGATTGCAAACATTGATGAATATATATATATATATATATATATATATATATATATATATATATATATATATATATATATATAAAACACAACAGAACAAGTCTTACAATAATACAAGGGTACATGATTTTGAATGCAGCTTAATGCAGTTTGAAGCAACCATTTAAAATGTGTTGTTTGCCATTTACCTGTAATAAAATTTAACACGGAACCAATAAAAGAGTCTGAGGTTACATTAGGCTCTCCACATTTCAAAGCATAAATCAATAGAGATAATTTTTCTCAATGCCTGTGAGCTGATAAATACATTAAATATTCTGTTAGCCACTTAGGCAGGTGGTACCTATTAAATGTGGACCATAAACTGCCACTGCAACAACAGAACTATTTAAATATTACTATTCAAACATATGAAAGTGAAAACATTATGAGAGCATAATCAAAATACAAATGTAAACATACAACACTGACTGCATTTAATGTGAACATCTTGTCTCAAAACCATCACAAATGTTTTGCTGTTTTTATCATACAAAACCAATCAAAAGGACAAAAGTAGGTACATCTGTGCTTATAAAAAATATTTATATATATTAAACTGATTCAAAAGGCAGAACAAAAAATGTGAAAATGTTTACATTCACACACATATCAAACAGAAACCCAACACCTGGAACGTTTCGTGTTTGTAATTTCTGTCTCAGAACTTTAACTCTTTCATAATAAAACCTTAACCTGTTCGGAGCTTTGTATTTTTTTTTTTCTTTTTGTTAACCCATTTATCATCTGTCAGTCAGTTATTTTAACTTACCAGGTCGGCAGCTACTGCAGTCCTTTCCATGTCGTGATGGGATACAAACACATTGCCCCGTGGCGCTGTCACAGGTTGACCCTGTCACTGTTCCCCTGGGGTCACAGATACATGGCACACAGCCCTGAGACAAACCTTCTGACAAAGATAAAAACAAGTCGTGTTATTTCTCTTTTCTTTTCTCTTTGAGTGGTAAAGACCTACATAACAACCAGAAACCTCCATGGTAAAAACCTACTAAAACATTTTCAATAAGAAAGGTTGGACAGAGTAATTTCTTACTCTCAAGATCTAAACTTCTGTTGTAGTAGTTTTGAACGCAGCTGGTACAGTGAGTACCCTCCACTCCTTCCTTGCAGGGGCATTGTCCGGTCCTCATATCACACACACCGTCTGGCACGGTTCCACTACTGTCACACACACACGGCAGGCAGCCCAGGCTGTTGCGCTGCTCCAGGGTGTGGTAACCATGACGGCATGAATCACAATGATGGCCCTCGACATGTTCCTAAAAAAGTAATGTTAGGGGTGAAGAAAGATGACATGAAGATCAAATAATACTGATCATAAATGTGAAAATGTAATACATTTCCCTTTACTCTGATTTATTGCTTCAAATTTGTTGTCAGTTTTAAACTTTCATTTGGCCAGTTATGTATAAAAATCCTAGTCCTTGATTTCTTTGTAAATTATAAACAATGAATCTTTCATATGCAGTTTTTCATGTAGTATGAATGATTAGAATCTAATCCCCAAAAATTATTCGAAATAATGGTATTCTCTTTGAAAACGAATAAAACTATTTGTTCCCATGCAAGTGCCATTCGGAGGTGAAGATCATCCTTTCAAGGAGTGTAGAATCATGATTTTTGTGCAATACATTATTTAAGGCTGTCAGTGTATCACATAAAAGTGTGCAATAGGAATAGAGGTATATAAAAAAAGACAGGTTAGAATATCCTCTTTTTTTTTTTTTCGTAATTCAATTTGAAATGAAAAACTCATACGTTAGAGAGATTCATTACACAGGCTGATATATTTCAATATTTTTTAAAAAAATGTTTAATTTTATAGCTGATGGAACCCAAAGATTCTGTTTCTCCAAAAATTTGACCACAAGATCAAAACACAACAGTCTTGACATTTTGAACTTGAAACAATAATTCTTTTTTCATTTTTATTCTAATGCACTGTGATCCATCTGTACATACCTTACACACACACTGGCCTGTGTACGGATCACAGTTCCTCCCAGGCACCGTCCCGTCACGTGAGCAGTTGCAGGGGACACAGGATCCCTCCAGTCTTAAGCCATGCAGGCCTGTGCCGCATGAATCACATCGTTGGCCTCCCACCCCAGGCTTACACTCGCACTGCCCCCCACTGGGCTCACAAAATGAACTGAGGGAACCCAAGGGGTCACAGTCACATGGGATGCAGCCATCTGGGTGGGAAAGGTTCCAGTATCCAAACTCACAGCGGTCACATGACAGACCTGGATAGGAGAAGAAGTGAGCTTCAGAAAGAATAAAAATACAAGCTTCTGTTTATGTTCATTTACCGATTATTGAAGAGGGCCTCTCTTTGTGCAGATGTGTGTGCGTGTGCGTGTGTGATTCAGAGAGCAAGAAAAATGGTGGGTGAGTGAATAAAACTGCCATCATTAGGGCCAGGCCCTCTGCTCATGATGGATCACTCACCTCAGGCCAAAACACTTAATTTTACCGCGCAATAAATAAATAAATAAATAAATAAATAAATAATTTAAACGCTTGTACAAGAAAAGAATAGAGGAAGAAAAAAGGGAAAAGGAGGTACAATAATGATATACTAGAAAATTCCTGAAGAAATTAAACCGGGCACTGCCAAAGAGTGCCCGTCGGTTTGGACCAAGCGTTCTGATGCTAAAAATTAGCATAAATGCTAAGCTTAGCTAAGAAATTACAAAGTAGCCTGTGGAGAATCAAAATAATGTAGAAACATTCAGTATATAAAAATTAATGCATAAGCTGAAATTAACCAGAATGGCAATGTTAGTATGAATGCTGTGAATAGCATGTAGGGCATCACTAGCATGTTGTTTTACATTGACTTCCTCCATTCAGTATACTAGACATCGCTAATGTATGAGAAATAGCTAAAATGCTTATTTCAGGGAAAAGGCTAATGCTAATGCATTAACCTGAGAGAAAAAGATAATGCAGGCTAATATTTTTGCATTAACCTTAGAGGAATATTCAGGCTTTATTTTGAAATTTTCAGTAAACTTCATTTACTGAAGTTTAAATGGCCAAACTAATCCAATGTGTTGTAATGGTTGGGTTAAATCAGTTATGTAAAGCCCCAAAGAGCAATTACCTGATGTAAAAATTGTCAAGGCTTTTATTTTGAAATTTTCAGTAAGCTTCATTTCAAATGGCCAAACTAATCCCATGTGTAGCAGTGCTTGGGTTAAATCAGTTATACAATGACCAAAACATTCTGCCTTGTCTGAAGTTCTAACATTCTGCTCAGATCCACCATCATTGTAGTTCTAAATGGCAGCTCCGGCCTCTATTTTAACTGTGTTCCGCCATAGTTAGAACTACAGAGAGTTTGTAGCAGCTCTCCTCTGCTCTGTGTTCTGTTGCTATGGTAATTAATCCTCTGCCAGCGATGAGTGATCCTCTGCCAGCGATGAGTGAGACAGACAGGGGGAGACAGAATTCTATCTGTTGGAGCCAGCCAGTTTGACTGAAAAAAGCAGTTCAAACAACTGCGTCCCGTTCAGGAACCGTGATACGTATTCGAAAACTGTTTGAAGCGTATGAGAGGGCCATTTGTCGTCTCCGATAGTACCATGACTCATATGCGTACCTCGCTTACAGTAATAGCAGTGATGAGGGAAAGATGGTGTGTGGTGAGCTCTGAAATTTTTGAGAAATGTATGAAAATGAATGGCTGAGAGCGTGTCGCATCATGTCGCTCTGAAGCACCTTGACAGAGAACCATAAGCCCTAGATAAATTTCAAAAACATTTTACAGGAGCAGACATGTGTTCCCATGTCATGACCAACTTTGATATTTGTGGGCGTGAGGGTGAGTTAAAAAATGTTTTGGGGGTCAAGAATCCACTCAGTTTCTCACTCCAGCAGAGCAGCAGTTACACTAATTTTATGCAAAATTATAAACTTTGATGTGCTTAGACAGAAGTTGTGGACAAACCGTAATTTGTATCAACATGTTGTTTTCACTTCTGAAGAGATCACGGGCGTATCTACAAAGTGAAATTTGAATGGCATTTCTACGTGAATTTATGACGACACAGAAATTCTTAAAAAATAATGTATTTTTAGGATTTTTTTTTTTCTCGCTCCATTGACTTAGAATGGGATTTTTCGTAATCTATGTCACCATGGTAACTCCGAATCCCAATAAAAGTAATAGCTCCCTTCTCTAGGTCTTTCACTGCACTCCCTACGCATTGCTATGGGAAGGCCCCAATAAAAATAAAGTTATTTCAATACCACCACTAAAACATGCATTAGCTTCACCTCCCAAATACTCAATAACCTCATCCTGTTTTAAAGGGTAAGAATAGAAACTACTTAACGTTAAAGAAAATTTTCTTTTCATTAGTATGGGCAATTAATTAAGAAATGAACTGGCATTATTTCTTAACTCTCTGCTTCTCTTATTTATATTTAATCATCAAACAGCAGTAAAAATCAATTTCATGCCAAAAGAGGTTTGATAGCCGCGAAAGCAGTGTGCAGCTTTAAGGCTAGTTAAACTATGATATGCAGCGTGAGTGTGTGCAGGGCTTATTTGAATATGCCATACGTATTCTATGACAGGCAATCTGTCCCTAAATGGATGCCTGGGGGCAATGCAGTCACCACAGTCGTTTATGAGGGAGCACGTGTTCATATGTGGGTGGCTATGAATGTGTGGGTGCAAAGAGAGATTAATGGAAACATACCAGTACATCTGTGTTAGCGCATATGTCCAACACACTTGTGTTTCTCCTGACCCGTCCACTTTAATGATTTTATAGCTATGGATGTTTTTTCTTCATGGGTCATAATTAATAGTACAGTAAAGACATGCGTATATTTGCTGAATGTGTTTTTGTGACATCCAAACGCACAGCATATTTTATTATGTGATAAATAGACTGAAGCTTAATAACACAATGATACCTTGTTTATTAATTAAAAATCTAATCAAAGGCCAAATAGTGGAACTCGTTAACTAGACAATTATGAAACTATTACCAGCATTTTCACAACAATTTCTTTTATTTTTAAGTCGTTAAAAAATAACCTATAAAGTACTTTTTTGGAAAATTGACTTTATATATTGAAATAAACTCTTGAGATAATAAGAGTTTATGAATGAGGACGAATGGTCAACAAAAAAATAAACGGTACAAATTTAGGAGAAAAAGAGGTAAAGGATATTAGATCAGAACAAACTATGTATTTTGCCTCAAGATGCCCCTGTGAATGTGTGTGTGTTTGCATATGCGTGTTTTCAGTAACATGGCCAAGCTTTTTATCAGGAGCCAGCTGGTTAACAGGCTCATGCATCACCATTTCAAACACTATTATGAACACACTGCACTCTGGCACCTTGTTATGAGCGTACAGTTTTCTGCATGTGTGTATCTGCGTCTGTGTGCACACATTTCAATCCCATCCTTCAGAAGCGAGCCTGCCATTGCTCTACACAAAGTATCAGCTTGGCGGTAATAAATTGCCATAATCAAATCTCATTTCTGAAAAATACCTGTGGGAGCAACCAAACAAACAAGGACAGAAAAAAATGGGTCTTGTAAGAAGAAGTGTGAAGAAATACAAGAAGCTGCTGCAGTTTGTTTTAATCAACTTGGCACTGAATTAGAGAATTAAATACCAGCTAAGTCCTTGATGGCATACGTGCACATACATGTGCATGTACTGACACAAACACGCAGACATTTTTGTGGACAAACACTCCCACAACATACAACAAAGGGTTAGGGAGAAATAAATGAACTTCAACACATGGTCACATCCATCTCTTACAAAAACACACCAATGCTACACATGCACTCACTCACGTGCACAACATGGGCCCTTGGTAGCAAGGCTTAGCAATAAGCATGATGCGGTGAGTTGAGAAGAGCTGGCCAGTTTTGCATTTCATACAAGCCTGGTCTTCAAAGACACTCAGGGGATAGGAGTGAAACCATTTATCAAGAATAGCGGCACAACGGCTAGAAGCACCACTAGCAGAAAAGCTTGTTTATTTTGGCTACCACGACACTTAGGGATGTGTGTGTTCAGTGTGTATATGTTCATGCTTCTTTTATAATGTGCACCCAGTGTACAGATTTTTGCTTGTGAGCACTTCAATGAAACCCATATGAATTAATTAGGGCAAACTTGTTGGACAATTAAAGAGAGTAGAAAGGAAATTTACTATTGCTTTGTGGTAAGCTTCAAACCCCATTGGGCACTAAAAATGTTACTGTTCAAATTTACTAAGGAAATGCATTGATAAGTCAGTTGGCTTTGTGTCATATTACATCAACAAACTTGAATGTAGTCATTTTGTGTTTCAACGATTCAACATAGTCAATAACTAAAAAGGAAGAAAACTATTATTTAAAAAAAATTTATTTTGAAAAATGCAGCTTGCATATTGAATCATGGCTGAGTGACTTGTTTCCAGTGCATGCTGAAATCAAATGAAGATTTAAAATCGTTTAAAACTTCGTCACCTATCCTGTTTGTGGTTTTCATGGATTGATCTCCAGGAGTGGTGGAGCACTGAAGGTCGACTTATTCAAGAACTTCAAGATCTCAACTTCTGTTTTCACAAAGGATGTAGATCTGAAGGTTTCCTCAGTTCATCCCCCTCATAATCCACTGCAGCTGATCACAGCTGAGTGAGAAGCTGGGATGAGAGTCAGCTCTATTTAGTCTGAGGCCATGGTTCTTACCCCCAAAAAGGGAATGGTTCCCTTTTAATTAACATACTTTTGTTAGCATAAGGTATAAATTTTTGAAAAGCAAAGTAATATAATACAAAACGTTTATTGGCTTTGACTTTCAATTGAATTTTATTTATGTCAACTCAGATTCCTAAAATGAATTACTCCAGGCCTAAGTTGTGGGTCTGAAGCCCTCTTCATCTGTGTTGAGTCTTCTTTGATGCACAAATACAGTCTTTTGCAGGATGTTTCACATATTTACCTGTGACATGAGGTTTACACAGACACTGCCCTGTGTGCTGGTTGCAGATGGAAACTGATCCTGTTGAGGCGATCACGGTGCCTTGGTCACTACAGTTGCAGGATGTGCAGCCATTTGGATTTGTGGCATTGAGACCATACCAACCAGGTAAACAGTGAGCGCACTGCCGGCCTGTTACTGCAGCCTTGCAGTTACACTGTCCTCCAATCTTGACATGAGACACACCATGAAAAATACAGAGATGTGAAGAAGAAAATATGGTCAGTCGTTCAGTTTTAAAATCTCCCAAATTAACAAGTTGCCATAACATTACTCTTTAAGTTCAGCATGTGTCAGTGTTTACCTGGGCACACTCAGTGTCACCTTCGACGGTTCCAGCAGCACTGCAGTCACAGGGCTGACACACACGAGCTGAGGTTGGATCAGAGTCCTGCAGCCTGAAGAATCCACCTATACAGCGCTCACAGTTCTTTCCTTATTTTAAGAGGGACAAAGTGTATAAAGGAGAAAAGTTAATAAATCTCCTGAACAAGATGTTGATGATGACCATGTTAAAGGTTAAGCTGTATTCAAACAGCAGATGGCTGCTGCAACACAAACTGTTATGGCCCATAAACTGGTGAGGGTCAAGAAAGGGAGGAAAGTTGATCGTCTTGTAGATATAAGCATAGAAATTCATATTATTTACTGTTTTTATGTTTAAAGACTTTATTTTAATTAGTAACTTTCTTTTTGGCAAATGCTAATGTAAACAAACCACATGTTTATCAGAGAAGTGTTGCTAATTATATGATGCACCTACACTTTGTTCTTTATAGCTACAAATATGAGCAGGGATTGACTGAAAATTGTCCTTTATTGTATCTTGTGATAAAACTGGATGTGATTAATTATGCAAACATTTACTAGATTATATAGTCGTTAGCCAGGCAGCTTATAGCTCAGCACTACTTTTTTCAGTCTATCAATAATCAATAATCAAGAGAGCACCTGAGGTGTTGTGCATGCAGTTGTCACAAACTCCCCCTCCGCCTCGATAGTGCTCATCTGGATGCTCATCAGCTCGCATGTCATAATGACAAGAGACGGCGTGGCCATTACACTGACAGAGTCGGCAGTTCATAGGCTGGAGCTGATCACCTGACCTGAAGGGTTTGTCATTGTAGAGAGATGCACAATGTTCACACTGAAAAACAGAAACAAAACAACAACAAAAGAAGGTTTAAGTAATGTAAAGAAAATCAAGGGACATCACCGTTCAATTTCCAAATTGCAAAAGTCTCAGTAGTTACAATTACACATGTTAAATGATTGAGTGGATAAAATAAATTAGTTAATTAGCAAATAAAATTATTATTCTTATGCAAATAAGCTGCGGTCAGAGTATCTAGGTCTTAGAAATTAATACTGATGAAAATCTAGACACCATTAAGGCAAAAATACCTTCTGCTTGAGGAATAACTGAGCTGGTCTAAAAACACACAAATTGCTATCTAATTTTAAATATGATTACACCTCAAAGCAATAGATTTTACACTGGATTCCTGTAATATTGTATCATTGGATTTAAAGACACTACAGACCATATCGTCATCTCAAGGATGGAGGAGTTGAAACTACTAATAAAGAGAGAAGTGAGACCAAAAACTAGCAAATTCTGTTAAATATTTTCATGCTTTATAAAAATTGAAGAAATAATGACAAAGAAAAACTCAGGTTTCCCTCTTGAAGCAAATAAACTCCGAGAACATAGACTCAGACTTTGTTGAACCACTGTTCACCCCCAGGGTCTACGTAAACAGACTAGTGGGAGGAGGGGGGGATTTATTAAGAAACAGGGGAAATGTTAAGCAATGAAATAAAACAACAATAATAATAAAAAAAAATCAATGAGCACTGTAAATCTTAATCTAAAAAGCACAATGTGCCTCAGTAGAAAACACAAAGCTATTCACCGTATTATTATGAACGCACACACACACGCAAACAGCATAGGGACCTGACATCTAATGAGGATAGACTTGCAACAGCTACCGCTTTCACACAGTCACACTTTCATGTCAAAATAAACATGCCCAGGTGTGTGTGGAGGGGAAGGAGAAAAGGGAGAAAAGTGATGTAGAAATGCATTTTTTTTTGTAGCAGAAAATAGCACAGGCAAGCAGCAAGTACAAGTCCTTTGATTTTGTTCAGCAGTCAGTACAAATTATGGTGGACAAGGGGGGCATCAAATGGCAGGATTAAAAATGTATTAAAAAACACAGGAGTTCTTCCCATGTGTGACACATGCAGACCTTCACAGGGCCTATTATGTATGACACACAGACGAGGGGGTGTTCAGGAGGTGAAAGGAGGAGGGCGAGGGTTGATGATGACTGGAGGAAGGTGGTACAATTTGTGTTTTAGAGAGGGGGGAAGGAAGTAAGAAAAAGAATTAATATAAAAAAAAGAAAAAGGGAAACAAGAGTAAAACATGACCGTAAGTTAAATAAATATATTTGTACGTTTTTCAGGAATAACAGACAATAACAAATACAATGAAACAATAAGATAAATATTTTTTTTTTTTTTACATCATTTGGTTGAAGTTATGTTAGTACGTTGAACAGGTACATAACTCGGCAAACTTAATCTCATGAAAATGCGTTCAATAAAACATCAGAACATCCGCCATGTTGTTCAAATCATTTCTGTGCAGTTTTAGTTGGATGTTTAATGAAGGCTTCCACAATTTCCTTATATTTTGCTGCATTAATTTTACCTCCTGCATTTCTAAACCTTGCAGAGTCCACTGCCAACAAGCATCCCCACAACACTATGCTGCCACCACCATGCTTCGCCGTGAGGATGATGTGAAGCTTCAGCGTATCCATGTGTGCATCAATAAGCCTTGATTTCCTGTGATCCTATCATTGCCGTTAATACCTAGAACTACATTTGATAGATACTGACCACTATAGACTGGCAAACACAATAGCTGTAAATTTGGAGATTCTCTCATTCAGTCATTTAACCTTCAAATCCTTATGGCCGCCCACTTTTTCAACTTCTAAACCCTCGGATTTTGAGGACAGCATGATGAAGAGATTATCTGTCACTGGTCAAAAATGTAGAGCCTTATTATAGAAAAAAACCTGTTGAAGAAATCCTGTGTGAAGAAGCAAATAACTCAAAATTGATTAAATCTTGAATAAAAATAAAACACAGAAACAGAAAGAACTGTATAAAGACCAATATCCTTAAGAGTACAAACATAATTCAAGACTGCCTGCATATTCATGTTTCCTGCTCTTCTATGTGACATAATGTTTGGATGAGGTCCATCTCCCAGCATACCTTCAATCTGTGAGTTTCACCATTTTTTTTTTTTTTTTTTTTTTTTCCGGGGTTTCTGATACGTTTCACATGTCACTGATACTTCTTTTCGCCTTTAAAGTCAAAAAATTGTCCCTACGTTCACTGATTAATGTGCCAAATATAGTGGAGTCCAGAAGCAAAATAGTTTTCCTATTCAAGTCCATTTCCATATTTCTAGCCTTTATCCTTTTCTCTAACACACCTCTTTCAGAAAAACAAGTCATTCTGTACATCTCTCCCATCTTTCCATCTCTCCTCTTCCTCACCCCCTCCTGTCTCCACTGTCCCTCAACTGCTTGTTCTCATAGTCACGGTGACTATGTGAGCTGAAATTATTACCATACCAAATGAAAGACAGAGGGTTTTTTCCCCTTTCTTCTCTTTTCTTTTCATACAACATTGCTTTACCTTCCCTCCCTCCCTGCCTGCTAATTAGTCGAGGGACTGGTGTTTGGGAGTTAAAAGAAGAGTGTGCGCGTTCATTCTACTCATACAAAAGGTTTTGATGGCGCTCCATCATCTACATGCTGCAACAGAGCAAAAAGGAGGGCACATAAAGAAGATTGAGTTTGTGCAGTTTTAATTCGGTTTTCTCTTATTTGCACTTGGCTGCTATAAGCTATATTAAGAATTAAAAACAGCTTATAGCTGGACAGGAGTGAGAGTTGTTTTATCAGTGCTGAAATGTGATTGTACACACTCATTCCTATATCTGAAAGATTTTTTTTTTCCATTTCATTTTATGGTGTGAATACAGTGCTGGTTTGCCCATTTTTTTCTATTCAAATCAATTTTATTTTAAAGATACTCAAAGTAAATATGAAATGCAGCTTTCAATGCCATTTTTGCTCAGTATTTCTTAATGTTAAATAATTAACACAGGCAATTTATGTCTGTCATGCTTTAAATGTTCTGGATACTTTTGTGACATGCTGAGAGTAATTTTGGTAGTTTGGCAATTCCTGAGAAGTTTCTCCACTGTTTCATGTTTTGTCAATTTGTGGATAATGGCACTCACTGTGGTTTTGAATTATATTGTTTCTCATCTATTCATAACAACGTCCACTTTTCCAATAAAATAAAATAAAATTAGGTTAATCACAGTGATTTCATAATTTATTAAGAAGAAAGATTAATTTCTTTACATAGGGGTAGGACATTTTGTATTGGTATTTCCTTAATAAATTAAATCATATAAAAAATAATTTAGTATTATCTCGGGTTATCTTTGATATCAATATTTTTGTGCTCTCTGATTAAAAAAACAAACAAAAGATAAAGTAAATCTGTAAGGGAGTATTTTTTTTCCCACTGGACTGTAAGTAGTTCAGTTTATAAGGCTTGAAAACATCAGTCGTTATAATCTATAATGTGCTTCACTTAGTGAATTGAGTTAATGTAATAAATGAAATTTTCAATAATGTTCTAATTTATTAAATGGGCCTGTAGATGAAATTAGCATTTAGTGATGCACATTTTCAATGAGAGAGCTGTCCATATTTTTCCTGGTACAGTCAAGACTGTGTGTGTGTGTGTGTGTGTGCGTGCGTGCGTGTGCGTGTGTGTGTGTGTGGAAGGAGCCAGGGTATGTGTGTGAATCAAAGTATTTTGGACTGAGAACCAGAGGAAGGAATAACATCTTATTTTCACTCTGACTGTTGTGACAAAACTTGCTGAGTGAGGAGACTACTCTAATGGATATGTGGACATTCAGATGGCCTGTCATAAGCATCTGTGCGTGTGTGCGTGAGTGTAAATCCACTGGGAACACTCATCTTATCCTAAATGCCATGACCAATTTCACGCTCTCGCAGCAAAGGTCATGGCACTGGCTTGTGGGTGTGTGGGAATGTTTGTGTGTACACATCAGTTTCCTGTGTATCTACAGAAAAGTTAACCCGGTTAACCCGAGCGCAGGTGAAAATCTGCTGCTGATGCAGCCTTAAGCAACACAGAATCTGGGCAACACCACTTAACGTCAATAGCTATCAGACTCAGTGCCACACATTGGTACAAACTCAAATAAATACTATTTTCAGTTTTTAAATAACAAACCCTAACTGATCAACTTAAAATGAAATCTACTTGGACGCTGTTAAAATCCTTCTTCTTCTCCACTTAGTCCTTCTTTCAAACCTGACTTTACTGAGCGACTTCTTGTTGCAAAGGTTCAGAAAATTTAACAAAAATGTACAGACCTCAAAATGCATTCTCACACGCTCTCGTAGAAAGACACACAGAAACGATTATATCACCTTTGGGAGGTTTGCAATAGAATCTGATGCAACTATCAAATACATGCCTTTAGGGTACAGACAAAAGGGATAGCTGAAAGCAAAGTTAGCTCAATTTTTCTTTTCTTTCTTTAAAAAGAAAAGAACAATTTTTTTCTTTTATTTCCGCACTTTGTAAAATGAAACATACTATTAAGTATAATTCTATTACATTATGATTAAAATAAAGTGAGCACTATCATGTAAAATTCATAATATGATATATCTTTCAGCCTCGACTGAATCCAGTGGTTGTAGCAAGATGCAGAGACAGAGTGACAGAATGAGAGATCAAGTCTGACACAGAGTGCAGATAAGAAAGAATCAAAAGACAGAGGGAGAAAGTGGGCAAGCGTGAGCATACGTTTGCACACATATGGGTTTTAGGCATGTGTGAGTGTGTGTGAGAGAGAGCCAGTTTAAGTGTGTGTCTTCTAAGACCCCTGTTGATCATTTTGACACATGTCTGAGCATTTCTGTCACTTTAATGTCACTGTGGAAATTCTACAGATTAGTACAACATCCTTCATGGTACTAGGCCGATCCAAGTCAACAGAAGGCATGCAATATTAAACGCTAATATTCCCCACAGCCTTTTATGCTCCAATATTACAAAGACAGAAGAAAGGTCTTGAATATTCACTTGGAGAGATGGGATGGACAGGTTTAAAAGAAAAGTGCACACAGCCACCAAAAGAAAGAGCTCTTTGTAGACAAATGCACAGATTATACTCTGATGTGTTTCAAATAATCAAAGCTCCTACAGAGAATAGGTCACATAAAAACATGTCCATATTGCTTAAATCTGGTGCATCTCCCAACTCAACAAAAGAAGTGATGTATTAAGGGAAAAAAGAAAGAAACTGCTTGGGTGGATGGATTAATCTCAGACTGATAAATATAAAGAAGGAGGAAAAAAAAAGAGTCAAACAGAAAAGAATTAGATACTTAGAAAGTGCAGACATAAAGAGTGGGTCAGGGTGGGGGTTATAGAAAACGGTTGAGTGAAATGAAGCAAAAGACAAACAGAGGGAAAAAAGGGCTGATTAGAGATGCATGCTGGGGGAATGTCATTGTTCTAGTCGATTTGAGACATTATTTAAACAGCGACTCAGGAGAGAACGACAGAGTATGAGAGACAGAGAGTGATCAGTAAAGAATGGAGGATAAAGGTGGGACAGGGACCTAGAGAGCACAGAGACAACTGTAGTCTATAAAAACATGAAAAAGTGAGAACGATTTTTTCATATTAATACATCGGGACTTGAGTATGTCTGGATGCGATTTCCATGATGACTTCTTTTTGTTGATTTGATTCTTTTCATTTAAACAGATGAATGGAAAAAAGTATTGTTTTTACTTATTAATCTTCTGAAAAAAATTTAATTGGTTCTAAATGAAAACTGTAAATAGACGCTGATGTTCTCTGGATCCTCTATAAAACACTAAAAGCAACACTAATGCACAGACACTAGGCATGAATGATGCATCAGTGGTAAATAATGCAGGTTGTCCTGTGTGACGGTGTGTTAAAGCAGTCATACCAGGATATTTCATTGCTGACCAATGGAAACTTAAGCTGGGATGATGCAAACTGCTATAAACTCTATAATATCTTTTTGTGACTGTCCATTCCAGAAATGGTAGTTTCGATCCAGCCATCATTCTACAGCAAACAGTTTGTAGGTGTTTATTTTTATAATGATATTGTTGGCTTAAATAAAACACTTTTACAGTCTTTTCAATATTAAAACGTCCCTCCCCTGCAATTCTACGATGTTGCATATCGGAAAATAAGAAAACTGATTTGCTTTTTTCCTTGTTCTGAGATTATTTAGATCAGATTTTATGTAAACTGAACCATATGACTCACTCTGTAATTGTATAGATACCCTGATCTATTCACTTTAATGCTTAAATATATGTGATGTATGTCTGGATCTGATTTAAAAATGTAGCATCTGGAACTTCCCTGTTAAAGCAAACAAGTGCTTTGGATTTGTATTTAAATAAATGGGAAATTTACAATTTAGATGAGACTTGTAAACATGACCTTTTGATATACTCTCCATAATTTGTTGTGTGAAAAAATGTCAAAATAGCTGTGAGGTAAATGCTGCGTTTGTGTGGTTATGACACATTTGTTACTCACATTTCTTCCGACTGTGTGGCTCTCAGGTAGACACAGACAGCGGTATGGGGTCACACTGGTGTCACACTGGTCTGCATGGCCATGACATTCACATCTGCTCAGGTGACAGAAAGAATATGGTGTGCGGATAAAGATTGCAACAAATACAGAGGGCCTAAAATGTAGAAACAGAAGTTAAAAAACATACTTTCCAATTAAAAAACCAGCACTGAAAATATTAAACATGAGAGAAAGACTCTCCTGCAATGTCTGTTCTGATTTCCTTCATCCTTAAAACATCACGAATTCCAACGATAAAAGGTCATTAAGCATTAATAAATGCCACTTCAAGCATCATCAGAGTAATGATAGACAGTTCTATCATAACACCATGTGATAGCATTATACACACACAAACAGATTTTATTATTCACTCTGATATTCAGTTGCTTTGTATCTTTCAGCCTTCAACAGTGTTAACATCTGTGACACCGCACAGCCTTACCAGTATTAATGATTTAATTAATTTTAGAAGCTGTTTTAATAACATTGCTTTATCCTATAAAAACCTTTTGATGATAGAAAATATGCAAAAACTGGGAAAATCGCAACTCCAGTTTAATAGGAACTATTTTATGCAATACAAGTATATTTAAGGACTGCACCACAATAGGAAAACATCAGATGATGCAGGTGAGTTTTGGGCTGATGACGTGATAATACTTTACAAACATATTTTAAACTAAACATTTTAGGTTCAATCCAGCTATGACAGAATAATAATTTTTTATTTTCATCTCAGCAACAAGATGAAAAGTTTCATCTTGCTCAATCTCCTGTGTTAGCAGCTAAACAACTTTGCTGTTGTTGCTTTATATCATCTCGATATATATATATATATATATATATATATATATATATATAAATATAATTATTCTACGCTGGTGCACAAAATATATATATATATATATATATATATTATATATTTTTTTTTCAGCCACAATAGTAATATTAACACCTTATATTGATATCAGACCAAACTTTTAATACCAGTGAAACCCTAACATTTTTCTTCCTTTCTCCTGCTACATTTGTTTACATGAATCATGAAGAATCAAGAAACGACAGACGAATAAAACAGAAAGGAGTGACATGGATGGATGAAGATCACACAGATGAGGTTTCAGCAGCATTAAATCTGTGTTTCTCCTGCTTCACTGTAACAAGCTCCTAATTAAAACAGCTTAGAGGGAGGGAGAAGGAAAGAAAGAGGGATGATTGCCTCCTGCATAATCCTATAATTACCATAGTCATAAAACACAGTCACTATGTCAGTCACAATGTCAGTCTAATGAAAAGATGTGTTCACAATTACTCTCAAAAACCTCTGCTGAAACCCAACAGTCTGTGTGGAATAATTTTTCGAAACTGTGCTCACTCAGTTCTTACAAATCAGTACTGAGAAGACACTCCAATATTTCACTTAACCAATTATGACACTTAGAGTAGCTATGGTAGTAGAAGAGTGGCTCAAAGCTGCAGTAGGTAACATAAAATAAGTTACCTACTGCACTCCTCACAGTCTCCCCTTTACTCTCCGCTGCGCTACAACTCCTTCCCCACTGTGGAGCCTGCCGTGAATGTACAGGCTAGTAAATATGGCCAGCGATGATGGAAGATAAACAGTTTTCCTGTAAAGTTAAGTTGTTTCTCCACCTTTAGCACATGTGCAGCAAACAAGTAATCTTGAACTTGCACATGCTGCTTAAACTGAGCAGCACTTACACAAACAGATCAACAGCGCTAAGATCTTCCTCCTGGTTCTGATTGGTTGTTTCTAACTCAGAGCTGTGTATTTCCGCAGACTTTTTTTTACTGATTATTTGCCTCATATACTGTCAGGACATAGTGACAGTTTAAAAATAAAAATATCCTTTTTTTATTAAGTCATTCTTATATAGCTCATCTAATGTTTTCTTGTCTTCAGGAGGTCACAAGCTTCACACAAACTGAAAGACATATTCCTATTAACAATAAATACAGATGTACAATATATAAAAACAAGTCATATTTGTACCTGCCACTGATTGTGATTTCACTGATGGCGAAATGTCTGTGTCGTTGGTTGACCCCGACTGCGGTGGTGTAGTATTGCCCTTTCATATGTATTCTGACCTGTGCAGCTTGTACCATTTCTTGCAGCGCAGGAGTTTTGTAGAAGTCATTATATCCTGGTCTCACATGTGGCTGTGTGGTCAGCAGACTGAAGGTGATGTTACCTCCTATGAGTGGCACATCACTGAAAAAATATTTGTCCAAAAACAAAACAAAAATCTGTAAGTTTTTCATGGATTACAGCAATAAAACTCAATTGTCTCTACATGAAAATAGCATCTAAGTTGAACTTTGAGATGCATTAATCAGGATTCTCAGCATGTTCCTTGAACTTTGTTTCCATATGTGGTCAAACAGATCTTTTAACGGGTTGAAGCGACCAGGTTAGAAGCTTCAAAGCGCAGGTTGATGCCGATTGTGTTGAAAATCAGTTGGATGAAAGACTCTGACATGTAACATTGTTCCAGGAGCCTTTGTTAGGGTTTGCATTACATCTCTGGTAAATTATTTAAACATTGTTTCGGCCAGGGGTCACCAAGACCAGGACACTTTTGCAACTGTTAGATGCATCTCAACTCAAACACAGCTGGATCAAATAAACTGCTCTTTACCAGCCTATTGCAGAGCTGAATGAATGCTTGTGAGGGGATCCAGACATTTTGGAGCAGAGATGCATCTTAAAGTTACAGGATGGTGGCCCTTGAGGACTGGACTTGAAGACCCCTGGTTTAGACAATTAACTATGTGACATCCCAATCCTGTTCCTCATCGCTCATCTTATTGGAAAAAATCAGTTTTGTCCATGATCCCAATTAGTCGACATGAAACATAAAACGTTATGGCAGAGAACAAAATCAACTAATTGGTACAACCCAGAGTATATATGGTTCTATTTATTTTTTGACAATTTGCAGCACAGAAATGCTGCAGAAGATCAGCAGCGGAAAAAGAAAACCCAACTTGATAAACAGTACACTGTATGCATCAGGCTAAGTTTTAGAATTTGGGCTCAGATAATTGAAACTGTGTTCAAGCTGCAGGCAATATGAGCTGCACTGCAAAATTCTCTGTGAAACGCTAATCATATTTATTTAAATCCAGTGGTGAAAGTTTCCTTAGAGTGATTGTCTAATTTGGCTAGTGAGTTTATTTTTTTTAATATTTTTTATGTCTACAAGTACCTGACATATTCACAGATATAATCTGTCCTCAAATTATGATGTTATTTATGTGAATGGATTTATGTTTTATTTTTGCTAAGTTCAATAAATCTCCAAGGAGAAAAAAATTATTGCATGAAGCAAATTGATATGTTGATATAATTATGAAAAACTGAGTGTGTTATTTTGTTGACAAAGTGAAGTTATGAGGCACTCGTGCCAATATTACTAAAATGATCAGATTACTAAAAATGTTGTTTGTGGCATCATCTGTCAGTTAAATGAAAATGAACAATGACTGCATAATCTGTGATCTATTCATACCTGTTCCATCTATTACCAACTAGACACTTGATGCCAGCAGCTCTGCCAGAAATTAGTGAGATAAATTGTAGCTGTTTATATTTTGCAGGTCCACTATTGTAACTAGTGCCAATGCAAAACTGGTTGCAGCTCATGCGCCAAAATAACTGTAAACGGTTAACTTCACAATACCCATAGTGAGGGTGTCACTAAATACAGTGGGATTGAATCGTCACAGTATGTATATGTATTTATAAAAGTTTTTTTAGAGGTTGGAACCTGATCTCTCTGGTTTTTGACTCATGCCTTTTGTGAAGTGTTTACTATATGTTTGTAGTGTGTAAATGTGTATTTATTTAATATTTCAGAGGTAATCACCATGCAAAGCAGTGAAGGTCTATGGAAAATGTATGAGTTGTAATTTTCTTTTGCAGATTGTTGAAGGTTTTGTCATAACTACTGCATAAACCACAAAGGACAAACCCACACCCAATTTTCACATAGTGATGTCTTAATCAGTCACTGTTTTTTCTTCTACATATTTCCAAAGATTTACTAGAGTTATATTACAATTACAATAACATGACATGGTATGTTTTTCAAGACTGTCTGATTACAAGCCTTTATCTATTATGAAGTATGAAAATCCACTACTTTTTTCCTAAATCGTGCTAATCAGTCTCAAAACCTGTCAGAATAGACATGAGATTCTTTAGTAATAGTCTTACTAACCTGGGCAGCTGCAGACAGTTGACTGAGTCTGGTCTGGGTAACGGTCCATTGTTCTGCATATTAAATACGTTGCAGTTTCTGGCCATATATTGCCAGTCCAACCAGGATTGTTCTATCATATTATCAGGCTCACGTTGCAACAAGTCCAGCTTTCTTCTCTGGATCAAAACTGACTCAGGTAAAAGTCCCCCAAACTGAACTATAACATAAAATACCTGAAATAGAAAGGGATACGAGTTAATGGGGATGATAAATCAGAGCACACAAAGCGTTTTGAGGCAATAGATTTCTTCCATGTTCTACCACACCTTTTGTTGCAAATATTAATCACTGTTTTTGTTTTGTTTTTTTTGTTGGGTGATTTCTTTGAATGGCTTATATTTTCTTTAATATTTTAGTCTTCCGACTGCATTTCTACCCGACTCTCTCATCCCCCGGCTTCTCCTCCTTTGCCAATCACCAAACTTTTTCCATGTCTGTAATTCAGTATATCTGAGTTTCTAGTTTAAACGTGATTTAGTTTTATATCATCCCTTTGGGTGATCTGTCGCCAAGTCAATTCTGATGGAGTTGACTTACTGAAGTACTGACCTGTGGAACCCTATTAATAATTGTGAAAACAGAAGTTGATGGAAACAATAATAAAGCTGCATTAATTAGAAACTTCAAAGTATGCATTTGAGAAATCACAGTTTATACACATTGGCAGTTTATGTTACTGCTAGGCTCCTAATTTTTTTTTAAATAACAATATGTTGCTTTACACACACAGGAGTGGGTTTCTATTACATATAATGCATGTGCATGTTTGTGTGCATGAGTCTTATCTGCCACTCCAGTGGGCCAGGACTCTGGGTTACACAGCAGGGAGTGCATTAAGCCACCAAGGCTGCAATAACCTACTCCCATACAAAACTCAAATACTCCTGACTTCAGAGAGTGTCTTTCATGTTGGGACTTGAGTTGAATGGCCACATGAGGACAGTTTCTAAAATCCTGCACGCACACATATACGCAGTATGCACATCACAGAGAGGAAGAAAGAGTCTTCCAGTCACAACAACTCCTAAATCCAATAATCTATATATTTTTTTTGCCTTTCTTTTCCTCTGGTACTTAAATCACCCACCATGATACAACCTAATAAACAATCTGTGTGGTTCTGTGGATTGTCTCTAGTCAAGATGACAATAACAGTATTGAGGTTTCAAATCACATAAAATTGTTGTATAGGAGTCACATTACCTGGTATTGTCCATTTGCCAAATCCACCGTAATAGTGACTCCTTCATCTAGTTCTTGTAAACTCATGACCTTAGATATCCACATGGTGCCCATGTCCTGGTCATTAACGTAACTAAGTGGATGAGTGTTGAGGTTCAGTCTCAAAACCCTGTCATTAGTCGTGTCCTCAACAGCATTAGGTATACAGTACCTGTAAACACAACATACATGAAACAAAGCTTCTTCAAAACAAAAATATTAAAATAACTAATACTTAAAAATTACATTTTTACTCAGCTTAACAAATGTTAATATATATTTTATTATGGTTTGATTACTTGTGTCACTTGTGTCAAATTAACTGCACTTTTTATTTATTTATTTTAAAATGAGTTCAAACAGTAAAACATGTTCAATATAGCTGCGTAATAAACACACTTACTGACCAAGTCTTCCATTTTGGCAATTGTATTTAATCACATATAGCTTATCTTAATCATTTCGAAAGCACTACTTTGTGTCTCAATACACAAGACATTGTGGTGCTTCACCTCTCAACTAATGGGTGAACTCTGGGGTGGCTGGGAGGGCAGCGACACTCAGACTGGACATGGAGCTTCGGCAGGACTCCAGAGTACAACTGGACTATTTCCCTGTTAACAAACATCACATGAAACTTTAATACACCACAAAGAGAAATTCTATTCAAGGTTACCAGAGACATGAATTTGACTTATTTACATTCATGAACATTTTACAGTACATAAGTTATATTTTTAAGTAAATGCAGGAGTCTGCCCAATACGATGTTGGACCGGAATAAAATTGTAGCCAAACAAAATCTCCCTTATTACCCTTTAACTCTGTCAAACAGCCTCAAAAACTGTCATTGCTTTAATTTGGTATTGGTCATTCACAGATTCACTCCAGGATGGTATAATCTGAGAGCTGCCTTTTTTTAACTGGTAGACGAGTAAGAAAGGCAGCAGCTACACTGGAACTGCATGCACCATCACCCACATCACACCATTTGCCTGCTCACCTTTGTGACTACTTTCCTGTCCTGCTCACAGATATTTTAGCTGTAATTCAACAAAGAAATTGCACCTCTGACTCTTCCTGAAAGGGTTGCCAAAAAATGGGCCGTCAACCGCCATTATTTGACAAAAACTTAGAGCACGTGTTATTTGACTTTTTCCATGAATTCTTAAACACGAACAGATTTAGAAATAAATGCATAGTCCTCCTTGGCTCCTTCCTTTTATCGGTTTTCTTTTATAATTGTATGGTGCTCCTCTGCTTTTGTTATAAAATGTATTTTAATGATAAGTGAAGTGATAAATTCCTTTGAATATTTTCAGGTGTTTTTTTCCTCAATGATTGTTCCCTGCATATCTCTTTATCCAACTCACCTGTTGGTCAACGTAGTGGGATAAAATCTAAAATCCTGCATCTGCCCAATGAACTGATTAGACCCTGGAGAGATGAAAGCAGAGTTGAAAAGAACATAAAGAAGGTGTTAATGGGTTTGTACTGAAGGCAGTAAGCGAGAGGATTTCACAGTGTTTAGAAGATTATCAGTTTCCACTTAGTGGGTTTCTTAAAACCCACTAAGTGAGGCTGCCAACAGCTGCCTATTATGGCAAAGATCTCAACACAAAGCCAAACAGAATTTGCCACAGAACTCATTTGTCTCCACTAGAGAGCAGTAAGGCTTTGGAGGGCAAATTCATTGGTCTGGTAATAAATTTCAGATTGAAGACACTCTGAGGTCCATAAAATGTTGTCATCCTAAAAGACAAAACTCTTTCAAGCTCTATATTGACAAAACAAATGTTTCTATAATGTTGGTATGAAAATAACAGATCTAGAACATTAAGTAATTCAGTCTGAATAAACCACAGACTTTATCCAAAGTATGACAAAAGAAAACACATCAAGTCTTTATTCTACATCAGGGGTTTTCAAAGTATGAAAGGGTGAGCCCCCCCCCCAATAATCAACCCACACACAAACAAATGCCACTACAAAACATCTTCTAATTGCTTTTATTTTAGAACCATCTCATCTTTTAAAATGACACTTTATCTGAATGAAATCCGGTTAATGCAGAGTTGCACTGTGGAGCGGTTTAACCGCAGATCATCTTCAACCAGCAGCCTTGATCGGTATTTGCTTTTTATCATTGCGAGTGCAGAAAACCCACATTCGCAGAGATAGGTTGAAGTGAAGGGGATGAGCACGTTTACTAAAAATTTGTTCATTTGTTTCTCTCACATCAGTAGACAGCAAGCGGATAGCTGCTTCTTCAGTTTATTTTTTCCCTCGCACCGCGCCTCCCCTAATGTGCTCTGCCGCCCCCCAGGGGAGGCGCGCCTCACACTTTGAAAACCGCCGTTCTACATAAAAAAAACAGTCATTCAAATAATTGTCAGATCAATAACATGAAGGTTCTTAGTGAAAATAATGTGCTACTGTCAGTAAAGTAGGTGAGCACATTAACCTTAATAACATTTGTTCTACTTACACAAAAAGTAATGCAAAGAAATATTCTAGGGTTGGCAAATTTATTGTTTTTATTACGGTAGGGTGTGAATAATGCTCGATTATGATAGAGAGATGAGCATACCGTTTCTTTCTCTAGTTTTGTGAAACATTTTGACGTATAATGAGAAAAGGTAACACTACTTGCATACACACTTGCATATCATATAATACAACAGAAAGACAGGGTAACATTTTTTTATGTTACAAAATGTGATGTGATGCAACAATGAAAGGAATTGCAGGAAAAACTACTAGTTGTATCACACTAAAACTGTGGAGTACCACTATGTTTTGTATAATACTCTCAGAACTACCAACATGTACCATATAAAAAACAGCTTGGATAAAATTGCATTCATTTCAAACACTAAGATGCAAGCTTCCAAAGTCTCTTAATAAGCTTAAATATGCTGGAATACTTCAAACACAATGGCAAAATGTCTAGACGCACATGGAGAGACTGGACTGAACACCAGAAACACAGTCAAGCTAAAAAGTACTGTCAACTCTCCAACTCTTCTCCAAAAACAACAATGCAAATGTGATAATGCTGGACTGAAAATTAGAGACCCAGAGAGATGATGGTGATGATGCTGGCCCAAAGAGGAACAAAGCCCTTTTCCGTTCAACCAACTTCCTTCTGGTTTGAGTAAGTCTTAGAAGATGGATGTCTCTAAGCGCTGACAGTACCTCTGCCATGTTTAGTCTGTGAAAGTGTGCATTTCTGTGTTAGTGGCTTTACCTTGTGGATTCCAAAAATTATCCTTGCTTAAGCAAAACAATGTGTGTAGCTTGTAAGTGTGTGCATGTATTTACACTTGAGAGGGGCTTTGGTGTCTCTGCCCAACCACTGGATGAGTGTGTGTTTTGGGTAATGTTTACAGTGTGGCATGTGCATGGAAAACAGGGAGAGTGAGCGAGTGTTGTGGGATGTAAGTGTGCAGCCTTAGGCTTTGGCTCAGGATTTCTTTATCGTGTGGAAATGGGATTATACCTTCCACTGAAAAGCACTCTCTCTATTGTTACTGGGATGATGCAAGGTATAAACCCTAATTCCCTACTCTCTGTGTAGGTCTCTTCTTTCTATGTGTTTTAATTTATGGCATTCAGCTTTCTCTATTTAGCTTTATGTTGTTTGTAATTAAGCAGCTAAAATTCATTTTTGTATGCATGTAAGTAAATGTATTTATGATTACTTATTGCATAGTATGCCAATGAGTTTCTGTGACAAAGAAGTAACAGAAAGGAGGCTTTTTGTTACTCTGAGAAAATGTGGCAGTTCAGGATCTTAGGGCTGGAAGTATTTCACATTTTTAAGTGTAGTAGCACAGATGGACACTCAATATGTGACATTACACCCCTTTCAGGTCATGTTACTGACATTAAATTGTGTTTTTTAACAACCTAACTTTGATTTAGCAAATATAACAAAAAAAATATGCAAGATTATATTATCCAGGTTATATTTGCATGCAAAACGTAATATATATACGTCATAAATACAAAAGCCTACAAAACACTGCATCCAACAAGTGCGTTGTCCATTCATTGACACAAATACAGCAGCAATTCAGTATATTGTTTAGTTCTACGAGATGATAATTTTGAGCTATCACTAACTTCTGTTTTCTACTAATGTCACGGTATTTCACACAGTGTAGCTTTAAAAGGCTAGCATGAACATTTAGCTCCTCGCCCGACTACTTGTACTTGGAAATTCCAATAAATGGGTACAAAACCGAAAACAGACGTAGTTGTTAATCGATACAGCTGATCAGTATTTGCATAATTAATCTTCAGATCAGAATTCCAGGCACTCCCCGTGGGTTCAACAACCTCCTTTTCTTACACACACAGGATACACTCACACACACACGCACTGCCCCGAGCCAATCACTCTCATTGATCAACCTTTCTTATGTGATCTTCAGCTGATCAGATGCTACCTGCTGTGAACTAGGAATCGATGGCTGATAAACGAGAACAAAAACACTCGTTTATCACTCTAGAGTTGAACGGATATCATTTTTCTCAGTTTCTCTGCTATTGGCTGCAATGGCTGACAGGCCCCATAAATCAATCACAGATATGTAGTTAAAAGAGGATGAAGAAAGAAAACAGAGGTGAAGTAATCATTGACACCATATTAAGATTAACAGACATAATAAACTTGAGTATTTTTCTCCTTTAGAGCTACAAACCAAAAGCAAGCAACAGTTAAGAGCCTGGAGAAGATTGTGACTGTGAGATTACATATTTATCTGTTCTAACAGTATTATCGTACTACTCAGACTTACTTTGCCTGTTCTTTGGAAAGCACCCAGTGTATTAACCTATTTAGAACTAAAACATACAGATAGCTGTCATCTTTTTAACCCCACATTTGAATTATTCAGGGTAACTACAAAAAAAGGATTTGTACAAATCAAACCTATATTACTGAAATTTTATCAGATCCCACCTTCTGCAGCAGATTATAGATTCTAAATCTTTTACCTGTCTCAAATAAAAGCATTTAGCTTTTTTTTTTGATTCAATTACTGATAATGTAGTCTGCATGTGAGACAGTTGGTAAATGTCAAATGTGTACTTTTTGGACACACCGAAGACACGTTTGCATGTCTCCGGCTGACTGTATTGCTCTTTGTGCATGTGATAGATAATGACAAAATTTATGTTTACAATGTCCCAGTGATTGTTGAACATAATCCTAAACCATTCGAGGCAAAATGAACCCTGTCCATCGGAAATAACAAACATTCTTACCATTGGAGCTAACTCCCACCCACATGGCACCATCGTCGCTGACGTCAGAGAGCGTATTAATCAGCTGTTTTGTGTCAAATGGTGTGTCGTCCTCCTCAAGTCCATCCAAGAAAAGACTTGCACGTTGATCATAGATCTGGAAATAACAGTAAAATCATATATATGGACATTATATATATATATATATATTAACATGTTTAAAGTGGCAGCAGATGTTTTATTATAAATTTGTATCTTTTATAGGAAATAAAAAAATATAATCAACAAACTGTATATAAAAAAACAAGTGTTCTTAAAAAGAGTTATTTTCAGTTTCCTGTGATATTTCATGGAGATGACAGTGTTGTCAAAAACAACATGGAGAAAAAGATCCTGAACGATTCACTACTGGACTTCAACTCAAGATCAAGTGTGTGTGTGTGCTTTTTCTAAAGGTTTCTGTACACTATGTGTACATATTTATGCTTGTGTGTGACAACATGGGAATTATACATTCAGCTAATCTTCCAGCTCATTTCCCAGGTAGCAGAAAGAGCCGCAGGCTCTACTGCATGAGCTGCAAATTAGCTTTCTGTTTGACCAAAATTCTCCTCTCCACTTCGCTCCTCTTTTCCAGTCCCTCCTCGATCGGATCCATGAATATTAAAAACCGCATGGCCAACAACACTGTCAAAGCAGGAGCAGCTTCCTTTCACATCAAACCCAGGACAAAGAGAAGACACTTCTGTAAGAGGGACACCCACCACCCATACACACACCCTGCTACCATCTCTAACAAAAAAAAAACTTTAATGTGCTCAAGCCGTCACTTCCTTTACTCCAATCTTCAAATCCTGCATTTGAGAAACACACTGTGGGACCACTGATAAATGTGACTCTGCCTGTTTTACTAGAATCCCCTTCTTCTCCCTCATCATCTCCTCCTCTCTTCTGCAATGGTCCACCTTGCTTTGTCCTTTCTCCTCATCATGAGGTGACTTGCTTCCTTCACCTTTTTTTACTGTTTTTTGAGTTTTTTCACTCTTTGTCACTTGTTGAGCTTTCTTTCTGTGTTTCATCTCCATTTTTTTATCCTCTTCCCCCTCAGTACACTACTTCCTCTTCTCATCTTCGTTCTTGTCTTTCTCCCTCATGTTTATCTTGCCCTGTCGCTCTCACTTGTTGTCAGCTCTTTAGGGAAGTTGAAAAGGTGTGAGGAGGGAAATAAGTCCAAGTCAAAAAACGCCTTTAGGGGATGAAGGCAGGCTCAGACAAGTGTCTGCCTCTCAGAGGATAGTTAAGACGCCCTGACAGACACTTTCATGATGGCTGATTGAAGACTGGCAAGCGCATAAGAGCACAAGAAAGAGTGTGGGAGTGAATATGAAAAAAAGGGAAGAGAAAAGAGACAGGAGGGAGAAAAAGAAAAGTCAGAGCACAGAGAGGGAGCTCGAAGATGAGGCCCTCTTTAGGAATCTCTGAGCCAGAGCTGTGTGGCTCTTGGGGAGATGTGAGGGACTTGTCAGGCTTGATGTAAATGAATCCTGAAACGCTTCATCTTTCTTAGCCACAACGCATCCTTTTGAAAATCTCCTTTGTTAGCTTTCACAAACACTTTTCTCCCATTTCTTTTGTCTTTTCTTCTGTCCAGTATTCTTTATTTTTTGCATTTCAGTACTTATTTGTTTGGCAAGTTTTTCTGTAATCTATTAAATAAATTGTCTATATGGTGATGGCAGTTAATTCTCATCTGAAAGTCCAGGGCAGAATCTGATGGCTATCAAGGTACACGCAAGTTATTGAGGCTGGTTTGATCAAATCCAAGATCATTTGCAAGGCACAGAGTGTCTCTAATACCTCAAAAAACACATGTGTCTGCATATTCAGAATATCCTGATGACAGACTTACTATTTTCTTAGTATCTTAGTATTAGTGCTACAAAAAGTTCTTGTTTAGTGAATCTGGCAAAGTTTACCATGGACTAATAACTAAGCTACAACATTTCTCTACATGATCAACTATAGTATGGTTTGCAGGAGAACTTTAAGGAAAACATAGTAATCAAATTTGTTTAATTTTCTGTTATGTTGAAACATGTTAATGCTACTTGTTCCAATTAATTATGCACCCATCTACACACACACACACACACATATATATGCATATATAGAGAAAAAGACCTGCTGCATTCCAAAAACCCTGTCTAGTACCTACAGTGTAGGGTTTCTTTCTTTCTTTTTTTTTAAAAAAATAATTCTATTTACAAAAATGTATTTATGATTATTATGAAGGTCTAGTCAAAAATATTTTTAAAATCTAGATAGCTCATCGAGATTCTCCTTATATTTGAAAAGCAAATATAAGGCCCTCACTAGGCGCCTTAGGTTCATTTTTTCAGAAAATGACTAAAATTGCAATTTTATGCTTTTCTTTTTGCATCATTTGCTTTACCTCACTTTTTTTTTTTGATTTTTGATTCACACTTTGCATGAATGGAGCTATGCAAATAAAACTGCATTGTCTTCATGTGTATGTTTCTGTCTATTCTTTACACAATTTGTTTAAGTGTGGTACCTAAAGATTTTTGGTGTGCAAACTCATCCACTGGCAAAGCATCTAAGCCATTCTAAAAGCCCCAGGAAACTGTGAGTGGAAAGCTTTTAGTGATCTGTAGACTGGCATTTTGACTAAAGCTCTTCTCAATTTTCCTTATCCTGCCAAGCCATGGCTCAGTACATATTGTTGACAATAGTCTTTCTTCCAAGTTACCTTCGTAGCTGTAGACCACAGAAAAAATGGAAATAAAAATAATCAAACTACTGTTTTAGATAAATATGATAGAGAGCTGTCCTTTTTCTCAGAATTGTTTATGTCTGAAGTTGAAAATCAACTGTAAAAATCAAAAGGACTAGTTTTAAAATTAGCTTTCAGATGGATGAGGTTTGGTCTGAAATAATGGTAGCTCTGGTCATTTTCCTGGGTTGCTACAGCAAATATAAGTCACAGATTACACCTGTGAAGACATGGCCTGTTTTTAAAAATACGGACCACACTGAGTTCCCCCACTATTGTGGAAATATATGTTCTGTTAGATAAATTGTCCTTTGTCCAGCAAAGCAAGAGCTGTGTTCAGAAATTTGAGCCAGTTTCCAATCTTTAACTTGAAATGAACATTTGTTGTGTGTAAGGTCAAAATTTCAGTCCACATTCGACACATTAGGGTGTGTGGTTTAGGAATATTTCTGCATATTTTTTACACACAATATGAATCAGTTGATATCCTCAAACCACGGCTTTCGGTTTGTATTTGAGGCTGGAGGAGAAGCAGAGAATCACAGGTTCTTGGATCAATTTCTCACACAACTCAAATTTGGATAAGTAAACGAGAACACATGGATGGATGGATTTTGGTTGTGACCTCCACATTGCAACACTAAAAAAAACATGATTCAAAGCATGATTATTCATGCTTTGCCCATTCTTATAGGCAAAAACTATAAGGTATGTTAGTTGAGCTGGGGGATAGCTCTGGAATCAGCCAGGCCCCATTAACAAATAAATAAAGCAAATTTATCATTTTAGATTTTGCTCTCCTATTTAATTATAAGCAAAAAACCTGACATGAAATACTGAATCTACATTAAACAGGACATTTTCTCTATCCTGTTATTGCCCTGCCTCCCTTGTTATTCTGTCTTCAAGCCTCTCACAGCCTTTCTAGTCCCACCTCACCCCTCTGTACTCACCTTAACCCACAATGAACTGTTAGCAGCTCTGATGTACAGCCAATATTCTCTCTATCATATTAACACAACTGCAGTGTGTAAAGGAAGAGATAGAAAGGGAACGTGAGGTGGGAAAGGATAAAGAGAGAGAGAGAGAGTCTACAGAGAGGAGACACATTTGTTCTACTCATCTCAGTGCTAAAAGATACAATTACCTCTCACAGCATATTATCCATGTTTTATACCAGCCCAGGGCCCTATGCCTTTGCCTTGCCACGCTTACCCCATGTAAGGCCCATATTTTAACACTAGCTATGACAGTTTATTTAAGAAAAGGAAATTGTCCCCTGGGAGATGGAGAGGAAGAGAGGGACAGCCGGGTGTGAGGAAAATGAGAGGGAAAGAAGGAAGGACAAAGAAGGTGGATGCACTGGGGGCTGTGAAAAGGGAAAGAATGAAAGATAGATGTGGTAACAAGAAAAAGGGAAACAGAAGGAGAGAAAATTATCTTGTGCTAAAAAAAGTGAGGAGAAAATAAAGCAAAATAGAGAACGGAGGAGAATATATAAGGTTTTAAAGTAACCCTTTAATAGAAGTCATATGTCAAGTGTTAATAAAAACAAGATTCATCTAAAAATATGAGAGCATAAGTAGGGGAGACATGTGAGTGACACAATAACATATGTAAGAAAATAAGATATTCCAACATTTCTGGGTTAACATCAATGATCAGACAAGATTATGTCAGTACTAGTCAACATGTTAAGATGGTTTAGATGCAGATTCCCACAGAAATGGATATAGTTTTATACATAAACTTTAAGAGCAAAAAAGTCTTCAGTGGACTTGAACACATGCACGTCTATTCGTCTCTCACTATGTAATTAATGCCAGTGTCGTGCCCTTTTGCCTCTGATGCCAGCAGGCAGAGGGCTAGCATAGAGGTGTCCACTACACCCCTACATAACAACCTTGCTTCACCTTCACACACATTCACATAACTGCACATGTACTCATCCCAATGTAATATATACAGAAAACATTAAGAAATGGAAGAGTTTAGTTTTTTCTTTAAATTGTCTACCAATTTTGTCATATTTTCTGTATAATAAATAAAAAACAATGTTAATTATTCATACATTGTAGTTTATGTTAATGTTTTTAAATAATATTAAAACCTGATGAAGGTCATATGATTTCAAATCACCTCTAGGAATGTAAAATAGCATGCAATTTACTCTTATTACTTTTTTTTTTCTTCAAGCAGACCTTTGATGCAAGACGTCAGATGTTGTTGGTATACTGGGGTGAAATACCACAGGATTACATAAACACTGATATAAACTGGCTGCTTTATATCCAGCTGATATAGAGCAGCTAATTTAGAAGATATGAAACGGACAACTCTGCTCTACTTTTCAACAGGATGTCTTTCAAAAGCTTTATACGTAAGCTTTATGCTACCACTTAAGTTTACATTTAAACAAATTAAATCCTCTGCTGGAGACAAATGACCAATTTGCTCTGACAACTGGATTAATCACAACCTTTTATTCACACGGATGTCTTTGAGATCATCACAACGCTGAACTGAAGCGTACATATTAAGTACACTGAGCTTTAAATATTTCTCATGTTTTTCCTCAAAAATATTTAAAGTTTCTGGAAAAACATTATTGCTAACTTTATAAATAACTTAGTTTATTGTTTAAACTGCATGTTTAAGAATGAAAACAGTACAAAACAAGTAGCAAAAGCAAAAAATAAGAAAACGACAAAAAGAATGTGCCACAAGACTCAAAAGTGATTGCAACAATGCAATGAGACTATGACACAGTGCAGGGAACAAATAATGCTCTACAAGAAGAAATATGAGGTGTATTATGAGCACATCCATGTCCTTCACCTGACTTTTACCTTCCAATGACTAATTCACTCTCCACCTTAACCAAAAGGTGTTTTTTACTTAATGATTGTTTTTCCCACTTCTTAAAAAATACAGACATACAAAAAAAACAAGCTTTTTGAAAAACCTGCAAATTGGTGTTGTAATAAATCCCTGTGGATGTAATCCATGATTTATGTATTTGTGCATTCATTAGTAAGAGGAGGGACGGGTGTGCAGGCATGCAAGTGTTAAACATTCATGCTGACATCTTGGGTTGTGATGTGACTGGTGTGACTGGTTGTTCCTATCACTGCCTCTTATATTAATGTTGATTTGTTCAGGCACTAACAGACGGAGCGCTCCTCCCCCACCCCAGAACTCTGCCGGGAATAAAGCTTGTCCTCCAGTGGGAAGTTTTTATTTAAACCTCATTTATCCTTCATTGTGAGTAAATTTAAAACAGGTTTTTCATTTTCCTACAATTAACTATCTGGTTTTAGATAGGATTTGGTAACATACAGTTTTTGATATTGGTGACTCCTCTTTGAATCGTTATTAGTGGTTTTGTGTTTTAAGAATCAGTGTTATGCTGACTTATTTAGATTTTAGCTTACACAGCATCCTTGTCCTTTTCACTGTCTGATTCAGTCATTCAGACTCTACATCAAATTACTTTTCAGCAGACCTTAAAAAAAAACAACTTTAAAGAAATATCACTGGTATTTTTGTATACCTCGAGATACATTATTACCTTATTAAAACCCAAATTATGTTTCAAGTGCAGGACATGGATGTAAAATGTTGAGCAGTTTCAATGCTAAAATTTGGGTAATTTTGTTGTGCAAAATCCTGGAAACTTTACATGAAATAAACCATCTCCATTTCTGAATGACATAAAAACTTAATTAGAATGCAATCTGTAACTCTTCAAAATAAATACATTAAATGAACAGTGTTGTGTGTTTTTCAGGGACATAGTTTTATAGCACAATACAGTACAATTGTTGCCTTCAGTTGTCATAAAAATAATGTCTAGATGAAACATAACTGGGCTGCACAGTGGCGCAGTGGGTAGCGCTGTTGCCTTGCAGCAAGAAGGTCCTGGGTTCGATTCCCGGCCCGGGGTCTTTCTGCACGGAGTTTGCATGTTCTCCCTGTGGGTTCTCTCCGGCTTCCTCCCACAGTCCAAAAACATGACTGTTAGGTTAATTGGTCTTTCCAAATTCTCCTTGGGTGTGTGTGCATGGTTTTTTGTCTCTGTGTTGCCCTGCGACAGACTGGCGACCTGTCCAGGGTGAACCCCACCTCTCGCCCGGAACGCAGCTGGAGATAGGCACCAGCAACTCCCGACCCCGTTAGGGAGAAGGGTGGTCAGAGAATGGATGGATGGATGAAACATAACTTTTAAAAAAAATTGGCTTCATAGTCTGATGTCTTCAAATTGGTTTCTCTCTCTTAGCAAAGCCCTTACCCTTCAACACGTAATCATAACAATGCTCCTCTTTTATGCTATGTACAACCATTCTTAGCAGCATTTGACTGAGGAGTAGTTTGCATGATAAGCTCTGCTGAAACACAGTTTCACTAGGTGTTTGCTAATTGCTGCTACTGCTAGTCTACAGGAGTTGTTTTAGGAAGGCACAGGGGAGGGGATGCTCTGTGATTCAGAGTTTCATCTGGAGACTGAAGATCCAAATGGGAGCTTTGTGGAAATAGATGGAGCTTTGTGAGAGCAAGAGTTTAGATACTCCTGAATGGCTGCCACAGGAGATTCAAGGATTTCTCAAACATACATGAAAGAATCAAACACTCCAGGTATGTTTTTGATGAGAAAATAACATTATGACTTTATATAAAAGTAAAAAAAAAGAGTCAATTTTACATAATAACCCTTACATAACACCCTTGTGTTTGCTCAAGGTTTAAGAAAAATAAAATTTAAAAGACGTTGCAAAATAAAACTTCATACCACTATAAAAATGCATGTAGTCATCCTAACCTTTCACACCTTATGAGGGATCTCTAATTTGTAGCTAGGAACTAATTTACACCATCTGCAACAAGTTACAAACTTTGTCCTCATGTAGCTTTTTGAATTTTGTGGATAGATCATTAGAAAAAAAAAAGGAAAAAGGAAAAGACTCACACAGAGAAAGCACTTCATGTACAATGAAGATTTCTTTATTTAAAAAAACAGCTTGAATATGTTTATGCTTAGAACTGAAGGGAGTCAGTAGTGCGAGTAGATAGATGGAGAATAACCTTCTGCAAACATTTGTTTTTTAGAAAAATGCACTAAAAGATTAGACTTGTATTAGCTGACTGCACTTAAGTACACTGAGCTTACTCCCTCACTTCCCCCATCTTTCTTTCTCTGTCAGTCCTTCCTCCCTCAGGCTGCGTTTTCCTCCGTTGTTCTCTACATCGTTACCATAATCAGATAAGACAACTACCTAGGGAGCACCAGCATCCCTACAGCACCTTGCTTCTGGCACCTTGAGTGTGTGCGTGTGTGTGCGTGTCATGCTCCTGGCACTTGGAAATCGGTATTCCTTTTGACTGTCTTTTTTTGTGTTTTGATCTGTACAAACTGACAGATGAGTGGTGTGTGCACATGTGTGTATGCGTGTGTTTGTCTAAATGTGAATAGGAAGGGGTTCTACTTTACTCCTTAGAGTAATATCTGCATTGTGGTTGACAGACTGCTACAAATTACCACTGAGTGGTGAGTTTGTGTCTGTGTGTTTATGTGACAGAGCGGGTATATAAGTGTGTGTGCATGCATGAGTGAGAACATGAGTGTGCGTATAGTGTGTGCGTGTCAAGGATAATTATGATTTTTTTCTGAATGGTCGAAACCGATCACATCGTCATACCATTACACAAAAAGGCAGGCTGATTCATAGAAAGGTACAACCACACAGCAGTTTAGAACATCCCAAACTTCATAGATATGATGCATTTTGAGCAAAATGCCCACAAGTCTCACTCCATGTCTTGTCTGAATTGGCAAATTGAGCAAACACAATGACAACTTTATCCTTGGGAGGGATTCTGCATACTGTACATGCACTGTCTACAATGTGAGCCATCAGCAACACTACATTTAGCCAACAACAGGTTGGGCTGCCACATTTTTCCACCATCAACACCCATCAGCAAACTGTAAACTAAGGTGTCAAGTTAGATTCTCTGCTCTGGCAAAATGATGTTGCTGAGAGATGATGCTGCAAATTGCTGAGATTTCATACAGCAGCTCAATTTTTAAACGGATCACAAACGTGAGCTGGTTCATGCTCACTCAGAGCTCAGTATTTCTTTAAACCTATGTAGGGCATGTTATATAAAAATAAGTATTCCAGTTTTAAGTTAGATTTCAAATATAATAAAGCAATAAATTAAACTCTGCTAATTATTAAATGTGGCAATTTAATTAAGATTATAAGTGATTATGTAGTACAGTGTGACTAGCGGTTATGCAACAGGAAGATATTACAACAAAGACTTTTACACAAACTGTATCAATGTATGTTATAAATGACAAAGTGCAAGAAAGCAGATGGCATAGATTACATCCATCTAAAAATAAAAGGCTGGTCAAGGTAACTATGATTTCTCTGAGACGTATCTCTGGTGTTATTCATGATGATGAAAGACTGAGACTGTCCAGTGGAAAAATCTGTAAAATGATCCACTTCACCACAGACCAGAATAACACACACGGGGATTCATTTAGGCCTCAAAACTCTCTCCACTTCACTAGCTGCCATTTAAGAGTGATGAGATCTGGTGAAAGACTTTTTTGTCCATGAAGGCCTTGTAACACCGACTTCAAAACAACATTTCAAGCTAATGTACACCACTTAGGTTAACTGAAGTAGACAGAAAAACAAGTGATTAAATGAAAATATTTGAAACATACAAATAAATTTTAATGCATGCAAACACTATTTTTGACTAAAAATCAAACATCAACATAATTCTTATTAGTTAATGTTCTCTCTCAGCAGATATCAAATCTAACAATTATAATTTGGTGAATTTGAATCAATTTGGCAACACTAACCAGCTAAATTAGTTTAATGCTTTAACTGATCTGGCTCTTTTTCATGTGAATGAAAGGGATAATATGTTATTTATAAAAAAGAGTTTTAACACAATTCTCCCAAGTCGAAAATAACAAAAACAAAATCCTCAGGAAGTAAGAGAGAATTGTGAAAGCTATGATAAAGATTCCTGATATAAGGAAAAACTATGGTATTACTGTTCAATGACCCATCCATCGATTAGTGGGGTTTTAAGGGGTACTGGTGCCCATCTCCAGTGGTCGACGGGCGAGGGGCACCGTGGACAGGTTTTCAGTCCATCACAAGACAACACAGAGACAGACAGGGCAAACAACCATGCACACACACACACACCTCAGGAGAGTGTATAGAGACCAATCAACCTGACAATCATATTATTGGACTGTGGGAGGAACATGGAGTCCCCAGAAAGAACCCACAAATGCACAGGGAGAACATGCAAACTCCATGCAGAAAAACTGGGAATCTAACCCTACTTGCTGCAAGGCAACAGTGCTACCAACTGCGCCACCTTGCACTGTTGATTGAACGACATTTTTGCCAATTCTTTCCCACTGAAATGCTGATTATAGAAAAAATGGGAATTGTTCAGCTTTTGTTCTTTTTTAAAATGTGATTACAAACTGAGGGCCAAAGTATCTAAATTGTTTGTTTTTATGAAAAGTTCAAATAAAAAAACGAAAAGACCCTTGTCAAGTTAAACACAATACTTCATAGAAGGCTACACTTAAACCTTAATATATGAACATAATAATCCAGTGTCTCTAATACTGGTCCTCAAACCATTGAGATTTCTTACCTGCAAAGTGAGATGTGTCCATCTGTTCAGCTGTAGCCGACCTTCGGTTCTGAAGTTTACGGTATGTGAGGTTAGGCTGTGGGTCTGACCATATCGAAGGGCTACAGCCCACTCTGACATGGTCAAAGAAAAAACCAAGCGGTTGTCTGAGCTCTTCTCCAGTAGCATCCTGTGAGAAAGCAAACACAATGAAGAAGAAATAAATACAAAAGAATTAATATGACCTGAACTGAAAAATACAAAACCACTGCAGCTGAGCACCACCATATAGAGCCCATCATTTTGACATTTTCCCATTGAATATCAATATTACACATGACTGTGAGGGTTTGGATGTTGCACCGTGCACAGACACGCACGACCACAACGTGTCATATTAACCACCTCCACTGACATTTTATGGGGAATCATGGCTTTTATGAACCCAGGGCAGCATACCCAATAAATCAGATATTGTAGATGGATTCATGAGAAAAAGAGCTTTTAAATTCACAGTCGACAGTGAGCACATGCCCAGATTTGCATATGCATGTGAATGTCTTTAAAAAAAACCACAAAGAGAATAGAAGCTGAAAATCTGAACGACCAAAATGTATTTGCCAAAGATCAAAGCCAGTCGTTTAAAATCTTACAGATCACTTTATAGTGGCATTAATTTGATTTTGTGGTTTCACAGTTTTGTTATGTTCTCTTACAGACATTACAAACCCCAAAATATGCTGAACATATTTTGTTTTTTGGAGAAGGTGAAGAAGAGGGTTAAGCAGCGCCATTGTCATAAGATTCGTCTTCTACTACCTTGGAGTGTCCTGCACCGGCAGCAAAAATAGTTACTGTACAACCTAAATAAAACAATTAGGGGTGAACAAATAATTGGTTTGATAATTATCTGTCTTTTATCAGGAAATAATGATGTCATTCTTATCGGTCCAATATGGTAACAAATAGCATCAATAACATGTTCGGTGGTCAATGTGTGATTTTTTTTCTTTAATCACACATGCACAAGATCGGGATAGAGTTTAAGTGGCATCAGGGTAATTTGAGGAAACAACTTTAACTGTAAATAAATAATTCTTATGTCACAACTTCACATTTTTTATTTTTTCAGGTATGTTATCGGTTGTAGATCTTTGGAATGAGAAAACTACTATTGGTATTGGTTTCAAAAAAGTTACTGTGCATCCCTAATAAAAATACTTTAACAAGATAAAAAAAATGGCGTAATCTGCTGCTGGGAGAACAGCATTGATGTAATAAATAGTATGGGTTGTAAGAACAGGTGGTTAGCTCTGTCCATTGTTCAAATGAGGCGAGGGATGTGAAATCACAGGGAGAGGACGAGACAAAGAAATGGGGTGAGGAGCGATGGACAGAGGTGAAGACAGAGACCTCCTTTCATCTGGCTTCTTTGATAGCAGCCATGATCATCTGTACAACAAAAGAATGATGGGCAACAAGAGCAAAAATAACAGAGCCAGGGAGAGCGAGGGAGTGAGAGGGGGAGAGATGACTCTATTGAGACGCATTCAGCTATACAGGTGTCATGTTCGGCAGGCCAAGACAACAAGAGTTTTCCATCATCTGACTCCCCAGACAGACGACTTCATAAACACACAGAGAAATGCAACACTCAGACAATCCCATTTAAATTTTACTAACAGCAACAGCAGACGATACATTAACACAGTATGCCACCATGAGTGTATTGTGTCAAGGAGTGATAGTAAATACAAAACCTGAAAC
Source organism: Poeciliopsis turneri (assembly GCA_922788865.1). Lineage (NCBI taxonomy): Eukaryota > Metazoa > Chordata > Actinopteri > Cyprinodontiformes > Poeciliidae > Poeciliopsis > Poeciliopsis turneri. Next base: position 2,795,697 of record CAKLNU010000038.1, read on the forward strand.
CTTTTTAACCATAAAAGTGATTTGTGACAGAATTAAAGTTACATAATCTAAAAAGATCACTTGACTAGTTTCAAATGATGATTCTATTCAGAAATACTTTTGAAACAAAAGTTTTAGAAGTTTTATGGATAAAACAAGCACCGCCCAATATAAAAAAAATCAACATTAGTATTGCTGTCAGAAATGGCGACTTGAGACTTGATCGAATCACACTATATTGCAAAAGTTTTAGACTTTTACTTGTTACCTAAAGACTTGAAACTTGACTTAGACTCCTGCTCTGAGACTCAAGTCGTATGAACTGTATCACGTAATAAAGAGACAACAACCCAGTATGTAAGATTCATAGTTCTGTGTGTAAATAATTGCAGGACAAAATAAACACAACTCACCTTTGACATTATCTCTCTGGGCAGTTCCAGCTTCAAATATAGAAAATTAAAAGCTTTTCCTTTTCAAGTTCAGCACCGTCTTTTATTTACTTTTTGCACTTATTTGAAAATTTGTGCAATTTTGACTAGAGTTACAAGAACTTAGAAAAAATATTTTGTATATTGATTTACAAAATTGTTTACCAATTTTATTAAAAATTATTCAGTTTATTAGAAGAAAATTCTCCAAATTTTATTGAGTGGAATATGTAGAGAAGTTGACATAAAGCATCCTTTAGCATTTTTTGGTGCCAAGTAAATGTCAAATGAATTAAACGTTGATGTAAAAATGTTTTGAGGTGCATCAGATGTTACGGATTTGATAAGAAAATGTTTATTTCAGACGTGGGGGGGAATAAATTACTTGTGAGGCTCATTGATTGCTATTAGAAAAAATAGACATGATGGCCAATAAAAGTCAACAGATGTCTTCTGTGCATGTATTTGCCTCATCTACACCCTGGTGTATTTGATTGAAAGCTGATCTGGGCCTTTGTAACTGTGCACCACTCTGGGCTGGCCGAGGACATACCAGTACACTCACTCTCCCTTTCTCCAACACTTAAGCAGACTAAGTAGGACATGACAGCTTGTTGTTTCCTGGTGGTGATACTGACCTGGACAGGCATTACATGTTCCTTATGAGATGAGTTTCAGACTGTTTTCATTTTCACAAACTTCTCCAAAACAGTAAGGTGCTACTTTGATTGTATACAATATCTGATGCAACCAATATGCATGAAAAGTTTGAAGTAGGTTTCTGCTCAGATGTTAGGATGTGTCACAATGTATCGCAAATATATCCTTATAATATCAGTGTGCGTTCTCATGCAAGAAATATTTCATAAATCTCATAGGGTTTTTACAAAGACAATTTTATGCCATCACCTCTTAAAGGTACTTCCCACAACAAATATTTCTTAAAAGAAAGATTTTCCAGGTCGTGCAAAGCTGGGAAACAGTAATTCCTTTTTTAAGGGAGCCCTGTGGAAAAACTTAAATTGGCTGCTCTATTTGCACGTTTTTATGCTTCACACATGATCTGCATCAAACACATATTAAAAACTGCTTTTATGTTCATTTTTAAATGTTTAGACATATAAAATAAAGAAACAGGAGCCAGAAAGGTAAGCATCATATAAACCTACCCAAGGACTCCAAGACCTCAGCAGTGTTTCATATGAACAGACAAACTAACTGAAAAGAATGATCAGCATCATCATTTGTAAATCCAATTCACAGATATAAAGAAAAGATGTAGAGGTTTTATTATTATTATTTTTTTTACATTAAAATTTCTTTCATACTTTCCAGATGTAATTTATTCATATTTACTGCATTTAACTTTCTACTGTGAAACATTTCCTTCTGTGTGTAAGCTTTCTTCTCTGAGGGATAGGAACTCTGGCCATGGCCATTTACACTCTCGCTATCTGATAGTTGACTCAAAATGTCAACTGATGCAGTTTACCTTTCAAGAAATCCCTCCATTACGTCAAAGTGCCACACTGATTAGTCGGTTCAGAGTGGAGCACATACTAAAAGTTGTGTATCCTCCAAAAGCAGCCCTCTGAAATCCAATATGTTGGAAACAATGTCACTTTGCAAGGAAGCTTTTGTTTTTAAGAGATTTTGAACTCTTCTCTGTGCACTGTGGCTTAACAAATGTTATATTTCATCAAAGCATGTACTATGTATGTGTAAATTTAACAATGTATCAGGCAATTATTTGTGTGAGAATAGATGTAACTCAGAAAATGTGTTGTTTTTTTCTTTCAAATCAACCCTGAAAATTTTTTCAGCTCCTAATAAACATCAGCAAATGTTTAAATCTATCCAAATGAAAAATGAAAAAATGTAACGACACAACTGGCAAATATTATTGGATAAATAAAATTGTAAACATTAAACTTACATTTCTCCAGTGGAGCTCGGTTTTAACCACACTGCCAAGGTGAGGGAACCACGTGGCCCTATTGCCTGTGAAGGAGGAGTGACCAGACATCCATCTTCGCTGGGCTGAAACACTATACTGTCAGGTCCAACAGAAAGTCCATCCGAACTTGTTGTGCTTCCAGCCTCTGTCTGAGTCCCACGACGAGTGTCAACAATGTCTTCGGTTACACAGGTTCCCCTGGTAGAATTAAGTTTACATGTGTCAATACAGGAACCTTAAAAGGGTTTAATTTTAACAAGTAGCTAAACACATTTTTGTTTAACCAAGCTTTAATCTGAAATTTTTATTTACTGGATAATTTTTTTGGTATTGTCTCTGTAATCCTGTTTTACTTGTCCAGCACTTTGTGAATAGTGATTTAAGAATAAGCTTAACTTATTTACAAGAATGTAGCAAGTCTATTAAGATATAAATACATTTTCTTTAACTGTACAGTTTTGTTGAATCCATGTGATTTTTAAAGTCAAGTATTTTCAGTTGCAGTACATCCACTGGTACTTTATCCGATGCATATATTCCTAGTAAGAAAGACACTGTTTCTACATAGAAGTACACAAGTCAAATAAAAAAAATCTACATTTTAATAAAGTAAATTCTATTCATATTTTAGGTATATTTTAAAAAAGTTAAGTGGTCACAGATGAGACTGTAATAACTTCTTAAACAAATAAGACCAGTCACCTGTGTGCAGCTAACAGTAGTGGGGCATAAGGTGGTGTAGAGGATCTATAGGGGCATTCCTGCACACACATGGCTTGAAAACACAAATGCAGTTCGTCCCGTGAGGAAGGCGACTGACAGTAGCTGCGCTGCTCCGGAACGCCACAGGTGGACCGAGGCGGAAAGGTCAACACAGGCTTGAAAGCTGCAATATTCTCCATTCGTGGGAAATGCCCCTGTAAAAAGAGTAGAGAGTGACAAAGTGATTTTTGAACATGTACTTTCCTAATGACATCAGCAACTACGGTAATGAATATCAAGGGAATCACATAAAAGACAGTTAATAAAAATAATTTTATTAGATTTGTATTTATTGTTTTTTGTTTAGTCTTATTTGTTTAATAATAGTTCCCAAAATGCAATTTTCAAAGACACATTTTAATATGTTTTTGTAGCAAAAAACATATTAAAATGTGATATGGGTTTAAAAACTCCCCATAACTAAACCATCAATATGGCTGTGATAAAAATCAAGTGATCACAGCCATAAAATACTGGCACAGGTCAGAAATATTGTTAATGTAGTTACACTTGTTGTCCTACAAATGTGTCAGTCCAATATTGTGCATAGTTAACAGAGACGACATCAGTCTAGACACTGTTTCTAAAAAACACTCTTACCTGTGATGAAGCAGGTTTAGGATAAAAGCTCAGGAAAAGAAGTGTTAAAAAGGGCAACACTTTATGCCACCTCAGTCCAAGGAAATTCATCCTATTTTTTTCTTCATTAATGCTTTGATGAGATAAAAAAATACACCAGATCTGCTCGATTTTGGTCCTTTTCTCTCTGTGCAGGATTTCGCTCTTTTCTCTACATGAACACAAACCCGTGAGGTCTGCCTCACTCTTGTCTTCTCCTTTAACAAACGTCAGACATCCTTTTACATCTTTTCCATCGCTGTCGATTCCTCTGGCCATTGTTTGGAACTGTCTTTGAAAGCTTTGCTCTCTGATATCATTCTTCTCTTCAGTCCTCTTTACGTGTTTGACCCCATAGCCTTCTTGAATCTTGAAGAAGTCCAGCGTGGTTCCAGGTTCTAGAATCTCAGACAGAGGTTCTAGAACACTCTTGCAGGGCAAGGGATGTTCAAGAACCAAAATTTTGTTCTGAAGTCTCCCCACACCGTTTGAATAAGTGATGACTGTCATGGTTCCATGACTCCAGGGTTACAGGGGCATTTTTAGAGGCCAGTGCCCCTAGGGTGAAGCTACCAAGATTAGTCTTCTGTTACACGGTCTCTGTCCCTCAGCCCCACACCCGCACACCCAGGAAAACCGCAACCAAAGCCTTCACATGATAGGTAGGATTTCACAATCTGGAAAAAGAGGAAAAAAGAGAACTGGTCAGACCAAAATCCAACATCAGACAAATCTGAGAAGAGTGAAATGCCATGCAGGCTATTCCCCGGCCAAAGCCCACACTATCATGTACAGCTTGATGGAGGCACAGCTCAACTGATACTGCTACATTGCCTCTCGCTTTTCTTCATTTTCCATTGAATTAAACATGCCCTTTTTCCTCTGGCATCTGGCCCCCAGGTTTTATCCAACTAAACAGGTTCTCAAATAAGTTTGTTGGAAATTGAGGCTTAGGCCAAAGCTCTCTTTATTACAATACTTTGCAGCTTCAATTTCCCATTTTGACACACACACACACACACACACACACACACACACACACTAAAAAAAAAGAGGCCAGCCGTGTAGTCATCTGAAGTGTTACATTACATGGCTGTAAAGTCCGTTAGAAAATAGGAAAGCCTCCCATGTATCTAATAATGCATACTGTTCTCTATGCCGAGCAAACTTGTAAATCTATGCAGATACTCAAACATTCTAAATATGGAGTAGCTTCAGGATATTTACCTGTTGTGGACACTCTGCACAAACGTTGCTCCCCATCACAAGTGCGGCGTCGACAAGCGTTCAACTTGTTCTGGCACGAGTCAAAGACAGCAAGCCCCCAACAGGTTGTCCCGCACACCTGTCCGTCCACAAACACCGCTCCCCAAAAAGTAGTCCTTTCAAAACATGAGTGCAATCACTTCGTCCGGTGTTTACAGGAGGGGGGGAAGTGAATGACAACACAACTGAACTTGTTGAAGCTGCTCTTTTTCTTTTTTTTGTCTCCCTCTTTACGTCTCTCATTCACAACATGCGGCGCGCGGTTTTAAGAAGATTACCTCGCGCTGCCATCTGCCCAGCAGCGCGAGAGGCGGCAGGATACCGGGCGCACCGTAACGCTGCTGCAACGTTACACTGACCAGAACCCGGTAACGGAAACCTGAGAGCCCCGCAGGCAGAATGAGAGACGGCGCGTCTTAATCCATTTTGCATCAAAAACGGGAACACCAAGGATTGTTTTGACACTGCGAGACAATAATATACGAGTCAAATAATGACCCACCCACGCGTCTCCCCCCACCCTGGATGATTTGTAATGTTTTCCCCCCCACCTACGTGGGATGTGTCTGGGTTTCAGACAAGTGGCTCTCAGGACCAAAGACAAAAGCTACTTCCGTCTCCAAGCAACGGTAATCAGCGTTGATGAAACTTATTTAAAGACGTCTCAGTCACAATAATATACTACAGTATCTTTTAATAAACCAATGTATCCATCAAATTAATTACATCTGGTTTGGTTTGTTTGATTCATTGTACTTCCTTCCTTTGCCAACTTGTAAGAAAATATTTGCATCCCCACAGACTTATTTTCATCTTCACATTTCCTAAATCAAAATTTTTCAATCACTTGATCAGTTTAGCAATCAGACTGTTTTCCACAATCAGAATTAATTGCACAGCAACTGAAGACATTTAAAAAACAACTACCATTAGCTACTAAGTTTAAAGTCTATTATTGACCAATCTTATCTATATTACTCATATATCTGGTGAACAGTATAGGAAATTATATATAATTAAATATTTTCTTCACTGTCTGAACTCATTTCTAACTATTAGAACTAGAGGGTTCATTTAGAAAACCAATTTTTGCTTTGGACAAGTGACTTCTGCCATGGCCTTTCAGCCCATGTCAGTACAAGTCCTTCACTGTAGATAAAGACTCTCTCTTACCAGTTTCAGCTGCCTTCTTTACAAGGTCTGTAGCTTTTGTAATTGTGTTACAAAATTACTTGTTTTCCATTAGGATCAAAGCAACAAATTAGCTCTTCACGAGGCACACATTTGTGAGGAAAATTCAAGTTTTCTATTGCACGCAGTGTTTTTTTTTAAATACCTCAACTTGCTTTTAAATCAGTAAAAGCCTACATTTTTCAGAGTAAACTGAATAATAGCAATATTTTTTTTTATTCCTTCTTTAGACTTTTTCCTTTATGCTTCACCTGAAATAAATTTCTCTAGATAAAATCCTTGCATTGGCTTTCACAGTTGTGCATATAATTCTCCATTTCCTAAAACACACAAACAGAAACGTAGAAGTGTCGGTGCCAACGTGTGTTCAGATTCTCTCCATTTTAATTATGCAAACATTTCTACTAGTAAGACACTTATTTTTTCTTTTCTCAGTTGACAGTTTTTTTTTTTTTTATGTTATCATACTAATCTCGTTTGAACAGCTGCAATTTGCTTTGGTCGAACAAAGGCATTCTAACTAGGTTTTAATTAAGTGTTCCTAATGACCTTAAGGAGATTAGAGGTTTGCCTTCTAATCAATACCAGGCAGAGAGTAGCAAAGGGAGGGGAAAGAAGGAGAAGGGTGGTGGCTGGGGGCTAGGATAGAGGTAGAGAAAAAAGAGGTGGGGAAAAAATGAAGGTAGTGGAGGGAGCAGATGAAAGCTAAACTGATGTAGAAAGAAAGTGCAGAGTGGAAAGCGGGGGATGTGAGATCAGAATGTGACAGATCAGTTAGTGAAAAAGTTTCCACTTGAAATGTGTTCATCAATTTATCAATATTTAAAGAAATCTGACCCGTTCTTGACGGTTTCCCATGCATCTAATTGGTGTCCGTGTCAAAATGGATCAAAGCAAAGTTGTCTTTGTCAATTGATATCCTTTAATTAAAAAAAAAACCTAACAAACATTCAAAAAAATCAATAGAGGCTTTTTATAAGACCATAAGGAATCTTTTAGTTTTAAAACTTTCATCACGTTTCCCATCTTTTTTCCTCTGTGTTTTGAGTGGGTGAAAATATTACGCCATGGTGTCGGACTATGATCTTCGAGAGCTTTGTTATCCAAGAAGAGTTCCTCTCATGCACTCTTAACGAGACATTTGCATAGATTTGTGAGAAATGTGTCCTCAAGACAACGAATAAAGTCCCACATTGATTGTGCTAATTTATTCAGCCAGGCACAGTCAGTTTCACAGATTGAAGAGCTATCAGAGAAACAGCTTAAAACTCAATCCCACTATTAAGATCGCTTGATTTTCTGGATTGTTTGTGCATGATTCATATTTATCCAAATTGTGTTATCTAGTCTAATAACATTAAGACTAATATGGTAAATGTTAGCTGTAAATGTAATGTGGCTCTAACTCCTGAGAGCAGCATGAATATGTATGGGGGCATCCTTGCCCTCGCTGCTGATTAGAACAAAATTGAATAAATTGCTGCGTCCCTGCATTTTTTTTTCTACTTTAGGTTAGATTTAATACATGCAAACACACATGCCACTATATACAGTGGTGATCAAAGGTTTACATACCCTTTTTATTTAATAAAAATGCAGCATGTAAGGATGATATAACTTTGGTACAATGTTGACAGTCGGATGTAAAAGCTCAAATTTTAATACACATTTTCTGTAAAAAACAAAATTGAATCATATATTCAGTCTCGAATATATACATACGTCTGCACGAAGGTAACTGTAATACATGTTCCATTTTTGTCATAATGACACTTATCGATAGTCACATGAAAGATCAATAAGTGAAAGTTATGCTTGATTTTATGTGTGTAAATTCCAATGGTAAAGATCTGGTAGCAGGAAAACATGTCCTGCCTTTACAGTGTTTTTTACATTTAGCACCTTTTAATTCTAATGTTTATTTTTAAGCATTTTCATGAAGGCAAGATTTTTGCAAGTTAGATTTAAGGCTTTACTCATCAGTTTTGGCTATGCAAAGTAGGTCCAACACAGCTTTCACACTTAAACCCAATGAGACTTTGCGTCCGCCATTATTTCTCTGGCTGCGAACGACAAGGGCTTTAACTTTGATTTCTCCGTTGTTTCCCGTAAATAACCTCACAGACTTCATATACAGCTTGTTGGATAATTTTCGTGCCTGACATCTGATCAGTGTTGGCAGACAAGGCAAACGTGATTCAAGAAATGCCTCAGTTTGTCGGAGGTTTGCACTACTTCCGGATTGCGACCGACCCATCTCTGCAAGCTGGGTATTTGAACGTTTCTGGGAGGAACTGGTGTTGCATGTTTAAATGTAGTTTTATGCCATAGAAACAGCTTTGAAGCATCATAAGCATAAATTTTCAACAGCGTAGAGGCCATTCCAGAGTCTTAATAGTCTGCTTCATCTGAAAGAACCATTGCCTTTATGATGTTTCATTATATTGACTGGAAGATACTTAAACACAATTTTTCACTTCCCACAGTGTAAATGAAGTGAATTTAATTACAGAATGGACAGAGAAGGTGCTGACCAAGAAAGAATGTCTAAAATAAACATATATTTTCTTTAATTTGCAGATGTCCACATATTGGAAACCAATGTTTTCTGAAATAAAAAAAAATTATACTCTCCAACACCTGAGCTCCTTGTACACAATATTTCTACAAGATTACATTAACATAAAATCTTATCACACAACCAGAGAAAAAAAGTTCTCAACACATATAGGCCACATGCTCAGTATGGCAACAAGACCATAAACATTTCAAGGACAATTAAAACCAGTTTTATCCATTAATTATTCCTTTCTGATCTACATGCAAATGGTTGGTGTTTGATATATCTGTTCTGGTCAGGACAGTGTTGCATAATCAAATTTATGTTTCTACCAACCTTCATACACAATGACAGAATCTCTGTTTAAATAGGCTTATGCATCAGTCCTCGGAAACACACAACATGCATGGTTGGCAAATGTGCCATTCTGAGTCAACACATTGTTTGCTATGCTGATGTCAGGTTTATTTTTGGTCCATGTCTTCATTTTCCCCGTCAAACACTTCCATGTGACACTGCTGTCTACATACTTTCTATTTCAGGCATTTTTGTCTTATAATTATGTACCTATCCCACAAATCCCTCTCTCCTCCAGTACCACTCCGTTCTTTCGTGCACTCCATTTCTGTCTCCCCTCTCTCTACCCTGAAACCCTGTTACTGCCCTCTATCACCGAATGTCCTCTTCTTTCTTGTCCTTGTTTTATGCAGCGTTTTCTATAAATAGGTATATATTTTAATCCACATTCATCATTTACCCTGCTCGGCTCCAAATGAAATGCACCAGAACCCAGATTTAAAAACAATTTGGCTTTCCCTTAGCGTTCCACACTTTGGAGCCTCCAGACATCCAGTCCATATTGTGTCGTGTGTGCGTGTGTGTGTGTGTGTGTGTGTGTGGGCATGATTTCTGCCCCCTATTGGGGTTGAGGCCAGTGATACCCCCAGGGCTGTGCTGCCCAATCCCCTCCATGCTGCTTTTCTATAGGATTGAATTAACCTCCTGCCTCTCTTGACAATGCACATACACATATCATCATCCAGCAGCAAATTCAGAAACACATACGTCTATGCCAATCACCTTTCCCCTGTCAAAGCTGCATTAGTAGCTCGGGGCTTTTTGGAAACTATCTCCACTTAAATTCTCCCCTGACAATTGGCCTATTAAACTGATACAAAAATGTTGATTTATACTACACTGGAATACAGACATCAGTGGATGAACAAAGAGCATAAACAGCAAAGAAGGAAAAAAGATTCTGCTGGTTCAGTGAAGCATATTTCACTGACAGAATGAGGACAATGAAAAGAAACAATTAAAATGAAATCATTATGAAATAATAAAACACATTTACATCTTAGTTATGGAATTACTGGAAGTTGTGCAAAAGCAAATTGCATTAATTTAATTTTATTGGAGGAACTCATTTAAGTTTAAAATATTTGGGTTTGTTTCTTATGTGTTTTTCAAGACTTATTTTTATATTACCTTTTCAATTGTCTAAATATTTCAGTGTGGAAAAAGTTTGAATTAGTTTATTTCAAAATAGTTCATAAGTAATGGCAATTCACACAAAATCAAAATCACTTCCAGCACTTTGAAAGATAAAGTCCACACAAATAATCAGCTCAAGAGAATACATTTCAGTCAAGTAACAGATTCAAATCCAATCACACATATTTGAATAGTTATAGTTAGTTCTTAAACAATTGATTTTGTAAGCCCAGTGTATAGAAGGTTTTCTATCTAAGGAAACCAGTCAATTTGCAGTAATTTTCTCGAGCAAGCACATGGCAACAGTAGAAGTAAATGACTCCCATTTAGCAGAAAAAAAACAACTCCAGCAGAACCAGTCCAAGCATAAGATACCACCAGCTTTGACTGATTGTGCAATGAAAAAACTGCAGAGACACACAAAAACACAGAACCACAGTAAACACAGAACCACAGTAAACACAGAACCACAGTCAACACAGAACCACAGTCAACACAGAACCACAGTCAACACAGAACCACAGTAAACACAGAACCACAGTCAACACAGAACCACAGTAAACACAGAACCACAGCCCGTTCTATTTTACAGAAACGTACTAGAAGCAGCAGAGTATCTGTAGAGTGTATTCTTTTACATACCTTCATTTAGAAACTACAGCTAAAACTATAAAATACTCTCCTTTTTTTGGTTTTGATTCTTTTGCTAATCTTTTCAATATATTTTTTCCTGTTAATGTGACTCAATCACATTCAATGATCTCTGCTATTTCTTGCCTCTTTTTATTTTACTACAGTCCCATGTTCCTGAGGTAATCCAATTCTTCATCCTTTCCCACTTCTTATCATTCTCTCCCTCCTCTCTCTATCACATAAGGTGTGAAGTGGCTTTAGTGACTGCATACATTTGTGCTGCATGTGCAAGCTATATATGAGGGTCAGCTGTCTATTTGCACTTTTAATGTCTTAACTCTATACGATGGGTCATTTATTCTCATTCTCCCCTTTCTTTGTCTTTTCTCTCTTCCCCTTTCTTGTCTTTCTTTCGGTATATATTGCTCTCAATCTCTCTCTCAGGACAGTAAATGTTTTAACTCTCCATTCTATGGGCCATTTATTAGGTTAGTGTACTTTAATAAATAGTCTGACGTGTCACTGGCCATTGAATTAGTGGCACTTTAAATCCCCCCACCAGTGGCTACTAGATAGATGGTAGGTTTAATATGCAGTGGACGCTCGTTCTTACACACCAAGCTGAAGGCATCAATTGAGCACATTCAAATATTTGGAGTAGCAGTTTTTATTCATTTAACCTTTATTTAAGCAGGTTGCTCCATTGAGACCCAAGATCTAGTTTACAAGAGACACCTATTTGGAGAAAACTAACAAAAGACAATCAAAAACACAATAACATTAGAAGCAATTAAAAAATTCGACTTCATTAAAAAATATATGGCTTTAAGACAAGAGCAAATTTCATGACATGATTTCTCTTTGTTGGTAAAAAGAAATTTAAATGATGACAAAGGGAATCAAATGAATATTTCAGTTTTTGATGGGTGCTCCAAGTTTAATTAGGCAGAGAAGAAAGTGCATTTTTTCCAATTCTGATTGTCCGAATACAACACAGAGGAAAAAGTAAGTCCTGAGAACAAAGTCTGTGGCAGGACTGTCTATGTGACCGGTATTATGATAGGTACGGCAGGAACGATCAAAGAATAGTTTGATAGATGAAAATGTACCAGTATATCAGTCTATGGATCGATAATGACGATCACCTCACCTGAGAATATGCAGAAGAAAGACACACGCATAAAGCTCATGCTGTTCTCCAAATGTTCAGATCTAAAAATGTAAATATTTTTATGTGTTCTCTGTTGAACAAGAGGAGTTAAAATCTCCAAAACAGCAAATTATGATTGTGATTAGTGCAAACCTGTTGCACAGCAGGCTGTGGGACCTGTGTTACAGAAATGGACACCATTCGCGACTCATCCTGTTCACAGTGGATCAAGAGGTGACAAATCTGATCCACATTTTAGTTTTGCAACAAACATTGTGTAAAAGAACATAAAAATTGAAGACACTACTCAAAATGTGTAACTGAAGGTAAATGGGATTGAAGATCAACAAAGATATTGAAGAAATAATAAAAACATTCCTACCTGAGTTGTCAGCTTGTAGCCCAAGGCTCCCAGAGGTTTATTTAGTCAAGTATGAATAACGTTTGGAGACGTCGAAGCGTGAGAGGAACACGGACGGCTAAAAGTTACCACATTTGTTGGTACTCAGCAACCAGGCAGCTCCTCATATCAGATGAGATGCAGCTGCGCCCGTTTCATTTTGCGCAGGACTTGCTGCCTCAAGCAAAGGACTTCAGGTTCGTTGGTCTTCTGATCTTGACTGAAGGATGTCTTGTGAAATAGAAAGATGCACTGGGGTGTCGTCATAGTAATGTGGAAACTTAGGTAAAGTTAACAAAGGAGCCTTTACCGGCCTTAAGCTATTTCATAAACAAAAGATCAAGATCAAAATTATAATTTTCTTTCTCTGTTGGGTTCTTGGACGCTGCACTGAAAGGATTCAACTTTCTTTGGAAATAATGGGCTGGAAAATGTCACTAAGAAGATGTCTGGGTTGTCTTCTTGGACCTGTTTCAATGTTTTTATTATTTTTCTTTTAGAGAAAAATGAAAAATTATTTTCACAATATATATTGCAGAAAGTAGAGATAACACAGAAACAGGCAAAAGGCACAAAAGACACTTGGAGAAGTGAAGGTGCAAGGAGAAATCCAGATGAAGCCAGAGGGCAGTGGGGGAAAAAATAAAAAGAGTTAAAGTGGGCATTAGCGATGCGGCATGTGGAACCCACTCTAGCACATGTTCCACAAGGTTAACGATAAGAGCCCCGTAGCAGCCGAAATGCTCAAGTAGCTTTTATTATATCATAATAATCAATCAAAAATAAAATAAAACAAATGAACTCCAAAAGGCAACCAAGTAAAATAAAACATCTGTGCGGAGGGCTGAGTGAGCGGGCAGCAACTTAAACCGAAGAGTGAGAAGAAAGTGTGCAAGAAGGCTATAAAAAATGATTCGCTCCACTAATATCTTCTTATGACATCTAGTTGAAAAATATTTGCCTGCAGGTCAGGGCTCCCCCCTGTTAGGGAAAAAGCTTCTTAAAACCCTTCATGGCTATATGCTACATTAAATATCTGCCCTCTGCATCCCATTTACTGTTGCTGGGTACAGAGAAAGGGGTGGGGTGGGGAACGAGGGTGGGGGAGCCATTGGCTCAAAAAGGTGTGATCTTGAACAAGAGACTAAGAAATAAAAAGATGAGACCAATGTGAATTTTAGAAATAAAACTTGGTTATCTAAACTAATACAGGAAACTGAGTGACCGTTTTTGTCACAGAGAATGCACTGAATGAACTGACAGCCAGTTTAAGGGGAACCCCATCTCCTGTCTGATTTATATTTGATTTCACTTTTCTTTATATCGTCAACATGCAATCTGTATGTGTACTTCTTGAAAAGAAAAAGAGTTTGTGTAAGCGTTTTAGTTTTCTGTTTGAAAGCTGGGTATATAGATCTGACTGTGTAATCTTACAAATGTGGCAACTTGGTGGTTCTACATAAAATAAGTTTCCATGTGTTGGAAAACTATAAGCTGACTTCTGTAATTCAGTGCTTGTCGTGATCTTGTCTCGCAGAACTGACAGCCAGAAAAGTAGTTTGCTTTCTATTTGCCGATACTCTAGTTGTGGCAAATCATCATTTAACAAAAAAAAAAAAAAATCAGAGACAGGAGGCTGATTTCAAAACTGGAAGCCTGGTTTTAATTGATATTGCTCTACAGTAATAATCCTGAAAGGCATAGTTTGGAGTAACACATGTAATGTTTTAACCCATAATAGTTTAAGTTACAGAATCATAGGTCTCTCTTTTTGCAATGAACAATATATACAATGTGAAATAAATACATTTACACAAATGGACATTATTGTTGGAGCACACTTGTATGATACACGTCACAAAAATATACAGGTTATTGTTTTTCTTTTTTTTTTTGTTCTATTTATTGATGTGAAGCACATCTAAAATCTACAGACATGTTTTTAATAATACTAGAAGGTCTTCTGTTGTCAGTAATTCTTCACCACTCAAGCGCCTTGTTATCCTTGCGCATCTATTTTGTCCCACAAAAGTTTCTCTCTCCATTAAATCATTAAATATTCCCACTTTTGCAAATTCAGACTGGAGACAGGCTGCAGCACAAGTGGCAGTTACATTACGGGATTAAATGACAAATATTGTAGAGCTGTAGGATGCTAAATTTTGGTCTTTGTAGATTTTAGGTGGAGCCAGGGGGAAAGTCAGCCATGATTGGCCACTATGGGTCAATCAGTTTCCCCTTTGCTTCATTTAAACTCTTCTAAAATGGAGTATTTGCGTTGAGTGAGGGCAATAAGATGTTACCCAAAGTGCAAACTGGTCAAAATCTTGGTATCAGAAGCCCACCAAAAATCCCAATACAGTCAAGCCTCCCACTGTCATTTGTGGAAACACCAGTTTTGGTGGTTGTAATACTGTAGATTAATTCTAAATGCAGAATCCTAATAAAAAGACATATCATCATTTGGCTATACAAGGTAACACAAGAAATGTGCAACTTTAGCTTCGTCATCTTACATTGTCTTCAGAGTAATCCTAACAACAAAAAAAGTGCATAAGGTAAAACGCTCCCCTCCACACAAATTGTGGCGTTAAGTCAGATCAAAACCTGGACAAAGCCTCTGAGTTCAGAGGATAATTTCTTTCAGTCATCCAAAATGGCCTTGGCCGGAATAAGTGTCGTCTGCGTAAACCATTTCCAGTGACGAGCACACGGATTCAGTTCAGCGTTAATCACTTCGGAGAGAGTTTCAACACTCTTCAGTGTGTTGAGTAGGTCAGGAGTTCACAGGGTTACAACTGACAATTGACAAATAAATAAAAACAGTAACAAAAGACAAAGAACAGTTGGAAGAGAGCACCATTCTTCCATACCCTTTGCTTGGTATAATGTACAGTGGACAGTATTCAACACAATTTGCAGGGGGACAATGGTCAGACATATCAGAATTTACAACCAAAACAGGAAAATCAACTCTTATATTCAGAACTTAACATACAAGTCTGTTATCTGTGTTTTGCTAATTTTACTCTCTTAAAACAACATATGACAATGTTGGTGATGGCGTGATTTTAAATATGTGTTTTGGAGTTTAATTGTACTGGACTGTACCATGTGTCCACAATGTCATGGATGTTTTGGAGAAGATAATTGGGTTTCTTTATTAGGGAAAGAAAAAAAAAAAAATTTTTTTGTTGGTTTTTTTTATTTTTCTTTTGAAACGTCAAAAATAATGGCTGAGCTGAGCTTTACAGAGGGCAGATATGTACAGTGAGTTTATCAAAAAAAGTGCCACCTATTAATTACTCAGATGTCCTTTTATTTCAGCTTTATTTACCTAAAGATATACAGAATATTTTTATTCTACAGGAATGTTACACAAATTATCAGTTTCTTCATTTAGATATTTGATATTTAATGATGTATAGTTGGGTAGAGATGAATGCTGTAATTTGATCATAGTAGCCAAGTTAAAGAGCCTTATGTCATGTTTGGTTCATTTTTAGCGACTCCAGTGCCCAGACCCCAAAGTACTGATTGACAGAAAGACAAACAACATGGCCGCTACTCTACTCCGCTGTCTAAAGAAGAAGCACACAGCACAAATCACCACAAGATAAAGTACACAGCAACATCTCAAAAAGACTCAACAGAGGAGAAAAGAAGGAAATCATAGACGATTTACAAACGAAAACTGATCAAAGAGAGAGAGCTCTTTTTCTTGACAGAAAAAACAGCAAACATGAAACGCACAGGCTGAACTACAACCCCCTCCCCCGTTGTTCTTGCTTTTTTTCTTTTTAACAATAAAATGCATTATGTTAGAATTATAATCTGCATAATTTACAATATACAGCAGGGTTAAAGAAGGTAGAGGAAACGCCCCTTACTAAAAATATTGATGGTTGATACAGGACATGTGTTGTTAGAGGTCAACTACACTTAAATTGCTGCACTCCTCAGCTGTGAAATGTTGCAATTTTACATTAGATTACAGTGTCATCTACAATAGATATTTTGGCATTCTTATTTGGCTTTAAAAATTACATACAGTAAAAAAAAGAAAAAAGAAAGAAAATGTTAACTGTCTACCTGTTATGTATCCTTCCTGTTCCAACTGTAAAATCCAATTGTCTTCCACCCTTTTCCAGTTCTTTCCTCTAGAGAAACTATGTGAATTTAAACACGAAATATGTTCTTTACAGTTAACAAAATACATTAGGATTACTGCCATAAAAATGTATTCCTCATTTTAAGCCATTTAAAGCTACAGTTTAGCTTAGATAGATATTCACATCTTAAATTACTATTCTGAAAGGTCTTAACTGTCCAGTTTATACACAAGCTAATGAGGCAGATTTAAAAGACGAGTCACAAGCTAATTAGGTAGTTAGCCAGACAGGAGGCACATTAATAAATATTAGTAGAAATGCATTTGATAAACTCTTCGATTCCCTTTTGTCTGAATGCCTCTTTTTATTATCTTCACTCTTTCTGATGGTTTATGATGCTATTATTTTTACTTTCAATTTAACCATCCATTAACAAGAAAGAAGCCAGCTAGCACAGACTGTATAAGGATCAATTGTCAAGCCAAGGAAATCTAATTTCCAATGGCAAAGAGGGTTTATGTCAAAATCTTTACATTTCACCTTATTTGTAGCCTCATAAAACTTTGTTTTTATAGAATTTTCACCTTCAAATTCTATAATTTACATATTAAACATTGATGACCATTATGTAAATATGCTTCAATTGCAATTCAAATGGTGACCAAAGCAGAGTATTTAGCAGCATCACGTGACGAACTTGAAGAGTTGAAACAGGAAAGAGCCCTTTAAATCAATTGGTGATGTCACAGGAGCCAACCCTCTCAACCCACTTTTATACAGTCTATGACAGCAAGCAAACAGGAAGTGGTATGATTTAGTTAGCACCGTTGCTTTTCCAAACAAACTTTGATTTAATGAGGTTTCACAGCTGAACCCAAATACATGCGCCTACTGGTGCAAATTGATAAACTGAATATATTATTTGTGAGTCCGAAACAAACTCTCTTCCCTAAATCTGATCAACTTTATTCACAAAGATGACAAGAACATTTTATGTAGCGACTTTAATCTGGATTATCCTATTCCCGGTCTGTATTGCCTGTAGCTAACAGTCTTTACCAAATTTAGAGTCGAGTGTCTTCAAACAGCTTACAACAAGTTTTACAGAGAAAGAAAAGCAGCATTTTTTTCTTTGAATACATTTTTTTCCCCAAATTTGAGACTGGCACAAAATATTAATATTGCAGACTTTGTCCAAATGCCCAAATCCCCCTATTGAGAACCACTATTGCTCAGAGTTTTTAAGACAAACTGAATTGTTAACACATTATTACTTGTGATATTTGTTACATATATGTGATAATGTTGACAGTGGCCAGGACGATGGAAATAAAAGAAAAGACATTGACTTACTCAGTTGTGAGAAGATCATTTTTAAATATAAAACAAAGCTGGGATATATGTCATATACAGGATGAAAATATTTACACTTATATCGGTTTTACCATTATGATTCTTTTTTAGGAGGAAAAAAAGAAAGAAAGACAAGTTATTTCAAAGGAAAAACAATTGTTCTTAAGTTAGTTTAGTCAGCAAACCTTTCCGTCTGATTTGTATTTTGTCCAGTGACTGAATCTTCTGCTACATTTCTTGAGAGAGTCACAAGACACAGCCGCAAGAAATGAGCTGGAAGTTGTGAACACTTTAGGGTGACGAGAGCAGGAGTGAGGTGAGACTTTGGAGTGTGGATGGTGATCTTGGGCCAGACCATTTTTAATGGCACACTGAGAGAGTGAAACTGCTACTAATATTGTATGTGGAGAGCTGCAACCCTGGATCCCAAACAGCTAAAAACGTTTCAAACAGATATCCAAACACAAGAGGGGTGAATGACGGAGTATTTACCTCCAAAGAAAATGCAAACTACTTAAAGGTTTTTGTTAGGAAGACAGTTTTGATTCACAAGTCTGATTATGGTGTTGAATATCAACACAACTCGAGTGTTAAGACTCAAATGCAGTCTTATAGGCCAACAGACAATAGCGTTGTCTAGCTGCCCATTTTTTTTTTATTTTTTTTTTAATCGTTCCTAGTTTCATCAACAGTACAAACACAGCTGACAATTTTGGTTGACTAGAATCAATCGTCTTCATGAAGCAGAAGCTACTCGGGTGCTACTGAAAAAAGGGAGTCATGGGAAACCAGAAAATGTTTAAAGTGTTTGTTTCCATTCCTGGTCCTCGGTGCTCTAACCCAGCAACAACCGTAAGAAAAACTGACAAGCGGAGGGCAACCTTTCTTTCTTTTCTTTTCTTTTCTTTTTTTTCTTTTTTTTTTAGGTCCAGGACTGGAAACCACCTAAAACCAGAACAGATTGGGGTTAAAACTGTAAAGTTTGCTGGCATCCTCTGAATGGGTGGTTCCATTCTTTGGCAGGGCAAATATCCTCTTCTTTTCTTTCGGTCCATCCATCCAAACTTCTCTGTACATGTACACCTACAACCAATGTCAATATTTTCTATGCATTGATTTTTCCCCCCCCTACTCAGTTCGTGTTGAACTTTAAAAAATTATTTTATATTGAATGGAATTGTGGAAAGAAAATGTGGGTATAGTCTGAGAGTCTTTCAGAACTAATGTGGGGAGATTTATTGTCTATTATGTTCCCTCAGTTGTCTTTCATTAACATTTTAAGTGTTATTTGATGCATAAGTGTTCTGTCACAATCTGAATTTCTGGTAATTGTTATATAACTGCCATGAAGTACCTGCTCTGACCTGTCGTCTTTCATTGGCCATTTGTAGGGTTGAGTCCTCCTGTCCCTTTCTTCATCAAAAAACGTTCCAGGCTCCTTAATCAACAGCTTTAGGGTTCAGGTATCTGGTTTTGATCGGTTCTGCAGGGGATGTGTCAGCAAACAACTCTTAAGAACAGATCTGTGTGTGTTTGCACATCTGTGTATGCAAGTATAGGAGTATCTGCATGTAAAAGAACAAGAGGTCATTCGAAGTTGTTGATCAAAGTTTGACAAGTAGCTCAAGTCACTCAGACTGGCGTCTATCTGTCCTTTGATCCAGTCCACGCGCTCAGACCTTGGCTTCCAGCAGCTCCAAGAAGAGTTTGTGCATTGGGACCTTCCCATCCTGCTTGATGCTGTAGAAATGCTGCACAGCCTTGGTGGAGGTCTGACGGAGTAAGGGGAGAGTCATAAGCAGCTTTCCGGCCCGGCGGGGATCCTCCTGGTGTTGGGAAGCCTCATAGTCCTGCAGGGCCTCGTGGAGCACATCCTGGAGCTTCTGTACGGCATCCACATCCTCAATGTGCATGGAGTCTGGACAGAGAGGAAAGTCGATATCAGAATAAAATAAAGAAAATTGAACAGATAACACATTGTCATTTCGTGGGATAAGATGCCTACAATGCAAACAAACAAACAAAAAAAAAAACTGGTCTTGCTGTCTTTGGTGGCAAAAAGACATCAAATATTTGTGAAAACTGGCAATTTGTTGACAAATTGATTTAATCAGTCCTGTTGATTTTTGAGGGAGTTTAATGTCTGCAGGCAAACAGTCAAATTGAAATAAAAATCTGTATAAAACAGATGATTAAGAATGCATTCATTTAGTCAAAAATCAGATTTTTTTTGTGGCATTGAAACAAAAATATTAACTGAATTGTTTTAGGTTTTTCAGAAGCTTTCATTAAAAAAAAAAAAATCTTTTTTTTTTATTTTTTTTTTACTAAAAGTGAAAACATGGATGTAGTTTTACCATCACATAAATCCAGACACTACTTTTCTCAATGTCTCTGAAGGGTGCGCCTGTGGGTGTGATGAATGGACAGGTGAAAAGACGAGTGGGAGGATAAAAAAAAAGAGATGGATTCTTGAAACGATGAAGAGATGCAGCAACAGCAAACATAGTTTCTGTGTGTGTGTGGAGAAATCTGCAGCTGCTCACGTCTCCGCTCTCTTGGTGTGTTTGGACGTACAGCAGTAAAGGATGAGAATGTCTCAGTAATAATGCTCCGTATTGCTCCTTTGGGATGCAAACTCCTAATGTGAGCTGGCCTTTGGCTCACAACCTCTGATCAATGTACTGATCAATGATTACATGCATGTTAAATAATAATTACAAGTCAGCTATCAATGGCAACTGCACATATACCACACCCAGCTTTCCACATAATATTATGCTTTTAATCACTAGAGGCACATTCACATGCACACAAGTTAAAAACACACGGAAAAGACTAAAAAAAAAAACAATACGAGAGCAGAAGGGAATTAAACCAAAGGAACCTGGTCACTGACATTAAACGGACAAAAATTATGATGTTCGAAGAGTCAACATTTACACAAAGATTTACGCATTAACACACACAAACAATCAAATACGCATTGCTGAATTTAGGGAGGGTAATACATACATCAGTATGCAGGGCGAGAGCGGTCAGCGGGCTGATTTCTTTGGGATCAATAAAAAGCTCAGTCTATCATATTTTTGGGTTGAGATCAGCTGTTGTGTTTCCTTGTATTTTTATTCCTTGCAGTTTAATGATTGTTTGCTAGCAAAGAGGTTGTAGAGAAAGAACAGGGAGGATGAATTTATTAAAAAACAACGAGAGAAATGAATGTACCATCAAAAATTTCTTTACATATAAAACTACATTGGCTTACTTTTTGAATAATTTTAGGCCAAATATTAAGTTAATGTATATTTTCATTATGTGGAAATGGCTTCTGGTGACAAGTCAGCAAAGGCGTACTATTAATAAACTCCATAAAAAAAACAACTCTACTTTTCTTTATTGTTTAATTTAAAGTAAGGACCCTCCTTATGTGCAGCCAGTACTTATCGGGATGAAGTTTTATGAAAATTTAATGAGTTTCACATTATTTTTATTAGTGTAGAGTTTAAACTGATAGACATAGCTTCTGCCTGTGCCGTGACCTGCTGCACCCTCTCAAGTAAAACAGCAGACTTTAATGAGCACAAGCACATAAGGCTGTTAAAAGTGTACATGTTAACATGGAACTAATTCACATATAAACGAGGGAAAACACAAGCATAAGCACACAGACTTACACCACAACACACATGTACCTCCTGTTTCCCATGGCCGGTTTAGCTTTCTTTACATGTGGGGCACGTTTGCTAACATTTCTTAAGGCTTGGCTTCATTAATGCAGACGATTAGCATCCTGTGAATTAATTAGTGTCAGTGCCCTTCAAAATGCTAATGCTAGCATTCTGTTGTCTTGGAGTGCAGTTAGAGTCTGGGCAAAGATACAAAGTTCTTACTGTATATGGACTTCAGTGATGAAATTTAAAAAACGTCCCGCAGTGTTAAGCAGCCTGTCATTACAGTCACTCTAGAAGAAGGTGCTTTTCCAGGATTTCTTCAGTCTGGATTTGCTTTTTTGATTAATTATTTAGAGACTCCTGGGGTTCGTTCTTTGAAAGTAAATTAAACTGCAAGTGCTAATAAAAAGACGGTACTCAAAATCGACCGAATCTACAGTTTTAAGCTCTCTTTTTTGATAATCTGTTGCTTTAAATGATTATTATCTGTTAAACAAACATGGATGTTGTTCCTGAAAACCGAATTGTGCGTTTTAGTTGTTACATTCTTACAAAAATAAATCTTCCATGTAATCACACTCAATTTACTCAATGTATTTCACATAGGCAAAATAAATTAATTCCAACATCAGTCGCGATGTTTTGGTTCACAGGACAAAATTGTTATCAAAATACTTAAACCTGTGCTTTAAATTGGCTATTTTAATTTTTATTCAAATACTTAAACAATACACCTATGCTTCACTAACTACTTTGGTTCAAGCTTCTCTTAAATCTGGCTGTTTAAATCACTGCCCATCGTCAACAAATGCTGGTTATTCCTTAAATTTTTCCTCATAGTAGACAGTAGACGCAGTTTAGTATGTAGACACATTTTTTACCAAATATTACTAGAAAGTAATTTGAACAAATTTCATTATAACTTTGATCAAATTGTTAAAAAGAACTATTTCAAATTACTTTTAGATCCACATTTCTGATTTTATACATTTTTCACGTGATTACCATGTCATAAAGATGAATGAAAAACACTCTAGATTATAAATTTATGTGTAAATGTTTGGTTTGTTGGCGAGCACAGATGAAGACTGACACACAAAAAGGGTTCTACTTCAGCCATTGAAAGCTCTTGCAGTACATTCCCCCATTTAAACACATTGTATTGACAGCTTCCCCCTTGTAATTAAAGAGTACTGAAGAGCTGGCTGGCTTCCAAGACAAAGTTCAAAAGACGGGTCATGAGAGGAAGAAGGTGTGTGTGTGAGGGAGTGCGTGAGCGTCAGTCAGCTGTCGATGCAGCTGGACACATCAGAGACGGGCCTTTATCGACAGAATCGGGAGCCTAATGATTTTACTTTATTTAACAGGCATCTGAAGAGACGACTATGCTAATTATAAAAGGGATTGCCACTTTGTTTGGGGGTTGAATTCAGATTGAACATGCCTGTGCATGTTTGTACTACACCCCCTCTGAGTACGCATGCATAAAATATGTGTGGGCATGAGCGACACTTGTGACAATTGGAGTATGACAAGACAAATGTGGATGGCAGCAACAGTGGAAGTGGTAAACTTGACAACAACAACAAAAATCCATCCCCTTATGTGTAAGCATACTTCATCAAACATGCTCAGGCGTGTTTTTGTGTGTTTGTATGCATGGTATTGAAATCAGGCTCTGGTGTTTCATCCTAAATGAGCCCCATGGGAATAAACTAGATTCATGGGATTAACTCTCTCTCTGCAGACAGACATCAGTGCGCAGAGAGAGAAAAACAGCGAAGAGTGAACAGTTTCAAACCTGAGTTAGCCAGCGCAATAGCCTTGAGAGTGACGAATTCTTCCTTCTCCAGCTTCATAGACTTATACTTCTTGACCAGCTGAAGAATAGCGTTGTTCAGGTCCAGAAGGCCCGCTAGTTTTGACTGGTCCTCGTCCATTATGTAGTCCTCAGCATACACCAGCTATAAAGAAGCAAGGAAAAAGACACAAAGTAGATTGGAATGTGTCAATTTTGTTTGAGCAAGAAGAAAACAGTGAAGCCTCTTACTTTGTCTTCAAAGGAGAGTGAGCGATACACAACACGCAAAATCAAGATCTCCATCCATGCGCTCTGCAGTAGACTCATCTGGTCTGCCAAAGACAGCGTGGAGAAACCTGCAGAAAAGTGACACATGCAAAAGAAAGAACATTAGGAAGGGAAATGTTTTAATTTCTTCCTTTTTGTTTGTTTGCTGCTTTTTATTTCTGCCATTTCGAATCAAATGCACAAGTTTAACATTTTACACATATTGAGGTGCGTATAAAGTCTCAACATAAACTAAGTGTTGAGTCTTTGGGAAGGAGAAAATAAAAACATATTGTAGAGAACGTTTTTTTTTCTTAGAAAAGAGCACGTTTTCAAAACATTAAAAAAATACTCCAAGACTGAATTACCTTTTACTTATTAGCATTACTGCTATAGCAAGTAACCAAATCCAAAGATTACAATAAGTAATCAAAAGTTAAACTACAAAGTAAGGAAGATATTTAAAAGACAGGATAAAAGGGTCAAGCTCAACTCCTTTCTATCTTTCTGTTTTACCCTTCATCCATTAACTTGACCAGATTCCTCCTTCCAGTACTCCTCCTCCACTTCCTCTGTCCCCTTCGCTCAGGGCTATTCCCTGGGGGATGGTAAGCCTTATCTCAGCCTGCCACAGCCTCCATGGATCAATGCTGGACATCACTGCAGCGCTACTCAAAACACACACTAATTGCTGCTACGGCCTTAAAACTGCTGGTTTCTTTAGTGGTCAATCCATGTCCTTTCATTTGGAGATCTGTCTTTTTCACCACAGCCTGTGCTTTTATATCCGAGTCTGTCTTTCTTTGACTGATCTCATCTGTTTGTTCTTTTTTTTTTCTTGCTCCATTTTCTTACATGTTGCCCATTTAAATGCTTAAGTATTATTCCTAATTATGGTCTGATCCATATGTTTTTATTTTCATTTTTTTTGGGTAATTGTCTTACTTTTGTATGATAAACTCAAACACTTTGTCTTCTCCTTTTTATTTCTCTTTAATGGAACACCTGCCCACTCACACCTCTCCTCACAGCTGTCTCTTCCTCACGCACCTGTCCATTCACACCTGCCTGTCTGCCTACATGGCTGCTTTTTCATGAGCGCAAACCTTCATAGAGAATGCTGCGACAGTGGACCATGAGAGCACACCTGTCAGACCTCATTGCTGAGCCACTTCCCCCAGTTTGTTCATTTGTGTGTGTGTGTTGGAATAGAGCATCCTGCCAAGAAAACAGGCAGATGAGAAGGCAGATATAACTTTAGCAACATCTGCTGCAATGGGCCTCCTCTTGAGATGCTGGATATATTAGGTGGAGTTTGTGTATTGGGGACAGGTGCCTCATTAAGGCAAAGCTGCAAGCTAGTGTTGATTGTAATGTTCTGGGGTGTTGTGCAACTTTCAACAAAGATTTCATTTCAAGAGATATACACACACACGCACACAATCAAAGTATAGTGTCTTGCAAAAAAAAAAACTAAACAAAAGAAAAAAACAACATTTTCACACTCAAAAGTGAGGTATTTGAGGCCCCGATTACAAAAACTTTGTACACAAATTAAAATAAACAACTATTAATAATAAAAATTGTTTACATCATCAAAAATCATATGCATGATAAGTGGGTTTGTGAATGCGGTCAATGACAAACACATCCCTCCTAATTACAAATTACAAATTAGGAGGGATGTGTGCACACATGTACACACTTGCACACACACGCACACACACGCACACACACACACAGCATGCAAATAAAGACCAATAATTAAAACCTTGTAATTAATTTATTGAGCTGAAAGCGCAGCTTTTCTTTTTGAGTCACATCAACGATTTTTATCAGGATGAGGTGTCTTCATGCTACAACTATTCTATGAAAATTGTACATCTTGAGCTTAGTAAATAATAAACAAAGCTACACTTTCATGGCGCTGGCTTGCTCCATTTCTTCCCATAGTCTATTTACACAAAATGCCCATACATGAGTCTTTGCATGTGCACACCTAAGCGTGTGTTTGTGTGTGTGCCTCTCCCTCTCTCTGCCTCACCAGCCTGTCTGCGCCGTTCAGCCATCCAATGCCTCTTATCTGTCTGATTAATAGGCGGCCGGCTTCAGGACAAATTAATTAACAGATAACACCATCTCTCCCTTCTTCTCTTCCACCTTTCCTCCCCTCCTTCTCATGAAGCGATCGATACAGCAGAAGAAAAGAAACATCAATGGGAATTTAGTGCTGATGATGGAGAGAGAGGGGTATTGATGGAGGGAGAGAAAGTATGAGAGAGAGAGAGAGAGAGAGAGAGAAAGAGCGATGGAGGAGAGAAGAAAGTAAAAGTGGGGGGAGAGGAGGTAGGATGAGAGCTGATGGTGGAGGTGGGAGGACTGGAGACCTTTCTTTCATACCTGTGATTTCAATTGACAAAAGAAGGTTCCTTATTTGGTTCTAATTACATTTCCTTTCTGCCCATTGTTGATAAGGCCTCTCATACTGAGTTAGGAGGTGTGAGTGGGTTGTAAGGTTGTTGTACTGTGTGCAGCCTTGAACTTATTTTTAGTTGCTTAGTTGGATGTGGAGCAGCGTACATTAAAACGACTAAAGATTTGCTCAGAAATAAGAAGTTCATGTGGTTGTTCGGTGAGAGCAGCCGATTATAGTTCTGTCTGGAAGCAGAAATTGTGGAATTTTGCTTGTTTTGTTCCTTTTTTCATGAGTTTTGGTTTATGGTTTACCATAAACGCCTAACGGTCCGTGTGCGTGTGGGTGTATGTGTGTTTCTCTGTGCATGTGCCACACGGCATCTGACAGAAAGAGGCTACGGTGCAGTCATGCAAACTTAACCTCCTCTGCTTGCTCTTGTGCTCTCTTTCTCTTTTCTTTTCACTTTTCTCCATCAGATAGCCACATGAAAACAAACACGCACACACACACACAAGGAAACACACGTTGATTCCCCAGCCACCCTGCGGCCTGTTTGTCTGCCAAATGAGTCCTGACTGCACGTTTACACCGGAGACCGCACAACAGCCGGGCTCAGACACACACACACACCTACAGGATAGCCCTCTCTCACGCTCCAGTTGCCTCGCAGATGCACACAAACACACATATCTCGGAGCCCTATATTTGTTTTTGTGTGGTTACAGGGCAAACTGGAACCAGTGAGAAGCGATTGATGCTTATGAACACATAAATGCGGTTCAGTGTATGTAAGAGCATGCTATGTTGGTGTGTGATAACTGTTGCATCAACAAATATATTTGTGCGTGTATCTCTGTGTGCGTAGCACAATGAAACAGGTGTCATCTGATCAGTGTCATCAACATTGCACACAACTTAATACAACAAGCAAATTTCTAGGTCAGTAGTTTGACCTTTATTTTTTTAGGAAAAGGAAACAAGAGGGTGTTGATGTCTACACCAAGAACATCAACACCTTTTATGTTTATGTCCTCCAGCTCTTTATTAATAAATATCCTCATCTTGATTTTGAATCGATTTCTTATGTTGAAAAGAAAGAAATTTAGCTGCAACAAAATTTGGTTGAAGAAAAGTTAGGACACAAGAAGCATCTCACCTTAAGTGATACGTTTCTTGTAGCCACATGGGTTTTCTCATATTGGCCTTAGGAAATTTTCCAAATACTTTTGAGACCTCTTCAAATTTATTTCAGATCTCCCAAACTGCTGCATCCGTCTTCTTAAAGGTCTTTTTTATCTTACCATGGTCTTCGTTGTTCAGTAGTGATTAACATTATCAAGCTAAAATGCATTGCATTACAAAATACTAATGTTTTTATTATGTGCATTTGAAGTGAAACGTGTGCAATCGTAGCCATTTTCAATGGGAATAAAAGTTGGAACATTCTATTTTATTATTAAGCAGAAGACTTATGTTATATAGTTATATTTACAAAGTCAAAAATGTAAACTTTTTTTTTTTTCTTAAATTTTTATGGTTTATTCATGTTAGCACATATTTGTCAACATTGTTAGTTGCAAACTGATATTAAAGAGCCACAAACCAACACAGACTGTCAAAGGGCATCCAAATTTGTTCACCGACTCTATGATGCACATCAGTTGGACAGTTTTGTCTCAGTGGTTTAAGCATAGTTTATTCATGGTCTCCATGGTGGATAATACCGCTACACCATACATTTTGTGAAAATGTGTGCACATGGCCGATGTGCTGCCAGCAGAGAAGCAGGTCAAATCAGTGCTGCTGGGCTACATCTAATCAAAATGAGCCAACTTCCAACTTAATCCCACTGTGAGACTTTAGGTTAGATAAAATAGGCCAACATTGCTGCGGCAAGATAAGTGTGATATGTTTTACTGGTGTTTAAATCTTCTACACATCAAAAACCTATATTTTGTCTTACATCAGAGGATAAAAATTTGTTAAGCTTATTTTTCCCATTAATAGTTGAAATGTTGGGTTTGCTTATATTCCCAGCAGTGTGAGGGGCCGTCAAGACTTGCTTACGCTAATATGTTTATATGTTGACACCAAATGTGATTGATTTCCAAGTTTTTTTTTTTTGGCTTCTTCCAGTTTTGAAAACCCAAAGTGGAACACTTCAGGTTAGGGGATGATGACCAAAGGCTTGGATACTCTTTAAGGTCTTGTTAAGAACAGCAGCCGGAAAATTGACACATACGTACAAATATAGAGACAGACAATGGAGGTACTGATGAGCAAGACAAAAAAAAAAAAAAAGAAAGCTTTGTAAAAATTTTTGTAAAGTTTCTGAATGTAATATGAGAATTGACAAGTTGCCAATATTTCATGTTAACTTATGTTCACCTTTTAAAACACATTTCACTGATAAGCGCTGTGATTGGTGGTGTTATCACTGGGGGAGAGGCATGTCTGGATTTCCGTCCTGGACCTGTTGCCCATGTGACCCGATAAATGTATGGAAAGACGCTTAAAGATTTTTACTTGTAAATACGTAAAATATAAATGACATACATATCCGAGTTTTTTATGTCATAATGAAGCCAAGGCGAACCCTTTCGTTCTGTTATAATAGCTGCTACTTATTTGATACAGGGCAACCAGATGTTTCACTCAGCCTAAACAATGTGACAGCTGTAATCCAGATTTTTTTTGGAAAGTTATCTGAGTTGAAGTTTTAAGGAATTAAATTGCTTTAAGCTGCATCCCAGAAATGTAAAACACAACGTTGTAAAACTGATTATGCAGTAAGGAAAATCAGGGCTCAGGAAGTGTGTCTTTGTGCATAATTGCCTTACACTGATTAATGACAACGTAAAAAGATCATGATGTCTCACTTCACTACAAAAGTGTCAAAAAAAATTAACACTTTGTCCACATGAAAATCAAACAATCAAACAAGTCCCTCTCTGAATGACTAGAAACCACTAAACATTATTGCTAAAAAAGCTGGATGTTCACAGCATGCGACATCCATTGGAAGCTGAATGGAAAGATGAGAATTTTCTTAAAAAAACATAACAAAAGGCAACCAATCACTCAGTGTGTCAGATCTTTTTATAGGTAAACAAAAGGAGATGAGAACAATGGAGTTAATTTTCTCTGATTGTTTCTCATTGTTCATTTCCGACAGTGGAATGTTCTATGTTCAGCATGTGCACATACTGTGTCCTGCAGGGGACAGATTTAAGTCTACTGGCCCACTGAGACCAAGATTGCATGAGGATGCGTGAAGTTTCCAACAGTTACCAGCTCAACGGTGCCCTGTGTGTGTCTCAGTGTGTGTTTTTGTCATGCAGGCACACTGTGTGATGGCATGAAACTCCGGTGCTCGCGCTCACTACACTGTCTGTATGTGTTTGTGTTTAAACATGCGCAAATTGTTTCCTGCTGGGCAATGCAAGTGCTCCCTTGTTGTGCTCTCTGAGTGTGTGCGCGTGTTTATGTTTGTGTGTTCGTATCTCAAACTGTTCCGTACCATACGGACAGACGACAGCCAAAATGAACATGGGCCCCCTGTGATGGCTTTGGCCAGGCTGAAACAATACACACAAGAAATGCGAAGAACGCAAACCGTCTTGCACTCACACACCCAAACACACACATCCACCAGCTGACCCAATTACACAGAGATGCGCAACGAGATGGAAACAAATCTACCCAGAAAACCAGTTAATTTAAAAGAGCTTAAAGACACACACAGGATACACATTTTCTTCCACACACACACACACACATGCATTCACATTGTGTGTGAATGCATGTGTGTGGAGATGACATGACATACACTTCTAAATCATATGTTAAGTTTCAGCATTCATGGCCAAAATCCCTGTAAAGTTCTCCTGGCTGATACCAATTTTTAGTGTTATTTGTGGTCTGACCTGGTGAATAAACCGGCAGACTGAATAAAAAAAAACAGGTTTTAAGTTCCTTGATAGAGGCAGCTGTATTGAATCCCCCCCAAAAATAATATAAAAAAAAAAAAAAATACAGAAATTTTGCTGATGATTTAAAAGCTCATGTGATTGATATTTAACTGAGTTTGACTCAAAGCAAAGCAAAGAGCATCCAAAACACATTCTGTTACACTGAAAAGTTTGTGGGACTTTATTTAGTTCAAAGGGTGAAAAAACATATGAACTGCTGTGAATTATCTCAAAAGTAGGTAAAATATTCTTCCCACCAAAAATATAAATATACCTTCAAAGAAGACTAGCAGAAATAGGAAGTGATTCTATTATAAATAATTGGAAGATGTTTGTCTAATGCTAATATTCACTGATGTTTTCCAGTGTTTCATTCTTCATGATTTTACTTTGCTAATACTTTCTTATGGTTAGGAATATGAAATTCAGACACAATGATAAGTTAAGGGCCAAATTACTCTGAATGAGTTTGGTTGCTGTCAACCAGTGGAGACATTTGTAATCTTTTTACAGACTGTGATGGCTTTCTTACAATAAAAAATGTCTTCTTTGAAGCACGAGCTACTTTTTCAACCCTGTCAAAAAAGGAGCCTCTAATCTCTCATACAGTCACATTCGTCTTCATGATTATTTCATGACAACAACTAAATTTAAGCATACCAATGACAGGCCTTTGCATGTAAAGTTAAACATTAGGGTTTTGTAACTTTTGCTGAAGACTCTTTCACAATCTTTTTTTGTTGATATTAAAAAGTAAACCACAGGAAAATTAATAAATTGCTTTATCTGGTTGTAGCACTGATTTCAAAACTGTATTTTATTTTCAATTTAGTTGCATTTACTAAAGATACATTACAAACACAATTATACACCTGGATCCTCATCCTCTCAAACATTCTTGGTTTAAATATTTTTTCCCCTTTCTTCCCCCTTCCCCCCTTGAGCTCTCTTTTCTTCACCAACCCCCCTTTTCCTCCATGCGGCCTGGGGGAGAGCAGAGCAGTCATAGGGCTGCGGTAGCCTCTAATCAGTGTGAACAGCCAGCTAATTACCAAACCCTCAGCCCTGCCTGACTGTTAATTGCATACATTAGACACCATCAGCAGCACTGCAAGATTAACACTTAAAATCTTCCCATTGCTGTAGTGAAGATGAGTGCTCTGTAAGTGTGTGTGCATGTGTGTGTGTGAAAGACGGAGACGTAGAAGAGAGGAGGCATAGTGTGTGTGTGTGCGTTTGGTGTGTGTGCTGTCTCTGTGGTTGCGGGTGCTAATATTTAACACTTAATTAGACCCAAAATGATATTGTCTCAACACGAAGGCGTTGTCTAGTGCGTTAGCTGTTGCCGTTGTGGGGTTGCTTGGGTGGGGGCAGCTGGTCGTTGAGGTCGTCGAGGGCAACCCCAAGTCTCCGTGGAGACGACAGATGGAGTGACATTAAGAGCATCGCAGTGGAGCCATTTCAAATAATAAAATATCAATATTTACATTTTAATTACCTACTTCTAGCTCCACCAGGGCAGAGTCAAGGAGTGTGTGTGTGTGTGTGTGCGTGTGTGTGCGTGTGTGTGTGTAGTTAAGTGTATGAGCACTGCAAGCTCCACTGAGGCCAAGTCTTTTTGACTCCATATAGAGACCAGAGACCTGCTCCAGGGATAACCTTCAGTTCTACTTAATGATTTTTACTGAAATAAATATATTGCTGCAGTTCACACCTTATTTTTTAGCCCTTCACTACTAATTCTCTTTTCACTTTTTCCTTTACTTCCATCTTCCTTCCTTTTCCTCATCCTCCACCTTTGCATCCTGCCATTCCCTCCATCAATATATTGCTGATGCAAAGCGGATTGACCACTCTGAGTGTGTTGGCGTGTGTGTGTGTGTGTGTGTGTGTGTACACAAATCTACCCAGGGAATTAACTGCGTACACACAGCTGAGCAGCTTACAAAGTAACTCTTACTGTCTGCCCCTTTTTGACAAACGTATAGAACACATGTAACCCTGCTGGTCATTACTAAAGATTACAAACTTAAAATGCAACAAGAGTCTATGCTGATAGGACACTAATCAAGTACAGCATTATGACAGATTGCCTATTATGGTGTTGGTCAACCTTTTTCTGCAAAAACAGCACTGAGTCATCAAGGCATAAGCCTTCTGAAGTTCATTTCTGAAGGTGTGCTGTGGGATCTGGCACAAACATGTTAGCAGCAGATCCTTTAAATCCTATAAGTTGCAAAGTTAGGCCTTCATAGATTGGACTTGTTGTCCAGAACATCATTGACAGAATTGAGGTCTTGGGAACTGGAATCCAAGTCATGGTTCCCAGGGATGGACTGGGCACCGAGACTGTTCTGCTGCTTTGCAACCCCAGACACACAAACTGTGACATTCTGATATGCTCCTATCAGAACCAGCAATAAATTATTCAGCAAATTGGGGTACTGTAGTTTATAAGTCTGTTTTGAACTATATGAACTAACTTTTGCTCCCTTTATGCATCATCAGATGAGCCCACTTCTGTGTTTCTGATCTCGGCCCTGTTATCAAAATATTTCTCAAGAGTTTCAATTTTGGGGATACTGACCTCACAGTCCAGCAATCAGAATGTGGTCTTTGTCAAATTGCTCAAATTTTTACATAAACTTGGAGGACAAGATATTCTCTTGCAGCTTAATTCCATCCATCCAATAACACGTCAAGATGACAAATTTATATTTTGCACCTCCCTGTCAGTGGTCATAATGCTTTGCCTAGAAGGTATAATTGGGAGATCTCATTACAGATTATCCATATGTGTCTTTTTAAGAATCCAGGGTCTTTTATAGTAGATCTAACACTGCTTTTTGGTTACAAATGTGTTAAAAACTTATTTAAAAATAACGTCACAGGATGTACTCCCCGGCATAATTGGCGTATCAGCAAAATCTTACTGATTGTGGCTTTAAAACAAACCCAGTGGTCCTTATCCAGGCCTGGTGTCTCTATATGAGATTATGAGACTGTGTTGATTCTATCTGTCTAATCCCCCGTAGCTTCCATAAAGGGAGCACCACTGAAACTCCACAGGGATTAATTTACCATTCACAGATTAGAGATATGTTTGCCAAAATCACCATTGAGAACCCAGTCAGCTAGAGGATAGGCTTCAACTACTGATGCGATGCAGAAAAGAGGAAGGGAAGGGAGTGAAAGACATAAACAGAGGGACACAGCGGCAGAGATAAAAACGAATCCACAAGGAGCCTCTTTTCCTGAAGCACCATGTCTTAATGTCGTTGCTTGAAGACAAGAACATTAGACCTCATTCCAGCTCCTCATCTGGGCCTGAAAAAGCCTGGGCTGAAAATCTTAATTAATTGTCCAATAGTGCTGTGGGGTCATTATGCATTGCAATAAAGAAGCGTGTAATTATGAGATTTAACAGCCATTACCAAGGCCAGGAACTCATATGTCATCATCAGCAACCAAGCCAATGGTTTGGTTCGGCTCTGTGTGTGGCTTGATAGACAACTCACACACAATGCACATGCGCACGCATACATGCTCCAATGTGGAAATATAGTGGTCAGACAACAAGGAGAAAACTACCTTTTATATTAGAGAACAAGTAGTTATGTACAAAGATACATGAAGACTAACAGTACTAAAAAAAATAAAAGATATAAACTGGAAAAATGACACACAAACACACACACATACCCACACACACTCATAGGCACTTAACAGAAGCCCATCAGTCTGACCCAGACAATAAGGCAGCCAGCTGTGATGGCAGCCTGCAGATGAAACATCCCATCAAGATTAAGCAAACACAAAAATACACATATTATCAGTACTGTGTGTGTTTATGTGTGTGTGTTTGTATTTACTTTGGGTGCCCTGTAAACCAAAGGGAGGAGAAGCCACAGCCATTTCTTACACAGCAGGTGAAAAGTGGCAAACTCTTGCAGGAATTACATGACGTGTGTAAAGGCAGGCAGTCAGGTACATCTGTATTTAGTCCAGCTTCTAAAAAGACAAGCATCTATGAAAGAATGTGCAGTCCTACATTTCTGCTGGCTTGCAAACGGTTTCATTTGCTTGTGGACGAAATGTTTGCACTTGTTACATCGTTTTCAGCTGGTGACTCTCATGCATCAAACCTATTTTCCCATCTGCTAATGTCCTTATAGAAAACCTTTTGAATGTTATTTAACAAGGGTGAAGGGGGGAGGAGGGTAGGGAAAAGGAAAAGCAGAATAGAAAAGATCAGCGAGAAGGAGAAGCAAGAGGAGAGTAAAATGAAGTGGACTATGGAGGAACAAAAAGTGAAAAAGGAATAGATAGAAGGATAGAGAGGAGCGAGGCGGAGAAAGAATAACCATTTCACGCCTGTCTGTGAACTTTGCATGAACCGAGATAAAATAATGTGAAGCCATGACAAGCCTGTCCTTCCTTTCGCTAGATTTGCAGTATGCATACCTTAGGTGTGTGATATGCGTGTGTGTATGTGTTGAGGTGGATGAATCTCTGCATGAGCTCTTGGTGTGTATCTGTGTGTGCACTCCAACAGATAGACCAGGATGATGATGATTTGAAATGGAGTTTGGCCTGTGCGTAATTATGATCATCTATCTTTATGCCCCGCCAGCATATCATCATATCACATCATATCATTTCTCTCTTTTTCCGTCTAGGACAACTGCACAACTACACAAACACACAGACAAAAACTCACAAACACAAAAGCAAATTGAAAGTATTAAAAACCGACTGTTTGCTCATAATGACTTAGACTGATGATGAGCTCAGATGGTCTGTTGACTTATTTGTTACTGCTTGTCTGGTTTGACATATAAAACTGTGTGAGTCTGTATGTAAGTACAGTGACTTCTTTGGATGTGTGTGATTTAAATGTGCTTCTTAACAGAAACATGGATAAAATCATTAGAAATTTGTGTGGAAATGATTGCGTGTATTCTTCTGCTTGCAACATGTGTGTGGCAGAGAATAGCTGACGTAAAAGGTCAGGATTGTCAGATTGCAGAGTTTTTCTTCGACTGAAAAACAAATGTAATTACTTGAAAAAGAAACATTAGAATACAAAACAATGCAGAGGAACAATACTTTTTTCTCTTGATAAAGAAATTTTCATGGGTTGCTTTATTTATTTTACAAATAAAAATGTAAAAAATAATTGTGTGTTTGTATTCATTCCCTCTGAGTTGGTACTTTGTGGAACTATCTTTAAAAGCATTTACAGTCACAAGTCTGGGGTGTCTCTAATATTTAGAGACAGATAATTTTGCTAAATTAACTTTGCAAATTAGCATGAGTTCTATCAGACTTAATGCCAAAAACTAATAGTCCACCACCATGTTTCAAAGAGTGGAGAATTTGTTTTGGATGATAGGAAGTCTTAGTTTTCGGCCACACATGGTGTTTTCCTTATATGCAGGCAAAAACATATATTTTTTTATCCCATCACCAGAAGTCCTTCTTCCACATGCTTATCGCTGACCTGTGTTCATTGGTTTTCATGAAGTGGTTAGTTCACACATGTTCTTGAACACACCTCTGGAGCATTTAGAGAACAGCTGTGTTTATTCTCAGCTCAAATTATCATCATTTCATTTACTAAACACACAAAAAGGTTCATATAATGAGAAATAAATTAAGATATTGAAATACGAGTAAATAACACACACAAAAAAATCACAAAAGTCACAAATTTACATCTGTGACATAAATGGCTTTTGGAAGTGATTAGTCCCCAGGAAGTTGATTGAATTAAAGTTGAGTAAAAGGGGCTGAAATACAAGTGCATGCCACACATATCAGATTTTTGTTTGTAAAAACAGTTTAAAAATTGTTGAATTCTTTTCAATTCTTGCAAAGGTTACGAATACTTTTGCGAGATGAGTTTGCCAATTTTTTCCACTACTTGAAGTAATGCATGTTAAGACAGTGAAGAATATTGAAATTATCTTGATAAGAAAGACAAAAGAAACATGCAAAAAACATGTTATATATGATATGCATTTGTCAAAAAGTAAGAGAGGGTTTTCTTTGTTGTTGGAAGATTAAAAAAAAAAGCAAGGCACAGTCAAGAAAACGGCTTCATTTTCTCATAATGGTGATGCTTCTGCCTTAATCTAATAAAAGAAGTCCAATTTAATCCAAACATTAGAATCAAATATCAAATATTCTTTCCCTAATTTGATTCCATCAATATTTGTTTTCATCTGCAAACAAGGATGTGTTTGTTTGTACTGCAAGAGGAATTAATGGTGGTGCAATGGAAAATAAGATATCTCTTTTGCATGGATGTGAACAATAAAACAGACAAACACTCTCTCACACAAGCAAACAGACACATATTAAACCTTGGGGATGAGCAGAAATGGAAATCAAACACAGTGAACAGCGCTGAAGGAAAATCAACAGAGACTTGAAGCACAAGCTTGCAGATAGCCATCGAAATCTACCAAGGCCCATTAACTAAATCAGATTGGGATTCCAAATGCAAATCAGATTCCAATAAAGTCAGATTAAGTTAGACATCATTACAGTATGGGAATGGCAGTCGATTATACCACATCAAGGAAAGAGAATCCAACTCAAGCCACGATGCTGATAAAAACCAGCTTTTATCTTCTAAATTTAAAATGTTTCTTCATATAATTCAAGTTTCTCAAGAAATATTAACTGTGTTTTCTGTGCAAATATACAACTGAAAAGAAATGTTAATACACCTTGTCAGAACACAAAATGGTTAATTTTCCCTCAATATTTGACACGATGTCACAATATTTTATTCCTGTGTTGCCATAGTCAGGATTACCAAAAGAAATTCCCTTTCCTCCTGACGATACTATAAGTGAATCAGACTTGTAGGTTATTTTGATATTTTCTATGGACTAAGATGAGAGCTTTCTGATGTAAACTCCAAAACATTGACTTTACTGTCATCTTGCTGGACTACTGTCCATTTGGAAGATCTCTGTGTAAAAGCTTCAAAACGTTAAGATGTTGCTTCAGTGTTTACAAAATGTTTTTTCCTCACAATGCCATCTATTTTGTGAAGCACACTCTTCCCTCCTTCAGCAAAAGTCCCACAAAACATGGTGCTACTTTTTCTCCGTGACAAAAACCACTGACTGTGGCCCCAATAACTTATAATACATTAAATGACTCCTCTTGAATTACCAGCACTTCACCCGCTGGGGTCCGAACGCACAGCCTCGCAAATTCCTACTGTGTTTGCTGTGCATATTATGGTCTAATTAATTTCTGCACCTTTATTTATTTCCTCAAGATAAACTCCTGGCTCCTCTGTTTAGACTATAAATGGATTAACACATTCTCTTTAGTTTTCTCTGTATGTAATGGAGACTGGAATGAAACGCGCCGTTTCTGCCCAAGGTTTGGAATGCGCTTCTTAACCCGAACGCTCCAACGCGTCCGGTCCATAACGCTTCAACACGCTGTCAGCTCCTGGTCAGAAAGACGCATTTAGTTCAGTGTCCATGAGATGGTATTCAGGAAGGATTTTTTATTGATTGATTTTAGTTGCCTCTGCGATGAAATCTTTGCTTCGGGTCTATGTCTGCCCATGTGCACCAATCAGGGGTGTTGATTATAAGTCAGTTTTCCTACGGGTTAAGAAGGCGTCTAAATGCCGTCACTGTCAAAGTGAACCAGCATTTCTAGACAGAATGAGGGCAAATGCGTGTGTGTGCATGAGTGTGTGAGAGTTTCTATTGACATATTTAACCCTGTGTGTTTTCATGACATATTATTAAACTACCTAATAGCTTTGAGAGGGGGCACATTAAAAGATGAGCTGGAAAAGGTAAAGCAACGAAGAAAGAAATGGAGGAAATTAAGACTTGAAGAAGGAAATAATTGTTCTGTTTGAGAAGTTTTGTTCCGAGGATACATAGAAAGTATCTTGTGCAGCTTGTTACGACTTGTTCTGGTGTTAATTATGTCAGCTGGAGTATCAAAGTTTTGAACATGTGCAACAGTGTGTGTGTGTGTGTGTGCGTGTGTGCATGTGTGTGTGTGTGTGTGTTGCTTGGCTACAGTGTCTATATCTGAACTGGTAAAAAGAGCAGCAATTCTGTCATTCAAAATTTGCTGAATTCTGGTTACTTTAGAAATGTTTGGCTGGGTTGCATTTACTTGACAAACTAATTCACTATTTGACAAACACTTCTAAACTGTTTGAAAGTAAGATACACAAAAAATAAAGACAAAAATGAAAGACTCGGTGTGAAGTTTTCCTTTTGGGGCCGAGAAATATTTCTGATTGATAAGCAATTAACCTGAATGCTTCACATTCAAGAGGCTTGCTTCTGCAACAAAATAAATAAAAAACTGATTCAAG
The DNA here is from genome assembly GCA_922788865.1 of Poeciliopsis turneri. NCBI lineage: Eukaryota > Metazoa > Chordata > Actinopteri > Cyprinodontiformes > Poeciliidae > Poeciliopsis > Poeciliopsis turneri. Next base: position 2,834,103 of record CAKLNU010000038.1, read on the forward strand.
CAAAGAAATAAAAGGCTCATTGACAGGGACAATGTGAATAGCGTGTGGGAGGAGACAGGTTCAGAGTTGAGGTTGACTCAATAATGAGAAGGTTGAAGATACCATGGAGTTCAAGCAGATGGGAGGTTATTTCAGGCCATAACGGAAAATAAGGTAGAGACAGAAAAAGCGAAATAAAGAAAAAGGTCACATGTGGGTTGGAAGATTGTTGGTTTTTGATTTACAGTTTGGGAGGATTTTGAGAGAGCTTTAGTGTAACTGATGTACTAAACCACTTCAAAAAGAGAGCAGGAAATTAAAGGGTGTCAATAAATTACGTTACCTACATTATTAAATACATTACTAAAAAGTTACTTTTCTGAATTCAACTACTGTCTAAAACTCTTTGGTTACATTTTTATATGGTAATGCATGATGTGTGCAGACATAACATAGTTGATTTCCTTCCTCACTCCTCATCCCATCACCACCTCCACCACTCCAATCAGTTCCCCATATCTCCACAGAGACTGATGAAATGGCTGGACCAATGGTGACACCCCTCCACCTACCACTGCCCATTTTTTACAACTCAATCATGCCACGTTACAGCCGACACATAGACCGCTTATCCTGAGTGTCAAAATTGAAAGGGGAACAGCGAGGGAGAAAGACTGTAAGAAAAGACAGAGCAAGTAAAAGGAGATAGGGAGGCAAAAGAATAGGGGGAGACCCAAGAGCAATTTCTTCTTGAATAAAAAAGAAAATGGGAGGGGGTTGTAAAAAAACACGCTAATGGCAAGGCCCCTGGTTCTGGTTAAAAAAAAAAAAAGGGCTCTGTTATGGGTTCCGGCTCTCAGTCGTTGATTCATTCATTTGTTCATTCCTTGGTCTTTCGTCAAGTCAAGTGCTCGCCCTGTCTGTCTTTCTCTTTTGTGTCCACAAGTCTAGATAAGAGCTGCTAGTATGACTGCCTGGTAGCCATTTAGTTATTATGGAAGCGGAGAGAAAGAGTGAGTAAAAGAAGAGAAAAGAGGATGAAAAGACTAATTCTACTGACAGATAAATGGCTCATTCTGAATGGCCTTTCCTTTCTTTAATTCACTCCCTTATTCTCCTCTGTTTAAATATTTGCTGTTCTCCTCCTCTTCCCACCTGACTGCACTCCGGTGTTCACACACACATGAATGCACGCTTCACCATGACATGCAGCCTAATATGCATCTGGAGTTGCCTCTTTGAGAGCTATTAAAATGAGATCTTCTCGTCACTAATCCATATTATTGGACGGTAAGGCCTTTCATGCCCTTTGAATAATAACTTCTGATATTTCCACATAAGCACAATTCCCAGAGTGTGACGGCTTACTCTTCATGCTCCATGCACAGGCTATGAACAGGTGAGTGTGTGTGCATGGACTTCTCTCAGTTTGAATTAGCAAAAGGCTCACCTGTGCTTATGTATTTGTGTTAAAAGTACAGGCGTATGATTCCTTTTGGGACACGAGTAGACACACTGCTGCTGAAACCCCATTTTCCTTTCCTAATGACATATCAGATGTTTGCATAGGGCCATGTCAGTTTGAAAATGAACACAGAAACTTATATCTTAGAATGAAATAACCAATCAGAGGGATATGTGTATTTGTATAATGTCAAAAGTCTCTTAGATGAGGCGATTCTGTGTGTCAAACATGACCGGCAACACACACACAGACACACAAGAGCTCTGGTCTTGTTATCCGGGGGCCTGTCTTGCAGGCAGCCTCTCTAACGCTGAGTGATGTTTAAATTAGTTTACAATTTAGGCTCCTCGCTATCCGCAGACGGCTCTTAACTCAGTGTGTGTTTGTGATGTGTTTTTTTTGCCTGTGTGTTTGTGCGTGTGAGAGCGTAACAAATTGTTGCCAGTACGGCAGACATCTAATGACTTCAAATTAGCTGCCTGGCGCTCGCCTTGACACGTTGTTACCACTGTTAGGAGCCTTTGTGTGCGTGTAGTGCGAATGTGCATGTGTGTATGTGCAGCGCTGCGCAGCCATATCATGAAACATAAATTGGCTTCGCCTCCCCTCTCTCTGCCTCTGTCTTTTTTTGCCTTTGTCTCTCAGTCTCTCTCCATCAATTTGATTAAAAAAATTACTGTACCATGGCGAGCAAAGGCTTGTGTACGTGCACACACTCAAAACACAGTCGTCTCTAGCACGCACGCGCACCCGACAAGATGTGAAACAAGATGGCTGCTAACAGGTTAACAGGTCTATCCTTTTCTGTTCTTGTTCTGGGTGCTTGTGTGCGAGTGTGTGTGCATGTCAGGAACTGATAAAGAATGTTGAGGAGGTGTATTTCTTTCTGACAATCCTCTACACTGTGAGTGAACAGTAGATCATGCTCTGTGAGGACATCACTGTTCAGTGCTGTAAACAGTGAGGATTTCATAAGGTGCTCATATCACTCACACACACACACGCACACACACTTGGAAGATGAAGAGTTCTATCTTTCTCTCGGAGCAGTGGATTGCCTTCCTCGTTCATCTAATCACACCATCTTCTCTCCTCCTCCAAGCAATCGTTGCGCTTCACTCCCTTTTTACAGAAAGATGCTCACGCTCACACACACACACACACACACACACACACACACACACACACACACACACACACACACACACACACACACACACACACACACACACACACACACACACACACACACACACACACACACACAGATACTACGCTCATCAGATAACCTGTGTAACTTGGCCTGCTTACTTTTAAGAACAGTAAGGAAAAGAAAAGGTGCAAACCAAGTATATTAGATAACACATGGATAAGTATGTATCACGAGTATACAATATCTCCCAAAGGTATTTAACTTTTATCCTGTTTTGTCACCTTCTAACCTAATGAAATACCAAATTTATTTTATTCAAGGCTAAGTAACAGATCAAAACAAATTAGAGCATAACCAGACAATGAATGGAAATCAATGAATTGTTTTCAATGTATATAAAATATACAAATATAATATAAAATATAATTGTTGTGGGCATTTCAATTCAGCCATCCTGAGCCAATATTTTGTAGAACAAAGAACAAAGATTTCGCTGCAATTAAACTGCTTTACACATACAGAGACTATCATTTTTGCCTATTTTTCCCCAAATATATGGTGCTGGATTTAATCTAGTTCTGGACTTTAATTCTGATGTGTGAATATGCTTGAATCCAAACTATTTCTATTTTATACGTTAGGGTGAACCTCCGCTCTGGTCCCAAGTCTCTTGTTGCACTGCTTTTATTTCTTTTTCCATTTAGCTTTAAATAGCGTTCCTATTCTTGCTGAAATAAAGCGTCCCCAGAGCATGATGCTGCCACCATGTTATTGCACCATTAAGTTACATTTTTATAATGCTTTTTGTTCACTAACAGTATTCAGTTATACTGTGATTACAGTGAGCTCTATTTACTATATAGGATTAAAGGCAATTGAGGAACAGAACAACAGAGGCTGAATATAAATGCATGTCATGTTTTTCACATTTTTATTTGTAAAAAAAAAAAAATAAAAAAAAAAGAGGAAATTAAATATCTGATTTGTCATTTCCTAATTGTGACTTATTTGTGTTAATCTTGCACACAATTCCACCAAAAATACTTAGATGTTTGTGATTATGATCTGAAATGATGAGACGTTTTATAACACACTAAACCTGGAAGCAAATCATAAACTCAGCAGGATGGAAGTAAAGAGTGAAAAAGAAACCAGAGGAGGACAGGAAATTGTGAGAAACATCGGAACAGAGATAAGTATGGGAAATATGGTATATTATCCTAAAAAGAGAAAAAAACATTCTTAGTGTTATTCTTAGTTTATGGATCAATTTGTATGTCTGCTTATTGTCCATATGGCAGCACAGAGATCAATACACTTACTAGGGGCGATGTGTATTCCTATCTCTCCCACTCAATTCATCTCGATTTTTTCTTTTCACTGTTATTTTCGCATTATTGATATCATATACGTATCATTCATGGACCCTGTTATCCAACGCCACCAGCTTTATTGGTATAGATTTACGCAGCATGACTAAATAATATTTATGTCTCTAATCTGGTATTTTCCCCTGTGCTTTACAGCCCTGCTATGCTGTTCTGCTGAAGCAAAGCAGGGCTGTATTTTCCTTTTCTTTTCCTTTATTCTGTAATTATTTTTTTCTGACAAAAGGTCAAAACCTTCTGCTAATCTGTTAATCTGATATGCTGCTCTTCTCTGCAGGATCGCTTACAAACGGCCAGACCAGTTTGGGCACTTTACTGCTTTTTTGTTACTTTCTTCCTCTTTTATTCCCCAAGATCATATTTTTTGTTCTGCCATTATGGTAATTCCTTTCATCTTGTATTGCAGATCAAGAGAGATTAAGGGAGAAAAGGGGTCAGAGGTTGGTTTAAAAGGATTAGATTGAGTTCTTCTTTCCTCTGTAGGTAGAAATAGATCAGATACTCTGTAAAATATCTATATATTTATCTGAAATATAACATTTAAATCTTTCAATCTTAGTCTCCATCATCTCTAATCATCCATCTGTTCTACATACCATTTGGTTTCAAGACACACCCTTCCCCCAAATCGAACTACGTATTTGCATTTTTTTATCTGTGGGTGTGGCTGTGGAAAAAAAGAGAATTGATTCCAATTGGGAATTAAATCAGAATCCCTACCTGGGATGTGTTTGGCCCAACCAATGTTGACCACCAGTTCCCTGTCCGCCAGGTCACACAGCGTGGTGAGGGCCTTGATGTCGCTGTCCGGTACGGTTGGGTCAGGCATGGCGTAAATCTTTTCTGGCTCAGCCACCAGGAGGTGAGAGACGATTTTGTTATCTGCAAGGCAGCCAAAGGCAACTGACATGACCACCAGACAAGGAGACAGACACAGAGACAGAGAGATAGTGAAATTTTTGTCTTGGAAGGGTAAAAGCTGTTCCACGCCATTCAGGTGCAAAAATGTGAAAGGTCAATGCACAGTCTCCAATGAAACACCTGATTAAATACAACTGCTGTGAGTTAATACAGGTGTTTTATATTCTAAACAAAATGCAGTTTTCAAGATTTGCTTTATTAGGGGGAAAAAAAGCTATCCAAACATGCAAAAATAGCCAAGTTTATCAGCATAATGTCCTGGGAAGTTTCTATTTCAGGTTCAAGTCCTGAGTTTGAGTAGTAGTTTGATTCTGAATTTTCTCTGACTCTGAATTTTCTTTAGAAATTCAGAGGTGACAGCAAAAACAAGAATCCCTGGGTTCAAGGTCATGAACTGATGGACATTCTCTGTTTGAATTTACTGGTAGAGAGTGAAATCCATCTGCAATTCGTCCAGGTTCTGAATCTGCAAGGCAGCCCAAGACCGTCAAACAACCATTACCATTAAAATATAATATTTTAGCCTCCTTCCTGTTCTTTTTAAGGAGTTTATTGTTTCTACAGGTCAGGCAGTGATAAGCCGTTGATGTGGTCAGTAAAATCCAAACAGAAATGTGGTTCCTCACAGTTAACTTGTGATTTAACAAATCACAAGTTAACAAACTTTATTTTGACATAGGATGAGATTCGTTGGATAGCTTTTTTCCATGAATAAATGAAATTGTGACAAAAAAACAGCTTTTTAAATGACTAAGACAATTTTTTCTGACATTAGAATGAGTCTGAAAATCTCAAACCTTTAAAAGTGACAAAAAACAACATAACTCTGTATACGAAGTGATAAAGGACTTGACATAAAACACAAGCTGTGGACAAAAAATATCACAACTGGCTCGTAGTGCACCCTATTAAAAGCAAAATAAAAAATAGTATTGATGGGGTCAAACATAAAAATGCAAGTACCAAAAACTAAAACATTCATCGAAAGACATCTCACTTTTAAAGATGATTACAACAAGCGATTTAAGTTATCAGAAATGTTTGCGTTTTGCATCGTAGCCATACAGAGATTTACTTTACGGGTGCATATAGAGAGGAAAAATAACTCTGAAAGCTAAACAGCTCTGCTGGCCACAGTGACATGTGGTGATGAGACCTCTATGGCCCATTAGTAGCAGACTGATATCCTACTTCCAAATTAATCCACAGACTAATCAAGCATGGGGATGTTGGTGCACGATGGAAGAGCAAGAGCAGAGAGAAAGATTGAAAAAGATGGGGGGGAGGAGATTAGGGATGAAAAAACAGGCAAAGACAGGTAGAAAAAGAGCCACAGACTGATTGTAAAAGACGGACAGGAAGCGTCTAGAGATGCGATAACTAGGCAGATATAAACAAGAGGGAGTGAAACAGAGTTGTGAGGATAAGCTGTGTATTGATTTAGCACAGTCCACCACCCCCAAATCTTTTATATTCACACAAATGAAACGTATGTATCCACACACACACGGTCCAACTCTGAGGTCATTTGAGCCTCACCACTCCGAGTCACACTGCAGTACCTGAGAGTAAATCTTATTTAATGTTTCCCTAATTAGAATCAATGGAAGCCCATTTCCAAACCCTGGGCTATTGTTCTGTTCTCAAACAATCAATTGGGACGGTGAGGCTAGGGATTGGGCTACAGACAGATAGGCTGTGTGAGTGTTCCTGTCTGTGAGGATGACAGAGGCGCAGGAGGATTTCATGTGTGACAGAAATAAAAGTGGCTATTTAACAGAAAATAAAGACAGGAGGAATATTTGGACTTGTCCTCTATTACAAAGGACAAGCTTTTGGTATATTAACGAGACAAAACAAAGTTTATGTTGAGTGCGAGGACACATTCATCCTCTTGGCATGCCAACATGAACACAATGTCCACAAAATCAGTTTATTCCATCATTTCAATAATTAGTGTTGCAAAAGTCCCAATAAGCTGTCGTGCAGCCTAGCAGCATATTGGCCTAGAGCAGAATATGCTTCAGCTTTAGGCAAAATGGGCTTTGGGGAGCAAGCTGCTAAACACCGCTCAATCTGCACAGCATGTGTGTGTATGTTGTGTGTACAAGCAGACGGTTAGCTAGAGAGCTAACTCTAGTTTGATGTGGTTGCCAGATTGGATTTAATCCGGATTAGGGTTACGGCTGTTCTCCTGCCCACCCTCCCTGTTCCTCCTTCTCTCTCTGTCTGAGAAACGCTCTCATTTAGGCTTAATCTCCCCACGTCTCTACCTGTCCCTGTCACTCTCGCTTGTTCACTCGTTGTGTTTTGTTTTTTTTATTCTCTGAAAAGCAGCCAACCAACGGAAGTTAAATTAATATATTTATAATGGGAAATGATCTAAAAAGATGGCAGTAGAAAAAAACAGAGATAAACATTGTTCCAAACAGCTGGGTTTCTTTACAACCTGTGTTTGTGTGCGAGCTCTCACTTGTAATGATCATATTGTCCAACTTTCTATTTGCAGGTTAAGGCAGTTCAACATTCGGACAGATTACACACAGTTGTTAGATCTGAAATGTGTGCAAAGTTTGTTTTCTTACATGGCTTTTTTGGGGGCAAAGCCAGCTGTGGGTTCAGGTACGGGCTGTTGTCTGCATCTATTCGGCGTTTGTATTTTTGTCTTCCACCACGAACCCTGTCCAGACGAACACCTGGAAGACATATCAAAGAAAGAAAACAAGAATTATTTTTGTGAAGGCAAAAGAGACACTGATAATAATAAACACGTCATGGTCTTAAGCACATCCTAACTCAAGGAAAAAACGTGAAAGCTTACATCTCCACTTAAGTATGTGCAGTTTTTTGCTTGTTAATAAACTTCTTTACTCACTCTTATGTGAGTAAGAGTGAGTATTTCTTCTAAACTTTTTTGGCGCTTTTAGGATCAACTGGAAGCTACCGAGACACTATTTCAGTTCCAGTCTTTCCCAAATTGTTTCTCTGGTTTTCTGGCTTCATGTTGCCCAATCTCTGCCTCCCGATTGCTGTCTCCCTCTCTGTCTCGTTAATTAATTGACACAAAGGAGTCCTAATTGAATTAGGCCTATCCCTCAAGGGATTGGATGTTACCGTGGTTACCACTTAAAGGTGGATAAGGAAGAAAGAGGTGTTATGTGCTTTAGAGGAAGAGAGGGAAAGACTGAAGACGATAGCAGCAGAAAGGAGAGAAGAGCTGAAACACATTGAAAGTTCTGAAACCTTAGAAATACTTTTGTACTTTTGTACCAGTGAAAATGAAAGCAAGTAAATTGGGTTGGGGAGAGAGATTAAATATTTGTTCAGAATTGTTTTTATCCAAATACCTTAAAAAAATGTCCTTTATGCTAAACAAATGTAGGTGTTTTTGTCACTATAAAGATGGACAAATTTGCAATTAGAACCCAAACCAGGCACATCAACTTTTAAATAAAGCAACTGAATTTGACATATTTTCCAACAAGAAGCTGTATAAACTTAAAAGCTTATTGGGTTTAGGGTTTAAGTGTCACAGATAAAGTGTGGTTTTTCTAATGAGTGACTGTGTAGCCTATAAACATTAACACCAGATATCATGCATACAATTAAAGTGTTAGACATTAGGTATATTTGCTATCCAGGAAAGGACTTATAGATGAAAGACTAATGACATGGCCTCCTTCCTCACCTGACCTAAACCCTGATCATTTATGGTCGTTTCTTAAACAGTACATTTAAAAGGGAGGGAGAACAGCCCAGCTCTCTGAACAGTGACTGGGAGACACCTGCAGTTGATGCAAGAAAGATTTGATCATCAGTACTTTAAACTGATAGAGTCCATGCTTGGGAAGTTTGTTGCTGTTTTTGAGAGAGGTCTGCTCATTGATTTGTAGCTTGACAGTTTAGTTGCAAATCTTAAAAGGTAATTTTCATATTACCTGGTGAAAATAAGTCAAATGTGAACATTTTCATGTCTAATTGTATTTGCATAATAATTCAGCCCTCTACATTTGCCCAATAACAGTGCATACATGGATTTTATGAGAAAGCCCAAACCTCACCTTTACTTTCTCATATTTTAAGATCTGAGGTTTCTTCTAGTCCATTATGGTAGCTGTGTGTGTCATATTGACTTTCTTTACTTATCTTGACCTGCTATAAGAAGGAAGATGTGAATTAGCTAAAAGCTTTAATCTGGTACTGTGTGTCAAATGGTGACATTTATGTTAAAGCTATTCGTTGACCCTTTATTAAGTAAATTATTATTTTGAATTTACCTAAAGCCTAAATAACTGATAAAATGGCATCTGTCTAATAATTGTGCACACAGTAGACAAAAATTTCATTATTATTATTTTTTTTAAACTTTTTTTTCATCCAATTGGTAGCGTTTTCAAAAAGTGGTTTCTAAAGTATGCTGATAATAGTACTACATTTGTTGTATGACAAAACCTTATGTTTTACTAATCAACAGCAACACTTGGAAAGACTTTGAGAAATTGCAGATTTAAATTATTTCACTTTTTTGTAGCTACACAGGCAGAAAGACCAATGAGGATGTGAAATCAAGAAAGATTTGCTCGCTCACAGAGATATAAATAATTTGGTAAATATGCTGACCACATTCAAAACAACACAGAGATGTAACGTGAAGATTTCAAGTGCCAAAAAAATAAAAATATCACAAAGAATAAACCAGGGCTGTGAGTACTTATAGACGTGCTTTATATCTAGCATATTTAAACTGCTCACAATCCTTTCTGAATGGCGTAGGCACTCATTAACTCAACGGTGTGTGTGCGTGTGTGTGTGTGTGTTCATGTATGCAACTGCTTGAGGCAGAGATAGAGGGACAGAAGGACTGACAGTCCAGGTACAGCAGGGGGCCCAGTGTCAGCAAACGGTCAAGAGACTCTTAACACTAGGAGGTACAAACCTACTCAAACAGCTATTCGGTGCTTTTTCCTCTCACATACACACTAAAACTACACTTATATTTCTCTAACCCACACAGCCGTGTTGTGTTTGTAAGCCCTGACAAGAAGCACGGTCACAAAGCACTTGGGTCACTGGTGTTCCTGAGAAGGGAGAGCAAATGGAAAAGCAGACGTAGAAATGGTAAGGAACGATAAGATGAAGTGCAATTTAAATTTCTGGTTCAAGCAATCGTTAAACCGAGACTGATCTGAAGAAAAATGCTCAGTTTAAAATCAGCACAAAAAACGGCAGGGATCCCCTAAAACAACAATCGTGACACCACCAGCATGGCCACAAAATTAAAAGGCAGCATGACATCAAAACAGAAATAGAATTTAAAAAAAAAGAAAGCAGCTGCTGTAATGTTACCTATGTGAGAAGAGAAGCCACATAAATGCCAGGGTCTACATATAAACCTACTTACCTGAGGTCCTTACCCTCCTTATTCAGGACTGTACATAGACTAAATACTGTATTAATTTATAATAGATCATGTGGACTCTTGTAATTGGTTCCTTTATTGTATGAATATCTTTAAATAGGACGATATGTTGAAATAATGTATCAAGACGACTCAATCTGGAATATTATTCCAAATTTGAGTTTTTAGGAAAATGTTCATTAAATGGACGGTTGATCATTTAATGTCCTGATATATAACTAACTTAGGTAGAAAACTTGCATTCGCTCCTGTTATGGTAAACAAATGTATGTCTTTTCAATCAGCAATATCTAAATAAATTATTCAATTTTAAGTTTTGCAAAGAACTCGGTGGAATATCATATTTGTTGTTAAAGTATTTTTGTTGTGGCATTAAATTTTTTAAGGTTTCTAGAAGATTCCCCATTTGCCCTAGGCTGTAAATCATAAAGTGTTGGTGTCATAAATCAGATGAGGAGCTTTTCACTTCAACTCTGTAGCAAACAGTTAAGTCTTTCAGCACAATATACTCGCGTGATTTTTGAATGCTTTCTTTTACATTCCAACTTTCAATTCTCTGTCCTTCTCGTGCACCTAAGACTCTGAATTCACTTCGTAAAGTGTCCCTTCTAACTACCTCATCTATTTTCCACCAAATTAACTCTCAGCACTGATTAATGGTCAAATCTAAATGAATCAAATTAAAAATTGAAAATTATATTTCCAAAGCTCACAAAAAAGAGACAAGAGGAAGCTCGTAGGAGAGTGAGAGTGTGTTAACTCCTCTTAACAAATGAGCCTTCAAACCATAAAGAATGGGCGAGAGAGAGGGAACGAAGGGAGGAGATGAGAGGGGAGAAAGACAAGAGAAGAGGGCCGTGGGGGAGTAAATGTGGAAATTAGAAATAATTAAACATAAGAGGAAAGAGGAAAAAGGAAGAGAAGAAAGACTGAATACAAAACAGGATGTAATGAATGAAAATAAATAAAAATAGAGCTCTTGTACGACATGAAATATGAGGAAAGAAAAAAAATCTGAAGAATACAGCATACTTTGCCTAAGCACATCAACTTTTCCGCATTTATCATCTCACAACCTGAAATTTTTTTTTTCGTATACATTTCTGAAAAGTGTGGTGTGCATGTATGTATTCTAACCCCCAAGTAAAATCCAGTACAAGAAGTTTCCTTCACAATTCATCTTATTAGTAAATAGAGTCAACTTGTGTGTAATTGACTGCAGAAGCATTAGTTGAAGAAGAAAATGACTTGTATTCATAACTGGCTCCCTTTGCAGTTTGCCGTAAATTAAGTGGAGAGCAAAGAATAGAATGTGCTCTGCTTACATGAGATCAATCTGGCTCACATGCATAATGCTGTGTGACAAAAAAAATAAATAAATAGCGCTGCGCATAACACTAAACACACCATAATCGTTGATTTGACATGTAAAAAATCTAGGCAGGAATACTTGACAGGTGATTACAGAGTCTTAACTCAGGTGGATTAAATATATAAATGAACACCGAGTTCATTGTGTTATGTAAAGTTATGCATTACTTTTGCATGGCACTGTTGATGGAGGCAAACAGAGACCAGAGTGATGTCTAAAATAAAATATATTCAACTAACAGCAGCTCTCAACTTGCACTCTCCCTTTAATCTCAGCACAGAAAAAATATCCCTACTTAACTGTTTTCCTGTCACTGGTGTGTTTCCTAACTTTTTTGCTCTTTTGCCAATATTCTGTTACTTTAGGTATTTTTCATACTTTCAGTTCTGCGCCCACATCCTCCACAGTGTGCTCACAAACACTGCGACAGTGATGAAGGTGAATGATTTCTATCGTGGGAATATTGCTGTCTGTCAATAGCCCGATCTCCACTGATCACATCAGGATAGATTTTTATTTTTTTTTTTCGCTTTTACACTGTGCTGGCGTCACTCTGTGTCAGCATATGTGTGTGTGCGTGCGCCCGCGTGTGTGTGTGTGTGTGTGTGTGTGAACAGATGAAGGATTGCGAGCGAAATGCCTTTGACACCTGAATGCACATGCAGGAGAAAGACAGAGGGGAGAGGAAAAGACAGAAGAGGATGGAAGGAAAAACAGAACACAGATTGATTTCAGATGGTCAATGAAAATGGTGAGAGAATTGGGGGATAAATAAGAGAGTCGTGGGAAGGAGCAAAGGGGGGAGTAGGTAGACAAGTAAAATGAATGAATTTTTGTAGATCACAGCCAAAAGGAGTTAACTGTAGATAGACGGTAAAAATAGCAAATTGTGGGAGACAAAGAAAAACAGAGAAATGAGGGACCATATATTCCTTCAGTGTATTAACTGTGTTGAAGTCATCTTAAACTAGTTTCAGACTTAGATGTTGTGTATATGTGCGTTAAGCTGCAGTGTGGATGTAATAACATTACAGTTTTTCCTGTGCGGCTTTATGGACTGATGGGTGAGTGCAGTGGGCAAGACAAGAGTCCCATTTAAATCTAGTGAGTGTATCTGTTACTGGTATTACTTGTGTCTGAGGACATAAATCTGCTGGCACGTTAACATTGCTGGGACTCATCCTTCTTTCAGCATGAAGAAAACAGAGAAAAACATACCTGAGCATAACACTTAAAATGTAAAGGTTAATAATGATCATATAAGTATGTATTGCATGAATAAGTTTAGGGTGAACGCAGAGAAAGACACACACAATGAAAACCGAACATATTTTATGTGCAGCAAAAATGTTTCGAATGCACTGGTGATGGCAGACATTTGTCCGATGACAGAGATAAAATAAAGGCGGTCTGAGCGAAGTTCAGAGGAGAATGTGTGGTGTCATGCAGTGATGTTTGTTTAGACCAGAACAGATCTGAACAGCCGTGCCTAAGGCAGTGGGCAGGTGGCTGTCACTGGAGTGTGAATTTGTAGCTGCGTGTGAGTGAGATCGAGTGAAGTACCAGAACAAGTGTGGTCTTCTTTGCACACATAACACAATGAAACAAAAATCTGAATATTCCACTGCACATTTAAAGCATCTTAAAAATACCTTAGTAGAACTAATAATTAATAAACTGATAAAGTATCGAAAAACATGTTTTCATATGTGTCTAAATTGTAAAAAAAAAAAAAAAAAAGGAAGAAAAAACATGATGCAATTTGTGAAATATCAAATCGTGCACCATCACAGGGTTATGTAAAGCATGCGAACTGGGAGGAAGGCTGTAAAATTCACAAGGCCCTCCTGTCTCAGAATAGTTTTACTATACTTAATTGATGATAAAAAAAATTTAGTTCTCTTTTCACAGTCTATGAATGCTCAAATTCTCAAATAATTCTCAGCTAAATCAATTAGGAAGTAGGTTGCAATGACGACAATTATTTGGCATGAGGCAAGTAAATTTTCACCAGTGTAGACAGAGAGTCTGCATAGTGTATCTTATGTATTGTTGCTATTTGGTCATAGCTGCCACAGCAGCATCATATGTGTTAGAAGGTACTGATTAAAAGGCAAGGCAAAATGCAAAGTGTCGTGGTTGGAGTTAAAGACATTTAGAAGCAGCCCACCTTTATACTTGCCTGTCTAATTCTTATGTGAGAGTGTTTCTGGTTGCAGCTTTGCCTGCTAAAATTCCTCCTTTCTTCTCTCTTCGCAAAGAAAGCATTCGTGAAAGAGAGCGGACCACTTAGGCCGATCTCTCGTCACTCCATTTCCATTATCGCTTCTTTCTAGCAGGGATGCAACCAGATGCCGGTAGCACAATCACACACAGTCATGCAAGACAGACACTACAGGGCCAGATTTAGATACAAGGCTCCCATGGGGGGAACTCCAGACGCCACCAGTGGTCTAGCTCTCGCGTCTTTTGTTTTTCCTCAACTCTCACCTCCTTCAATCTCACCATCACCCCCATTCATCCCTTTTGTCATTCTCCTTTCAGGTCCTCTTTGCTTATTTATTATCACATCTTTATGCTATTTTTTTCTGGATTATCACATATGTACCAGAGTAATTGAGAAAGATAAACTAAACACAAACTAGTTGATTCAGTTGACATGCTCTTCTTCAACCTTTTAAGTCAAGCAATCGTCTACATGTGTGCAGGGGGCAACGAGGGTGGATGCCAGCCATCAAGATAGCTGAGCTTTCAGTCGAGTTAAGATCCACACACACTACCAGCTGTACACACACACAAGTAGCAACACTCACACAGACTGGGGCCTTCCACCTGATCTCACTCATTAGGTCTCAGAGGCTATGGGGAGCAGGGCCAAAGCTGGCACTAGGTGTTAATTTGTGTGTGCATACGTGCATGTGTGCGGCATGGCGCCAAGGTTTATATCTGCAGTTTGAGGACTTGTCCCTCTAGAAGCACAACCATCCCAATCCAGCTGGCCATTTATGACTTTATAAAGATGCAGGCATTGGATTCAATGCATTCTGCCTGCTTATTCAGGAGTCATCTTCAAAGTCGCTGCTGAATCTGAGCAAATTTGTCAGTTTGAGCATATGCACGCTATATGTGTCTATTGAATACTGCTGGCTCCCTTGCTGCATGACTCTGCCAATTCCTTTCATATTTACATGTTTAGCCTGTGCTTTCTAATGACAATAATTCTACAAATCACAGCTGATGAGGGACATTTAGTGTCTGTAATATGTGCAACGTTTGCAGTTGGGATTAATTGACATCTCCAATCTTACTCCTACAGTTTTTACCTGTGGTCTCGCTGCTCTATCATTCGCCTTACCATTTCTCAGTAGATTTGAGCCCCACCCCAGTGACCTTTTGGTCTTCAGCTGACGCATCATTACGGACCCATTAAAAATGGACAGCCAGCCATTGCCAGAGGGGTAGTTCTCACAATATAATAACGTCTTTTAATTATCTTATTCTGGAAATTTGCAGCTACATATTTGCGGGTAGGTTCCTAAGGTTTGTTCCTGAATGACTGATTTTCAGTTTGCTCTCCTCTTCTTCCTCACAGTAGATGATGTCTAAATGCAACACAGAGCTGCATCAGTCCATTCACAGACCAGGTAGTGTTTTTAAGAGAACATGTAAAAAAAAAAAAATAAATAAAAAATCTGCTCTGAGTTGGTTTCCTGACCCTATGGCCTCCTGTTCTTCAGGTTCCCATCTACACACAAACACACACTCACATACTGTTCCTTACTGCCTCACTTGCTCTTCATCTCACCCTCTCTGTCTCCCAGGGCGACAAAGCTAATTTGAGGCAGATCTTGCCCTAAGGGGTAAACTGCAGCATCCACACACACACATACCTCCATGTCCCCCCCGCATTACACCCTGACCACTTTATCTTCACCTTTCTGCCGTGAGCTACTCCCTGACAACCACAGTTAGCACTGACGCTAACTGATCTAGCCACTTACCATCATCATCTATGCAATTTTGCAGCAACATTGTCAACACCAAGAGGAGAAGAATGAAACACTAAGTAATGTTCTCTCTCACACACACACACACACACACCCACACACACACACACACACACACACACACACACGCACACACACACGAGTCGGCTGAGGACTTCTTGTTCAATATAATACAATTTCTATCCATGTGAAATCAGAGTGATGTTATGACACAGGCAACTTCTAAGCACGAATAGTAAATAGCATAAATGGGAGGTGCTATACATGTATTATAAAAAGTACTTAAAATAAAATGCATGATGTCGACATCGGGAGCCTAGCATGAAATGAAATTAATCTAGATTCTTGTTGAAATTTAGCAGCAACTACAGTGGAAGATTTCAGAAAAGATTCAAATTTGATTTATGCCGACTAATCATAATATGAACAACTTCTTACATTTGAATGCAAAAGGGGCTTCCGACAGATGAATTAATTTAATGTCTTAATATAAATATGGAACTTTTAGACGTTAACACTGTAGTGATTACAAACATCACTGATCTGTCATATGAAATTATCACAGAAGAAAAAAAATGTAGATTTTTAGCTTTTTGAAACTTTCTCAAATTTTCTACTCAGAATTATATTAGAACTCAGATCTTTTATAAATTGTAGTATACTGGGAAGTCATGAATCTGTAGACGTTTTAGGTAATAGCCGAGCATGGATCAATAAAAAGCTTTTCCCAAAAGAACATTGTCGTCGTCACAAAATAAGGAACAGTCCTCAATTTAGCTCAGCAGCTAATCAATGCCATAGCTGAATGGTAAATATGCTAATGGTAAAACAAATTTAACTCTGCTATACATTAAATCTATTGATATCTCGTAAAGGTCTAAGAAGAATTAAAATTACCAATGAGAAAATGGATACATCAATTCTCCAAATGAGCCTTATTCATATGAAGAGTGGGACCCCTTGTATTAAATTCACACTCTGCACAACAAATGGGGTGGCTGTGGTCTGTCATGTTGATGTATAGATATGCAGCCTCATGTGAATGTGCATGATATATGTGTGTAGAGCAGGGAGGCAGTTGTAACAAAAGGCAGCTATTTGTTTGCCTGCTCTCGACAGAAACACACAAACACATGTCCCTCAGTTGCATTCCCTCTTTTTCCAATAGAACGTGTCATCCATCATTTTATTTTTTTGAAATTTGTAAGATTTAGGAGTTCATTGCTGGGTTTTTTTTTCTGGAGGTCCTCTGTAATAGAAGCACAATTTGACACAATTTTCTGAGGTTTTAGAGTAATCTGTGCTAAGCTATCATAGCTTTGGTCTAACTAAAACAAGATTTCATTACCAAAGTGCCTTTAAATAGTCTTCTTTTAGAGCAACTCGTTTCAAACTGGTTTTAAGGTAGCAGTGACTCAACAACATCCGCTTTGAAATGTTTCACTATTAAATGATGAACTTAGAAAAAAAAAAAAATTACATGCATTTCTCCTTTTATTCTAAAGTAAAATTTGGTTTATAATTGGTAAAAAAGGGATTTGTCCAAGAAAACTCAGATGTTATCTAAATCATTATTACTTTAGAGACAACTTTATTGTTCTGCCTCCAAAAAAATAAAACATTGAAATGATCCAGGAAGTCCTTTATTAAGTAAAATTTGTCCGCTTTCATGTAAAGACTAAAATGATCTGCAATTAAGTAACATTGTCAGTACTTACTTTTCCTTTAAACTTAAAGGGATTCAAAAGTGACTTTTCATTCCTGAATATGTCACATTTTTTTTTAAATGTTCCCCCAAACTCTTAAATAAAAAAATCTGACTTTCCAAACAACATAAG
This sequence comes from Poeciliopsis turneri, assembly GCA_922788865.1. Taxonomy (NCBI): domain Eukaryota; kingdom Metazoa; phylum Chordata; class Actinopteri; order Cyprinodontiformes; family Poeciliidae; genus Poeciliopsis; species Poeciliopsis turneri. The sequence goes on from CAKLNU010000038.1 coordinate 2,851,645, forward strand.
AAAGATGTTGTCTTTACACCAAGTGAAAGGAAGCAGACTGGATGTGTTAACTAGTATTGGAGTTGCCAATATTACATTCAACTATGTGTGTGTCTGTTAACAGCCACATACACAAGATAAAACTCTAGAGATGAGACATAGGTTGTGCTATGTCAGATCAACTGGGAGAACAAATGCTACGACAGCAGCTTGTTAGAGAAAAATGTGTGTGTGTGTGTGTGTGTGTCTGCAGAAAAAAGATAGACTGAGCAAACTTGCAATTATTGCAATTTCATCATTATTAAAAGAAAAATGTAACTGTATTTTTTGTTTCAATTGCAAAACACTGCAGTTACTCTGTAGATGCATGTATAATGAGATGGTATTCATATACGACACAAAACAGGATCAGGAAAAGCAAAATAATTCTGAGTGGTAAAAGACATGGGGAGAGACGAAGGGTGGGATGACTGGAGGGAGGGCTGGCACGGTGTCGGCACCGGCATGCTCCCTGACCACTGGAAGGAAGGGGGCGCAGGCCAGGTCTCCCATCAATTACAACCTTGACCCTTCTCTCCTCTCCTTTCTTGCCGTCTCTCACACACTTTCTGCCTCATTCAACCATCCTCCCCCTGCCTCTCATCCTCCCCTGGTCCCCCTCCTCTGCTCCTATAAATCAATCTCTTACCCTCCCTCCCCCTGTCCCTCCATCTCATCCCCAAGGCTTCTCCCACCTTCACCATCCCTCTCTCCCTCTTTTTCTCAATATACCTTCCTCGTCATCCCTCCCCACTCCTCTCTGCCTGTTTTCATCGCTGGAAGTGCAGTGGGAGTAGAAAGGTCAAAGGTGGGCATACAGGAGAGAACGAAAGAGGCAAAAGGCAACAAGGGAATGTAAAAATGAGAGAGTGAGTGTATTTAATCAAAGTGGTGTTGGAGCAGATAAAATCTTTTGGTTTTTGGCTTTATCCGGTTCTGGGCGGCTACTGAAAGTGTTGGTTGTTGTTTTAACTTTTTGTCGTCTTCATATAAATTAGAAATACATGCTTTTTGTGCACTTATGTTCAAAGGTTCACATTTATACAGCTAAATCTTCATCCTTCAAGAGCCGAGATGTTCTCTACACATAGGCACAGGTGTTACCTGGTGTTGCACTGGGTAATGTGTGCGAACAAAAAGTTATAAAAGTTAATAAAAAAGTTCCTCAACATAAAAATAATTGGAAAAACAAATAGCAAATCTAGAGGAGATTTCTAACTATTATATTTGTTTCACATGCAGGATTGTTTGATAATAAGAATACATCTCTTCATTTGACTAGGCTCTTACTTTTACCTAAATTTATCTTTTTGCTAAATAATTCAGTGTTGATCATATTCCTAGTACATCTGCAGTCAGCATTTAAGCATGAATATTTGATCCCTTTTTTGGCAGCATTGGTAAAGTTCATTTAAGTTGTTTGGGTTCCTGGCACAGACACAGTGTTATTCATAGACCATATATTTTCAATAGGATTGAGGTCAGGGCCGTTCCGGAAGCATAATGCTGCTTTTAAATCCTGCTTTGTTTATTCTAAAAGCAGTTTGGAAGTATGCTTGGGAAGACTGCCTATTGCCAATTCTAGCTATATCCAAAATGTTAGACATAGGATAAAACCTGCACCCCTTAGGTGAAAGTGGTGAGAATGTTTAAAAACCTTTCTACCCACCATTCTTGTCTACTAGAGAAATATTTTATGGTAAGACAAGCCAAAGGTTGGGCTATTTGTGCTTAAGTATCTTTAGAGGAGTTATGATGAGGCTTTTAAATCTAGACTCAATGTGTGAACTGTCAAGTATATAAGTGGTAGCATCATGCTGTGCTGTCTGATTTACCATTGGTGCTGTTGATATGTTGCATAAATAGATAAAATGACAAAAAAAGACACTTATTCCAGTCTTAGGACTATATAAAAACTGGGTTGGGAATGGAAAACCAGGCCAACACACATTTAACATAACTCTACCAATTTTACCATCAAGAGTTTTCAAATATTCATCTATGATTGTGACAAAATGTGTTGACAGCCACACACAGTGTGTGGTTGAAGTATAACTTTCTATGAAACATTGAACCAATTACTTGGAGTGTAAGCCCATGTTTGAATTGGGGGGGCTTAATTTTTACTTCATACAGATGAGATCAAACCAACAAATTATTTTCTTAAATTTGGCTCCAGTTTATCTAGACACATTTAAAAATGCCAGAAGTAAACAAGTTAACAAAAAATTGTAAGAAGAGACCTTTTCCCTTACCCTCCCTCAGCATGCCTACAGTCAGACACTTCATAAAGCGGCAGGCCTGGCATGACTTGCGTCTTCTCTTGGTGATCTCACACTCGTTGGTGGCGGGACAGCTGTACTCGATGTTGCCTGTGGCATGCAGACATGTTGGAGAAGGACAGAAGGAGAAGTTTAATAAGAGACAAAATACATCAACAGGCAGACAGAAAGGCAGACATGGTGAGAGACACCAGAAACCCTCAGCATGTGTTTGAAGAAAACCAGAAAGCTTAACGGTGCAGTTTATCAAATGTATAAATAAAAAGATAAATTTATGAAATTGAATGAATTAGTAGAGATGAGGTGATCTGTGAATGTTTGCTTTGTGTTAATAACATACAAGCACTTCTAAGTACATTAGAAAATCATTTGTAGGTTAATTCAGAATAGAAACTGTGACTCAATTGTTATTCTTTATACAGATATTTGACACATTAAAATATTTATTTAAAGCAGCGATGAGGACTTACAGGAAAAAGCTAAATTTCAGTTTCTCTCCTGTCTCTTTCAAGATTAGGAAAGTTTGGTCTTACTAATCAAGAAGAGTTCCACTTCGTGAACTGAATTGCTAAATAAATACAATTCCTACAATATTCTAATTATTAATTTGTACTTGAATGCTCTGCCATCCCTTAAATTACAGCTTAATTTGGTAACATCTACAGGTTTCGATCTGTTGGAATAAACTGAAACAAACTTGGTTTGTTTTTTTGCATTTTTAATTTATCTGAGGCTGTGGACATGTTATCATTTTAAACAGAATAAAGTTATCTTCTCCTCCCTCGCCCACCTGACAACTACAGTACTCCAGCAGCCTGATACATCTCCCTCTGAAACAGAGTAAACAGTGATTACTATTGACTGCTGCAGCAGAGAGGATGTTTTCTCATTACTGGACTGATTAAGAAGCTAGTTAGCTTGGGAAAAGGCTAAATGCCCAAACTCTTCCTAATGGGTAACAAGACACTCATTAATTGGCCCTGTTAGTTAAAGGCTAAACACTCTAAATGCTGAAGGAAATCTTACATCCTAATAGATGCAGTTAATGGGACTAGTTAGCCCACACCCAGCCTTTTCATGCTGTTGCTAAAGGAGGACTAGATTAATTCTGCAGTTAAGCGAGACACTTCCAGTGCAGAAACACTAAGTGTGCTAATGACATGGAATCTGCGAGGCCTAATAGGCACAGAGCAAAATTAGCAAACAAACAGACGAGCAACGCGTGCTGCACAACAAAAACAATTTTTAAACCTGGCAGTGTCTGAAGCCATTATCTACAAAAATCCTAAACAGCTATAAAGCAATTATATTTTGATATCATGGTGGCACACAGAAGAATCTATGATATTTTAATAAATTTTTAATTATATTTTTAAATGAATTTACTTTTACTAAAAATCTCATGGAGTCAGATGGAAAATAACAACCCCAAACAGTTTTTCACCATCAGAGATCATCATTATTATAAATTACAATGCTGAATGTCATTCATTTCCCCTGATAATGACAAATTCTGTGATAATTTATAATTCCTGCTTCAAACTGGCAAGAAACCAAAGGGAAAAGTACAATGACGTGATTAGAACCAACAGATATGGACATTAAACTACATTATCCAACTAAATAAAACCATGCAGGTTCATATGAGCATTTAAAAACATAAAACCGTTTATTATATTGAATAATATAGCTTCAAAAAACATATTTTTGGAGATATAACATATTGCCTGTCCTTCACTATATGCCTCCTCAGATTCAGTTTTCCAGCCGTCATCCATCTTTTGTCTCCAAGTGTTTGCTTTTCTCTTGCTGTTTCAAAGCCCCACACCTCTATCTTCCATACTTTGTCCTCCTCTACTTTCCCCTTTATCCCTCTTTCTCAATAAAGAAGTGATAGATGCAGGTTGTCAGGTGTTACTGGACTAAAGCCACAGAAACAGCAGCTGCCAGAGCCACTTCCTCCACACTGCGACACACACGTGCACAAAAGCACGCCAGCCCACGCATAGCACTAATTCCTTCCTACATCTATCTGCCCAGTCCGTCCTCCCCCTTCTCATCCTTGCCCACATTCCTTTCCCCATTTTATTGTTTGTCTGCCCCTATCTCTCCTCTCCTCTCCTCTCCTGCCCCATGCTCTCCTCCCCGTCCAGCTGGAGGTGTTTTTTTGGTGATTACCTGTGGTTTTATTGGCTAATGGGTTGAAACACACCAATATGTCTGCCACTACCCATCTGAGGCTGGCCCTGCTTTCCTGCCAGGACAAACACACAAACACACACGCAGCAGGAACATGTGCCCAGACGTGCACATAAACCTTTGCTCATTTACATTTGGATGAACACTCAGACGTGCAGCCCACACAGAGGCACAAGATCCACTCTGTCCACACCGAGTAGCCAAAGATAACGTCACAATTCTCTTTTTTTGGTGCATCCAAGAATGTTTATCGTTTTGAACAACTATTTAAAAAAAATTCATGCAAGAAATGTTGATCATATTTAATAGAGACTAGAAAACTGGTGGAGTAAATCTAAACAGAAAGCTTCATCTTAAGAAAAATCTGTCATTTCCTTAATTTTTTGTAGAAGCTCCCATCCTTTGCATAATAAATCGCTTATATTACAATCTTCTTTGACAATAGTCCTGCCACAAAGTTTTGGCGAAAATACTAAGTAAATTATAATTTTCCTTTTATATTGGTAACATACACACTACATCAGAAGGAAAGATTACAAACAGTGAAAATGAAATCTCTGAAGTCCAGGAATGTGCCGCCCTTTACAGCTTTTCAGGTTCACACTCGAAAAGAAGGTTTCCTGTCAACACAGATATGACAGCTACTGTATTTCCTTTGCAGCGGTGTCCTGGCCTACCACATATGTAATCTTTAACAAGCCCTCTAAATAAAACGAAACAAGTGAAATTGGTCCAACATTTGACTCCGCAGCAATGACGGGTTAAACCTATAGAGAGAGCCACGACAAGGTTATGTGTGTGACCGTCTATTCATCTAGTGTGTGTTTTTGCCTTTATCTCAGCGAGTGCGTGGGTGAATGTGTGTGTGTTCAAATCTAATCAGGATTTCACTGTGCCCTCGTGTCATCCCATAATAAACACATGCAGGTCGTCTCCAGGTGGTTGTGACCATGTAGAATGTGAGACAACTTCCTGCCCACATTTTCCTTGTTCTCTTGGTCTTTACTGGGAAAGCTGCTTATCAGAGGCAAAGGAAGGCAAGCACAGATAGTTGAATGGATGGAAAAGCAGATAGATGAATCCTGCCTGATATGACTGACTGAATGGATCGATAATAGCTGGCTGGCAGCTGGTTAATGCGATGGCGAACTAAGTGACAAGACAGCTGTCCTGTGAGCAGATGGATCCAATAAGTTTGAAATAAAATTAGCAAGTCCTAGAACATCTTTTCAAGTTTAAGTTTATTTTTTTTGTTTTACTTCTTGACTACTTTTTCTGCAACACTTAATGCAGTAAGACTGATGCTACTTAAACTAAACATGTTTAACATGGTGTTGACTGTTGTTCATGAACAGGGATTTTACACAAACAGACTATTCAGACATTTTCACACGCATTATACATTACACAAAATAATTAAATTGCCTCATTTCTGAGGCAGACATTTTGTTCTAGTTGATTCTTGTTTACTTTCTAGGTTTTGACTAGATAGGCCACGTAAAGTTTTAGATCACTTTCTAGATTGTCTTTACAACATTCTAGCGCAACTGAGGTTTCAAGTAATTGTATGAATTTAGTCTCCATGCCTCACTTAGGATAAAGGCATGGTCAAGCTGACTTTCATGAGTCACATAAAATATGTAATGGTGATCATGTTGGGAGGTGATTATTGTTAAAAACCCTAAAAATCTGAAGAGTACAGTCTGAATACCTGTACATGTTCTGCAATAATGCATGCTCTAAGAAGACATAAGCAGCGGATTAAAGAGCCTAATTCCTGTGCTCTTCTCATCATGTGGATTATTGCTCGATCCTGTCTTTATTCTACCCCCTTGCGTCGACTCCTGACCCGTAGACATGACCGCTGCCCTTTCTCTGACACCATGTTATCTCCTAGAAAACAGGCTTACAGCAAACACTCTCCTGCCGTGAGCAGCTAGATGTGGGAATGCAAACACTCCCAGGAAATTGTTTTTGCTGTTGATGAAGAAGAGGTCAAGGTTATGGGTGAAATTGGGAAGTGGTGTTAAAGCGCTGGTGTGTGTATTACTGTGCTTGACCAGGAGTCTGTTTGCGAGTGTGACTGCGCATCAAACGATCAAAATGGAAATGATGGGAGTGAGCGAAAGTGAAGGTAGTCTTAGGGTCATGGTCGGTCATGATGATCGCTTGGGATTTCCATTCAGTATCCTTGATTTTGAACAAATTCAAGGTTTAAACAAGTTAAACGAACAAATTCCCAAATTAATATTTATATACTGTAAGCATTTTTTTGAGTAGGTAGGTCATATAAAAAGAAGCTTAATACTTCAAGATGCTTACCTTTATCCCCTCATTATATCTCTGCTTAGTTTAATATTTTAAATTCACAAGTAAATAAACTGGAACCAAAAATCAAATATTTACTTTTTTTTTTTTTAAACAATGGTCCATAGAGTTAGTTACATCTTTTAGATAAATTTTTTTGGGGAAAGTTGAATTTGACAACAAATAAAGAGACCGTTTCAACACAAAATGGAAGCCAACCTTGAATGGTGCGTTTGAAGAACGCCTTGCAGGCCTCGCACGACGCGACTCCATAGTGGTACCCTGACGCAATGTCCCCGCACACCAGGCACAACCTCTTCGGCATGGAGTTCAACATGTACTCGCACTTAATTTGTGAATCTTCCCCAATAGTTGATGAACAGTCCTCGTAACGTTTCGATCCCGGGCCTCCAGCAGGTCCCAGGGGTCCTGCGTTGGAACCGTAAAGGCTTGGAGAGTCCAAGCCGTTGGGGTGGCCGTTCATGGTGGATGAGTAAGACCCAGAGGCGTCGCTGGAGCCACCAGGGGAGTGATGGTTTAGACTGTCAGTCAGAGAGGCAGGACTCGATGGTTCAGTCTTTATGTAAGAGGACGGACAATTCGACTCTAGGTGGCGCTCCTTACTGGACATTCTGCAGAGAAGCCTACAAAAAAAGAAATGGGCAAAAGATACAAGAAAAGGGAAGGAAAGATTTGCCATTACTGTACATGCCATTTCAAACAGCAAGAAGAAAGATGTAAAATGTAAATTTTAATTGACTTATTGTAGGTGGTATATTTAAGGTCACATGTGAAAATATAAACATTTAAAAAACTTAAAGCAATTCAAAAGAAACCTAACATTAGAAAAACCCTGTATAGAGCAGCACATCGTCACACAGCCACATTCACATGCTCAGGTGTGAGGTCATCCGTCACTCTCAAGTCAATAGCAGCTTGTTCAACATGAAGGTAATCAGTAAGCAGCCCCTCTGACGCTCAGTCATCCCAGAGACAGGTCATACATACACAGACACGGATACATACATAATCATACTGAGGCACGCACACATTCAGGGTCAAAAACTGCAGGCCAAGCAGTACAAGGAAGTGTACATTTGGGAAAAAAGGAGTAGGTTGATCAGCATCACTTTAGGATTATATTCCTCTGATCATCTTTTGTTCTGTGTCTCTTATTTCTCTCCCTTTTCTTGGTTTTCCTTCCTTCTCTCCCTAAGGAGGTGGGCTGGTGTCTTGTTAATGGCAGTTGTAATTAACAGCTATCTTCTCTCTGTCCATATCTTTCCATCCGTCCCTTTGTCTAACTTACTATCTATCTGCCTGTCTCCCTATCACTTCCCATTCAGCACCATCTCTCTTTCTCTGCCCTCTCTCTCGCCTTCTCTTTCTCTTCACATTACTAGTCTCTGTCCCTCTAACCCTGCCCTCCCCTCCTTTCACTCTCTTTCATTGTTAAAGGCAGAAAGCACAAAAGGGGTTTTTAATTAAGGCAGGATGCTGCTAAACGAGGGACTTCTAAAGTCCAGTCGGCCTGTAAAAGATCCCCATCCCACAGGGACCCATAAAACACAGACAGCGCTCCGACGGAAAATGGAGAGCTGCTCAGGTGGGGGAATGGCGAATGAATACAGACAGAAAGAAAGACAGGAGAAAGAAGAAGACGAGCAGAATAGGAAAAAGAGGAACTGCGACTGATGATGGTTGATTGACTCGAAACGGTTCCCCGTCCCCAGCAGAGATATCTGCTGCATCCCCCACTAAAATAAATAACTAAAAACAAAACGAGATTTAAAAAAAAAAAAAAGGTTTTGTCTTTTCATAAAATGGTATGACATTTATGGTGTCTGATACTTTGACCCCTTCACCCTTTTCATCATGAGTTTTATTCCACCTCATTCCTGCAAGTATAATTGAGGAAGCCCATTATTGGTGTCTTTGTTGCACACACCAATGTCTATAAATCCATTTATCTGATACTAAGGCAAGCCCCTTTCATTCAAAATGAGGGTCCATTGTGAAAAAACTGTGGAAACAAATCACGATTGGGCAAACTAGCTTAAAGAGACCAAGAGAGAGCACATAAAGACATGAGGACATAAAGTGCAAAAAATAAGACAGAAGTGAGACACAGAGCATGTGATGGGAAGAAAGTAAGGGACACAAAGTTGTCGTGCTCCAACGGACAGACTGAAAACAGCAGTGGCAGGAAAACGGGACTAGACTCATTTAAGTAGATGATGTGGTGGTGATGATTTAATCTCTCCTTTTCCCATCTTTATGCTCTTTTGTCCCCCTTCTTTTTCCACTGTCAATCCCTCTGAGTACCATTAAGCAAAAGAGTTTAAGTGCCAAAAGATCTCTTTCCATTTCAGTCTCTCTTTTCCTCTATCGTGTCCTACTGCTGCTCTCTTACTCACTCTCACTCTGCTTATGAATGAAAAATAATTGCCATCGCAGGGGGAGAAATAAAAAAGAATAAAAAAAGAAGACATGCGTGCAGAGGAGAGGCGTGGAGGAAAGAAGATTAAGAAATCACAGCTAGTGCGCTGTGCCAAGTAAGAGGTTGAATGCATTTATGTATGTATGTTATCAGTATAATTACGGCGCAATGTAGCGGCGGCTCAGTGCTGAAGGAGCAGTCCTATTGTACCTTTCTGCTCTTCAGATGAGTGTGAAGAGAGAACACAAGGGTTGGGTCTCACGTAGTTCTTTGTGTTTTCTTGTGCTCAAAAAAATTTATAAAAATTGAAAAAACTGATTCAGTGTTTTTTTTTTTCTATAAATTGATACAAAAGGTGATGTTGAACTAAAAAAATTATTAATTGTGTCTTACTGTCAGTTCTTTGCTCCTCTGTTTGGAGGAGTTAAATAATGCATATAATGTGATTAATATTAGTGTTTTTAACAGCTGGATTGATGCAAGTTATTTTCCTAGATCTCCAACTTAAACTACATTTTAAGAAAATAAAGCAAATAGCTAAATTATTTACTTTTTGTATAATTAAGAAAACATACTGCCAATACCATTGGGCTGAAGCTAGAAGTGACAGAAAAAGGTTTTTGACTAAATATTAAAATTTCATCTGTGGTTTAGACTTCTAATAGATAGCATAGACAGTTAGAAAATTTATTTTGAAATTTACTTTACCGTATAATTATAAACCTCAGTCTTGCAGTTAAGCCACATAATTCAGAGCAAATATGTGTTTTTGCATATATCTATTTTCTTTCAGTCTGTTTAAGGAGACTTCCTGCCTTGGGATGTTTACTCCAATGTCAAAACAAAAAGTTGTATTTGAGAAACTAAGATGAACAATCAGCTGAGAAACATGCAAGAATCCTTCAGCCTAAGAGTCATTTAGTCTAGAGCTGGTGGTGTTTTAAGGGCCAAAATAATTGGCTGAACAACATTATAACTGATAATAAACTGTGCACGTAATTTTTAAATCTATTTTTTATTTTATTTTATTTTTTTTTACAAACTAATATAATGTTAAAAACTGTACATTCTGCATTTCTTTTGTTGTCAAAGTCACCAAAAGTTGTGAAATTACACGATCACTTAATTTCCATAACTCATCATCTGCATATGATTAGGTAACAGTTAAAGATTATTTTAAAACTTTTTTGTATGCAATCAACTCCAACTATGAAAACTGACAAAAAAAAAAAAAAAAAACACTAATAGAAATTCTCTGATTTAAAATAAAATTCAACTTCTAATAAAATCATAAACAATAATAATAAATCTGATTTTTTACGTTCATGTCTCACATTGAAGGGGATCATTCAGCAGTAGCTTTGCAGATGAAATCACATTAGCCGTCTGGACATTTAGGGGTGGGGGTTCTGACTTAAGCGAGGAAGGACTGCTGTGAGTGTGAGGACCGTGCGAGCGCTTTGCAAGGGGGGAGGGGCCCAGAACAGCATTGATGCTCACTGAGAGAGTCAGAATACGAGCTTTCAAGTGATTCTCCAATTGCTAAATAGCTCACCAGTCACATTTCCGAAAAAGTGTTGTTTTTGTTGATGAAAAGGTAAACTAATTAAATAAATATCGAGAAATGTAGCCTTTTGAAAAGCACCACATGAACTGAAACTGATATGGTGCTTGTGTCACCACTTTCACGTTCATGTTATGATTCATATCTGCTATTATTAACTATTCTCTCTATGGGATCATATACAAAAACAAACCGCTTTGCCGTGACTTAATTATAGACAATACTTGCCTGTTTCTCCTGATATATAGTCCTACTTCTGTTTTTCTTTTACAATTTTTGCCACAGTATAACAGAAAAATAGAAAAGGAGAAAGGAAAATAGAATGAAATGTGCAGAGACAGTTTCAAAGGGAAGGTGGGGAACCTTTAGCATGATAAGCTGTCATTAGAGCGGCGGGATGATTCAGAGGCTTGACAACTTGTCAGTCCAAACATGCAATCAACATACTAGTGCCAAGTTGAGCTGCTCTTTGCCATGAGCTCCTTAAGTCTGCATCTGTGTGAAATATTGCTTCTTCATTATATGCAATCTTTATAAAATTGTCTCACTAGATGGCAGCAATAAACACACTCTAATGCACACATAACTCCAAACAGGCATTATTTTGCCCCGCTGGTTATCTATATATATATATATATATATATATATATAATAAATCCATTACATTTAGACAACAAGAACTTCACTTATGAACTTTAGAGCCACTAGGTGCAGCAGGATAACGCCTCTAACTATCCTCACAATTTTATTTTCCTTAAAATTGTTCCCTATGGGAAAAAATTAGGAGAGTAAAACAGAGAAAAAGTGTGGAGGGTGGTTGCTGATACGGCGAGGGGAGAAGTGCTGACAATGTAGCTACAGCGGGTCTGTTAATACCTTTCCATCACACCTAGCATTGTGCTTTCAATGCTGATAAGAACACACAGCCCAATAAGCAAAAAGAAAAAAAAAAGAAGAAGACCTTACACAATTTGATCTAGATAATACTGGCAATGCTCAGGGTGTAAGAAAATAAAGGGAAGCATAGGCACCATGAAGAAAAATACATGGAATTAAAAGAACTGAGTAAGGAGGAAAGAAAACACAAGACATATTTACATCTCAATAGTCAAGTGAAAACACTGAGTTCATCAACGGACTGAATTGCCAATTTAGCCGTCATCTGTTTATTTCTTCAGCTTTATGTCGCTCTGTGTCAGTGACTGTACGATGTGGGAAAGTTGCTTAAGTGTTAGTTAGCTTATTCAGAAAAAGAACGTGTAAATAAAAAATTAAACCAGGCTTCCTAATATATTTATGAGTGTTACATATAAGCCTCAGTTAACATGTCTAATTCTAGACACAAAGGCAAATCTGCTCCTGAAATGTTTCTTTGACAATCTATAATCTTCCTGTGCAGTTTGCCCACATTTTACTGAAGGCTAATACATGCATTTAAAGGAAAGTCTGTCTATCCTTAGATAACATTACATTTCCAAACGTCACATCCTCAAAGACAAAAGCTATTTTCTTTACACAGATTGTTCAGAAAAAATCTCATCTGCTGAAAGCTGGAGGTAATTTTGGAACTGGATAAAGAAAAAAGAAGAGTAACCAGTTGGAGGTGCCTGGTGTGTGTGTGTAGAGAAAAACCTTCTGATGTGAATCCCCCAGTCAGATGTTTTCTTAATGTCATAAAGGAATGTCTCATCAGTTCAGAACCCGAATCTCTCTGTGAATTAAAATAATTGTATAAACATAAGACATTTTTCTCTGTCCCTTATGAATTCTGCACTTGCTGTGGTTGTGGCTAAACAGAGAACAACTTCAGATGCAAAAATGGGTGAACGACGTGTTTGTGTCTTTACATGTGCGGTGCCACCTCCAGAGCAGAAATGCAGCCAAACTGGCTGCAAAACTGTTGGGAAAAAGCAGTGGACTGCTTTGCTTAGTGAATTTACCTCCTTGTTGTCTGATGGCTGAAATAAATGCAAACAGCTGCCCTGTAATTCATGTGTACTTTCATGGAACATTTTTAAAAACTAACTATTGTGGTTAAGCAACTTACAGGCAGTCAACTGGAGCTCTGATTCTCTGAATCATTGGTGTGAGTTTAAGCATGTGGTTTTGTTCCGCTGCACAGAATCACAGTGAGTCAGTGATTATAGTTGTTTTCAGAAACAAAAATGAATACAAAGGGAAGAAAAAGAGTCCAACTGTGACAGTCAATCTAAAGCACTCTCCCACCTACTGAGCTCTTCTTTTTCCCTCCCCTTCCTCCTCTCTTTGGGTCTCAATCCTTCGCTGTCAACATTTCTACTTCTCACATACAAACAGCCTCTACTATTGCTTCTCTTTCTTGCTGGTGCATCCACACCTCCTCAAAGACCCTCCTAACACACACACACACACACACACACACACACACACACACACACACACACACACACACACACACACACACACACACACACACACACACACACACGCCAGGGAGCAGGAGATCAATTGCAACAGTGTTAGTCGGGCAGGAAACCTGTAATTCACTTCATTGGCTGCAGAATAAACCCCTGATTACATACAATCAATGTGATAATGGCTAAAACACATTTTGCCCAATAGGCTGATGGGTTGTAAAGACTGGGAGGAAACGTATGTGTTTGTGTGCTATATTTCTATGTTTTCAATAGTATGTCAGGTTGTGTGTGCAAATTATAACTCGCCCTTCGTCACGATTCTGTTCATGGACAGAATTTCTAAGCACTGTGAAGGTGTTGTGGAAATAAATTTTAGCAGCCACAGGGTCAGCTCTCTGCCTTAGAGAGGGCTAGAAGCTCAGCCATCTGAGAGGGATTCAGAGTCGAGCTGCTGCTCCTCCACATCGAGAGCAGCCAGTTAAAGGTGGCTAGAACACCTTGAAATGTATTCAAGGTGTCCTGGGTATGTCCCACGGGGAGGAAACCCAGAGGCAGACTAAGGACATGACCATGTTTCTCGGCTGGTCTGGGAATACCGTGGGATTCCCCTTGAGGAAGGCATGTACAATGCATGAATGGCTTCTTTAGCAGGAGAAAGGAAATGGAAGGACATGAGAATAATTTTATATCTTGCATATCTCAGTCAACTGAGTGTGCTATGACGGTGACCAGGCAGGTGAGCACTGGTGCGCAAAGTAATATAAATACTTTGTTAACATCCCCAAGTAGTTAATTAGGGAGGGGTGCAGACTTTGAGGCCTGTTTTCTAACTAAGTGCCAGTATTTAGTGCCCATATCTTCTTTTTTGTATTTCTATGTGTGTGGCATTATTAGAAAGCTAAGAATCCAGACTTTCAGAATGTGTAAATGACTCAAAACACTTCTGGGGAGACTTGCACCAGTCACATTTTGGGATATCATGTTGTGTCTGGTGGCAACTGATTTCTTTTAGTCGTTGTTAAAAATCCATTTCAATACCCTATTCCGGTTTTTCTCTCAAGTGCTTGTGTCATCTGCATAATAGATTATTTAGATTTGAAAATCTACCTGTATTAGAGTTGTTATTGAAGTAAAAAGATAATCCGATAAAGACGTTACGGGCTTCCTGTGAGTGTGTGTTTGCGAGTCTGCGTGCGTGCATGTGTGTGGGTGTGTGCATGTGTTTCCGATGGGAATCTTGATGATTTAGGTCATTTTCTTGCGGAGCAGTTGCTGATAAGTGTCCTGCTGCCAGGCACTATCTTTGTCACAGTGTCTCTTTTTCCTTCCCTCTCTTTCTCTCTCTGTCTCCTTTATCTGTTTCGTGTCATTGTGCTGGTCGTCTGGTGTGCGAACAGTCCTTCAAATAAAACAAAAATAAAGCTCGACTCCATCAGAAGTGCAGCAACGCGGCTCAACAGAAGGGAATCTGGGATTTATATTAAAATGTTTATTTGCCAAATACATATGATAATGTAAACCAGCTGTGTTTTAACACTTGAGCCACCTAAATTGCATACTCTGTACTTGCAGTGACCTCCAGCATTTTACTGGAGAGACTGCTCAGCGAAAATCAATTAAATTACTTCAGGCATCCTCCTGTTATGTAAACCTTTATAGAAGATGCTGGATGTAGCCAGCCACAAATCATTCTTTTAAAGGAAAGATGCAATCACAAATTCATATTCTATTTGTTGAAATTATATGCAAAATTGATATAACAACAACAGATACAAATTGAAGCTGCTTATTTATACGATTTTGGTGGGATCTGCTTGTGAAGTGATATCAGCGATATAAAGGTTGAGCTCACCCCTTCATAAAAGAAAGGTCATTGACGAAGGTTGTGCGTAATTGCGTGGTTATCGCTCAAAAAATTCAGACACTGGTGTTGCAGCACACATAAAAGCACACACACACAAACTCATCATTTTGTCCAGGATAAATTGTTTACTTCTCCCACTTCTTCCTCTTATGCAGAGAAAGACAGCAACCTGGGCAAGGTGCCACATCCAATGAAACTGTGGGGAAATAAAATAATAAAGTATTTAAGAACAAAATATCCCTCCATCGGATTAAAAGCACATTTTATTAAGCAGATGGTGAAAGAGGATTTTCACTCTAGTAAATATGGCAGGGCTTTCAAATGTGACATGGGAGGAGGAAATAGAGGGGAGGAGGGTAAGGAAAGAAAAGGAGACAAGGAGGAAATGGGAAAAGAGTGCAATGCTACGACGGAAAAAGATAAAGAAAGGAGGAGAAAGTGTGAAGTAAAAATGGATTTGATCACAGAGAACGAGAAGGAAAAAGTGGAATATCACAAGGAAAAAAATGTTGGAGAGAAGAGTGGGAGAGACAAGAGGAAAGGAAAGGGTGCACGAGTGAATGGAGCGTCAAAGCTGCATTCTTTAAGCAGATCAGATTTGGGGAAATTGGGCTGTCACTACAGGACTGTGATGATTTACACCTATCCATCATGGTAAGAGGAAGAGTAGCAGAATAATGCACAGCAGCTGGAAAAATGGAAGAAATCCATCCTAAACAGGCAGCTCTGGGCCTTCACCTCTCAATTTTCTGTACAATATTCTACAAAAAATGGCTTTAAAAACTAGAAAATGTAATGCAATGTTTTCTGTGGCTTTCTTCTGTGTATTAAGTGTATAGATATTTGCAGAAATCAGATCAGTATTTATATTAATATGTCATCCCGAGGTCAAAAAAAAAGAAAGTAGAAGCAGCAAATGGCAGAGTAAATCACTTATAGTAAATCTAACATCACAAATACATGTTTGTTAATATCATTAAACTAGTTTGAGACCAGTGACAATGTACATATTTTACAGTTGCACACTTTCACCCTGCCACACTGCAGTTGACACTTGTCTCTTCAGCTTACTCGCCTGGTTTTGCCCATCTTTCCCCCATGGCCTCCTTCCTCTGCCTTCCCCTCCCCTCACTCCTGGCTCATGCACCTTACAGCCTCGCTCCTGGACCATCTGTTAGGGAATCTAATTCACATCCAGTCATAATCAGGTTTGCTGGATAGCCCACTGTCTCTGCCCATCTCTGTTGCCCTGTCTATCTCTCCCTGAATTCTTTGCTATCTATTTCCCACCATGTTTTTTTTTTCAGTTTAAACTCCCTCAAAAAATATATATATATTTATTCCCCATATACTTACTCTTTTCCATAGAGCTCCGGTTGTTCTACCTTAAAAATATTTTGTCTATTTGCACAGGTCATCAACATCTTCCTGTCGTTCCAATTCAACTTGTGCATCATGTTTGCTTAAGCACTTCCACTCAACATTAAAACAATGTATTTGCTGTTTTATTTCTCAATAATTTTAATGTTCTAAACTTTTTCAGCATAATTTACCTGTAAATACTTAAAAAATGCTTTCATGATTACACTGCATTGGTAACATAAAACATTGCATTTGTATTTGATCCTAAATATGTACAGCTATAAGTGTGCATATGTGAGCGTTCGTCCATAATTGAGAATAAGGGGAGCTGAGGTGAAGGGGGGTTGAAGTTAATGAGAGGTGAGTGTCTGAAACCATCTCCCTCTTTCTCTCTCTCGTTCTCGCACTGCTTCTGCAGTAATCCTCTTCTATAAATCTGCAATCCAATCAGTGTTGTCTACACTAACACACACACGCAGACTCGCAAACACATACACACAAGCTGTTGGGAGGCCCATCTGTGTGTTAAGGCAATCTGCTTTATCATTATGATTACATTGGGCTCAGTATACAATGATGTGTTGTGCGCCTCTGTGTTTGTATGCGTCCGTGCGCGAGAGAGAGAGTGTGTGTGTGTGTTCATGCACACAGTAGCTGGTTGACATTAATCACATTCCCATGGCTTGATGGCCTAAATATAAAAAAAGGGTATAATATTGTTGCCACCCAGAGAAAACGGCAAATAAAAGAAAAAAAAGTTTAAGTTAGGCCTGAAAAATTTTTCACAAAATAATTCTGTTTTTTTCTTGTTTAATTAGCTAAATCAATAAAACTAGAAAAAAATCCAATTTGAAATAAATTAAGCACTTCTGACTTTTACCGTAGTCTATTTAGTAAATAAAGGTGGAAGAAGTTACCATGAAACTCTACGTTTTAGATCTCGTGTGCATGCGTGTGCGTGTGTTTGAGAAAGTGAGTGCATGAATGTGACCAAATCGCATCAGCACAGTTGGATGTCGGATATCCTGTGGAAGTACTCAGGCGATACTATGCTGCATGTGTGTCTTTCCATCTGCACTTGGACAAACAAACAAAAAAACAAACAAACAAACATTTTTTTTCTATAATTACAACCAAAACAAAGTTTTAACTCATTAACCCAAACATTAGCATCATCCCAAGGTTTTAAGAATATTTGGTTATAATTTGTAACAACCAAAGTGCGGAGTCAAATTTGCCTATGAATGGGTAAATAAGGCATGCGACCTCGGGCAAAACTTTGCTGCTCTTGCCCCCACACCGTACCACACGCATTCATACTCTGAAACACACCAGTGCCATTCTGATTGGCCAGGGGTCGGCGTGAGAATGGCTTGCCAGACCTGTAATTGGCTTGACCCAGACTAACCCTAAAATCCTATTGAACTAAGACTTTCCAGTCTGTGGTACACACTGTAATACACACGCACACACACGCGCATGCACACCCTCCCCCACACACACACACTTAACATTAGAAAGCTTTGTGAAAGCCTAACAATGAGCTAATTAATTGTGTTCCAATAGGCTGTTCAAAATTTAATACCAGTTTTATAAATAATTGCAAACTTAATCAGATAATCACAAAAGACTGTACAGCAAAGGCTTTTTAAATACAAAAATGAAATATATTCTTCTACAGCTAACATCTTATTTTCAGAGGAAAGTATACATAAAGTTTATAAAAACTAAATCTATCAGAGGAAAAAGAAACATTCAATAGAAATACAGAAAACATTCTGATGCTTTTCATGTAGTTTAAGATTATATATTGCAACATATTTACTGGAATGAAAAGGAAAACTTATACTTACTATTACAGTTTCAAAATCTGGGCATATATTCCCATTTCTTATCCCCCGAAACATAACATTTTGAAAAGACTGATGACAAAAAAAAATTGGCCGACGGTAACTTTGTGAACGAAGAAAGAGAATGTCAGCCTTTATTTCATACGTCACCCGTTTCCTGTGTTTTAACATGAAACAAGCGGCTTTATTTACAGTTAGATTTCTAAAAATACACCTCAGATACGCTTGATAAAAGTTGCTTACAGCAACAAAAGGAAACTGCACTGGAGGAAAATAAAATCCCCTTCTTCTGTAAAGTGCTGCAGTTGCGTCTCAGGTACATAGTTACGGAGGTATTAACAAAAACATGTTCATGCCCAGAATGGCCGATAATTTCTGTAACTGAAGGCTTTACTTTTCTCACTACGACATCAGTGCGTTTGCTTTTTCTTTTCCCTCTTCCGTAAGCTACAGAATATGACTTTAGCGTAAAACTTAAACAGGACAGGCTTATTGATTTGACATCACCTGCACCGTTTGTAATGCTGTCTTACCTGGGGTTGTAGAGGGCATGTGCGTCTCTCATGTGGTTGGCTTCTAGTGAATCGTAGCTCTGGTGCATCCTCCAGGCGCCGGCGCCACATTTAACATACGTTGACTTGGAGTTTTCTTCGCTGCTGCTGTTCACCAAAGGCCCCTTCGATAAGTTCATTCTGAGCAGTGGGAAATACCGGGGAGGGGAAAGAGAATGACAGCAGTGAAAAAAGCAGCCATGGCAGAACAGAAAACACAGAACTATGGCAGGAGGAAAGGTGAATCTGTTTTTTGTCAAGGACGGAAACATAAATCTGTTCATACTTAAATATATTCATAATACTGTACAAAATATTTTTCACAGTCAATTATTTTCCGTTCAGAAATCGCAAGGACACCAACACAATAAATGGATGAGAGTGAAATGTATTTAATAGACACAACATGCAGACAATCACTTCCCACATGCTAATTCTGCTTATTTGTTTGGCCTCAGTGTGAAACCGCTCAGCACAGTTTGGACATAGAGCGGCAAGACATAAAAAGAAAAGGCTCACACACACACACACACACGCACGCACACACACGCACACACACGCCCACACACGCCCACACACACACAGAACAACACAACAGACCCAAAGGTTGACATGCTGGGCCAACAGGCAGATGCCTTCAGAGAGCTGTGGAGAGGACAGGCTGTAATTTTAAACCAGTAGAGACTTTTGTCTTGTTGCGTTAACACATTTCAATCAGACAGATCAGTCGGTGCGTATATGCATCATTGAATGTTAACCGTTGCACTTTCCAGCTGAGCCTGGTGTCAGAGGATATTTACAAGTTTTAGCCTTTGACAATCCTTTCAGAATGAGAAAAGGGAAATTAAAATTACAAGAGGAGGGACTGCCACCCGTCAATCAAACAACAGGCGAAGAACTTCTGCAATAGAATCAAACTTGTATG
Organism: Poeciliopsis turneri; assembly: GCA_922788865.1. Taxonomy (NCBI): domain Eukaryota; kingdom Metazoa; phylum Chordata; class Actinopteri; order Cyprinodontiformes; family Poeciliidae; genus Poeciliopsis; species Poeciliopsis turneri. Next base: position 2,871,403 of record CAKLNU010000038.1, read on the forward strand.
AAAAAACAATCCTACAGTACGAGTAAAACAAGGAGGTTTCCTTTGTAAACGATGAAGAGAAGGAAAAAAATATGTCTTTTGTTGACATACTTCATTCCTTACAGACATTCTGAAAGTATTGGGACAGAAAGTTGGTCTGCAATGTTTTTAGGAAAATTAGAAAACTTTTTAACTGCTATTATTATTATTATTATTATTTTTTTTTTATTAAGAAACAAATGAAAATGTTTCTTTTTTGGGGTTTTCATCAAGCACATTAAGAAATGCTGCTTTTTAGGTTTTAGTTGTTAAAATACATATTGGTTGATAAAAGTTTTTTAAAAATATATCAATTTGGTGATGTGTATTTGCTATACATGGTATTTATTTTAGCTATGTAATTTGTTTTATTTTTGATTTTTTTGCAGACTCTTCACTTGCTGCACACTGATGAGATATGTCCATTTTATATCAGTCTAGTGGACAATAACTAATTTTCTTTTGTATCTTTACCCTAAAATAAAAAGTATTTCAAGGTACATAAAGAATGCTGGAAACAGTGATATCCACCCAAAACTTTAGTCCCGGTTTGAAAGCTTTGACAATTTTTTTAAAAACAGTTTACTATTTCTGGTACCCACATATAGAACAAAAACAGCATTTGCACATTTGCTTTCTTTTTAAAACTCTGCTATGCAGATATACTGAATTGTGTGTTTAGTTGTGGGATGTTGGCACTTGTTGTAGACAGACAGGTAAGCAGACCAATGACATGTCTGACAGCTACTGCTTCATCCACCCACAGAGCAGCATTGGTGAGTGCGAGGCAGAGGCCAGGGTGTGTAATATGTAGGTTTTAGTTCCACTCTGGTGAATAGGAGAAATCAATATCTTTCTGCTGCCACTGCTGCTAGAGTCGCTTATTGGCTTTGGTTGTGGTGTCACCATGCTATAAAGACAGGCAACACTTAATACTGCAGTTTTTTTTTTTTCTTTGACTGTATTCTGGTAAAACCAAACTGAAGTATTTTGAGTACCAAAAGGCGCACGATAGATTTCTCTGTCTCGTAATGACTGTGAGGAGACCAGTTTATCCTTTAAGCCAGTATAACGTAAAAAAGAGGATTAAAAAGATAAAAGAAAGCAATTTTCATACCAAAATGACTGCAAATACAGACATGCTGTGTTCAAAAGAAATCCTATGTTTACAATGTTCTGAGATAAGTCACTGTTACAAAATATTTTTACCCTGATAAATTTCTTGAATTAACCTGAACCTACTGTGGATTACTAAGACTTGTAATTCTAGTTCTTGCAAAAATAATTAGATAATCCTTGATTTCTCATTAATTTAACAATTATTTTTTGAAATTCAGTCCGTAATTCAGATGCAATTACCTGTAAAATCATTAAAGCGTGCATTATTCTGAATGTAAAGTTAAAAAAAGAGAATGAAACAGAGTATTAACCTTTGTGATTCTTCCTTACCCATTTCATGCACATATCAGTGCGCAGCCCGAACACACACACACTGCGTGTGTATGCGAGTTAAAGTTGGGAGGTAGGGAGATTGAGGGTGTCTTTCTGATGCTCAGTGACTCAGTCATGTGTTGCTGGTCCATCTGTGAACAGAATGACCACAACAACGTTTCTGTGCGTCGGTGCGTGCATGCGTGTGAGTGTGTGTGTGAGACATGGTGATGCGGTGATTGATGAGACAGTTACCAGTCTTACTAATGCAACACACATTTATCCCTAAAGGGAGCAAATGCCACACCGCACACACATGTGCACGCAGAGCTGCAACTGCCCCACCTAATTACCCCTCCAGCCTGAGGTCTTACAGCCACATCCAGAAGGTGCGTTGCTAAATGTGCTCAAAAATGCTTTTCGAACTCATTTGGACTGTTTACATGTGAGCAGCTAAACACTGAAGAAAGACTATGTGACAAAGTCAGTTGCCTGATCGCAGTAGAAGGGAACAAGAGGATTCAGTAGATCTCCTGAGCTTAATTGGAGGGCAAAAAAAAACGTGTTCAGGTAAATGAAAAAGGAACGAAATTATGCCCTTCTTAACAGTAAAAATGTAGCCACTGGAATGTGCTTCTTTTTAACCTCCTCCTCTGTTGAAAGTAGAAATATTTTATCATTTATAGCACATAACTGGACAAAAACCTGGGCTAGGTAAAGTCCTGGATTCAATCCTCTCACTGTGTGTCCTGGACGCATTAAAACGAGTGGGCGGATAAGCATATTCTGCTCTGAATGTGTGTCAATGCTGCGCTGCGCGTGACCACAGGCACATCAGGGCAGGTGGGGTTGGATGAAGCACTATGTGTGTGTGTGTGAGCGGATGTGTGTGTGTGTGTGCACGTTAGCGTTAGCGACGGGAGCTGTTAGCGGGGCAGGCGGCAGATGGGCTGTCGGCCTTAATAGGGACTGAGCGGGTGCAGAAAGGTGACAGCTTCACAAGGGAGGGGCGTGTGGAGAGGGAGAGAGTGTGCGCGTGTGGCGGCAGTGGGGAGGAATCGTGAAGGAAGACAGAGATAAAGGAAAAATGACTTATCAGCAGGAGTGAGGAAAAGAGCGGATCAGCTGCGCAAAGGAATGCAACTCCTGAGGGCAAGAACTGGTTCGCCTTTTTTTATTGGCTTAATTACATACATATATATTTATGTTTAAATATTTTCACCATCTGAAGAGTTTTACCAAATATTTACTCTGTATTAAGCTGCACATTTTTTAAGCATAAACTTCCTCAGTTTTCCCACTGCTTTTAATAATATCTGTAGCGTTGCAAGTAAACAGCGCATCAAGAAGTAAATTCAAACCACACTACAGGAAAACTGAAATGTTTGAATTCATGCATGAGAATGTTGGAGGCATTTCCACATTTTCATATGTTCACGAGTAAAATAATGCCTGATGGAACGCTGAAAAATTACTAAAGAGATGGTAATATGCAACACTTTATTTGAGAGATTCACCATGCATCCAGGACTCATGAATTTTGAGAATCATGCACAAAGAACAACACAGTTTGCTTGCAGTCCCTTGAAGTTTTTCTTCACAGCTCAAATCCCGAGTCAAACAAGGACAATTATTTAAATCATAACATTTAATATTGATAGGTTAAAGAGGCTACGTTGTCCCCTCAACACTGGATCAAAGTTCTAGTAATGCGTATGGATTTACATTTGCACAGCTGGTTTAGGTTTAGTAAAACTAAGAAAAAATAAAAAAAGTTAAAATTTGAAAATGGAAAAATGTAATATATTTTTTCTGAAAAATTTAAGTCCTGTTTTGTAGCTGGAGGTACAAAGTTGTGAGTTTGTTATTGTCTGTTTAAGGGGAGAGACTGTGTACTGAAACACCAATATGTTTGAAAGTGTAAAAATGGGTACCTGATATCAGATCCACTCATTCGATGGAAGGATTTATTCAGAAGTTACAATTATTTAAGTAAAAACTTAAAAGTAATTTCCAGGTGCACATGTGAGCAAAAGGAAGAAGAAAAATGTAGAGAAAGAAAAAGAAACCTAAAGCTGGTGTTGGGACGGTGGGACGGTCTGTCATTCTCTCCCCATCAGGCACACACATGAAGCATGATGGTTGAATGAGAAGAGGAATATTTCACTGTCAGCCGAAAGGCGGCATGCTCATTCATTTCTTTTCCTCAATATTCATTTCTTTCCCTTGTATCCATCTCTTTCCTGTTCCACTCTATCATTCTTTTTTTTTTTGTCTTTTTGAACCTCTTACACTGTGTCGAAAAATGACAATTTAATCAGACTCTCAGCTTGAGCACCTAAAAAAGACGACTTCTCAAACAGGCAATCTATAGGCCCTTCCCACAAACCGCACAAAAAGGAAAAAGTGAAAAAAGAAAGACAGGACACCTGAACCTGCACTATGCTGCAACACACTTTTCCACACACACACACACACACACACACACACACACACACACACACACACATGCACACCTTCTTTCCATCTGAACCTTCTCTATTGTGGCCAAGTCTTCGCTGTCTCGTTGGATTAGCAGTGGTTATGAGCTTTGGAAGCTTTCAACACAGCACAATGACTTCACACGCACAAACGCTTAAAACAGTCCGCTCAACAGTTAATATAACTGATCTGCTGAAATTATGCATAAAACACAATTTCATATAAATCAAAGTTACTTTATCCCCTTTCTTTAACAAATAAAAGCTTGAATCTGCACAGGAAAATCTGCCTTCAATCAACGTGTCCAAAAGAAGTGATTTTCTAACCTCTCACTTGGATGAGACAAAAGTCAGAAGCGGCTGTGTGATGAGTAATTCTTAGAGGGAGCATAAATGATTTGATAGATCATCATAATAGGAATAATAATTGAATGCACATTTTGATATATGGATGACGGGAATGTATGGATGATGGAACGCGGGGAATAAGCGGATGAGCGCAGCAGAGAAAAGGGTTGGGGGTGGGTGGGGAGGAAAAGATGAGCTGCATCGTCTTCTGCCATCTCTCTCTGTCTCTTTTCAATCAGCACTTTGGCATTCAATCACGCAAACACACACAACGCTTCACAGCCAGTGCGGTGTACTAGCTAATTGCAGTGTATATATGCGTGTGTGTTTGTCCATGTGTGTCACAGCTGGTAAAGTCTCTCTTACTGCTCTTTCAACACATAAAGGCCTGCACTGACCCGTGACATACTCTCCCACACTCCGAGCAATGATGGATTGCATATGAATCGGAGAAATTCCCATCATTCCCTTTAATTTATTCAGTTTTTTTTTTAGATAAATTAAAAATAATGGTTGCAGGTGTACTTCATTTAATTATTGATCCAGCAAGGCCCTTACATGTTTATGTTTTATCTGCAAAACCTTCAAACGAAGGTGCTTTCTGCTGCGTGTGCGCATGAGAGTTTGTGTTTCTGTGGACATGTGTGCGCTCATGCATACATGTGTGTCCGCTGGACCTCCTGAGTGCTGGTGTCAGACAAAAGCAAACCCCCGGCCCCCCTCACTTCGCACCTCTCGCTCTCTCCATCTCTCTCGTTCCATCTTGCTCTTTACGGGACAAATTTACCACTGGAATGCCCAGAGTCTTCAGAGGAGAGAGAGGCCCACCTCGAGCCTGGGCAAGGGTCTGGAATTGTTTGGGTGCGTGTGCGCGTGTGTTTCTGTGCGTGAAGGGGTTATACAATGCAAAAATTGACAATGGGATTCGACGAAAACACACAAAAAGACAAACAACTCTTCCTCGTGCTGGCCTCGTTGGGTCGCTCGTGAACACACACACGCCCACACACACAGCAACGCGCTTGCAGGCTGCAAATCATTGCAGCACATATTGACATGCTTTGACAGATGAATTAAGTAAATGATTTTATAAGGAGATTAAAAGGATTTTAATTTACGCAATCTCTCTTTGGTCTCCCCCCCCCCGTCCCTTCCTGCAGCCAGCTTTACCTCTCTGCCTCTATCGCTTCTTTTTTTCCTCATGGCCTGGAAAAAAAAAAGACATAAGTGCAAAAGGAAAAGAGGGCGCAAAACTGTACCATGAAAACCTCGGCACTTTTCTTTCCACATGAATTGATCTTTTCTTTACTGTGTAGTAATATAACAAAAAAGGAGATAAATTGTCTCAGCTCTTGCAAGACGTCTGGCCTTTAAGTTTCAGTTTCTTCAAGAAAATTAGTTAATATTTTTTAAAAATAGTTTAAAGTTATTTTCTCCTTATAGTAGAACATTGAGCAAGTTTAGTGGGTTAAAAAAAATAGCATGGCTTGACATGTCTCACTTTTGATAAATCATTATTTCTTTATTTAATGAGATTTAAAAATTTATCGTCTACAGTAGGAAAAGAACAATGTTAATTTACCCACTGCCAGAAAATTATTTTCAAGTTACTGACATAAATACACAGAAACATTTTGCTTAAAAAATAATTCTAAATAAAATCTGTGCACCGTTATGCTTTTCTTCCTATTCGCACTGCAAACCTTTGCCTGAAAAATTTGCACGCCCGCTGTGCAGTTCTCTCCACAGGTCTGCCCTTTTTGCACACACACACACCCAAAAAAAATCATAAAATTCACAGAAGTCACGGTAGGAAAAAAAATATTTTAATCATATGCAAATTGTATGTATATGGTGACATGGGGGGAATGTAATTATGTTAAAAGCTTAAGCGGTACTTGTTATTATTATTGGTATCATCATCATTATCCTTAATATTTTAATTAGGAAAGCTGTGCCTCAAAGCAAAGGAGGCAAAGCCTGAGTGGAGAAGAGAGAATGGTGGACAGATGGATCGATGGAAGGATGAAGGAGCGGACAGACGGGTGACTGGACCACAGGGTCCTCTGAAATACGCGAGAGGGAACAGAGCACATGCAGAAAAAAAAGTAAAAAAAAAAATAAAAAAAAAGAACTAACACAGGTGAAATCAGACTCATTCCACTGAAGTTAATGTGTTAAGATTCCTTTTCGAGTGTTCATAATTTTCTCCTCAAAACACCTTGCTGCACAAATATAACCATGCAAAAGGTAAATATTCTGGTAAGAAAAAAAAAAAATGTTTTCTGGTTTATTTCAAAGTTTTGAAAGCAGGGACCGGTGTGAATTCCTCAGCTGAAACCCAGCGTGGAGCAGGGAGACCTAAGCTGAACGGAAACGTCGTTCAGGGTTGTGTCCCTGCAGCTGGAAGAACCTTAGAGTTTTGTTCTGGACATCAAGTCAACTGATTACAAATGATATTAATTAAAATCAGCATATTTTTTACTTCTAAAGCTGTATTAGAATCATAACTGAAGTTTCTGTTCAAGTCAGTAAGAATGGGTTATTCTTAGTCTTTTTTAACATGCTAAACAAATAAATTGTAAAGATTGAAATTAAAGAATACATGTAGTTTAAAACGCCAAGTTTTACAAAAGCAAACAAGGGTTTGCTTCATAGCAGAGGGAAAGTTTAATTTGATTCTGCTCATTTCTGTCTTTGGTCTCTGATCATTCGACACATCGTTCACCTAAGATCCAAAAGACACACACACACACGCATACATGCACGCACACGCTCACACACACACACACACAAAGAAGAGAGATTAAAATATAAAAACTGCCCACTTTCAATGTTTAGTAATATGTGTTTGAGAAACACCAGTAAGACATCTTTTGATTGTTTGCTTTCATATCTCTGCTCCACACTTTCTCTCATGAAGACCCCTGATCTATTTCATTAAACCAATTTACTTTAAATCCAGAACTAAAACAAACTCATCCCACAACTTTGTTATCTCTTGTAATATAGTTTAAATTCATGTAAAAGGTGAGGGATTTTCAGTGGCTTATACTTCAATGCATAGTTTCAGAATTGCTTTATCTTTTTGTGAAAAGATAAAGCAATTTCTAGCAATTTTTTAGAAAAAAAAAATACAAAAACAACTAAAGTTACTTCATATTTTTGTTTTTTCAAATGCAATATTTTTAAATAAAAAAAATTATTGCCAAAAACACTCAAGAGAATGAAGAGCACAAGCTGGTGTCTGCTAGCGCAATCAGTCAATCTGCATTCTGAACAGCCTTTTATTTACACCTAAAAGAGCAAAATGTTAGCTAAAGGAGCAGCTGAACTCCAGTCACTGCGTGTGTGTGAGGGAGTGTGTGACTGTCTCTACATTCTGTGCGGGGCCACACGCTGAGCTGCCCGTCTGAAATTCAACCTCCTCTGGCATTTAAGAGCGCAGCTTTCCCCCTCTCTTTCTCCTCCTCTCCCCAGTCTTATGGGCCGCTCTCCTCCCGTTCCTCCACGTTCCGCCTGTAACCCCGGTGCCCTGATACCTCACTGATTGTCCGCTTGGATGAACATGCTCAACACAATGGTCCGAACTCACTTGGTGTTTGGCTCTGAGAACAATCCAACTGAAAGTAAAACAATCTCCTGAAGACGGAGAAGATAAAAGTAAAGAATAAAGTCTTCAGTCTTCATGAGTTTGTGTGTCCAGGTGTTTGTTGTTTTCAGGTAACAGAAATTAGGCTCTCCAAACAAACAGAATAAGAACCTGCTGTCCGGATGCTGCAACATCACACAGATGCACGCACGCACACACACTCACTCACTTACACACACACACACACTGGAGCAGCGATCGCGTGCTACCTGACAGCAGAAACAACCTTGACACGGTGCCGGCCACCTTCACTGCATTCCAGCATACCAACACACATGCAGCCACTCACAGTGGAAGACAGTGAAGATGACAAGTTGGTTAATGCATAGAAAGGTAAGATTAAAAGGTAAAATTTACCTACTCTTGTTCAGAGTGCATTAAAAAACACTCGGATAACGGGTGTCCTACCGACTCCATCAGCGATACCGGGTCATTGTCACATCAACCTCCTCTGAAGAACAGCAAAAAGGTTTAAAAAATATCAAAGTTTTGATATGTTTCCTCTTTCTCCTCTTCTTTCTCTGATCTTCCACTTTCTCTCTCTCTCCCTCTCTCTCTCTTACTCTCAGTCCTTCCTTCCACTTGGAGGGAGCAATACAATTACCAGGCTCTGCGCCGGCTGCACTGATCGGCTCTGCGTGTGTGTATAGATGCAAGGGAGCGCGTGTGTGCTGTGTGCATGTGAGAGCTGGGGGAGAGGGGGGCTGTAGACGCACACGCAGCCAGCCGGGCAGTCGGGACAGAAAACTGTGCTGCTGTCCTAATCAACGACTTAAAGCCCCGATAGCTGCTCATGAATATTAAGCAGGATTTTGCATATGCAGTCCCTTAGGTCCTGGTTCTGCTGTGATTGGTGGACAGCTGACCAATGGCTGCAGGGATGGGTGGAGAAAGGGGTGGAGAAAAAGGGGGGTCAAAGCAGAGCGAGAGGGAGAGCGGCAGGTGGAGAAGGAGGGATCGGACAAAGAGCGCAGCAAAGAAAACGGGAAAGAAGGAAACAGGGAATAGAACAGGTGAGAGAAAGGTTTAAAGAAAGACAACCTGCCCTCTCTCCTTTAATTTTTCTTTCTTAACCCATCTGTAAGCCCTACTTTTTCTAAAAAATCTCTCCCCTCTGATCTGTGCTGCTCCAATTTCTTGGCCGTGTTGGCATTTAAACTCCCACAAAAACATTACATACTACAACAAAAAGACAATGATAAAATAACTTTACCTTCTGCTCTTTTCAAACTTTGTTAAAAAAGTTTTAAAGCAGGCATTTTTAAGCTTTCATGCACCCCACACCTAGCCTGAAGACAACTTTCTGGTGGAAAACATGGTTTGGAGTTTGCTTGGCTGCAGGACACAAAATTGACCTAATCAAATCCAGAAAAATTGCTAGATCAAAGCAGCGAGTGTAAGCTTGACCCTAAACCCAAAGCTTGAATAACATGTCACACTTCCAATGCACACAGACAGGCAGAGCGCAGCGGAGCCCATCACAGCTCAGCAGTAAAATACGAGATTATGGCAATTCCACAGTGCTTGTCCTTTGTTGTGGAATGATTTGGGCATGATTGGGGCAAGGTTCTCCCTGCTGCTTGTTGTTTCTGTCAAACCCCTACACATCTCCTCACTAGCGTGCCGTTTCCTTCCAGTGTCTGCGAACACGCTGGAATCTACCGAGACGGAAACTTCAGGAGAATCCGTGCACGACCCATCAGTGTAAAAACAGGTTGCCGACAGATGAAAGGCGAATGGGGAAAGGCAAGGAAAGAAGGAAAGGAAAAACGGTACACATTAAACTTCAGGTCTTTTTAGCCAATGTTTTCCAGATTTCTGACTTTTCCAACACTCTGATTCCCCAACAAAAACAATGGAGGTGTGTGCCGAAAAGAGCCAGATTCTAAGGAGAAAATCAGGAGGCTGGCAAGGGGGGATGCAGAGATGAAAGGGAGTGGTTTTAATTAGCACATTTGGAAGAGAACAGATAATAAAACATTTCCTGAAACTAATCTCTACTTTGAAGTGTGTTTGTGGGTGTATTTGTGTAAGTGTGTGCGTGCACGCGTGTGTGTGTGTATGCCGTGGACTTACAAGAACAACAACCTCTTTTCCTGTATTTTTTATGCCACATGTTTGACACTATTTTAAATTTCATCTACTCGGTCTAATTTCTAACTTTTGCTGAAGTCAGGTGCCGTTTTCATCCCACAAACATCTTTAAAGTCAAAGTTTATTATGACATGAAAAATGCGCTGCACTGAAACAAACCCAAACACAATTTAAAAGTGATTTATTTCCACTAAATTACAATAATTCATAGTTATCACCTCATTTAGAAACTATTTTCAAAACAAAGAGATCATGCAAAAGAGAAGCAACCCACAAACACACAGAGATGCTGCTTTTCATGTGGAGATGAATTCAAGCGCATTCATGGACGCTCTGAGGCCACACACACACACACAAACACTCACAGTTATGATGTATCCAGAGGCTTATAAGCATCGACAAAGATGAGTGTGAATCAATGCTGCCGCCACCACTGTGCAAACAAATCTTTTACTGAAACCTCTGTCTCTAAAGCACATGTGCTGGGAATCCCACACACACATCCACATCTATCATTCTTGAGTCTGTGGAAATAGATTAGGAGTTGAACACTAAAGTAATGTTATAATCAACATACCGGGTAAATGTGAAACAATCTAGCTGCAGGTTCTTTAGAAATATTCAAATGGATTAAAGTGAATATTATAAAACTGGCAGAGCTTCACAAGAAAGATCAATCATTTAAAAAGGTGATTCATTCCGTTAAATATTAAATTAATTATAACAGCAAAACACTGAATGTCAATTCCACACATAAAATCATAAACAGAGATGATTCACAACTGGAAGAAAAAAAAAAAAAGTCTAACGTCAAAAATCTTCTGGGTCTTGAAGTAATCTGTTCTCATTGTTTCCATATCACTTACTTCTTCTTCTCCTGTCTGACCCCCATCCACCCCACCTCACCCCTCCTAGACTATCGATTGCCTCTGAATCTGAGAGCATGTTGACAGTGACCCCTTTAGGCCACTTCCCTCTGAAAGTAGACAAACCCTCCTCGGATTAAGCACAAAACCATAACCGTAAAACAAAAGGCGTCACATCTGTGCAATTTCTCTGAATTCCTCAGAATAATTTAACCATTTTCAAAACACTTCAAATATTAAAAATGTAAAATCTCACCTGATCCTATCAGTTTGTCCCATAGCCAATAATTGCATGCATTAATTCAGTCGTGCACTGCAACGTCACTCACATCCCACTCTGCTCTTTTATCTGTGATTGTGTGCAGGAGTCTGTGTGGGTTGCCTGTTTTGACCCTGCGGTGGCAGCCTGTTGACATCTATGGAAGAATTATCCTTTGCAACTCTTAGCGGCATCAATCACAGCGCTCAATAGGCCACGGCAAGTTCACTCAGAGCAATACAGGTGTGTGTGTATGTGTGTGTGTATTTGGGTGTCTTTGCTGGTCAAGACGATCTTTAACACATTCATGAGGTGTCCACTTAGAAAGCTGACCCAGTGACAAAAATCATAAACAGATCCACATTTTATTCATATTCAACCACAATCAGATAAAGTTATTACTTTAATGTTAAATATAAAGTACTTTGTTATTTACTCGTCTGTGATAAAAGTGTACCTATGGCATTTCACAATCACAATATTTTACTTTGCTTTATCAAGGGAAGGAGAGAGGAACAGAAGAGATGGGGAGCTTCTGCTTGCACTTCACTAGTAACCAACAGAGGGAGCTGTGGACTCTGGTCTATTTATACACAGCCAGCAAAGGAAGCTTTGAATTAAGTCTGGATGAGTGTTCATGTGTTTAGGCATAAAATATAATTCAGTCATCCACTGATCATTATATTAACAAAAAGTCTTAAAAACAAACTGCAATCCTGACACACACTCACAAGTAAAACAAAGAAAAAGGAGACGCAGGAGAAACCGAGTTCAGTTTTTGGATTGCTGTTTGCAGCAAATGCAGAAGAAACGGAGTGACAACAATCAGGTTAAATACGGGAGATAAAGGTGAGATGTAGATTTAACAGATGAACTGTCTGACAGCACTGAGATCTTGCTGTTATCCGAATTCATGCTTACTTGCTTTTACTTAATTTTCTTTTGGTGTGCTCTGGAATGTCAGCCTTTGTTAAAAAAAAAGTATTTTCATTGTCTTCTACAAACTTAAATGATGTGAATTATTAACATTGTTAAATTAAGTAAAATCTGCACTACTACTGAAAAACTAAGCAGTAAAAGTAATATTTTTTGTTTTTTTGCAATTTCAAAATAATTCATATATTTTCATAAGAATCACACATTATACATTTATCATACATTGATCACTTATAATGTCCTATCAGTGCACTTGACCTAAACTTAATCATAAAATATCAAAACTAACTTAGCGCCAAACATTCAGCTCAGAGAAAAATCCATCAAGTTGAAATGTTCCATAATAATACGGCTTTTTATCAAAGGGTTTGAAAAGCTATACTGGCTTTTTCTCAATGGTCTTGAATTTATAAACATGGTCAACTAGATCAGTAGCTCTGGATGTATCTTTTTAGTAAGCAAATACAACTCCATTTAACCAGCAAGCCAAATGCCAACATTTTCTTGATTTTAATTTCTTTGAGAATCTGCTAGAAATATGTCTGTGTGTGCACAGATGAGATATGTGTGTGTGAGCATCAAGGCACTTCCAGGCAGGAAATAGATGCTGATCAAGGCTAAGGAGAGAGAGCCCCAGCTGCTTGGAAAAGCTGCTGGGTTTAGGGGGCTTTCTGGAACCTGTCACCAAAACTCTGTTTGGGTAACCTTTACAGCAGCATGGTATGAGAGACACGCACGCATGAAACACACCGAAGCTTATGTAATCACACCACACACCCACACTGCACAACTACCCCTCATTCCAATGAATATTGCTACAGCAAAGTAACTATTTGTTTGTACATTTACTGTTAGTAAGAAGATCTAACTCACAGCAAGTTGCCATATGTCCACACAGTGACCGATTTCATTGGCTCCATGTTGCCCGTCACAAAGGTCAGGTAGGTTTTGCAGCTGAGATGAATGAGGTGTGAGCTTATGCATATGCTCATCAGAGACACAGACAGTACAAGGAAAGCATTTATATTTAGATGAGAAAAAGTGGGTGAGAAAGGGTGTCATGGAGAAGGTGACTTTACTATTTATAAAAACAGAATATTAACCTCTGCTAAAAAATTTATGATATCATAGTGGACTATTCTGCATACTTTTAGAAAGCTTTAGCTCTTTTGATTTCAAAGTTTGAAGCAAATCTATTGGGTAAAAGAAATTGCATAAAGATTTTTACCACTTAATTAAATACTCAAATAGACACAGCGGCAGGTCATATCTGCTTACCTTGCTGTCAGTGGTCAGACTGAAGGTTGGCTGGACTGCACCTCACCACAGAGTGAAAGGTGTGACCTCATCAAGTGAGGACAGGCTAAAGGAAAAGGCTTTTGGCTCAACTGAGGTTGTGACCTCATCAAATGGGGACAGACAGGGCAGAGATGATAGATGTCAACTTTGAAAATGCACGTTAGTGTGTCTGTTTATGCACATTTAAGCTATGTTAATGTTCCTGGCACAGGTCGTACACTACATGCTATGAAATGCAACACATATTATGAGAAAACAGACATGTCAGTCCAAGTAAAACCTCAGACTCCCATCTTCAACTTGAAAGGAACTGCGGTTGTTAATCCTCCTTCTGAGAGAAACTTCCACATTTATGTGGGGATAAAAAGGGCTCAAATGTCAAAAAGCTCAGTTAAAATAATATTTGCGTGGGGACAAGTGTTCAGCAGATACAAAAAGAGGTTTAGTCTGCTAATAACAGAACATGAATAACATATTATTTCACCAATTTTTGTTTTACTTAAAACTTTCTCTAATTTGGACAGCTACCACTCTACTCTCTAGTTCCCCTTCCTCCTCCTTCTCATCCTCTGGTATTCATATATTCTCTGGCATAAATTAGAACAGGGATGTAATTATACACAGAATGAGTTTTGCCTGGGTAAGGAAGCATCGAGTTTGTGTGTGCTTCTATTGTGTATCTTCCCAGCAGCCTGTGAGCCTGTTTAAAGCAGTGTTTTGTATTGAAATGGGTGACTTCGGAGAGGTGCGCTCCTTTAATTACGCCGCTCTCAAACAGAACATGAGTGGGATATTCCACTGGGATTACTTGACTCTCAATGCAGTCTCTCTGTTAACACAACACACACACATAAACACGACACACATGTACTCCCAGACATAAATGAATACCTGCCAAAAAAGCCTGTCTCTCCAATAGTACAACACTCAATTTATTCAACTGAGGTGCAAGCCAAGTGAATAATTCCACTACTAATAAAGACGGTAAGAGGCGGGGTTTGCGCAGACAAGAAGAAGTTGGAAAAAGGATAATAAAACAGCAAAGAGGGAGCAAAGTCTTTGGAGTAAAAGTAAGCCTACAGGAGAAAGAGTGATAAAGTTCAACAAGACATATTTTTTACTCCAGTTATTTAAACAACCAGTGTAGAATAGCAATATTTGTTGGTAAAACATTTTCCTTTCGACATCAAGTGTCATTGGAAACTCTCAAACATCAAGTAAAGGAGTTCTAATCTGCTTATTCAGGTTCAGTAAATTAGAATATGGATTCTAATGTATTGATTCAATACATTAAAATATGCATTCTGATGAGAATTCAGATTTTAATCTGGCTCATTTGTCAGATTAAAATCCGACAACTATTGCACCAATAAAAAAAAAAAAAGGGCTACAATAGTCCACCGTAAAAGATACACAAACCATAAACACACTCCACTTCATCTGCATCTGTGTCTAATGACGTGTGTGAGTAATTACTTTAAGTCCAATGTGTGCGGCCGTTTAAGTGTCTCTGCTCATGTATGTTTTTATCTAGGCTTTCGGCTCTGTCTGTGTGAGCAATGAGTATGTTTAATGGTGTGTGTGAAAATAATCACTTAATCGCAGCTTCCTCCATTTGAAAGGTGTGTGTAAGTGTTACTGTGTGATTCTTGGTGTAATGCTCTCAACGTAAGAAAAAAGATGGAAGATACCATGATGGGCAAGGTGTCTGGAAAAAAAAGCAGAAGTGAAACAGTGAAATGAATGGTTTGAGGGCATTAAAAAAAAGCTTTGAAATGGAGTAAAGGAAAACACAAGACAAAACACTGAAGAGAAATTGAGGGAGAACCTCTGGAGAAAGACACACCCTTTCTCTTTATCTCTCTCTCTAATTCTCCACTATAACCCGTCCTTCCAATCTAGCTCTCCAAACCGTCGGCTTGTGAATTTATAGTTGGCCCAATGATTGCTTCTCAGGCCATGATGGCTGTAAATTGCTTTGCCATTTGGTAAATGCTGGCAGTTAGAAGGTATACAAGTAATTATTTCCGCTTGTGCTGATTGAGACATAATTTCAGACGAGGTCCTGGAAAAATGACAGCATTTTGAAACAACTCTGTTTTAATTTCCCAGCATTTCTAATTAGAATCTGTTTGAACATGGGGAGTTTTTTTTTATTTTTTATGTGGTTTCCTCCAATGGGGCCAGAAATAATTAAACTGTCAAGGGGAAATAAATACGTATAAACAAGACATAATTTTACAGAGCGCAGCACCTTGTCAGGCCATGACTTTTTGTGAAGAAAAAGAATGTGAGGAACAATACAGGGGCATAGAGGACATACTGACGCCATACATAAACACGTAAACATAATGAAAAACACACCTAATCTATTGATCTCCAAATGTATAAACTAACCAAAAACCCCCTGAAAATTCTCTATATTGCTAATTAAGGTAATTTTTTATAAACCCAGTCCATATAAAACCCTTTCATCTTCAGAAGAAACTTTGGTCTAGAGAAAGTGCTCAACCTTTTTTAACTAAATGCCATAACTTACCAGGAGATTACATAACTCTACAACATTAACAGGAAACAGAAATGCCAAAACAATCATTTACCAAACAGACAATAAAACACAGATGCAACCAATTGCTGAGCAAATCCTCAACCTGTAATTAGACATTGCTTGGTTTTATGTAAGAATATGAATTTCTGATGTTTTCCAACTGAGTTTAAATTATTCTAACGATAAGGACTAGCAGCCTATTTGGTTGTTTATTCCTGCATTACAAAAAAGTTTGATTCTAATCATTTGTAACACAGATGTCACACTCTGATCAAACTTCAACCCAGCCAAATTCTACATCTACATGCTGCAACAAAGAATTATTGTCAGCAAATTCACAACATTTATTATGTAAACACAAAATCCTTAAATAACTAGATCTTACCTTTATTTTATATAGCGTCCGTGCAACTACCCTTCTCCATGAATAGATCTGTCATTGTATTGTGCAAAAATAAAATAAATGTGTCTGTGCCTCTCTATTTCTTTTCATTTTCAAAAATCTGCCAGCCACAAGCAGTGGACTTGACTGGTTCTGGTTTTTCCCCATGACTGTTTTCAGTCGCTTCAAAGCGTAGAAGAAGAGTACCTGACGCTCATTGTGTCTGAGGCTCAGCACTGCCCCCTGTAAGTGAGGCATTTTCACTGCACATTTAATGCCGATCAGAAAGACTAAATTATGGTCTCACTGTGAAAATGCCTCACCGATAGGGGGCAGTGTTGAGCCCCATAGACATTAAGAGCCGTTTCGGCCCCCAAACTGCTCTTAATTTATTGTCACCAGAAGCCTGATAACTTGGCAAATAGGAATGTTTTATATGATAAATCGCTTTGGACTCAATGTTCTGTACATGAGAAGCTACTACTTTCTTAATTTTATGTATTTGTTCCATTACAAAAGCAGACTTTCTTACTTTTGTGGAATATTTCAATCAAACTTTTAATTTTTAACAAAGTCAAATTAACAAAACACTGCCAACAAATCTACCAAACAGATCACAATAATTCTTAATTAATAGCCAGATGCTGCTTCTAATGAAGTTCTGCCCTGAGCAGAGCCGACTCCGCTCTGCAGAGCCGCTGAGAGAGTAAGAGCTGAGCAGCCAAAGGGAAAAAAGTGGAGATATCTCTCTGTGCTGCACTGCTGTGCTTATAACCCCTCCCTTTCAATGAGGAAAGGCTCTCAGCGAGGAGCTGGCTCCTGTCGTTTACTTCAAAGACCCGGTTCTAAAAGCGTTCATGACGGACCCGTCACTACACTCCACTTACACTGCATCTGGAAAGTAATCATTCTTCACTCTTTTATTAAGATATTTGCAACTACCTTGACTCTTCCTTGCTGGCCAACTCCAGAGCTCCTCTGTGGAGAGAGGAGAAAGTTCCTCATCTCTGCAGCAATCCACCAATCAAGCCTTTATGGTAGAGTGGCCAGACAAAAGCCAATACTTAATAAAAGCCTCATGGCGGCAGCCCATCTGGAGTTCACCAAACGGCACATGAAGGACTCTAAGGCTGTGAAAAACAAAATTCTCTGATCTAATGAGGCAAAGATTGAACTCTTGGTGTGACTGCCAGATATCATGTTCATGTTCTTCCAAACACGATAGAGGTGTTTGGAAAAAATGTGCTTTCAACATCATGAAGTGTTGACCAGTCTGGATAGACAGAAAGATGAAACAATGTACAAAGACGCTGAAGATGAAAACATGCTCCAGAGCTCTCTTGACCTCAGACTGAGACGACGGTTGATTTTTCAGACAACAACATCCACAGCACACAGCGAAGGAGTGGTTTCAGATTCGATCTGGAAATGTTCTGGAGTGGCCAAATCAGTCCAGACGTGACTCCAACTGAACATCTCTGGAGAGTTCTGAAAATGGCGGTCCATAGATGTCTCCCATCACATCTGATGGAGCTTGAGAATATTCTAAAGATCTGTGTGCTAAGCTAATGGCCTCACATTCAAGAGATAAGAGGCTGTAACTGCAGCCAAAGGTGGATCAATAAAGTATTAAGGTTCTGAGAACTTTATGGTGGATTGTAATTGAATGACTTACTTGAAACAACATCATGTAAACATCACAGTTATTAGAGAAACTGCAGTTGATGTCCAAACCCAAACTCAACAATTTGGAGAAATCACCCTTGAAGAAAGAGAATTTTTCCCACAACAAGAGTTCAGTTTCAGAAATTTTAATCTGTTATCTACTACCACAGCAGGGGTGTTACAAATATAAGCAGCAATACAAGTCTGGGAGTCTGAAAATTGAGCTCGAAACACTAAATGACAAAGTGAGTGCACACTGATAGGCAGCACTAATAGAGATGCGTTTGAACTAGAGTTACTCAATTACAACCTGACAACTCAAGGACCCCATCTCACCAACCCCATATGAACAGACGCTCACAGACACACAGGCACATACATATGAAGCACAGTGTAATCCCACCAACATGGATCTTATCATACAGCAAATCTCAAAGACTTCACCAAAACATAAACAAAAAGTGAAATAAATAAATATTTAATTTGCTAACGCATTTCACTAATGATTTACCTAACATTTTTTTTAGATTTATGTAAAAATACGTCCTCCACATCTTACTTGTTGGACTCAAATACATGCCTGAATAAGAAAGAATCTGTTTCATGTGAAAGAAACTGTTTTACTTTGTGGACAAATAAACATAGGGTATGTTTAAGTATTCCATAAAATCTTTCATTTCTTAGTGTACCCTGAAAAAAACGATATTTTTCCAGTACACTCAGTCACATAAACTTGAACAAAAACTCTATTTAAACATGTTGTAACATTTTAACCTTGCTTAGTTTTTTAAAACGGTACATTATAATTTTTTAAACAGAAATCCATGTCTGAATTATTAAGGCTAGTTTTCCCTGAAGCCTGACATTTATGAAAAGAAAACAAAAGAAACTTAAATTAGTTTTTCTTTTAACTAAATTTGAAAACCTGTATTTATTTGCTTAAACCAGATGGTGAACAGCTACAGGTTCTGTGAGAAGGGCTCTGTGTGTGCAGACGTACACATGTACTAAGGTTAACGGTACACTTGGATACAAACAATTCTCATCTAATATTAATAGGATATGTTAAACAGTAACACTAAGTCAGCACGGACGAGGAAGGCATCTCCGAGTGCCAAGTAGAGAGATGAATGTCATGCTTACTAAAGTTACACACAATGATATATGTGGATATGTTGCAAGATAACTTTTAAGAAAAACAGTCTAAATAAAATAAATAACTAAAAAATATTCACAATATGAATCATGACAATGTGCTACACACCGTTTTGTTTTGTCTGTACAAAACAGAAAAAAAAGTTATTTATATCAAAGATCCTAATTGAAGGTGTAACATAACCTTAAATAGAAAATCAGAGAAAGAAATTAATGGATCATGCTATTAGTCTGTAATTGGCCTCAATCCGAATTTGTGTCCAGAGGCTCTTGTCTCTCTATTCTTGACTGCATGGCTCTGTGTCTGTAATTGTCTGGATGTGTGAAACAGTCACCCGTTCTTTGAAACAAAAACAACCACTTAGGCATGAACAGCAGCGCTTGGGAGACATCAATATTTCAGTCAGGTGTGTCGAGACAGAGAAAGGGGGAGACAGAGTGAGGAACATGAAAGCAGCAATGAGGGGGGGACCCCTGCCATACTGAGGCATTCCCAAGACTGACAGAAAGACTGAGGCTCTGCATACGTGTGTGTATGGGGGTGTGTATTATGTGATTTTCCCCCATCGTCACCCCGCTCCAGCACTCGCTATTGTGTGTACCACCTCTGTCACCTTTCCTCTAATCAGGAGTTTAAATCAATGACGTTGTCCAAAACTATAATTGCCCGTCCTTAAACTGCTTCTCTCGCAATATGCTTTCACCAAGAAACGACTCGGCAGCAGAAATACGCCTTTGCGTGTGTTGTTGTGTGTGTATGTGCGAGCTGGATTAAGAGTATTTTCTCATTACAGCAGTGTCTGAATGTGTAGAAAGTGCTTCTCACATTGTTTTACAGCATCCTGAAACCTCAGAGCTCAGCACTAAGCAGCATAATACCCTGTTGTCCCACACTGATGCCTTCTTGTGGAACTGTTTCCACAAAATGGCTCATAAGCTGGACCCATTGCACTTTACTGATTAGGCCGTTCAAGAAGAAATTAGTATACAAAAAAAAAAAAAAAATCGGAAGACTAATTTGTTGCTATAAGCTAATTTCTCTATGATTATACACATGCAAAAAAAAACAGCTCAAACAGTCATTTAGGATTTTCCGAAGAAGTAGTTCCCAAGTGGTAAAGATTTATGAGCCTAAAATCACAGATTTTAGGGGTAGTTAAATGAAGGCATGCTGACAGGGTAAACAGCTTTGATAATACTCCTGCCTGCCAAAACATATCAATCGTATTTTTAATTGAATTCAAATTCAGAAGGTCATTTTCTTTGTGCAATACACAAAAAAATGGCTAATGGCTTGTACTTCTATGTCACTTTATCAAGTCTGAGAACTTCAAAGCACTTTACACAAAAATTTGTCACTCCTCCCACTAATTTACATTAACTCAATTTAGTGAGCGAAGCCATCTTGAGCGACTTTTTTCCAAACAGCTTTTCTTTACCTACCCATGAAATGAAGCAACATCACCAAATTGTCTCAGCTACAGTATAATGTAGCTGTGAAGCCACAATGCACAGCCCATCATGTGTGTGAGTCGAATGGTTTCTTGTCACACTGTGTTACCCTATGCTCAAGTCCAATTAACTAGACAGGCATTTTCTTGGCCTGACGATAGACTGACATCAGTTAAATACACACATTTCCAACAAATAATTGAAAGGGAAAAACATTCACACACCATTACACAGATAGCTGGATCACCTGGAAACAATGTGTCAAAGGCAGACATCTGCAATGACGTCTGATTCTTCCTGCCTTTTCATCGACACGGATGGACAGAAGGTAGAAAGAATTGTAGACGAGAAAGCAAAGAGGAAAGACAGATAGAAATTGAGACAGAAAGTGAGCTTTCTGGTTAACAAGGTGTTGAGCACGACAACCCCTCAGGAGTCTACGCTCTCTTACCCTCAAAGATTAGACACCTTACCCTCTGTCAATCCCACTCCCTCTCTTGTTGCGACAGAAGGGGAACATGCCACTAACACAAGGGGCACACCCTGGGAATAAACTCTGCCTCTCCTTCTCCTGGATGATTCAGTCCTTGCTTTTGCAGATTTTTACTCTCTTTTCTTCCTGTTTGTTTGTTGGGTCCAACTAACTGCCAGTACATATCAATCTGATGTAAACTCAGATTGAATTCTGAGATTAAACTTCAGCAGTAGCTTTACACAAGAACCCTGATCCAGAATGATGCTGGTCACATTCTCACTAAAACTAGAAAAATAGAGTACATTACCTCAGTTCTTAACGCTGGCTCCCAAAACTCAGCAAGTAGACTTTAAAATGCTTTTGTTAGTTTATTAATCTCTGAATGACTTCGCACCAAAATGCATTAAAGACCTGTTATCATTGTATCAATCTCCCAGACCACTCAGATCCCCTGGTTCAAGTCTACTCTGTGTCCCCAGAACCAGGACCAAACATGGGGAGGCAGCTTCAGTTTTTAGGCTCCTCTAATCTGGAACAAACTTCCAGAAAACAACAAAAGTGCCAATTCTCAATCGTAAGTGGGTGAGAGGCAGAGTACACCTGGGAAAGTATGTAAACTATACATCCTGTGTGAGTATGAGTGTATCTACTGCAGATGGTGGTAAGTGTGCAACACTCACAAAAAAAAAAAATAAATATATCCCAAAATTCTTCCACACAAACATCTGCCTATAGGTTCAAAAAGCTCTATCCTCCTTTCTTTGCTTCTACTGCTCTCTAGTCTCCTTCATTCATCGTTCTTTTCTTATTTCAGCTCTCACCGAGCTACAAACTTGTTTCACCCTCTCTTAGGTGTTTGACACCTCTCTCCCACATGAGCATCTCTATGTGTCAAGACAAATTGGCTGAGACTCACATCTTTTTCTCTCTTCCTCAGTCTGCTCACCACTCAACCGAAGAGAGGTACAGAGCAAACGAAAGAAAGAACAGGTAATGTAATGTGAAGAGTGGGGGAAGAATGAGCAAAATACACTGGGTTATGGTGCAAATGTTACAAAGGAAGATGTCATAATTAAAAAAGGACGAAAGCCAAAATACACTTGACTTGACCAAAATACATGTCTGCCACAGCAATAAAATGACCATACAAGGAGTTGCTTTTGGTGGCAAATACAGGAAATAGAATTGATTAGATTAAGCTATGCAACTGAAGCCAGATATTTAAAGCACAATTTTATAAATGCAGATATGATTTTGATCATCCTAAATGACCTGAATCTGGTGAAGATTAATCTGATTTATTTTCAAATTCTTAGCAGCTGTATGTTATGGTTATGATTTTTTATTTTATTTTTTAACTTTTTTGTTCAACAAGGACTAGGGAGTAAGTCAAATTTAGGTAAAAAGGAATGGCACCAAATCCAGGGTAACCCTAGAAGAAAACCTGCTCAGCATACGATCTGAGTTTGCGGTTGTATTGAACCATCATATGGAAAACAATCCTAAACATACAACCATAGGAATAATGTAATGCTTTAGATCAAAGCACATTAATATGCTAGAATGGCCTTGACCAATATTTAATTTGTAGTAACACTTAAAAATTGAGGTTTTAAACCTTTCCCAGCCCAATCTGACTGAACTTGAGCTACTATGTAAAGATGATGAATAAAAGAAATCTATAACATAGATCATTTGTGCTCAATACGCACATTTACTCAATAAAAGTAGCATAATCTTAATAAAAATAACTACGCTGGTAATTATTCCAAGACACAACATACCTGTAGGCTTGTAGATATGTTTATAAGTTACCTAATATGTAGTTATGATTGTTGTTTTATTATCTAAAAGTTCTGAAATGCACATTTTTGAAAATACTCTCTCGCTCTCTTAAATATGAAACAGATGGTGAAAGTAACTACAGATGTTGTCAAACATTTTCACACACAAAGGAACTAATACTGGGCATCACATAAGCAAATATGGTTTTCCTGTTGCAAACCTGTATTTTTTCTAACATACTTCTAACGCATGCAAACACCTTCACACCCTCTCACACACACACAGACACGCACACAGGCCTATAGCACTGCGACAAAGAGATCAGAGAGACGGGCAGAAAATAATAGAATCTTCATCCCAGTAATCCATATTCATTCTTCTCATCCCTCCTCGCCTCATTCCTCCTGCCCTGCACGCCACGCTTCCCTGTATCTGACATTCAAATGAGTTGTCTTTTCTCCCTTGTTGGACACACACGCACACACACAAACGTTCGCTCTCTCTTTTTGTTTCTCTCTCTCTCTCCAATGCATGCACACAAACACAAGGATACTCATCCACTTTCTTAGATACTTTCTGCCCCGTTGCACCCGTGATGGCAAATTGAGCGCCTCCCATCTCTCTCCCTCTCTTGCTCACTCTCTCTCTCTCTCTCTTGACTCCTCTCATCTTTCCTTCATCTTCTTCCTCCCCGACACCTCCAGACCGTTTCCCCTTCCTGTGATTTTACTATACTATAGCAGGTAGGGCTGGATCACAGGCCAAAGAAAGAAGGGAATAGGCCTTTATGTGCTGAATGAGTCAAAGTGTGACACTCACTGCGATACGTGACACTAAATAAGTGCAGTAGCAGTTGATCTATCTATCTATCTATCTATCTATCTATCTATCTATCTATCTATCTATCTATCTATCTATCTATCTATCTATCTATCTATCTATCTATCTATCTATCTATCTATCTATCTATCTATCCTCATGGTCCTATTAGTGGGAAGATGGAAATGTGATCATGGTTACTGTGTGCTAACAGGGAGCGTGCTGCCATGGATGACAAATATTACACACACACGCACGCAGCCATGCAGGGAGAAAACACTTGGTAGATTTCATCACTGCTTGTAATTATGATCCTGTCAGGTCCACAATGTGGCAATCCATAACGACACACGCGCAAATGCGCTCACTCAAACATATGCTGGCCAACTAGCACACACTGGACATATCATTTCACATGTTATATGCCACACAGAGAGGAAACATAGTTCTTATGAGGAATGATCAAACCCAAGAAGGCGGAAGATAAACAAGAAAAGATAACGAAATATGTGTGGTGCATTATGAAAGAGATAATCTGTCCTGTTGTAGATAGGAGAGGAAAAAGAGTCAAGGCAAGTGTGAAACGGTTCAAACTAGAACAAAACTGGGAAACAAAATAGTTAAGTATTTAAATGTGAGCACTATTCATTTTTAGTTATTTGCCCAACATCTTTACCGAGTGAATTATGTCTGGACACTTGGGCGTGTCCAGCTGAGTGTTGGTTTTTTTTAGCATTTCTACATGTGAGTGTGTTGACATCTCTGTCTCCACTGTTGACACCTCATGTGTCAAGGGAGCCTATTAGAGACCCTCACAGCCTAACCCCACACCTGACCCCCACCCTAATGTGTGTAGTGTGTGTGTGTGTGTGTGTGTGTGTGTGTGTGTGTGTGTGAGAGTGAGTTTCTCCTTTTTCCATTAGGTTTAGTGTCAAGCATTTTGTTTTAGTTAGGGTTATTATTTAAGGCCATTGTGAAACATCTTGAAGTTCATACAATGGAAGTTGTTAGTGTGTTAAAATGATTTAAGTCCAAAACTATGGTTTTAGTAAAAAAAAAAAAAAATCTTCAAGTTTACACAAAAAGAGAGAGGAATCCCCCTTTTTTTCAGTCCATTCTGTATTGTGTATGTATTTTTTAACACAATCGGGAAACTGTATTACCTTCAGTTGTTAAGAAAATTCTGAATTTATTAGGGTTGGGACTGCATGTGTTAATTTCAATGGATTTTAATTATCATTTATATTGTGTTCTTAGTACGTCAGTAAATCAAGCAACAGCGAACAATGACAAAGCCGCTTCTCTTGGCACACTGAGGGTTAATTTTAGCTTCAACAAACAATCTGATGGGACGCTGGGAAAGACAGTTGTTGTCAGTGTCCACAGTTCACATTTCTAAAGAAGTATTCTTTCAATGAAGTTAGTAAATTATCAGTATTGTATTGTTTCATGGGAACAAACAGTCCTTTGTACTACACCGGAAAAGTACAGCAGTGAAAATGTTTTTATTTTAATGTACAAAAACTATCATTTAGAAGTGAGAGCATATGAAGAATAATTTATTTTGGGTCCCTCTAAAACAAACATTTATAGATTGGTCCAGATTTTTGGTCTTTTTAACTTGAACATTGTTAATATCTAAAAATGAATCTTGAATAACAAACATAACAAAGATTTTGTTTCCTCATCGTCCCTCTCACAATTTTGCCTTCACTTTGTTCACTAATTCCAGCTCATCTCTGTCCTGGTCATCGGCCTTCTGCTGTTTCTATCGTCGTCAGACTCGTCTTACTCCAGTTTGTTAGTTTACTCCGTGCTTCCCGTGCTAACTTTGATTTCCTGTCTGTGCCTCCTCTACTTCTCATGACTAATTCCTTCCAAACCTCTTTCTTCTGTCCCGCTGTCTCTCTCGTTTCCCTCTACCTCATCTTCACTCTCTCACTCACGAGTGCACACATCTCGCTCGCTCTGTCTTGTCTCTTCAAACTCGCTGAAGCACAACTAAGCCGGGGGTTTGAGTCCCAATGAGAGCGGTTAGGGCAATCAGTGCTTTTCACACCCTCTGATGTTCTTAAAAGGTGGAGGGATCAGACGCCCCTGCTGTACTGTCGCACTTGACACACTGCGTACACGCACACACATATGCCCACGCACACACACACACACACACACACGCGCACACACACACACACACACACACAGTATGTCTTTATATCTTCACAGGGACGTTGTATTGACTTCTATTCATTTTTCATTCATTTCTGAAGCCTAACCCGATCACTTAGCCTAAACCTAACCATTACATGCCCATTGTCGCTAACTGGAGTTGTGTGCTCTCAGGACATGTGAAGCAGCACTGCGTTGGGCCCAAGAGAGTGCAGAAGGTCTACACAACGTAACATCTGTTAGAAAACTAGGCCTTGCATGTACCAAATACAAGGCCAAACACACAATTTTTTCAAGCTTGACTCCCCTTTCTGTGTTTTGTCCTGTTACGTACAAAACACAATGGTATTTGATGGAATACAGCAACAAAAAGTACATAATTGTGAAGTAGAAGTAAAAAGATGTGTGGTCAATATTTTTGACAATGTGCATTTGTATTCAGCTCCTCCGAATTTGCTGAAGAAAAGACAGGAAACTAAGGATTTACATAAGATTTAGGTAATTCTGCCAACACCATGCATCACCAAAACCTTTTAAAGATCAGGCTCATAGTGTTTAAGAACAGCAAGTGTTGAAAACTACATTCGTAATTGCTGCCCTGTCAACAGATGCTCCACTTGTGGATCTCTGCAGTTCTTTCTGAGTCGCCATGAGTCTCTTGTCTGCTCTGCTGATTAATGTTCACCTTACCGGGTCTGTCAGTGGACGGCCATGTCTTGGCAGGTGTGTGGTTGTGCTCTCCTCTTTACATTTCCAAATGTGGGATTGAATTACTAGTTGAGCTGTCTGAACCTTGGAGTACTGTTTGGTGCATCTCTGTCCTAGCTGTTGTGTTTCATGGTCTTTGTAGTGCCGTTAGTGGACTGTTTTTTCCTTTAAAGCTGTGAGGCGTTCACAGAACAGCTGTGTTTGTGCTGAGATTATATTGCGTAATAGATGGTCTGTGTTTACTAATTAGGTGACTTCTGAAGGAATTTTTTGTTGCATTGGATTAGAGGATCATGATAAAAGGGGGGTAAATAAATATTCATATCACACTGATTTTTTTTCTTCAACTAATATGTTGAAAATCGCATATTCTTTTAGTTCCACCTCAGTTATGCACTACTTGACTTTGGTCTGTTATATAAAAGTCCAGAGAAATGTCAAAGTTTCACATGCCAAAATGTGAAAAGTTCAAGGTAAAACTTTTCCAAGGTAATGATGTCAAAGCTATCAAACTCAAAATTAACATCCAGTGACTCTTCATTGGGTGAGAAAGACAATGCTCAAACTTGTGTATTCTCAATATTGTTTAAAAATTTAGTCTAATCATCTTAAGACACAAAATAAGAATAAAGTCTGCTTGACATTTTTTTAAATCTCCAGTTATTTTGTGACCCAGTTATATTAATAAAAAATAATACATGATAAATCAATGACACTTCTCCCTTTTGATCACTCAAACTACTTTCTCTTTATTTATTTGAACAAATTATGATTTTTTAAAGTTGCCTTTAAAGTAAGGATTTACAAACAGAATACCGTGCATGCATGTGGATAACATCAAGGTTTCGAGTCAAAACGATTAGAAATAGTCCTTGCTGTTGTGCCCGCTAGTTCAGTGGGATCAGGTGTTCATGATGGTGTGATATAGATTGCAGTAAGGAAACTGAATGTACAGATCCACGCTCCACATAATGCGGCAAAGAGCAGTGACGCTATCAGTTTACACCGTAACGGACAACACAGTCACTTTGCACCAAAGTGAAAGATACCCACACTCTCTCACACACACACACGCACACACAATGCACAAACACAAGATTCAGGAGGATTAATTCACTGCATCATGTCATCAATCCTACCATACCCCCTGCGGTTACAAAGGAAGTTAAAAGTTTGTAAAAAAAAAAGAAAAAAAAAGGAAAATCAAAGCTCAGCTGCTCTGATTCTCTCCTCACCTCCCTATCTAATTTCCTTTTCTCATTTCTTTTTTATTTTTACTTAGTTTTCTCATCTTTTTACTCACCTCTGTTTTTCTACTCTGTTGTTCATCAATCTATCCTCTATCGCAGCCTCAGCCACCATACCTTGATAAACAGAGGCTCTTAGTCACATTGGGGTCAACCAGTATAAACACACACACACCTGCATACTCATGGAAAGGGTCATCCTGGCAGGGTTACTCTGCACAAAGTCAGCTTCCCATAATGTGGTTGCTGTCGCCTGCCTCACACCCTCATGATCCAATTAGGAACCGCAACTCCTCCAATCAGCTGCTGTGGCGACCAACAGGGTAGATGAGCAGGCAGAAGCAGGCGGAGAGCGACAATCTCCTAAGTGCTTTTAGAGGATTAGAAGAAGGTGGGTGGAACGTAGGGAGGGAGGGAAACGTACTGCTTCTCCCTCAAATCTTGGTATTCCTGTATTCAGTTGCTGAGAGCTGAGCACCAAAATGTCTCTTACTTTTTATGTCACTCTGCCAAAAAAGCAACTTAATTGGTAATATTTTCATACAGAGGAAAGATATTAACCTCAAACCTGTGTGAAGTAAATATTATTATTTTTGCCTTCTAGGCATCTCTGTGGACTAGATTTGATCTAAATTTAATAACAGTACAAAAATGTATATAATAAGCTGAAGAACATTGCCATACTCTCATCAATGAAGAGACTGTAGTTAACTATTTTAAAATGTCACAACTTCAGGTGTTTCTAAAGGGACTATATCTCCACTAAAGCTACTTTAGATTTTACCTTTTGTCTAATTTTGTATTTTTACTATAATGGGTTTTACTTTGGTGTTTTTACAGACTGTTAATGTTATTTTTTTGTAAAGTATACATACATCTCTCTTCATTAGATACATTTTTTATACTGTTTATACATTTATTAAAATCTGTTTATTATACTAGTTTGATCAAATTTAATATCGGTTTCTCTTGAGACTGAATTTCTGTCCTTTTGTTTTCAAACTATGAACAACATTTTGTATAACACCTGACTACATTAAAAGTGCTCTATAAAATTTAATTGATTCAATAATTCGATTATACATTTCAGAGAAAAATACTGTGACGCAACTGAGCAATAATTAGTAAATAACAACATCAAGAGTTTAGGCTTACTGTGACTGCAAAGTGTTAACCACACATAAATATTTGTTTCATTCAACTGGTTTCATTCAACAGTAAAGCATGCTTCGCATGCTTTACTGCATGCTTTGCATTTTTGGCACATCGTCTTCAATGCTTTACGCACACAATATGAATGTTCAGCAGAGTTAATTCAAATGAGTGGATGAGCTCAGCAGCTTGTCATAAAGTTCTGTCAAAACATCTGCAACTTAGGGTGCCTGGTGGATGAGCGTAGCGTAACTAATTCAATCACTCCCCAGAGTAATTTTACCCATTTCTCTCCTTCAGAAAGGACTCATTTAAAGCGTGTTTGTTGTTTCTGAGAATTAGCCCGAAAGAATTCATCTTAGGATGAAGTGTTTCACTGGATGTTTATTCTGCATGATTGTCTTCAATGAAGCTTTGCCGCGACTCCCTCCCAAGATGCTCACATTACAGACATTACGGCACGGCTGGAAATGGAGCTGAGGTGTAATCAGTGGCTCCAATATCCTCAATCAAAAATGCCTTGATTGAGACGCTGATCAGATACTTGATATGAGACTGGGATATCCCTACACCTTCCACTTTTCTCATTTTACAAAGAGAACCTCTCTTCTTGTTGACAATCTTTCCCAAACAACATGCAGCAGACAAGATGAAGAGATTTAAGCAGAGAAAGAAACTGAGGTGACATTTCATAAATTAAGAGCTTTCGTTTTAAAGATGCCACTTTACTGCATGCTTTGCATTTTTAGAAGTAATTTAATATTCCTTATTTATTATAAGACAGGGAATGACATGAAGTAAAGGCCAGTGAGTCGGGACTTGAATCCATATTTGAGGACTATGGCCTCTGAATATGGGTCGCAGGCTTTAGCCCCGCGCCACTGCACCAAAAATACAGAGCTTTAAACATTCTAGCATCACCTCACTTCTCACTCATTTGAAAATTTTGCAAACACCCCTTAAACCAGTGGTGCATGGTTTAAGGGGTTTAATCATCCCTTAAACCATGCACCACTGGTTTCTTTGGGCATTTAGAACATTTCTGCAGCATGAGTCTGAGTTTGATAAACACTAAACATACGCATTACTTAAACAATGTCAGCAAAAATGCTACTCTGCAGCAATGAGCCAAAAGTACACCCTTTGCTGATGCTAGGTCTGGAATCACGAAGATTCACTCATCTGAGGATGCTAAAAAAAGTCACCCTGACCTATTTTCTGATTATTTCAGCTACAAAAACTTTGAGCAGTTGAGGACACTCAGACTGAGTGGGGATTGAACTTTCGTCTAAGTGTAGAAAAAATTAATGAAACAAGACAGTAACATCAAAGCTAAAGAAACATAGCTGGTCCTGACACAGTAGAAAACAATGAGCACATTTTACCTCCTGATCTCATCAGTACACACACATTGCAGGACTTCCTGCTGTACAAAATACATTACGTTTTTCTATGTAAGACATGGTTTTCAATGTGACAACACACACAGCAAAATAAACAATATGATTTCAACTTATTCGTGTATTTTTACTACATAATGTACTGCAGGAAATAGGAACAGGAGTGCAGACAAACTTAATCGGCCAGCTATAAAATGTTAACCACAAAGAAACTTTTTTTGCAAAAATGAAAGTCAGATGCACACTTACCCATACACACACACACACACGCTCACGCAAGCAGACACAAAGCCTAAAAATTTGAGATGAAGGACATAAGTTTCAAACTGCTTTGCATAGCCAATGAAACCTTTTGGAAAAAAAACCCCATAAGGGTCATTAATGTGAAATACAAATAATGTACAATATTTATACACCACTAATAAACGGCAGAACCCCCCAACGACTGCTAAAGTCACCACTGATATCCTGATTTGATTAGCACGTTTTTTCAGGTCAGTATTGTTGTGTTAGTTTAACATTTGCGTGTGGCACACGGACCCACCACAGTGCAGGTTCTATCCTTCTCCTTTTGCTTGAGGCGTCAGGACCTCAATTAAAGAGAACTGCTTGTAGCAGTCATGAGCTCGACACACATACAGTCACACCAACTCGCATTGCTAGTACGCACACACAGAGTACCCTTAAAGTATGAATATTTCACTATATCTAAGTCCTTTTACCTTGGAATGACCTGATTGTCCCACTATGTGTGTGTGTGTGTGTGACTTCATTTCCATAGAGGTATGTGGAAGTGCATTCAATCTAGTGCTCGAATAAAGACATGAACATTAATACAGGCACAGAGGACTTCATCCAATGACACAGAATATTAAAACATTAATGTCCTTTTTTTAGGTTTTACTTCATAGTTGTTAAATGATGGCATATTTGTCCCAGAATCATAGAGTAAAGCACATTGTAACACATTAATCACAACAAATTTCCCTTTTAACTATTTTTTCTTCATCTATTAGCAAATAAAACTTACACTTAACGGAAAATTTATTCTCAGAGGTCAAAGTATCATAATGGGGGAGTTGTAAGCACCATTGCCTCACATTGAAAATTTCCCCAAGTCTCAGCCAGAGCCGTTTGGTAAACAGTTTTCATGCACTTTTCATACCATAATGGAGTGAATTTATTTAAAAATTTTGGGCAAATATCAGTATTCAATATTAATATTTAATTTCATGATCCTTTTTATCTGCTACAGAGACGTCAAATGTTCCCTCACTTTTTCTTGAGCTGTAGGTTATGGTTTCAAATTTGACTATGTTTTTAGGTGAAGGTCATTTTAGTTGTGTAAAATGTTTACATTTCTAAATGACAATATTTTGTGTCTTTGGGACATAAAATCTTCAAAGCGATACTTACTGTTCATACACATACAGCCACATTCCACATCTGCTCAGCCGCTCGGTGTTTGTGTAACTCCTGCGACCAGAAAAAGAGAAAAAAATATTTATTAGGTCTGTTAAAACAACATGTTGTAGGACAGAGGGAAATATTTTGATCAATGAAACAGATTATCAGACATTATCCAAATTAAGAAAATGAAAAGGCAGCCACTAAGGTTCTTAATCCTTTTTGCCCTATTTTAAAAATGTATATGTAATTGAAAAAATGTGCTGCTCAGAAAATTAGACCATACATTAATTTAATCTAATGAATGAATGAATTAGCCTCCTGCCAGACTTATCAGGCTGCTGGTCAATCTGCTTCTTTCGCACAGATGGTCAAAGGCCGGGCCAATTAAGCCATTTATTAGTGACGAGGCAGAAATAGAACTGCTGCCATTAGTCACTCACTTAATAATAACAATTTCCTATGTGAGTTTAGTTAATTGTGCATTTGGTGTTTCAACAAGATAAAAAGTTATCCGCTTTTTTAAAGGTTTTATTTTATGGCATGAAAAAATAAATTATTCTGGAGCAGATTTGATCTTAATCAAATGTGACAGGCAAAGATATATGGAGGTTAGCTCTCACACACAGCTGAGTGGTGGAAAGGGAAACCTGAGCCTGACCAGAAGAGGGATAACAGAAGTCCAAGAATAGTGGCAATCGATGGATGGGTAGCTGGATGCATAGAAGGAGGAAGGGAGGTTGGAGAAGTGAGAGATGAGTGGTCTCCTGGGTGAAGTGGTGATAGTCTTGCTCTGTGTCTGTGGGACAAAGTCCTTCCCAAACTCAGGTGAGAGTGGCAGAAAGAGGAAGAAGACGAAAAAGAAGGAAAATAAAATCTAAAAGTGAACAGAAAGTAGACTTAATTTTAAAGCCGATGAAGGAATGTTTTTGTTTTAAAATGGAAACTGGTACTACTCTTATTATAGTTTTAACTTGTAAAGAAGAAATATATTCATTATTAGAAATCACCTTGGGTCTGATTATGTAGCAACACCGAAGCAAACACCTTGTCCAACTTTGAGATGATCTGAAAATAAATTTTGATATCCAGTATCTGAACATGTTTCTTCTTTTTTCTTTTCCGTTTTCTGATGTCTTTCGTTAGAGATTTTTCTACATCCAGGCTAAAAATATACAAGAATAAAATGTGACTAAAAAAAATTAGATTATAGGCTGAAAAATATAAAAATAAAAAAAGCATAAAGAGCTTAGGACTTTTTTTTTTTTTTTTTTTGCAAAAAAACTGAATTTTCTCATTGACAAAAAAATCCCCAAATATGGTGCAATAAAATTATACTAATGTCCTGAAAATGTGTATAAACCAACACTTCAACAAAAATGTTGAACGAACGCGTTTCACAGGTAGCATACACAGCCACATCATACAATCACTACTGCATAAACACATACACACACATGCGCACGCACACACACCTCTAGAATAGCTGTAAAAACAGGTATTGATGAGAGGGCCTAGTCAATGACCATCAGAGGAAAACAGAGACTGCCATTAGCCAGGCAGTCAATCGCTAAAGCATTCAGGGTAATTCTAGCACACACGTACACCCAGACATGGGGATACACATATCGACAGCAAGGAGACACCCCTCAGGGACATCTTAACCACATACAGGTGCATTTACACAAAAATTTAAGTGGAATTGCATCTGTTTTTCACATGGCCCTATAATATTATGGGTTATAGAAATAGTCACTTTCTTTTCCGATATTTTTCAATCATGCACTGCTTGGTATACCTCTGCAATATTTTAGTCTTTCCATCTAATATTTTAAGTGTAATTTTTGTACTCAACTTCCTCTTTGTTTGTTTTTGCCTCTATTTCATTGTCTTCTTGTCTGTCCCTTAACCAGCAGCCCTCTTTGGAGCAAAGGAGCGATTGGTTGCTCCTGGGGGGGTCGTGATCAACTCATTAGTTCAGAGTAGTAATTTGTGTGTATGTGTCCACGTGTGCATGAATGATTGGGATGATTGTGCATTAGCTGGTTATCTAATCAATGGGAAAAACCACTGAGCCTGTGCCCCTGCTTATGTTACTATTGGGGCTATTTATAGAAAAATGCACATGTTCACAGGAACCTTCAGAATCAGCTTCATTCTCAAAGAGGCGTTTGTTTTTCAGAAGACAACTCCAGAGAGCATGTGATGGAAAACAACCGATGTAATCCAAGTAGCACAAAATTGAGAAAACGGAAAGTTAAGTGTCACAGTGCCTTCAAAATGTTCACAGAAATGTTTGTTAAAATTACTTTGGAATTCTATCAAAATGCAAATAATTAAAACAATGTCACTTTTTTTCCCTCGACTTCCCTTATTGTCTCACCCTCCCTCTGCGTTACTTCCCCCTCCTTATCTGTCTTTTCAAGTGGGAGTCAGACAGATT
Source organism: Poeciliopsis turneri (assembly GCA_922788865.1). Classification (NCBI taxonomy): domain Eukaryota; kingdom Metazoa; phylum Chordata; class Actinopteri; order Cyprinodontiformes; family Poeciliidae; genus Poeciliopsis; species Poeciliopsis turneri. The sequence continues at coordinate 2,905,590 of CAKLNU010000038.1, forward strand.
AAAGTCACTGCTGGTTTTACTTATCATACTGTAGCCAGCGCAACCCTCCGAGCAACAGAATGAGAGCAAACTGCAAAGCCATTCTACACAGGGTGGGAGCACAATGCTAAAAGTGTACAAGGAAACACACACTGCGGTTAGCAAGCTTTGCTTCACATTTCAACGTCATGCGTTTATATGTATTTTTTTGAAACTGTGGCTCTTAACTCAGCTTTTAACACCAGCATTAACGTGTCAACAACAGGACATTGTGCATGTTTTTGTCTGATAGTCAACAAAAGGGTTGCAACACTATGTTGAAACAGCCACATAGTTCTTGTAGTAAAGACAGTTTGCCATCTTCATGCATGTCTGTGTTTGCATAAGTGCATGTGTGCTGTTAACTAACTCTTACCCCAACACCCACCCCCTGTATTGTTTGTGTGTCACTCAGAGGTCCCACAGTCCTCTGATACACAAGCAGCACACAAACAAGGATTCTCACAAACAGTTAGAGCCTAATGAAGCAGAACTCAGCCTGGTGCCCATTAGCCTGATAATTAATAATTTCTCCCTGCCTCCTAACACACTTATCAACAAGCAGAGGAGAGTGTATGTGTGTTGCATTTAAAAGTGCATTGGGCGCATTTGTCTGTTTGCTCCTGCCATTGCTTGTAGACCTTGGAAGGTAATGTGTGTACCATTTGGGCATTCACACGAAAGCTTAAATAATTAAAATCAAATAAAATAGTACAAATGAAATAATAGAGCCATTTGTGTTTGGTCAGTTATGTTTTTGTTGCAAAAATGCTTCTTGTTCATCTTTACTACTGCAGTCTCTTCTCCTATTGGCTCTTCTTGTTTGGTGTTATGACTGGACTGGATGATTGAAGTCTTAGTTATTTGTCCTGTTTATCTTTGTGTTGCCCTATATCAGACAGAAACCTGTCCAGACCCACAACTGTACAAAGACAAGCAGGTAAAGACAATGGATGAAGCTTGAAGAAACATGACAGTGAAAATTTAAATGTCTCGTCACTTAAAGGTGGGAAGTCTGTCGTACATTGGAGAACTGTATCATCCCACAACAGTGTGGCAGGTCCTCCTCATACTGGTCACCAGTTTGGTCACACACAGCTTGGTTACAGACACCATTGTGGAAAACAAATCCATTCTTCAGTCAGCATGAAATCCTAGTCTGCTTTTAGGGATTGTTGTTTTCACATGACTCCATTTTCTGTAATTTTCCCGATTTATTTCAATTCATCTTTGCTGACGTGTTCCTCTGCCAACAAATTAGTCCCATTTGCATGAACTCTTTGCTTGATATGTTTGCTCCCCGTTTTTGTTGTTTAAGGTTTTCTTCAGCATGCCCAGTTTTTGACTTTCTTACATCACTGTTCTATGAATTTTGGGATGATACATTTTATCCTTTTCCATCCAACGTCTCTATTTATTTTATCTTTCATACCACCTGACCTCTACTGTCTGTCCTCCCCTTCCCATGTTCCCTCCTTTCTTTATTCTTTCCTCTTGATAATTACTTTGACTGTGGTAATCCATATATTGTTGGAGACATGAACAGATACAGCAAACGGAAAAAGTAAAGCACAAAGAATGTATGAAATATAGAGCGACATCTTGCAGAAGAAATTAAGGGTTGAGCTCTTTTTTTCTAAATTTCCTTTTTCTCCCATCCCTTACCCTATAGCCTTTTTGTTTAAAGTTCATGTTTTCGTAACTCCTTTTGTCCCACTCTCTCTACTTCTATTCCCTCCTTCATCTCCCTTTTCTCTGTCTGTGTGAACACAACATCAAAAGGCTCTGACTTAGGTAGAGAATGACAGTATTTTCTATTGGTATGCAGGCAGACATGTCTTCTCCAAAGTGTTAGTCTAAAGGCCTCCGTTAAGTGTTTGTCAAGACTTAAAGTCATTGTTCTGCTCTCTTCTCCCCTCTTTAGATCTCAGACCTCTTCCCATTTCTTTTTCTGTCTCGCTTCTTCTACTCTTTTGTACTTTGATGGAACATTTAGTTCTGCGAGTATATTTGTTTATAGTACTGGGCACATTTATTAATATCCTGAGTAAAGATGTATAAGTAGACCTTGAGTAAAGATGAATTTAAAATTATTTTAGTGGTGTGATTTCTTGCTGATTTTCTTTGAAAAAAATCCAGATTATGCAGTTTGATATGATCTCATTGCTAAGAAACAATTCAAACGCAACCAAAAATTTTAAAGTTGACACTTTTTTTTAAAACTCATCAGATTTTTGAGTTATGACTAAACACACACACCCTTTTCTTTTAGTTACTTGCAAGAAAGCTGGAAAAAGTACCATGCTTGTCTTTACATCCCTGATTAAAAAGGGAGCATTTAAAGAGAGATAAAACAAAAATAATCTCCAAATCTCACTGTTGAAGAACTGCAGCAACAAATGACCTCTTAGTTTCACAAATGTAAATCACAATCAAACAGTTATTTGGAAGTGATGCCTGAGAAAAATGTCTTTGCTCACAGAAGCTAAATTTTCTGAATTTGCTGCATTGAGACTATAACCAGAACTGCCTGGGTCAAATAAGACTAAGACTGAACATTCAGCAACAAGCAGGCCAGGTTATTTATCCCATGAAACAGAGAAATAACATGTAGAAAACACACTTCTTGCCCATCATTAACTATAAATGATGATCCCTGTAAGGGATGATAGCATCATTACATGTTTATAAACTACCTGGTGAATTTTGGGGCAATACATGGCAGATTATATCACAAGGTCAAACAATGTTATATTAGTCATATATTAATCAAAAAGGTAAGTCAATAGTCAATAGATAAACTGACAATCAAGTGCCAGGTTTAATGATTCTTAATTTATGAGGATTATGAATTACTTTCATATTGATGGAAGGTTTAGTGAGATTGGTGCCTGACCCCCATGTGACCCCGCAAGGACAAGCAGGTATGTATATTTGATCAAACAGCAAAATATATATTCATCAAGAGAACCAAAATAATCTGTTTTTAATAATCATCTCTGAAAGTATCATGTGAACAACATTTCATAGACTTCGAAAGAAATGCAATTATGTGAAAATTTCAATGAAAACTGGAACATTGGATACCTGACAGGTACATTTGATACAATGTTTGACCTCAATGAAAAGTGGTTGACTAACCTGACCTGATGTCAGAAGATACTGGCCAACATGCATTTCATTACTGGGCCCCAAGTAGAGAAAATACAGAGACTGCAACAATTTTAGAACATTTGTAAGTTAGTAAGAATAGTTTGATCTATTAACAAGAAATTGAATAGCAGCAAATTTTCAGTAAATAATCCAGGCATCTCGTCATGTAACTCTATTAAAATGGTTTGTTTTTTCTTTTTTGATGGGATTATCTCTGTGCTTTTGCCATTTTCCTCTCTTATTTCATCACTGGAGTTTAAATTACTGTTCCCCTCATACTGCTGCCGTCTACCTCGGCATGCCTCCTCCTCTCTCTCCCAGGAAAACCTAAGCCATTTATGTGTACATGTGTATTATCATCCCATTCCTAACAAGGTTACACTCAGGGCCTGTAAACAAAACGTCTCTTTCTTTGATGTCCAACACAACGTTCTATAGGGCGGAACTGCTAATCACTGATAACCCTGCAGCATGTCATCTATTGCTGTCGCTCCATGTGTCTCATCCTCAATCTTCAATTGTTGTCCTCCTGTCTCTCTGTTGTTTCACCTCTTACCGCTCTCCCTTTTTACTGCTCACTTATTGTCTTACTGTGGTTTTCTCTCCTTTCATCAAGTCCATTTTCACAAGAGAGTTTGCGTCTTGTACGGCCGATCGGCGTTTCAGTGTGTGCTTTGTGTTGTTAGATATTGTCAGTGGTGTGAGCGTGAGTGCGTTGGTGCCAGTAAAGCAGATTATGAGTTGATTTTGGCAAAGGAGGCTGGTAATTCTTTTAAACCAACAAAACCCTTCCATTAGCCTCCTGCTGATGTTCTGAAAACAAGACACTGTGATGCTCCCAAAACACACCAGAGTCCACAGCGAAACATGCACGGTTCCACGAGAAACTAACTGAAACAATTAAATTATACAGACCAACAAACCTCTTATGGAATATTTAATTGTTACGTTTTTTTTTTTTTACAGTTTCAGTTTATAGTTTGATGTCCTTTTCAGTGATGTTGAGGCAGGTAAATGTCATATCTTTTAGGAAAATGAAAAGCATTACTGCCACGTTCCACAACTTATGTGTGTAGAGAATACATCATAAAATTGCTTGGATTTTCTTGTTTAGTTTGCATAAAAATGGAAGAATTAGTTGTTGCTGTTGTTTTTCAGGAATCAGCTTGTCTTTCTTGCTTTAACTTAGTTTATTTGGTCCAACATCATTATAGACCTTAAAGCATTAGATACAAGTTTGAACTAAAACACTGTACATTCATTTTGTTTCGCCTTTATCTCACCAGGAAAAGTCCCACTGATATTAAAAACCTGTTTTTAAGTGAGTCCTGGCCAAGAGACTGCATAAGTTACACAATAATTATAATTAGTTAGTCAATTAAATGTCACACAGAATAATTATCAAAAACAGTCAGAATTTAAAGATGTGATTTTTAGTGCTCTCAGTCTCTAATAGTGCTCAATGAAACAAGTTCAGTACAATCCTTCAGAGAGCCTCCAAATGATCAAATACTTATTAGCTGAACAAATGGGAAAGTACATCACAATGTGTCAGACAGAGTTATGCTGACCCTTCAGCATCCCTGTGTGAGAGACTCTTCAGATTGTCTGCATAATCTAGAACGAGATTAAATGTGTTGTGACACTTGAGTAACTCTGGAACTGATTCTATAGCATTGGCACATATTTAACACTGACAGGAAAAGTTATCTGCAAACCTGGACACATAAACAAACCTGAGCCAAGATTTTTTTTTTTACTTTTTTTTTTTTTTACAGGGGTGGATTAGGGTGATGTGGTGGCAATAAGTCACCCTGTGTTTTTTTTTTTTTAACTTTAGTTTAAATAAATGCTTCACAAATTATAATGCAAAAACTGCACTTCATTTTGATTAAATGAATATTTATTAAGTGTTTGTTTAAGATCAACACTAGTACCAGTACTATTTTAGACAGACAGAGAATAGGATCTGGCCGGCCTGGCAGGGAGGCAAACAGGCAGTGGATTTGGGCTCTATGACTTACTGTATGGGGATACACACCCAGAAACCCATCAACACACACATACACCAGTTGGAATATCCAGAGCTTCCACTGAACAGGATTACTTCTGTCATGGGAAGACTGGTATCCCCTCATCAGGGCACACACACACTCGTACACAACACACCATAATGGTTCACTGGGCAACCTGATAAGAACGTGTGTGAATTTGTTAGTGGATGCATGTGTGTGTGTGCTGAGAAGTCTCTGATGGCAAGGATTAGGGACTCTTGACTCTTGACAGTCTCTCTGCAAAGTACCAATCAGCATAAACATGCTCTTCTCTCTCACACACACACACACACACACACACCCACGCACACACACACGCAAACATGAACTTATGCTTCGGATTTAACTTTAATGCTTTATTTTAAACATCTATATGAAATATATTGAAGTACCTAGTTTTTATTTAACATTATAATGTTTATGCTTTTCTATATCTGCCATTCATTTTTGGATGACATTTTTCACACTTAAGCCATGTGCAGGTTTTTGTGATGGATCTCATAAAACATGCAAGCTAAATGGTTAAATGTAAATTTTGACCATTTGTACATATAAGATACAAATGGTCATAGAATAGAAGTCATAGAATAGACCTCTAGAATTATATTCCATAGTAGTCATAGAATATGACTTCTATTGGGAAAACTCAACATTTAAAGTTCACTTGGTTTAAATATATAAACATATAGATAGATAGATACAGACATAGCTATATATATTTCTTAAACCTGTGCAGTTTAAGAGAACGCAGTTGCATAGGTTTAAGAAAGTGTTGAAAAGAATAAATGGAAGGAACATTAAGATCTGAGAGGAAGAAGACAAGATGAATGTTAGAGGAAGGGAAAGGCAGCACTTAACCCCTGGTTAGTGGGGTTAGGTCCCTGTGGGAGTGGGGGAAGAAGGTCTGTGCACATATATACACACACACACACTCCCACATGTACAATAATACACAATATACACTATAGCTGCTTCTACAAATATAAAAATTCACTTTCACGCTCAATGTGTATCAAAATGGAGACACTTTCATAGGTTTGAATTCTTAAGGGGCACTTTTGGACCTGAAAAAAATTCTGACTCAAAACGTCCCTCTCCCACCTCCTCACCCTCTTTCATTTTCACACACAGGAATATGCAATCATGCAAAGAGATACACATGGGTATCGGCATTTGGAAAAAGGCTACAAAACTCTTGAGTTTGTAACAACTCAAATTCTTCCAAGTTCCAATAAAAATGGAAAAAGAAAACTACAGTAGGGAACATTTGTATAAGTTATGCAATTACACAATGAAACAGTCAAAACGTAAAAGAGGCACAGGGATAGAAAAATAAGCTACAAAAAAATTAACCAGACAGAAAAACATATATATCTATATACAGACAGCAAAAAGAGGAGCAAGTGAGTGCAACTCAGAGACAGAGCATCAATTATTTAGGAAAGGTAACGTGAAGCTTCCTTGGATCAGGCAAACTGCTGGCTCTTCCCTAGAGAAAAGAGAGAATGAATTAGGGTGAATTTATTAGAGACTTTACGTGTGCATGCGTGTGCATGTGTGTGTGCATGTGTGTGTGTGTGTGTGTGTGTGTGCAAGTACTGATACTGTCCAGGCAGCCACCTTGATTTCTGAAGCTGTGCGGCTGCATTGCCAGAGACCCACACACATGCACACACTCACAAACACGCATCCTGAGAATCCCAAGCCTGTTTCCAGGTTCATTAATAAAACAGAAGCTCTTTATATGTGCTCTTCCCCTCGCTGTCTTGCCTTTCATCCTCTGTTTGTTCACACACACTATGGGATTTTATTGTGTGCGCGCGCGTGTGTGTGTAAACTCCAACTGGGATTTAGGCATTGCCCGACTGTTTGTTCATCAGTCAGACAATAGTTGACCCTGCTGTGGTACATAACAAAATCTGATCCCTCTTTTATCATGGGTAAAAGGAAGCACCGTTGAATCCCAGCTTCATATGATTTCTGTTGGTAAATTGCTCCAGTTGGTTCTGACTTTTGTTAGTTGCATTACTGACGTCGGAAAATGATACGTCAGTTGATTTATTTTATTCTTGTAGGAATAATTTTACAGTTTTTGTAGAAGTTAAATTATGGAGACAATTTTGCATATTTATTATAAAATTGAGAGAAAATGTATTTTTCTGGAAATTAAATAGGAATACTTCAATCACTGCTAAATTTTTGGAATTTGAAATGCTACTAATAATCTAAGATATTGTTATTGATGTTTGATTACAGACTGTATAAGTAAATTGTGATAAGATTGATATTTTGTGGTCCTTTATTAGTGTTCAGAGGTAATAAAACATGTTTTTTTCTGATCAGAACTGGCATCTGCACTCTGGGATATAAAATACCTTTTGAATCAACTCAGAATTTGCTATTCTTAATCTCCTGCTTTTCCTCATACTGTGTAAATTATTTTAGCAAAAATGTCTCAGCAGAATTAAATGGTCTTTTTGTTGGTGGAAAAAACTATTGCAGACAAACCAACCAACAATATAGTAGAACATGAGTTACCACAAGTCTTGCAGAATTTGTAAAGGCATAAATGTGCATTATATGTTGTGTCAGAATTAATCTTGAAACCTGCTTCCTGAAATGAGACAAGTTCAGACATTTTCTATTCAATCTGCAGTCTAATCCAGGCCTAGTAAAACAGATCTGTCCAAAAACAGACATCACAAAAGCGTGACGTATAGATCTGGTAGTTATTTTGAGAAATCCACAAACAAGGGCCATCTAATGTCTTACAGTCCGATGTCATCCAAAGAGTTTATCGTCAGGTAATAGAGATGACAACTTACAAAATCCTACAGCTAGAAAATTGCAAATCTGGTCATTCATCAATACCACACATATTCAGCAAATGGTAGCAACATGACTTAATCTCATGCTATGGTGTTTAAACACCTTGTTTGCACCTGTGAAGATTCACTCACTCACCTCGGCATGCTGAACTGTTGAAGTGAGCACATTTTGACTTATTCTCTGAATAATTCACCTAATAATTATTTGCCCAATTAGGTCACGTTTTTTTGACATGCCAACATACAAGACAAGATAGAAAACTGAGGATGTGTTGGATTGGGTGTTAATTAATTAAGAAAATAAATAAATCTAAGTAGGGGAGATATAATTGGTAATAAAACATAATCAATGAAACCTATCTAATGCAATCTTTCATTAATAACCTGGTCATATTTCACCCACCAGGATCCTCTTCAAGTCATACTGTTGATCCCTCTCACGTCTGTTTCTACTAAACTTTTGTCTTCCCTTTTAATCTCATTCTCTTATTTTCCAACTGAAAAAACTAATTTCTTTTTTCTCTGTCTGTTTATCATCCCTGCCTCTATGTTATGTCTGAATATAATTGTATTTGAAGCATCAGCTGAATATCAAATATACAACTAAGTAATGTAAGTCTCATGTAAGCTTGTGCAAGCTGTGTGTATGTGTCTGTGCTTTTTTGGTTAGTGTGAATTCATAATTATCTTAAGTCTGTGAATGCAGATGGCTCAGTCAGCGGTTCTGTCTCCAACTCGGCAGCTGTATCTTTTTTTGCACCTCTGTGACGTGCCTGCGTGCAAAGCGTGCGCGCGTGTGTGTGTGTGTGCATGTGATATCTGGAATAGGGATCTAAACAGTTTTCCAAATTAGAGAAGGGAGACGTCAGAATGCTATTGTAAGAGATCCACTTCCTGTCTGATAAGCAAAAATCTCCCTTTCTTCCATCAGACCTCTCTCCCTCTCCCTTTCTCACACACACATGCATACACACACGGAAGTAGAGAAATCCTGACAAGCAAAATTTGCTTTGTATTTCTTTACACTCTGTTCTTTCCATCGTTTTGCCTTCACCTCCCATCATTCTCTTTTTTCTCTCCCCTTTTCTAATAAGCACAGGTTTACTGCTGAGTGTGGGCAGGGCACATGAAGCGGGAGGTAAAGACAAAAAAAAAAGAAGAAAAAAGAAAGAAATTTATGCAAAACTGGAGGTACAAGAGAAAGAAAAAAGAGGGAAGATTAAATGCCATTACCAGTTTTTATAGGTGTTCACACAAACACACATGACTTGTTGACTTCTGCACTTTACTTACAACTTCTTCTCTCCCGTGTTTTTTGTTTTCTTCTGGTTGACCTATTTTGACATGTTATCATAATTATTAAAATATATCAATATGTCGACCATCCAACTATTTACCATATCTCCCGAGAGAAAACTAAATATTACAGTTTAATGGTATTGTCACAAAACTGGTGGATAAAACCAATTACATTAATTGAAGCAAGAGGTTTTTAGGTTTCCATAATTTTGCCACATTGAACTGACATGTATTGTTGACATTTCTTATAACATCTAGCTAATGTCTTCTTTTTGAATCATAGATAACTACATCTCCTCCTTCCTCCTAAACCAATTCTTCCACAACAGAAATGGCTGTCTTAAGTGATTTTAGTATATTAAAAAGCTAACTCCTATTAAAAAAAATGAAGCTAAACAGCTATGCAGGTGCTACAGGGCAATATGTCACAAATAGTTTATAAAGCCAGGTTCCTCTTAGATAAAATTTGTTGGACATGAAAGTGTTTTTAATTCTAACAATGTCAGCAGAAATTATGTTGATTTAAAAATATTAAAGGTGCATTATTTCACAGTACTAAAACTAAAACTGTAATCTAAATGAAACAATGATTTGCAAAGCCTCACACTGAGTCAGCCAGAGATTGCATGGAGACTCTGAAAATTAATCTAATCATGAACAACCGGTGATCAGCAACTTTAAGGCTGAAAAGCAAACAGGAAAAAAAATTGTAGATTCAGCTCTAATAATAAAAACAACAGCAATAAAATAATGGATTTGTTATAGTGGATGTGTATAATTATGCAGTAAAATAAATGCTGGACACTTACAGTCATAACTTTGTAGACTCAAGTGAACACTAAAGAAAAATTAGGAAAATCCAGCATATTCATAAATCAGAGCTTTAGGTTTTTATGAGGATGGTTATAAGATATGGCTGAATAAATGTGAAGCTGCTGTATGTTTATACATCTCTGTGTAGTTGCTTGCATTAAGAAGGGTGAGTGGGTGGCATGTATTTGCCTGTGGGTCACAGTAGGCCCATCTGCTATAAACCAAACCAAATCAAACACACTGTGAAGGAAACCTGACTTCCTCTCTTACTCTTTCCTACCAACACACACATCCACTATAGTTATTCATATGCAAAGGTTTCTGTGTGCCATTTCTCAAGCACCTGTAAGGTTCTACTGTTTCCATTAGGTGCAGTGGAACAGTCATGTTTTGTTGTGGTTAACAGGAGAAAGGAAGATTAAGGCAAAGGTTTAACTATAAGAACTTTCAAACCAGTAGTGAAAAGAAGAATGAAAAACGAGGTGGTGAGGTAACAGGAGGACAGGAGAAGTCTGTTGTGTTTCCACTGCAGAGTTTTCTGCCTCTGTTCCACACAAACAGAGGCATGTTTGTGTGGAAACTTGTTTTTAGGATAGATTTAGTCATGTTTTAATAATTAATTTACCTGAAAACACAAAAGAAGTGTCTAAACTATCTGTAAATTCTCAAAGGAGAAAGAAACTATACAATATTTAATTATTCTCTTCCAAGAAGTTTTTGCACTCTCTTGAGCAACAATAATTTCTCAGTTGAACTGTGATACTATGTTGGGTCACAATTCCCAACAACAGGGTGCCAAGAATAAAAAATAGAAAATGACTCTTTCACATATTTTTGCAACTACTTAACGCTAACCATCTTTCATGCACTAACAAAAATAAATCTCTCCTATTTTCTGTAAACTTCAAGAGGGGAACTGAAGATGTTTTCAGTCTCTATGTCCTATATCCTGAAATAAGAACTGAAATGAATATGCATAAAGCAAAGCGCTACATGCAGGTGACATGGTTGACTTGTGTTTCTGCAGCAAAACATAGCGCCAGACAAATGTTTTCTCCATCTCTTCTCTTTAGGAAGACAACAATGAGGAAGAGAGGAACGGTAATCTCAGGGGAACCCTTCTTTCACTCAGCAAATGAAAAACTAACACACTAATGATGCTAAAACACATGCAGGGAAGCAGACTGCAATGGAAGCTCAGATGTAAATAGCATATGCAGAAACACACACAATCCACCTCATAGAGGCAGTTTTTTTTACATGGCACATTTAAGTGAAAATTACTACTTTTTCCTAGTTTTTATGGAATTTTGCTGTGGATTTTTGGTGGAGATAAATTATATACACCAAAGTAAAAATGACTGATTTTTGTGACAAAAATCAAGGCCACAATATCCTCCATCCATTTTCTTCCGTTCCTCTCCCAAGCTGCTTCTTCCTGCTCTTCCCAGGTCAATCGAGAGTCATAGTCCCTCCAGCGTGTCCTGGGAGGCGTCCAGGAGGCATCCTGACCAGACACCCGAGCCTCTTGCATGAAGGAGCAGCGGCTCTATTCTGAGTCCCAATTGGATGACTAAGCTTCTCACCCTATCTCTAAGGGAGATGACAGACACCCTATGGAGAAAACCCATTTCGGCCGCTTGCATCTGCGATCTCGTTCTTTCGGTCATGACCCAAAGCTCATGACCACAGATGAGGGCGGGAATGTAAATCGACTGGTAAATCGAGAGTTTTGCTTTTTGGCTCAGCTCTCTCTTTATCACGAAGAACCGGTACAGAGTCCGCTTCACGGTAGATGCTGCACCAATCCGCCTGTCGATCTCCCACTCCCCTTATTCCCTCATTTGTAAGCGAGATCCTGAGATACTTGAACTCCTCCACTTGGGGAAGGACACCCTTCTCCAACCCGGAGAAGGCACTCTACCCTTTTCCGGCTCAAGACCATCAAGACCATGGCCTCCAATTTGGAGGCACTGATCCTCATCTTGGCCGCTTCACACTTGGCTGCGAACTCTCCAGCGAGAGCTACAAATCACGTCCTGATGAAGCCAACAGGACCACATCATCCGCAAAAAGCAGAGATGCGATCCTAAGGCCACCAAAACGGATCCCCTCAACACCTTGGCTGCATCTAGAAATTCTGTCCATATAAGTAATGAACAGAATCGGTGACAAATGGCAGCCCTGGCAGAGCCCGACTTACTGCCGGCAATGCGGACCAGACTCTGACACCAGTCATTCGGGGATCTGACAGCCCGTATCAAAGGACCCGGTACCCCATACTCCCGGAGAACCCCCCACAGGGACACGGTCGAACGCCTTCTCCAAGTCCACAAAGCACACATAGACCGGTTGGGCGAACTCCCAGAACCCTCCTGGACCCTGCCGAGGGTGTAGAGCTGGTCCAGTGTTCCACGGCCAGGACGAAAACCACACTACTCTTCCTGAATCTGAGGCATGACTATCCGATGGACCCTCCTCTCCAGGATCCCTGAATAGACCTTTCCACTGAATAGAGCTTGCCAGAGAGGCTTAAGATTGTGACTCCCCTGTAACTGGAGCACATCCTCCAGGCCCCTTTTTGAACAGGGGGACCACCATCCCAGTCTGCCAATCCCAGTCTGTCCATGCGATATTGCGTCAGCCAACGCGCCCAGAGCTTTAAGGAACTCTGGGCGAAGCTCATCCTTCCCCTGGGGCCCTGCCACCAAGGAGCTTTTTAACTACCTCGGCAACTTCATCCCAAGAGATTGGAGAACCCGACCCGGAGTCCCCAGGCTCAGCGTCCTCAATGGAAGGCATGTTGGTGGGAATGAGGAGGTCTTCGAAGTACTTTGCCCACCGGCCCACAACGTCCAAGTTGAGGTCAGCAGCACACCATCCCCACTATAAACAGTGTTGGTGCTGTACTGCTTCCCCTTCCTGAGAGCACAATATATGATTTCAAAACATTTTATATGTTTGAAGCCATCCATAAGCCATCACACAACCATTGACAAACTTTAAATATTGAGGCGAATTTTACACAGGACTTAGTTAAACTTGGTCTTGTCACAAATAACAATAAAGTCTCCCCTTTTACTTTCAAAGAGCATAACAGCCGGCATATAAATTCCATTTATATTTGATTTTGTGTTAAAAATCAGAAAATAATAATATACATTTGTATTTGTAAATAGTTGGTCTAAGTTGCATGTAATTAAAACATTACTTTTTGACTTTCAAAGCTGCTAAACATCCTCACCATGTATTTACTTTGAACTTTTTTGGTGTTTAACCTGGATAAAATTATTTGCGCTCTTTCTCTTTAAGGTTGCTGAAAACATCATAATTGACAGAAAAAAGGACTGAAGATGCAAACATAAAACAGTTAAAAGCACATGAAGGAAATGCAAAAATAAAGCTGCATTTTTGGAAATGGTTAAAAGGGAGCAAAAGAAAAAAAAAATGGTTCAGAGGGGATTTAGAGAGGGAAGGATGCGGAGGTAGGGGTGAAGGAAGACGAGGTTAGGTGAGACAGGGTCAGACGGTTGGAGGAAGCTAATGTCTTTATTTCCTGGAGAGGTGGGACCTTGCATTTACCCCTGAGGTCATTGGTCACAGACAGGGTCACTGGGAGTGCTGTGAGTAGGGTATCTCAATACAGGGGGAGGTGTGAAAATATCTATATAAGAAAAAAAAAGTGGAGTGAACAAGAGACAGAGTAAAAACAGAATGAGAGGAAAGGAGAAAAGGAAGCCCTAGTTTGAGCAAAGATGTCCAAAGGTGGAAAGGTTGAGAGGGTGAGAAGGTAAGAATACTCGAGGGAGAGAGGAAAGGGGGCCACACAACCACACATGAAATAATTGTTGAGTATAGAGAGCATGTGTGGAGTAGTTCCTGTCACATACAGTAATTTGCTGGAGCTGATTGTAAGTGCATTTTTATCTGCATATTGTGTCTCAGACTTGTTACTGGAGGCTTGTGCCAATGCATGAACATGTTTTAAATACGAGTTTACAGAGAAGCTGACAGATAAAAACAAAAAAGAGAGGGTGCACGTCTCTTCCTCTTGAGTATTGTTAGCGGTTATCGTCTTGAACTGCTTTACAAACAACCTTTAATCGACAGAGATTACGTTTGTCAAATTTAAAGTGTTTAAGTTTTATATATTCCAACTTCTAATTACATTACAAACAATTACAGGGTTATAATCTGATACACACTGACAAATAAAAGATTAAATATGTCCTTATTGTTGGTATGTTTGCTTCAATTTAATAATATGCTCCACACTTGTTAACCATGACAAAGACAACATACATCCAACATAATTTCATTTCAAACTCTGTAGGCAATTCGGTCTTAATATTTCTCACAGTTAAACATTTAAACACTGTTGTGTGTGTTTTCCAAGTTTCACAGTGCTTACATTCACTGACAATGTATTACGCGCAGTGTGACAAGTCTATTTCAGGTACCACCCTTGTTATGAAGTCAATTAAGATTATTTAATTAAGCAAAACCACAGGTTAGGACTAACAGACAGTCGAAAGAAAGCATGAAATTGCAGAACATATAAACATGAAAGACAAACGACATCTAAAGGCCTGGGATATTCAGTATTAAAAGAACAGAAGCAAAACCAGCAAAACTGTTGTTTGGTAACTGAAACGAAGAGAGAATAATAAACCGGGTTGCGAAAATGAATTTAAAATATAAACAGCAGAATGGCAACATGGTTCAAAGAAATAGTCCCAAACTGAGGAAGAGTATCGTCTGCATCAAGCTCCCACTAAAAATGGCAATTAAAAATATGTTGTTTTTATTTACTTTCATCAGTTACAAGACATGACTATGCAAGTAAGGAAATATATTTCTTTTTACACCACTTTCATTCAGCAGTGAAAGAGAAACCCCATTTATCATTTTAAACATTGGACAGACTGGGGTTTGTCATCTTGAGGCATAATGATTAAATGCACTCATTATAATTTTTTTAATTTATTTAACCTTTATTTCACTTAGAGAGATACTACTGAGATTAAATGTTTCTTTTACAGGGGAATCCTGGCCAAGACTGGCAGCAGCACGTAGAAAATTAACAGGAAAGAAGAATATCAACATTTTATTTGATGGTGTTGATGCAAAAATCTAAATCTTACAAATGACCAAATACAATCATCATCAGATTTTTTTTTCTCCAAACATTCAATCCTAATCCCAGAGGGATTGTATTTCAGTAACTGAATGACTCAGCAAATTGTCCTGGCTGCCAGATGACACGTGATATTTGAATTCAGGTGTAAATTTCCCTCCTCTTGTTCTTTTGGTCTGCTGAATAGTGACTCAGCAGCACCAAATACAGCTCTGATATGAGTTTCTCTTTAAAGCCCTATTTCAGTCTCATTCAAGGGTTATTCTTGGTTCTGCTCTGAGTATTGGACATCTGTTTGACAGAATGTGAGTCAGTCAGCTATAAATATGAATGGCCTTTCTGCTTGGCCGACCACGTGGATTAGCAACTCTTCCAGCTTTTCCACTACACTCAAAACAAATGGCACCTCCAGTCTCTCTCTCTCTCTCTTTCTCTCTCTCTCTCTGTCTCAGTTTCTCTCTCTTAGTCACTCACTCTGAGATGCACCAATTCTCTCCTGGTTCAACTAAAACATGCATATTCATACTCGCTGGATGAAAGGTGTTCTGTGTGTGTGACAATAGCCACACACACACAAAAGTGAAAAATAAATCATAATTGTATGTTTTCTTGATGTTATACTTCAGTGACAGCCTCCTGCCCACATTTTTAAGAGCTATCATTACTAGTAATATAGCAAAAAGGTTCACAATGAACCTTTTTGCTATATATAAAAGGTTCACAATGAACCTTTTTGCTACTCACAGGTCAGTATTTGGATTTACATACTCTTATTCAGGTTTTTCTGTTCAATGTAGCTCCAAATTATTAATGAAAAATCTGCTTATTTGCACATTTCTTTACACATTTAAAAGAAAATGCAGTTTGGGAAGCTGAAATAAACCACAATGCTTCTTGACTCTTAATTGGCTCTCTGATTGGTTCCAGTCCAACCACTTTTAGATTGGCGTGTCTGAAGCAGCCAATCCAAAAGCACAATTCATTTTCCTTGTGGCTGATTGGCTGTTCAGCAGGAACGTATCACTGACAGCTCTTTCACAAAACTAATTTAAGTTTTATGAAAAATGAGAATTGTACAGTTCAAACATGAAAGCTGTTGTTTCTCTATTAGTTTCAAAGTCAGTCAGTTAAGAAAAACAAAAAAAACAAAATGAAGTTCCTAAAAAGACAAACATATCTTGCACCATTCCCACAAAAGATACCAGTTGTGACTGATTATGGGTAAAGAAAAATAAAGCAATCCTTGTAATGATACCATTTTATCCAAAAGTTAAAACACAGAGAAGGCATGTGTCTTTTAGAACATCTGAGCTCCACGTTAGAATAAGTCTATACAAAACGTCCTCATTCTGACGTTCCATTAAATGTGTGCTTGACATTGCTGCAAGTGCATAGTGATCCATGTGATTGGCGAGGATGATCTAGTTTCAACAAAATAACCAACTAAGGCTGGCGCATGATAATCTTTAGGAAAAAGTCAGAAGTGAGCATCAGTGCATTGAATTGCGACTCGCACGGCTACACTCACACACACTAATGTCTGAGCAAACGCCACCAGACATTAGTCTTTGAGTGACAGAGACATTTACAAGGAAGTCTGATTAAACTAAGCCACTCAAGTGTTCTCATCCCAGGATGGCACACATCAATATATTTATAATCACTGGTGTTAATAATAGCAACCGAGAGGCAGCTATACACCCAGAAGACAGGTGACAAATAGATGCTTGGGTTAATAATAGCAGGAGATGGAAAAACTACTGTCCAAGCTGTATATGGATCAAGAAACAGAAGGGAAAAAAGGGCTGAGAAGGTCATTTGAAAAAAATGTATGCGCTGCTCACACCCTCGTGCTTCTTCTCCACTAAGCTACACCTTCTTCCCCACAACAGAGCCTGTTGTGGATGTGCAAGCTAGTTGGCATGGCCACTGATGACAGCAAATACTAAGTTTTCCTTTAGTGAACTTTTTATTTGCAGAGCTGAAGTTCTTACACGAGTGTGATTGACAGCATTAAGACCTTCCTGTGGTTTGATTGCTTGTTTCTGATGAGGAGTGTTGTAGTTCTACAGATAGTAGTAGGACCACAGAATATTTTTAGATTATCTGTCATGACATAGTAAAGGTTTTAACAAACGTGCAAAAAAAAAAAAAAAACTTACATGGTGCAGCTTTTAGATTCACCACTAGCTGATAGAGAGATTGCAAAAGATCAAAAATATTTTTGTTATGCAAAGTCCACAGAATTGTACAAAGCAATTCTATAGGAGTATAGAATTAAATACTTTCATTTAGTATTTAAATGAAAGACAGATATCAACTGGAAAAAAAAATAGTGTTGAAAATGTAGCTGTTTCTTTCAAAATTAATGGAAACCTCCCACCCAAAAAGCAATGTTAGTATAAACAAGGGGTTTATATTTTCATTATGTAGCAGTATTTTTAAAGTGTCTGAATTAAGTATTTTTTAGGCATAAATCAAACATTACGTAAAGAAATTAGGCCTTTGTCTCTTTAAGAAACTCCTGCTCTTTCTGACATTCCAAGACACAATAACACCCTTTAACCCTTTAAGAGCTGAACCTCAAAATGTTCCTTTAAATATTTGGTTAACTGATAGATTCCTTGTATCAAACCATAAATGATGGAAGATAATATGGACCAGCTGTAATGTAGAAGTAAAACTTCCAAAGAACTGACCTTTCATTACAAATTCTTGCTTTATTTGGCTCTAAATAAAACAAGGCTTATGTAAGCTTTGATATAATTACGCTAAAGTCCCCCAAAATTAAAATTCCCTAGTTTTAAGAAATGAAAAAAAAAAAAGAAGAATATTATGAGGCACGAGAAAATGTCTGTTTTCGCAAACGCAATGACTCACACCGGGTGATGTCCCATCTTTAGTAATTCTGTGAATACAGTGCTAAGGGGCAAAATATGCTGTCCTCCTGCTAATGAAGCTTTCAGCCCTGCACAACAACCACACAATGACAGCTGGCAGGGGAGGGGCAGGAACTACATGCCATGAAATAAGAGCGGGTAAAAATTGATTAGCAATTTTCATTTGCGCTAAGCTAAACAAAAGGAGACTGCTGCCCTACTCTGCATATCATCATGGGGTGGAGGAGGAGGACGGTGGGCAGAGCTGATGGGGTTGGGCTGGGATGGGAACTGATCTTTCAGTGCTCAAGGCACCCATTGTTTAGTTATAGAAGACGTGGGTGTGTGTTGGGGGAAGGCTTTGGGACAAAAGAAGACTATGTGTAGACAAGAGAACTGGAGATGAAGAAAGAACCAGGGGAAAGTGGAAAGATGTTGAGAAGCTTAGGTAAAGAGAGTTGGAAAGGAATATGAGGAAGTGAAGAAAGTGCATTCTTTGGACTGAGGATGACAAGAAATGTTGGGGGGAAAAGAGGGTTCAAAGAATGGAAAGCTTGAACAGCAGGACAGAAAGAGGGAGAGGCCTGGGATTGATGGGAAGAAGTAATGGAAATAGGGAGGGGATATTTGGCAAGTCAGAGGGGATAAAGAGGTTGAATGCTCCCCAGGACTTCATGACTAATTCTGGAAATTGAAACTGGACCTGGATGGAGCCATCATGCACTTTGAACAACAAAAGCAAAGTGTCAGGAAGAAAAAGAATGACACCCTCTCATCACTTTCAAAGTTATTAAAACCATTGGATATATTGAATATAAAATCTCAAACAATGGAGAAATTTGCCAACCCCAAGGGAAGAAAATGGAAAACGTATGCAGTACAGTGGCCAAGCCATGTTGTTGTATGGGCAGTTTTCTTGAGGGTTTTTTTGGCATGACCAGGAAGCTTGGCGGCTTATTGACAGAGGCACTAAAATGCATTTCACACACAAACACACACCCATCAGAAAAGGAGGCGCACACACAGTTTTAAATGCAAAACAGTGAAAAAATAGCAGCTGGTAGGAGAATGAGGAAAAAAAAAAACATCAACAACTTTTAACCAAAACACTGTACACAACTCTAAATTTAATTTTCTGCAAGATTAAGCACAGTAATGACTAGCTTTATAAAAACCCATAACTAATGGCTTCCAATGAGCCAATCTATAGGCATCGATCTGTTCAGTATCTCATAGACTCACAGTTTACAGCAAATAAATGAAGGAATAAAGAGGAAAAAGAGAAAGAAAAAGCAGAATAAGTACACCTTTAAGCTGAAAAAGAAGAGAAAAGAAGAGCAGAGAGTAGGATCATAAAATCTAAGACAAACTGAAGTGATGAAGGAATTTAAAAGCAAAATAACAGAGTGAATAGAAAGTGATTTTAAGTTTCACATAAGTACGTTTTAAACACAATAGATTTTTTTTGCTCCATTATATGTTGGTTACTCAGTTAGCTGTGATTTCATTTGGTGTTTGTCATTCCTCCATAGTCAGTCTCCCTCAGTTGTTTCTAGCTCTTCACTTCTGACATTCTCTTTTTGTTGTTTTTATTTTCATTTGTTGTTTAGTGGATAAGAGGAGATACCTGGAAAGTATTTCAAAACAATCAGATGTTTGTACATAATTTAAAATACTCATCATTGGAAGGACCTTTAATGATGAAAAGTTTTAAAGGAAAAGGTAAGATTACCAAAAAATACAGATTTAGCTTTAATGTTCAGTAATTATTACCCCAGTGCAAACAGTTTTCATTTCAGTCCATTCTTTGTCAGATCCTCCTTTTTTATGCTTTCACTTTAATGTATTGTTTTACTTTGCAGCATCCAACAGAAACACGATTACATTTGTTAATGTTTAAAGAGGTTTACTTTTACAAAGTAACTCAGTTTTCAGAGTTTGAGTTTAAATATAATCAGATTTAGATTTTAGCTCTTAAAATTTGAGCTAAAATCTCAGTTTAGAAGCTTGTTCCATCCATCCATCCATCCATCCATCCATCCATCCATCCATCCATCCATCCATCCATCCATCCATCCATCCATCCATCCATCCATCCATCCATCCATCCATCTCCACGTCGCCCACTCACAACCAATGAATTAGATTTTGGGCAATTTCCGAAATAAATAAAATACCCAAACAATGGCTTCATTGGTATTTTTGTTCTGATGTCTACAAATACTTAGTTTGACCATTTTTAAAAAATATTCTAGAGAAGCAAATAACCCCTCTGGTCTTCTTCTTACTTAATCCTGCACTTAACAGCTTTTTTTGTGGCTCATTGACTAATAATTAATGGTGGCAGCATATGAGAATGAGGAGGACAAACTGAAATAAAACAATCTGCTGCTGAAAATGCACAGCGGCTTAAATCCAGAGAGGGGCTGCTTCCATTAATCCCTGCGGATTAAACTTCTAAACAGTTCAATTCAAGCCAATTAATTCATGCATGTATCTGTCTTCGGCTCTTTTCATGTCATTTAATATGATGGAGGGCAAACTCCTGGGAAATGGAGGGAGGGTGGGGGGTGGATATGTATCAGCATTATGCACGCAATGCTGAACCACACAGCTATACATCTAGAAGCATGTAGACACATATCTACATGCTACAATGCCATGAATTCATGCAATTTGTAAGAGAATGGAATGTGGGAGTGTTAGGACTGAAAGGAACCTCCAAAAGTTGACTGACATATTCTGACAGCTGAATACTAATCATGAGATACACCTCCGGCTAAATCTACAGGATCTCACAGGGGCCTCTGGCTGAGAGAAGCATAAAAGGATTAACAGTGAACACAGAAACCTTCCACTGCGCAGACAACCACCAGCTCAACAACTTATAATCTCAAGATGAGGACAAAAAAAACCCAAACAGGTTGAATTTCACCGTAAAGAAATGCCAGAACTGAAGTGAAATTATCTAAAAGAGAGTGATGAAAAAAAACGAACATTAAATGTGGTGAAATACTTTTTTTAATGCCTTTGATTTTTAAGCCAAACTAAACTAGAAGACCAAAAGGCTAAAACAGTAACAATATGCAAATCCTTAATAACATAAAAAGACTGTCTGTAACAGTTCCAGAATAATTAATTAATTAATATTTTAAAAATATTGTTGCTCATGATTTGACATCATTTTGGTCTAAAAAGTGCAGAACCTGAAAAGGCCTAAAGCCTGCAGTGTTAAAGTCAAGTCAAGTTGTTTTGTATAGACAATTTAAAGGGTTTCACGTGACAAAAACAAAAATAAAGAGAATACAAAATTATGAACCGAACTAGAATTAATTTTCCGGTTATTATTAAATAAAAGCAACCACAAACAAAAAGGGCTTTTAGCCTTGATTAAAAAGAAATCAGTGTTTCAGCATTTTAGTAGTTTTCTGGATCTTTACTCCAGATTTGTGTTGCACAAAAACTGAATTCTGCTTCTCCATGTTTGGAGAAGCAGACTGCATACCTGCACAGTCAGTTTCACTGATATGTTTTTTTGGGACTGACTGAATGGCAACATTTTAAAATTGTAGCTATAATATGCAGAAAAGCTGTTTTAAACAGTGCAGTCCCTTAAAGATGCTAATGCTGCACCAGTGCATTAACCTAATGATAGAATTTAATTTACTTCTCTTGAAAGATATTGAATTTTTAGCAGATTTTATATGTCTTGCTAATTAAAGATGTAGAGTTGTCAGTTTTTGCTGAAACACAGCTTAACTTGACAGGGTAACTTTCCTCTTTTCCAGCTATGTCAACCACATGCTTATTTATCATGTGGTGGAAACTGCAGCAATATTCACTTACTTATTTATACAGTTTAGGAAGGTGATCAATATTCATACAGTTTTATACATATTATTTCTTAAATTTGGCCTTGCAGTCTTTTGTTGACCATACAAACTGACAGACAATATCTGTGAGTAAATAAATCCAGTTCCTGGTATCGACCCTGATCTGACAATTGTTTGGTCATTTTCTCTAAGAAGTGCTGGTAGCACTACTCCTCTTACCTGATTTTCTTCTTGCCCGGTCTCTGCTGCAAGCTGTCCTCACTCCTGAGGTACTGAAATCAAAGAAAGAAGAGACACATGCTGTGGCTAAAGCAATATTCACAGAAATATGTGATGACACAATGCAAACAGAGTCTTAAAACTTTACATCTTTGTTGCTTCATATCTTCAGCTGTGCGTCTTGTCGCCATATTCCTTATTTTCGAGTCTTTTCAGAGGCGCCATGACTTCTGTCCCTGTGATCAGACATCAGTCCGTCCCTCTGACCCAACTCGTGCACTAACCAGTGACATGCTTTAATTATTGAACGGCTGACCTCAATCGGTTGGCTAGAGCAGACTAAAACATTTTGCACCATTCGGAAACACATTACTACTATACACAAGCCCATGCAAGTCACCACAATAGAAACTTATAACTTTAAATTATGCTGGTCATTTAATATGTTGATCCTGGGGATAGTTTCTAAAGTCTAAGAATTTAAAAATATACACACATATGACTCCATTAGCTCTTCCTGTTGTTCCTCTCAGTTCATTCATGCCAAGAGAGCATTTCCACTGATCAGGCTGGAGATGTTTCGAGAGCTTAAATGGAGTCCACCTGTGTTGAATTATATATATATATATATATATATATATATATGTGTGTGTGTGTGGGTCTATATAAAGTTTCACAGCTGACAGTGGAAGTCAGAGTCCAAACACCAGGCAAGAAATCAAAAGAATTGTTTTCAGACACAAATCTGGGGAACGGTACAGAAAGCTTTCTGTCACTTTGAAGGTCCCAATGAGCTCAGTGGTCTCTGTCATTTGTAAACGGAAGAAGTTTGGAACCACCAGAGCTTTTCCTCGAGCATCCTGCCCGTCTACACTAAGCGACTGGGGGGAATGGGCCCTATACAGGATCACTGTCATTCCTCTCTCTCCATCTCTGGAACAATCCACCTATCAGACCTGGATGGCGGAGTGGCCAGATGAAAGTCCCTCCTTAATAAAAGGAGCATGACAGTCTGTCTAGAGTTTGCCAAAAGAAATGACTATCAGACCATGAAAACGCAAACTGTTCTGGTCTGATGGCTGAGTAAAGGATTCAATTAATACAATTTGGAATAAGGTTGATGACAAAATGTTGAATAAGTGAAGAACTGTGAATACTTTCCAGCAGCACTGCAAATAAAATGCTAAATAAAGTTTTCGTGGCGTTTCCTTATGAGGAAGAAAAGCTTGAAATGTAAGTCATGATACATCTTGATAGAGTTGACTGGAAACACGACTCAAGTTAAATCTGGTTGTAACTCTGTCACAAGAAAGAAAATATATCTTTTGGTATGCAATACATGTTTTAAAGATGCTTTAATTTCATATCCAAATATATTCTGGAAAGAATGACCAGTGGTCACACTTGTCCTGTTACAAATCATCGAACACATTAGATGATACTAGATATGATTTCCAAGGCATGATACTAGCAGGGCATTTATAGATTAGGATATCTGGTACATTAGGGTCCAGTTCAACTGAGAGGCAAATTTTCCTTTTCTTTTTTTACCCACAGCACCAACCAAAGTCATGACGTCTAATGGAACAGAAATGGCACAAGTCTTCAGCAATGACATTCATTTCAACACTGTCCTCAGAAACATGAGTGACATGTTGACTCTCATTATATTTTGATGAGTGTAACCCAACTGGGCTCTGTTGCATGCTGTGTAGCTTGTGGCCTATGATTAGTTACAAATAGTTCAATGGGTCACACCATTTGGCTCTCGGAGACCTCGGAGTTCAGACACACAACCTCCAAACCACATGCTTACCGCTAGTATAGAATCACAATGCTACTTTTCTCCTGAAGAAAATTACATCGAAATCAGTGTTCAAGGTATGATTGCAAAATATTCAAATTTAACCAATGTGATTTCAGCACAAGTTGTGGACTCCTGCTAAAATTTTGAACCAAGAATTGGTTTGATTTTTCACAAACAAATGCCACTTCAAAGAAGCAATATTAGTATATTTGATTTTATGCTTAATCTTCACTCTGAAGCATTTTTCAATTTTCCTAGAACCTAATATTTGTTTCTTTGCTCAAGCCAAACATGAGTTTTACTTTTTTTTAGCTTTAGTTAAATATTTAAATCTTTTTTTAAATATACAGTATGCCTTAACATTTTTATTTATCCTGATACAATAACTTTAAAGAACCAACGTATTCATGCTAAGAGTAATTTATGGAAGCACACTGTATCAAACTTCTTTCAAATCTGCCATGTTTCTACCATGTTCATTGAACTCTTAATTTTTTGTATACCTTCCTGCAAAACAGTAAAGTAATTTTTAAAAAAAAGAGAGAGAAAAGTTGTGGATATTGGGAATGATCACTTAAGAAAAAAAGAAGATTCAGCACTTATATCACTTTTACTAAAAAACAACAAAAGTTGTTTTGTGTTTGTTTTCATCTTTTAGCTTGGTTAATGCTGTAAGTGAAATAAAACAGATTAACAGACAGAATTGATTACACAGATTAACAGAATAAAAAAATACATGAAGCAAAGAAGCAGCGAAATGTGAAAACGTCACTATTCAGCTTCCTGGTGGGATTCTAGGATGAACCTAAAATGCACCACAACCTTTACAGGTGAACTTGTTGTGACGTTCTCAATACCTTTCAATTAAAGCCATGATATCCAGCAATAAAATGTCTTCAAATTTGTCTTGCTCCAACTTTAATTGCTCAGTATCTGAAAACGTGGCGGACTGGAACTGACACGTCCTCAGCTGCCTTTACTAAACTACAACCTCTAAATCAGTGCTGAAACTTGACATTGTCATTCACAAATCCTCACTCTGTTTGCTGATTGGCCAGAATGAAATACTTCCAGAGAAATCAAGCTCATTGGGACAAATGTAAGATGGAGGAAGATGAACAGAGACGAGAATTAAGCAGAATTGCATAGGAATGCAATTGCCATGCTACCCAAAAGCCAAACATCCCAAACTTTTTGTGAGTAGAGTATTTGGAAAGTGCTCTGGCCAGATGAGACCAAAGTCTCCTGGACTGGGGAAATGTTCACTTTCCAGCAGAAAAACTAATTTGCATTTACTTTACATTTAGATGGTTGAGATGAGAGCATATGTGTTGCTCTGTCAAATCCCATACATATATCTAAGACTAGGTCTACTAACTAGACCAAGTGTTGGATCAATGTCCAATACTTTAAAATTAATGTTAAATACATTTTTGTCTGATCTGGCTGAGCCTCAGTTGTCATGCAAAAGAGAATGGTCAAAAAGGAGCAGTGAGTACAAAGTTGATCGAAACATTGACCAAAAGAGCCTCAGATGTAGTTTTTGTCAGCTTTTTCTGATTTCTACTTGTCAATTTTGCTGAGTTGTAGCTCCCTCCCCCTTCTCCAAATAAACAGAGGTTGGTGGGGTATGGATACATTTGGCAGATAATGTAGATTGTTTTGGCAGACAGGTGGTCCGATACTATTTTAAAGAAAACAGCAATGGTTATTTCTTCAACCGTAGCAAAATAAGAGAATTTAAGAAGAATATTTTGTAATAAAAATAGACCAGACATAGCCATGCTAAAACTGATTCTCTGTCTCTCTCTTGTGCGCAAACCCACACACACCCACCCACACACACACACACACACACACACGCACACACACACACACACACACACCCACACACACACACACACACACACACACACACACACACTCCAAAGAGCAGTCAAACCAAGCTCTCAACATGGAGCTTCATGCATGCATGCACGTGTCTGTGAAGTTTGGCTCCGTCTTTCTTTAGTCCATACGGTGTTTTGTATTTGCCATAATCCCCTGTCAGCAACACTTAGGCAGGCAGACAATAGCAGAAGATCGGCAGCCAAACCCGCTTCACTCTGAGCTTGGCAGGTCAGCGTACAAGCAGCATGTTTTACACACGTGTGTGTACACACACACAACCCCGCACCCCCCTCCCTCCTCCACACACAGACACACACACAACTGTGCTTTAACGTTCATGAAGCACGGGAAACACACATGTCCCACTGAGATGCGGGGTACTCACACCTTCTCGAGGCTCTCTTCAAAGAGTTGTGATGCAGTTCTCAAGGACACAGCTTTCTGAGATCCTCTTTTTCTCTCTCTCTTCTTACTCTGGCACACTCTCCCTGACTCCCACAATCTCTCATTTGCCTCTTGTTTGCAGGACAGCAGATATAAGTGTGTTGCTGCCTTTTCCCCTCTTCCCTTTTTCATTCCTTTTTCCTCTCTCCCTTTCTCTCTCTCGGCTCTACTCTACTTTTCGTTTGCAGCTGAGAAGCACAGCTTATACTCCGCCATGAAGCAGACCTCTCTTTTTTTCAAGTGCTGGACAGTACAAGAAGGAGGAAGCGAGAAAAAGAGGACAAGAGGGAGAGAGAAGTTTTGAGCAAACACACCAAACTAATGTGCCACTTGAGATCACCAGTTTGGGTCCAACTGCTGAAAAACACACACAAGTAAAACAAATGTTTTAAGTTTAAAGAAAAAAAGAAAATAAAAGCACAAAGGATTCAGAACAGCTAAATACAGAAAATAATCAACTATGGAAATGCTAAGAAAAATGATCACATGCGTTAGATTAAATAAATAAATGAACTACAAAGGGAATAACAAATGTAGAGTGATCGCTTGGTGGTGAAATGTGGAGAGAAAGCCAGGAAAGCCAAAAATAAAAGAATCACCTTAACCGTACTTGTCTTTTCAGAAAAATGGTCCCAGTGGGACAGATCCAGAAAGAGACAAAACCAGAAAGCAGAAACAAACATCTATTTATGGAGCAGGGGGTCCAGTTTTCAACTACATGTGCTTGCTGCTTTTTTGACAGTGTTACCAATTCAGCAGTTTATGGAAAACAACTGTGTTAAATAAGGAAATTATGTGCATAGAGTAATGATACAGACAGACTCAGTTCTACAGTTAGGACAACATCAGATTTTTTTTCAAGTCTTGAGATGAAGTGAGAAGACCTCAGAGAAACAAGTGGAATAAACCACTTTCATTCACCAAATGTTGCTAAAGTGTTAAAATGGTGAAAGAAAAAAAACAAACTTGATAAACATTTAGGTTAAGTTTGAACGGATGAGAGGGGATTGTTTTCCAGCCACATAATCTGGTGCCTGTGCTACAAATCAGGATGACGGTAATTTCTGGACTATGAGCTCAGCTAAATATAACTCACACCCACTCATTTTAAGAGGAAAAAATAAATTGTACAAAGATAGGCTGCACTTGAATCGGTACATGAGGACATGATATGCAGCACAGCAGATTATGGCAAAATGTTGTGTTGTGACCTTAAGAGAGCTGAGCACAAACAAACACTTTTACAGCTCAGAAAATTACTGTCATAAAACAAAATGAGCCAAATGTCCTCACTGTCATATGGTCATGAAATATGTAATTTACCAAAAACGTGATGTAGCCAAACTGATAGAAACATCAGGAAAAAGGAATATGAAATAGAGGAGAAATACCCTGTACAAACATCTGACATTACAGCGCACTCCAGTTAAGATTTATTTCTTATTTTTATTTTTACATTTTTTAAGGATAGAGGCAAAGGCCCAAAAACCCTGGACAACCATGTCTACAGCCTCTACACCTGGTGTAGCTTCCAGCACCTCTGGGCTCTTTATTTTTTGGGAAACAAAAAGGTAGATGATCAACTTGTCTTACTGACTTACATGATTTTTTTTTCTTTACAGAGACTGAAAATGCCAATGCTATTACTGAACCCGTCAGTAGTGCTGTTTGATCTAGGAGTGTGCTGCCCCAAGGCTCCGGGAAAGCCACGTTACTAATGCACTGATGAAGAAGGAGCAATTGATTTGCAATGGAAATGCAATGCATCAGCTGTGGCTTTTCACACATGGGGATCAATCAGGTTAGTTTTAGTTAAGGAGTGAGCACTACCTTTGCTGCTTTTTATACTTTCAAATTGTCATGGTTCTGCTATTCTTCTACAGTTTCATACATTTAACTTTTCTTTAATATTTGCACAACAAATCAGACTAAAGTAAGAAATGTAAAAAATGGGAAAGCCTGAAAGTCCTAACTCCAACACACATTCAATGTTTTTTATGTACAAAGTGTGTGTTTTCTTCCAAAGTAAAAATTGATCACCAACAAGTTGGGTTTTTATAACTCGCACAATTCTGTGGCGTCACACAACTTAATGCACAAAACTGGATATATTTGTGTTCCAGTACATGTATCTTTGGGATTATAAATGTCAAAAAGCAGTGGGGATTCATTGTTTTATAATGATCGTGTCCAATCACTCTGTCTTTACATTCAAATGTTTATTTGTCTCATTTATTGTATATTGAAAATAAGTTAGTGGTTTTATTCCAACATTTAGAATTGCTCATAACATGGAAAAAAAAAAAAGTTAGATTAGATTGTAAAAAAAAGTATTTTGTACTAACTATGATTGTTCAACAAGTTTACCTTCCTCTTTTTGTCCATAGTTAAGTCAAGGTTATTTGTGTAGCACATTTTAACAACTACTTTGCCCCCCAACTTGAATAAACTCTGTATTTGTGTCTTGCAAGTAATTAAGCTGTTTGTTCAATAATCTGGCTTGAATATTATTTGACAGAAGATAATGAAAAGGAAAAGAGTGGCGCATGCAGAGCAGACAAAATGTTGAATTACAGAAGAAATAAGTAAATAAACAGCTGTTTGAATATATACATCTGGAAACAATAAGAGTAGAGGTACACAGAGAGAAAGAAGGGAAACAGGGTGGAGGACAAGGACAGGGTGAAGTGTGTAACTCACTCCTGTCCCCATCACCAGTGCTCAGTCCTAATTTACCCAGAACAATCAATTGGATCAGGAGGCAGACACTGATAGAGGACTACCATGCAACAGGATCCACCATATACGTGCGTGCACACACACCAACGCACGCACACACACACACTCTGAGGGAGAAGGAGGACTTGCATGCAACAGGATATATTCACCCCCCACCACCCCACACACACACTTTTATGCTGACAAGAGAGAAAAAGTTTGCAGCTCATATCTGCAGCCTCTGCACTGACTTCTACCGAGCAGACTGTATTGTGCACCAAAGTCATTGTGGCTCCGTGGGGTTAGAGTGGGAGGTCAGGGCCCATGAGACACAACAAGCACAGGGGGAGCAGAACTGGAGTGAGAGAGCAGGAGGGTGAAGTAGAAAGGGGGAGAGGCGGAGGTACAACCATCAGCAGGAGGTGAACAGGAAAAGAAAACAAAACAAAAAAAAATAGAAGGACAAAGTTATCACACCCATCATGGCTTGAGAAAAAGAAACAGAGACAGAGAGGAAGAGAGAGAAATGAATTCTCCTGCAAAAAAGTGGGCCAGCTACTTCAAGTTTTGTGAGGCAGAGATTATGAAAGTAAGTTTGAATCTTTCACAATAATAGATGCCGTCTTCCATCGATCCTTTAGAGGTGACACCAGTCATATAAACCTGAATAATAGCTTTACGATGTCGTCATAATGTTTTGTAAATATGCCTTCATTTTCTTAGTGCACTCTCCTTTGAGCAATTAACCGATAATAAATGCTCTTTCAGGATTTTTACCAGCTTTCTTGCACTGTATGCTTTCACAAATTAGTCTACTTCTGTGAAAAGAAAAAATACACATTAAAAAAAAAAAAAAGATTTGTCTTTCTCTAATGAAGCTTTGAGAGAAGCCCCAGCTAATGAAGCTTTGAGAGAAGCCCCAGCTTGACTCTGACAATTTAGTTACGGACCTGGAAAAAATGTCACTGCAACAATCCCACATGAGGAATTTCTGAGATTTGACAACCTGATCCGGCCTCAGAGTGACCTCCCTACTTTGACAGATCTGCTCACAATCATTCCAGCCGATGGACAGAGAGCAGAAACGTAAGCTGGTCCTGGGTCACAGAAAGTCAACAGCTATTGGACACACAAAGTTGGCACTCACATGAACTCTTCTATAATGGCCACAATTCTGAGTGAGAAACCGACGGACTCAAAGGTTTCTCATTTGAATTCTTTTGCCCTTCTTTTTAAACGGTCGTCCCAAATTCCCCATCCTGCTCTAACTCTTTGAAACTCAGAGAGAAATTTTGATCAGTGAAATCCTCATTCTGTTTGACTTAAAGTGTTTGTTGATTCTTAAAATAAACACATTTGTAATGACAACAGAATCTCCTCTTTCCTTTGCTAAGACATGTGATTGGCTCTTAAAAATGACTTCCATCAGATTGATCTTTTAATAAATATAAGACTAATCAATGTAAACGAGACGGATATGAGACGTTTTCTGAATATAAATGTAGTTCACTCAATCAATTTCTATAAACGTGGCAGTAATTTGCCTACTCTTGGTGTTTATTAATAATACAAACATTTGGAGTTGTATGTAATTTTTGTTATTTCCTGTTGTTTATTTTAATTATTCTTGGTGATTATTGGCCCTTTTCCCCATTTAATTAAACATGTTGTGCCACATTTCATTCTTACAAAGCCTTTTGTAATGTTGTTAAATGACTTATCATGTTAGTAAGCTTGTGGCTTGCTGTGTCTTCCTGTTACCTTATTATGATTTCATCTTCACAGATATTGATGTGAAAGAGCCCATAAATTAACCAGCACATACCATACTTGATTTATTAACTTTACATTTATTTGGAGCAAGAATACTTGGTCAAGTAGATATACTATCACACCATTGATTACCATGCATCTCATTGCCTTTACCTTCTTAATATCAAGATAAAGTTCATGATGGGCATATATTTCTGCAGCTACATGGATCATGAATCTCAAAGCCATAAAATTGAGTGGATAAAATTTATGACTAATTTATTTGACTTATAACTAATTGGAGCAATGCTTTATTTATCCTGTAAATTATTCCCTTTGCACCTGGCTGTTTGTGTAAATATGGCAGGAACAGACAGAGAAAGAGAGGAGGAGAGAGGACATGTGAGATCCAGACTAGACTATTTATTCTAAAGGGTGACACATTTAATTTAGGCCCGGCAAAAGAAATTAAAAGGCATCACCGTTATTAATGAAGAAGAAGCATAATGGGGGCAAGTTACACATAGAAACACACACAGACACGCAAACACACACACACGCAAACACACATGCAGGCATTTGGAGACAGTCAAGAGTGCTTAATCCAGTTTTTAATGACATTTCTTCAAAATAGTGGCTTTCTTATGTTTGTTTTTCATGTTTAAATTTCTTCAAGTTTGGTTATGATTTTTGTTTTTCATGTTTCCATTAAAGCTCATTTGATTAGTGTTAGTAAAATACCTGCACCAGTGTTTTGCATCATTTGTTGCTCTGAAGCACAAACAGAGCATGCACGAACAAAACCTGATCCCTTACAAGCAGCAAAAAATGTTTCAAAAAGTACAAATTACTAGTAATAAAGATGTGCAAACAAATGTGAAGCTACAAAGTTTAAGTACAAGGGCTGTAGACACATTCAAAGTCATGCGTCTGTTATCACTATTGTATTCATCAAGGTTGTAAATTGACAGAATGGAAAACAGACTTTCCTTAATTTTGCTACAGGTCTGCCAATCTCCCATGCTATTAAATGTATAGCCGGCACAGTACTTCTATTGATTAACAAATGACAACAGCGTCAATGTACACTTGAGGTCAGGGAGTTATTGCCTTATTTTAACTCTCTCTTTTCCCTCCTTCTTTATCCTGTTTCTTTTCTTCCCCTTTGTGTTGTTCTCTCATTCAGCTCTCCTGCCTACATTTCCCTAACATTCTTCCTTCCCTTTTCCTAAATAGATATTGAAGTTTTCTATTTAAGGCAGATGCTGCTTTAACTTCCTTGGGGTGGGAAAGTGAAAGGCAGGCAGAGGGCCATCCATCTCGCTATCCACCTGCTGACATCTTTAAATGCTATTGACACCCACTGCCAGCATTAACATGCAAAACTGCACCGCATGTTTGATTTCATTAGCTCATTGTGCACAGGGTTTTCCTTTGCCCTGCCGGTGGGATTCTGGCCTCAGATACTGGATTGGATGCAGAGTTGGCAAATTTTCATGACTTGTCAGAAAAACAGCCTTTGCAACGCTGTTTTACCAAAGCTGCATAGAAATGACTTTCAGTATGTCTAATAAACATTGTCCTTAGATATGGCACTCCATTTGCATTTTGTGAAATATAAAATCTCTTTTGCCCTCACCAGCGTTTGTCCTCTAATAAGTTAAACTTAAAGCTTTGCAGTGGACGAACCTTGTTTGCACCTCAAGAATCTCATCTGTTTCTGAAAGCGATAACACAAGCAAACACAAAAAAACTATGTTTGATGATGTTAAATTAGTTTATTAAGGGATAAAAACTTTACAAACATGACCCTGTGTGGAAAAAAATACCTTTTCTTCTGTTAAGGGATGCATTAACTGTGATTTGCCACATTTTTAATTCAATTTTCCTAGGCACTGCTATGCATGATTTTTGCCAGAGATATGGAGGCTAATTGATCTCAAAAAGCAAAACATTATTTGTTCATTCGTTGTAGGAACAGCTGAGAAATGAAGTCTGTAAAGCAATTTGCAAGAATCCTGTCTATGAGATTCATTCTCTACTTCACGTTTGTTAACTTGGGTTTGTGCAACATTTAGAACAAGAATTACTTCTCAGTATTTTCCCTCCTTTAACAAATAGAGATTATTAAATGTTCGCTCTGCTCAGAGCAACACTGTAGGCAAAGATGCAGAGGACTGTATCTTTGCTGCCACCTATTGCAGACACTAAACACACCATCTCTCTGCCTCAGAAAGCTTCACTTTTACTTTGTCTCCAGCTCAGGCTTTGAATTTCTTTTTCCTGCAGGCTGGGGTTTCAAACACACTCATTTCTCCCTGGCTCTTCAGCACTGCGGCAGGGTTAGGTGGCTTGGGGATTTTATTTTCCAGGGTTGACAATGCGTGAGGTGTTTGTGATATGCTAATTTATTCATTTTTGTCCACTCCTCCCCTTCCTTCTTTCTCTTTTGCAACTATCAATCTAATCACTTCATCTGAATTCCTTGAGCAAATCAGGGGAAAGAGAGAGAAGCACAGAGAAGAGAAAATGGAAAAGAAAAGAGATTAAAGCAAACAGCTTCTTAGATGCAAAAACCCCCACAACAGCTCTCTGAACACATGTCCCTGTATTCAGCCTTTCAGCACCTCCACTCACACACCAAATATGTTTATTTCCACTGATGGGTTTAATATTTTTTTAAATAAAATCTAAATCAGTTGTACTATTTTGATTAATGTGAGTGATTAGGCAATTTAGTTGTGCCACAAAAAAATGTCCAGGAAATGCTCAGCATCACAAAAATACAGAAAGGTGTAAAACTCAGGTGACTGGTGCCAAAAAATATTTAAATGCATATGCATATGTATGACTCTATGCACAGCAGTGTCAATTAAAAGAGGTCATGAAATTTTTAAAATATTCTAAAAATTATTGCAGACCTAAACAAAAAACTATATATATTTTTTAACTTTCCTGGAAAACAAATGGGTGACAGTCCATTTGTTTCCTATTATTTTCTATTATTGCTTATTGCATCACTCATTGCATCTAAGTGACAGTTTTGTTTCCGAAAGCAGTCAGACTTGGCATGTTGTTAGAAATCAGGCAGGTTGTTTCTTGCTTTCGTGATGAAATCAAAGCATGATGCGTTTCAGATCCTCTCTTCACACAACGAACAGGTCAAAGCTTGAATGTCTGAGCTGGATACAGTCACTTAAGATGAGGCAGGTAGCTGATCATCTCCAAGCACATTTGCTGCAATGAAGTACAGTACTATAGGGGAGTCCCGCTCTGCTGCTGTGTTTTGTGTGTGGCTGGTTTTCAGAGGGGATCTGAGAAATTATTTTGACCAAAGTTACAAACTCCACACAGAAAAGGATGCAGCCAAACTATGATTCTCACTTTCAGTTTGAATTTATGTATTCAATCATCAATTATCTAACCAACCATTTTTCACTTCTGATTTCTCTGTTTTTCCACCTAATTTCTCTCTCTCCTCTTAATCACAGAGAGTAAGGGAATTGATAACCGTCTATTACCTTATGTTGCCCTGTGATTAATGTTCTCAGGTCTTTCTCATTGTTTCTCATTCATGGCTCATGTCATGGCCCATAAACTAATATCTAAAAGAGATGTGCTGTATGATTCCCACTCTAAAAAGAGGACAAGAGAAAGAGACTTTCATGAGCGGGAGACACTAATATTTATGCTAAAGTTTGATAAAGGGCATGAAGAAAGGAAAGTCAAAGATGAGACAAAGTAGAAAAACACTTGTTTGTGATTTTATCTAGCTTGAAATATTCAGTTATATTCTGCTGGAAGAGTGGGTGTCAGCATTATGTCAAATCTAGGTATAAATCTGAGGTAAGAGCTGATTTGCTGCTCTCATCACGGCATATTTATTAGATACTTTCACTCCGTTGTAATTCTACCTGTAACATGTGACAAGCACATGGATAAACCATCAACAAGAGCATGGAGAAACAATTTATGTAATTAAGTCCGTGTTCATTGTTTATTCATACAACATGCATTAAGTGAGTCTCCTAACTCATGTTTCACTTGTCTGTCAAAACTGCAAAAAAGGAGTGATGAAGGTGTGACAGGATGATGTAAAATACGATTGTATGAATTTACATCTTTGTGGAATTACATGTGTTGTCTGCTCTGTGATGGACTGCATTATTCTGGCTGAGCTGAAAATCACTGGAATACTTTTATAAATTTGTTGAAAATGTAAAAACAAATATTTTTAAAATAGGTTTGCCCAATGTTGTCATGTGGATGGTACAAAGACAAAAGAAGTGATTTAAAATTTGTTAAGTATATTACTTTTGAAATCTGGGAGAGATATGTTTGGATTGACTGAATCAAAACAAAACAAACAATGACATGTGAAGAAACAAAAACTACCCAATCAGCACCGTGTTGTGGGAAACTTTTCACTTTTTAGGTTAAAAGTTTATTGCTGAATTAGCATTTTCTTTATTTTAAAGAAAACGTTTTGCCACTCGCGTACATTCGCCACTGTGTGTTCGTGCGAGTGGCAGCATACGTACTTTGTATTTTAGCTAAGAAAATCCTGGCAACCACAGATTAGTTTCCAGATGGCTTTCACTTAAATTAATGAAGACAGACCTGACTTATGGACACAAAGACCCACACAAACATTGGTCTAACAACATTTTCAGAAGGGCTAGAACATTTCAAAGCAGACAGGATAAATAGCAGTTTTAAAACACCATGGCCTGCTTGAGTTATTTCAGTTTCTATTTGGACAGTTAAAATTGTGTAGAGTGTATAAAGACGGGTGAACTGACGGCAGTTTAAGATTTGAGTCTTGGTTTTGTTATTGGGATATTTCTGTGTTTTAGTTTGCCTAGTCAGGCCAGGTCAAGATAAGGGGAAATCTTCTGAATATCAGATTGTTCATTATGTTTCCAGTAATCACAGATGTGTTGTTTAAAAGTGACAGTCTTACCCCAATGAGAGCAAACCGCAGGAAAAAAAAAACATCTTTCCCTCTATGCATCGCTTCACCTTTCCGCTTCTCTTTAGATGGCTGGCAGTGTTTGAAGCCTTATCGGGTTTTCTGCTGTTTCATGTTTGCCTGATGAAGGCTTTTTATGTTGGAGCAAAAGGCGGTGTCTGAATAATTACTGGGGCCCCAAGCTGTGAATGTAAATTACAGAACATACAGTAGCAACATTTGTGCTTTACCCACACAAACATGTGGATATAGCAGAAAGAGCTGCCTAAACCAGGCACATATGCAAATAAAGAAATGCATATGTAATCATGAAAATCTATGCAAATCCATCGTCTTAATCTCACTTTTTAAAACACACTCGTACGCAAACAATTCATCGTTACAGCTCTGTTATGTATAGAGTACTCTGTTACAGCTTCCTCTTCACCTGGGTGGCCTTGTTTGTTTGACTATGTGAAACTTTTGCTGTTTGACCTGAGAGAAAAGAGGCCGAGCATTTTACTTATGTTGTTGTGCTGAAAGGTATGTACTGATCTGTGACTTTGGTGTGCTGTTACATAACACTTTATGTATTGAATTATATTCAAGATATGTTAAAATATAAAGTCTATAATATAGTATAATATTAATAAATCTCTTGGCATACAAGCAAAATGCCTGAGACATGTCTGCTATTTTCGTTTTAGAAAGATGGCACGTTTGTTATGTAGTGTGGTCCTGGACCTAAATGTGAACTTACAGACAGAAACCATATGAGAATTTAACTAGATTTTTAAAGTTCAAATCTAAATACACTAACTTGGAGATACTTTGTATTCTACCAGAGGACATCAGGTTAACTGGAGAAAGCCCAGACTGAACTTTGAAGTGCAACTGCACTTCAAAGTTGCTTAGTTTTTAAAAAATAAAAACCAAGCAACTAAACTGCAATCTAAAAAGAATTGAAAAAACCTCAAACACTGATATGGCACAAATGAAGTAGGGCACAAAATATCCTGAGAGACTCACAGCAATAAAAGCACAACTTAATAAAAAAAACAAACTAGCGTACGAAGAGACACATAAAGCAAGAACAATGAGCACAAAACTAACAAAAATCACATTATGCAACTCTATATTTTTTGTATCCCTGCAATGTTTTTTAGCTATGCTTTTGCCAACCTGACCAATAGCTACTATTATTAACCTAGAAGATGACGCATTCGTCTACTAGCTTTGAAACTTATTAGCACACAGACACATTCAATTAATTTTCTCCCCCCAACCTTTCCTGTATTTTGCAACCAGGTTGTTCTTTCTCTTCGGTTTTCATTTCGCACACGTTCACGCAGCCTCTCCTGCACAATTCTCATTGTGCTGTTGCCAGTGTAGTTAAGGTGATGGCTTGACAGACAGAGCTTTAGGGAGATGCCTGTTTGCCTTGTGCTTTATAGCATCAGTATTGTGAAGGAGACATTAAGCATCTGTCGCCATCATTAGCCATCCAGCAGACTCTCTCTATTATGAGATGCAGATGGATGACTTGAAGGAAATCCAAATATTTTCTAACTTTTTCCGCTAACTGCTTAACAACATTTTTTGATTAAATGGAGCCATAAAGATTTTGTCAATCATTACATATTGTCAGCTGATAGGAGAAACAGTTTAAAATCTACTCACCAAATCCATCATTACACTGTTTACCAAAAACATCCAGTGTTTATTTTTTAAACATGTGAAAGAAATAAGAATTTCTCAAAAATCTTATTCTCATTGTTCTAAAGAAATGTTCTCATCACATTAAGGGTTTTTAATGTCAGTATATGAGGACGTCTCGCTCATATCGATGTGATGACAGTCAGCACTTATTTATGAGAAGTGCCTTTAATGTGTGTTGTAAAGAAACATGAGATGCTTTCTAAACTTTAACAATGTGCTTTTTGGAGGGGACATGTTGAAGATATTTTCTCTGTTTAACAACAGGCCTTAACCATGCAGGACAGGTTGCTAGTTGAGACATGGCAACGCAACAGACACACAGGAAAAAATTACCCTGCTCACACAGCCACACACACATACACACGCTTCCGGCCAATTTAGATAATACTGTAACCTTCATGTTTATGGACTGTGAGAAATCCAGAGAGCCCAGAGAAAATATCCTTATTACAGTTGCTTGCAATTTGTGTAGTTTACCAACTACAATATTGTGGAGGTTGTAAACCTTCTGCCTTCGTTCACAGCATTTTCAGATGATCTGTTGAACGGATGAACAGACTACAAACCTAAAAGATAAGACTTATTAAAGCTCTGAAATCATTGCATGGTGAATACCTCCAGCAAATTCTCAAAGTTATTTCTGTGTTTGGATCATCTTGTGACTGTCCATGCACATGTTATTGGGTTTTTCTCTCTGCGTGTGTGTGTGTGTGTGTGTGTGTGTGTGTGTGTGTGTGTGTGTGTGTGTGTGCGTGCGTGCGTGTGTGTGTGTGTGTGTGTGTGTGTGTGCGTGTGTGTGTCTAATGCCATGTCCTAAGCAAAGCCCCTTTTGGGACGCCATGGTCAGACAGACTTATTCAACAACACAAATAAAAATCAATAAACAATCTCAAGTTTTCACCATAAACACAGTTTCTTCTTTAAGACGTGTTTTTTCAATGAATATCCAACATGGTCCGTGCTTGAGCAGCCTGGACAGGTCCTGTCTCTGGGAGATATTAGATGGTCTCTGAAAATAAGAAGAAAATTGAGAGAGAGGAGCGAGGAGCAGAACGTAAGAGTCAAGAGAAATTGGAGGTTCTCTGTAACAGAGCAATGACACTGAGTTGATGTGTTTGACGACATTATAAAGTAAGAAAAAAATCCTGATTATTATAATATGTTTGAGAAAAGGGGCCTTATTTGTCCTAATCAAGTAGATATCCTAAAACATACGGTAGTCGTTACCAAGTAGAAAAAAAATAGATAACTCTAAATATAAAAACCTAAATATAAAAACTAATTTAAAAATAGTGGTGGAAATTTAAATCAACTTGACAGTTTGGTATTTATTAACTATAATATAAGAAATATTTAATATAATGAAGTTTTACTCATTCCATATGTGTGCTTCTTTGCATATACTAGGTGCATAAATAAGGAAAAGCAGTGTGTAGACTGTTCACATGGCCAATTTGTGTGCACATCACACACTCAGCATTACAGCCTCTAGTATGTTGGTGTGTGTGCTTGTGCGTGTAAACGTATGTGTCTGTGCGTCAGTGTGTTTGGGATGGGCCACTTTGCCAGCAGCGCTAATTAGAGGTCAGTTCAGTTTGGGTAGATTTTGTTCTCACCCCCTGATTCCACTGTCAGGTCACCCCTCTTACGCTGTGTTTCTGAGTGTGTGCATACGCCTCCAAGCCGATATGTGGCAGAAAGAGAGGTGAGGGCTGGTGGTTCTCGGGGCCTAACCAGAGAGACAGTCAACCCAGTGAGGAGGGTTTCGTCACGGGAGTAGGCCCCTGGCTGGCGACTCTGGCCTGGATCTATGAAACTCCGTCTGTGGGCCCTACAGGTTGTGGGCCGATATACATCTGTAAGGCTACTGTCACTTCACATAATAGACAAACTTGTGTGTTTTTTTTTTATATCATGTTTTGTTTAGCTCAGTTACTTGCTCTGTCATTAGTTAGTATGCACTATATGTTCAGGTCTGATTGTTCTTTAAGCATTAAGAAAGACGTTTTGGGTTTAATTGCTAATTTTAATCCCAACAAAGTCCAGCCAATTCCATGTATTTTCCCAACTAGTATTGCAAAAAAAAGTTTGCACAGGCATCATTCATGAACCACTGACAGAAACACAAATATGAATGATTAAGTACTGTCAGTGTAAGCAAGAATCTTTGGCTAATCTTCTGAAGAACCAACAAACTGATAATTATGACATAAAGAAGAGTTTGTACCTTCTTAAATTTGTTGTGGGTTTGTGAATGATGTGTAATCATGAACTGGGTGGGGAATAGATTTTTATAGCGAAAGGAAACTTTTTAATCAGCCATGACATATTGTGACAACATATCTTCCCCTGAGCTTTGGATTCCACCTTGTTAATAAAAAAAACTCACTTGAAATTTATTTACAAAAGGAACTTGAGTCAGAGAGCAAAGGCCATTGGACAGGAATTGAAGTTGCCTTAGAAGTTGGAATATTACAAGTTACAAGAGGATTAAAAGATAAGGCAAGAGCAAGAGTCCACAGGAACATCTTGACGTCAACTGCATGCAAGTCCATTGGAATTAGATGAAAACACAATAACCCTCATTGTGTGAAGGGTGACATTGATGCAGATGCTTATATGTGATCCTAAATTAACTCTTAGTCATGAAAACTCAGCTCGCCTGTCAGGTAGTCAATAGTTTAGATGGTAAAAGGGTCTCCCCTGTAATTTTTGGAGTATCTCACATAACAGTGATTATGTCTCATCAGCTGTTTCTTCAATTGACAGTTGGAGACACACAGGTTGAATGGGGAGACAGTTTCCTGATATAAGGGAAGGTGTTGTTGTGGCTGAGACTAAATCCATTACTAAGGAAACTCTGTAGCCACCAGACATGGAAGCTATAAGTTCTGCATATGGAGTTATGTAGGTCTTTGACATATCTGCATCGAGAGAAAGGAGAGCATCTTCTGAAACTGAACATACTGGACCAATATTAAAATAAGCACATCTTATTTCTGAGTAGTCTGAATCACAAGTTTTCTCGAGGTATTGCAGGTTGGACAAAAATATTTTAGAAAGAAGAAATGGGGAAATGTGAGACCAAAAACCTTAACATCTACACAAACAAAGACAAAATGTGATAAGTACAGAGTTAGTCTCTTCCCTTTGGTTGGTTGACTAAAATGCCGTGTGCAATGTAAGAAAATCAGTGACATTCAGAAATTAACGGATGTAGGTATTTGGATGTAGGTTTTTCATTTAGGTAAAATGCATCCAATATTAATGTAGTCTCTCTAAGGTTCTCTCTATTTCAGTGGGTCACTGAAAGCTGAAATGCATACCAACCAACCGGATGGACCACAGACACGCATGCACACACACAAAGGGATACACACACTCACAAAAATCACAGAAGAAGAGAACAGATACCTACATAATCTTCTGAAACGGACATAGAATTTGAGACCAGAAAGGGAGAGAAGGAAAGAGAAGGATGGCAAGAAGAAAGGAAGAAAGTCACAGCAAAGGGAAGAAGAGCCTTATTCAGATTCTCTTGCCAAAAATAGACCAGACTGACTGAACTCAACAAAAGACGGGTGTAGAGTTGCCGTTGTAATACGTGTAGAGCTGCAATGTTATTGTATCCTCCTGCAAATGTGCATAAAAAACTTGAAATTGAACTTAACTGACTGCAACAGGTGTTTAGAAAGGTAGTGCAGGTAGTAGGATCTATATTATTAAAACTTGAGAAAGTATCACTGTAAACAACTGCAGGAAAAGAAACAACTTTCTTTCAATAACACTTATTATTTATTAGATTGTGTCTCATTTATCCAATAGCAGTGCTTAAGTTGCAACACCTTTAATAACTTCAAATACATTTTGTTTCACCTTTTTGAGTTGGTTAATCAATCATCTAGGCATCAGAGAGTGGAGCAATATTATTATTATTATTATTATTATTATTATTATTATTATTATTAATATTATTCCAGCTAAAATTACCATTATTTTTTACGTCCATGGTTGCATTGGGATTTTTATCAAGGATAGGCCGTGATCTTTACCTGCTAGGGCAGAAATGTGTGTGTGTGTCTCCCTGCATGTGTAAATGTGTATGTGTGTCTCTGTGAGACAGATGAAGTTGTGAAGAAACGCAATGACACACTCCAATGGTCCAGACAATGGTGGAAGCGCAGTCTCATTGATAACAGCGTAATTATATACTCTGTCATCACGCTGTTGTATCTGTTCACGTACAATAATTCTTTTTAAGAGCTAGACTGTATGTGATTGTTTTTTTTTTTTGTGTATGTTATTTTTGTCAATGTTTACTCCACACGCTTATTAACTGATATATATATATATATTTTTAATCAGACTTCTGTGTTTTTGTGTGTAAATGGACGTGATGTTGGTGTGTGTGTGTTGCATGCTTTTACATTGGCCCTGTCATGCATGATTGTGTATGTCGACACTAAAGAGGGTGTTAAATTGTTGTTTTAAGTTAGTACACTGTTGTAAAAAGATTCACCCGTGTTCTCTTCTGCACAAGCTCACTCATCACACTTACAGAGAGCAATATGTCTTAGAAGAAACATTCTGTATTAGAAGACTGAAATTAATACAATTTCCGAAGCTGTTATTCGTTTTTCAGTGATTTCCCTCTTACACCATCCAAAAGAAAGTATGAAATAAACACATGCACACTCATAATTTGAAGAAAAAAACTGTCATTGTTTGCTCTGATAATGAGAAAACAAACTGACAGCAGATGCACACAGTGAAACCTGCAAGCCAGGCCATCATTATGTCTCAGAGCTAAGCCCTCAGCATGGCCTTCATTCCTGTTGAGAATGTTTTGAACTTCCACTGCTATTTGGTTTCCACCAATGATGAAAGTTTGTGTCCCTTTGTGTCTTTATTTGTTCCCCTGGTGAGTTGGGGGATAGAATCTGAAGGAGGCAGTCCGATTGGACTGTCACTAATCCCTTAACTACACAGCTGACCATGATTGGCCCTGACCATACAGAGAGAGATGGAACCTGCAGGTGGCTGGATAGATGATTGAATGGTTGGAGAGCAGCAATGGCCAGGTGCGACATGAAAGGACGGCAAACGGCAGATGGCCTGGTTGAGGAGTAAATGTCTTGATCAGAAATATATTTCCTCCTGTCTGGGGAGAGGAGGAATCACCATTAATGATGCTACATTAATGGAAATAAATTTGACCTTAGAGTTCAAGAAATAATGTATCTGTAAGCTAAAAAGCAATGATCCATGAAGCAATGTCTACAAAGAATTTCCAGGTATATGTAAAAAGATTGAGCTTTTCATAGTATGATCCAATCTGTGCTTCTACACTCTTCCTCTCAGATTCTGACCATGATCTTAAAATGAAGTGCGAACTTCAATCTCATCTTAAAGAAAAGACTTTGAGACACAGACCAACAATAACAAGTATGTGTGCATCCCTGTTGCTGATGAACATATTGCTGCCACCTTTTCACTTCTTAGAAAGGTTTATGGGGTGTGAACACTTCTACACATTTGCGAGGTTCTGGTTACCATAAACTCTACACCAGCTCTAATCTGTAAGAATGAAACCATAATTAGTGAAAGCATGCTGCAGGCCCTCCCTGTTCTCGGTTCTCTAATCTTCACTTTCTTGCCTAAAGATGCTTGTGTCACTCAAAGCAAAGGGAGGTTTTCTATCCTCTCCTAAAATCCCTTCGGAAAACTACTCTGCGACTCAGCTCAGCTCAGATTTCAGCCGAAAGCCAGAATACTGACCCTAAATACAACACAGAAAAAGTGTATTCATGTGGTCTTTCATCAGGTAATGCCTACATTTATGCCTCATGATTTAAATTCTTTTAACTTCACAAATTTATCTGTAACTCGTAATGAAATGCACAAACCAGTATTTCTTTTCCACTGCTTTCCAGATTTCTTAGTGTACCAGCATAAGAATTGTTTAAAAAAATGTCTGCAATTAATATTTATGCTTCAATCCTTTGAATGTGTTGAACAGGGTCCACATAAATGGCTTGCAAATCAAACATATAATTAAACAGTCCAAGATCCATAGTCCAATCATACTGAAAAAATTAATTCCAGTATCATCAATGCAGTCAATTTTACAGTGTATTTGGTCAGTTTATAATTGTAATGAGTAAAAAACTATCTATTGAAGCAAACTCGACTTGTGTGTTGAGTCTTTGACGATGAACCAATCTGTCCAGCTGAACTAGCATGTGATGACAGAGAAAAACAACAAGTACATCATAATAGAAATAACATCTTAGAAAATTCAAAACTGAGGCCATGTAAGGTTGTTTGGAACATTTGTAAGATTAGATGACATTAAAAACAGAAATTGGCAACATACATATTTAAAAACCAGCTTTTTTTGTCATAGGTTCAGACATAAATCTTGTGTATCCTGTGAAGGCTGCTTGCTTCAGTTTGTTCACAATCCTCAACAAAAAGAAGCAGGTGCAAAACTGGATAGATGAGAACTACAAACTACTCTTGAACAACTCAACTCTTAATTTAACACACTTCTCATTTTAACATATTTGATTTAATAAATGTATTACCTTATTGATTTCAGGTATCATCATTGATTGAACTCCTGATTTCAGGATGACAGGATTATAATGCATTGTCTCCAGATAGAGTCAATGACAACATTATTGAAATTCTGCATCAGCCATCCCAGCTGCACCAGAGGCATTAGCATGATCCACCAGGAAGTGCCCTTTCTATCCATTGAGGCTCTGTGCATGGGTCACATCACAGATA
The DNA here is from genome assembly GCA_922788865.1 of Poeciliopsis turneri. Taxonomy (NCBI): domain Eukaryota; kingdom Metazoa; phylum Chordata; class Actinopteri; order Cyprinodontiformes; family Poeciliidae; genus Poeciliopsis; species Poeciliopsis turneri. The sequence continues at coordinate 2,949,896 of CAKLNU010000038.1, forward strand.
GAGTTGTGGCTCCATCCATCATGTGGGTTATAGTTAGCCGCCTATGCTAATGTCTGACCCAATGAAAAGTTTACTAAGAGACGGACAAGGACATTGGGGTGGACGCTTGTCATTGCCGTAAACACATACATATACACACTCTCTGTATTTTTTTTTCCACGCACGCATGTACACACACTCCCTTCTCCAGCAATGTGAGGCTGTCATATTTCACAGGACCTGGTAGCATGGGTTGAGTTATGGCCATGTCATGGTACAAAGGGGGACTGTGCTGTGTGTGGGATGTGTTTATGTGGAAACACATTTATGTGGGTAAGTTTTTACACTGTGTGAATTTCAAATTCACTTTTTAGAACCCTATTTATTAAAGAAAGTAAAATAAAATAAAATCCCCACTCAAAATCTGTGGTTTTCAAAATGCTGGTATATGTTTTAAATGCCAAAATGATTTGTAGAAGTATTCCAAAAATAAAGTCCTGCACATTAGGAGGGAATGGAACACCATTAACAGTAAGGAAGCCTAAATGGGAGACATGGAGTAAACTTATGAGCAGCCAAACATAGTTTATGCAGAAAAATAATCAGAGGACTCTCCCAGTGGTGTGGCCTGTTTAGGGACAGAGAGGACGGTGCTGTGTTATAAAGCTCTGCAGATTTATGACCTGTAAACTACAAGATGGACATATGGATGGATAGAGGAATGGATCAATGGAAGGGCAAAACACAAAAATATGAGAGAATTAAGATAGAGGTTGAAAGATGGAAGGACAGAAGGACAAAGATATGATGGCAGCAAAACAGTGGAGGCAGCAAAGAAAACAATGACTGATTATAATGTATGCATGGACTTGTGCATGTGAACATAAAGACATCTAATTAACTAGAAAATATATCAGACAGTAAGTGGATGGATGGACAGAATAAAAGCTGGTCGGACTAAAGGTAAGTCCAGCTTGACAAAAATGAAAAATAAGAAAAGAATCTGAAAGTAAAGGAACGTGGAAAAAAAAGAAAGAGAAAAGTTGTGAACTTTTTTTCAGACAGCTGTAGGAATTTAAGAAATCCTGAAGTGGTCTTTGCTTCTTTGTGTGGCATGATTCCTGGAGGAATTGTCAAAGCATGAAATGAGTCTTACACTGGGAATTGTCTCATTCTGACTGTGTGCAGAGTTATTAATGGTTTTATCGTTCCATACTGTAATTACGCTCTCTCAGGGAGCCTGCATAGTGAGAAAAGGGAAAAGACAGACACTTTGATGTCTTTTGAACTCAGTGGAATAAGCTGAAGTAACTAAAAATGTCTAAATGAATGAATCAGTAGATACTAAATCCTATGTGCAACCTGGTCATGAAAACTTGAGAATGCTGGAATGTTTTGTTTTTTTATTTTGTTTTCTTTACAAGAGAATAATTTAAACAGATTGTTATAAAAGGTTACCTAAAATAATATTTTAAAAACTAAAACTCAGAGTTTTTGTCAAGCAAAAATCATATGGATGAAAGGTTTTTCCTTACTTTAAACGAAGAATAATGCAAGATGTGAATCAAACATGTAAATATTTTGCACCTTAAATGTTAACTAACAAATTTTCTAACATTTCAGACATTTTATAAGTGCTTTGCCAGGACAACTTTAAATATGCTAGGGGAGATTGCAGGGTAATTTAAAAAAGCACAATTGACAATAGCCTAATAAGCACATTTTTCATGCAGTGTCATCATTCTCATCTGTAATTTTCTGTACATTTTTATTTTAGAATGTCCACAGTAACATCCCCCGTCTCTGTTCCAGCCTCCCTCTTATTTTACATTGTCTTTCAGTGCCACATTGCCATGTGTCTTGTGATGTAAATGGGGTGTGTTAAATGCTGCTCTGTCCCTTGTGAGTTTTAACAGTATGGAGAGACAGGCTGATAATCTTTAAACAGGGCATCTGCTGGCATCTGCTTTATCTTTATTGTTCCCTTAAGGAGAGTCAGAAAGGAAATTACAAAATGTGCAGGAATGGGGACACACAAAGGCACAAACACACAGTACATGTCAAAAGGCTGATTTTTTTTATATATATATATGTTAGCAACAAAAGTTGGTTAAGAATGAGTTAGGGGTTACCCTAAGAACTGTTATGTTACATCTACAATCTCTGAATTTGCTCTTACAGTGAAAACATTTTTCATACTGATTTTTTAAAAGTCTGCAGGCCGACTGTTATTGACCGTATGATTCATTAAACAAAATTAATCATTTCATTCTGTGAACTGGTTTATCATAGCATGTATAATGTGATCCCTCTGCATGCACATTTATTCAATGTGTGATTCCATTTTTTCAGTAGTCATATAAAGGCCTGCTGAAACCATTCAATTAGAGTGCACTCCTTGTCTTTTTAAGGTCTGGAAAGATTGTAAAATTTGTGTTTCTAGCTTCTAAAAGAACAACTGGACATGCTGCACCGTTATTTACTTGCAGCATCGAATTGAAGGCAGTTTCAAATAAATGTGGCAGGGGAGTATAAATCAAATGTTCAGTATGTTACTATTGATGATGATTAATATTGTAGAACCTCGTATGAAGTTTTCTAAAATTTTAGATATGGATCTAATGCATCTGCAAAGGTCAAACAAAGGTAGAACAGATGGAGAAAAGTGATGAAGCAGAAGGTAATGAGGAAGATAAGAATGGTTAGCAGAAAAGATTACATGGGAAACAATAGATGAATACATCAGAGGAAAGGTGAAGAACAGCAAAATGACAAGGGGAACCTGAGCTTTCAGCAGGGAGCCCAAGGGCTGGCAGGCACCTGAGTAACACCTCCACAATGTGAGAGTCTGTGACACCTTCTGTCCAATTTAGTGATTAATGAAGACATGTCCATGTGGTAATCCTCCTTAAGAAGCACCAGTGGAGCAACCCCCAACCGTATCTATTGATACTGTGTGCATGTGTCGGTATGTCAGGGTTAGGAAAGCATCTTTGGACATGTCCAAAAAATAAGGCAACTGTGCAGATTTTTTCAAACGTCTGGATCAATTACATGTTTGTATTTATGCTTCATGTTTAGTTGGGTTCATTCAGTGAGGTGAGCTGAGATTTAGTGTGACGGAGAACTAGGAAGGGCCCGCACAAAAGCAGCTTGTTGTGTGTGTCTCTGCGTGTGTGTGTTCATGTGTGTCATTTAATGTCATTCTTTATAAGTATGCCCAGATGTTGATAGTGAAATGGCTCTTTAATTACCATTTAAACAGCAGGGGCTGTGAGCTTGCCCGTATATCTGCCTGTATGTGTGTGTTTGTGTGTGTGGGACGCTGACAGCAGAACTACTGTTTAATTACCATTTAAACTGTGAGAGCTGAGAGGATCATTTAAAGACAGACGAGTGCCGGCTAGCTAAATGCACTCGCATGCATATATTTTACACACACTCTCTAACACACACTAACAATCAATCCACATATACAACAAAACCGTTGTGATTTGACAGATATGGAGTAATGTCCAACAAACTGTATTTCCAGGATGTTTTTCTCTGTTGACATGAGTGTGATGACTTTGTTTTCTATAGACTCACTGTATATCCTTAGTATATAATCATATTATCCTTAGTATATAGTCATATTGGAGAAATAAAATTCTGTCATTTTCTTGTAGCATTGAAACATTGGGGCTCTCTCATCTTTCTTTAAATAGCAGTCAAATATTACAAAATACATACCTCTAATAAATATAAAATAATTCTTTAAGTTTAAAATGTTGTTGATGTATGAAATGGGAAAACAAACCCAAGTTATTATACATACATGAAGGGAGATAGATGTGATTAATTATACCAAACGGCTATTATGATATATAAAACCAAATTGTTTTTACAGTGGTGTGGCAGGGACAGATGATGGCAGCAATAATTACTTACACAAAGGTAGTTAAATAATTACAGTGTAACGGTGAGAATGATAGGAGTGATCATATTTGTGACAGGCAGGCTGTGTCGCACTGTGAATATTATGATAATGATATTAATGATGGATCTTTGCAAATGTGTGAGTGTATGTGTGTGCGCCTCGGTTCAATGTCTCGATGTCTCGATGCATGCTGGGAGTCTAAGTTTTAGGCCATCTGTTCTGCCAGCGTGAACACACGTTTTTACACACTTACATATACATTACGAATTCTGCATATACTCAGCAACATACAGCGGAAAGAGTATAGGATGTTGTGTTTTCATGACTTGTAACAGAAAACCGACATGAGAACGATTTACATGAGGACGGTTTAGTTTAAGAATTACCTACTTGTTCCATGAAATCAAAGACACAAAATAGATCCTACAAGATATCGTTCCGGGAGTGTTGGCCGTCCTGTTTCCACCAGTAAACCTCCACCAGTAAAGGGTCAGCCAAAGGAAAACCAGTCTGATGTCTGTCATATGTGAGATTAAGAACCTTTTGCGTTTATTTGGTTTGTATGTGAACATGAAAATTCTGGATCAATTAACAATTTCTATTTCATACACATGTTCTGTAGAAACCATTGTGTATCGGTGCATTTTTCTTGGTAGTTAAGCATTTTGATGAATTGTGAAAACAAAAATGCTGAAATAGTATAGTACTATACTATAGTACTATAGTTTATTAAAGCTGTTTTTCTAAAAAAAAAAATGTTTTTACAACATACTGCTGTGACAATGTGCTATGAGACAGATAGTCCGTCAAAAGATCAATCTCCTCTCCTCCATCTCCTTCCTGAGCCATGGTTACCAGCTAAAGAAAAGCACCGAAAACAACCAATCAGAGCCAGGAGGAGGATCTAAGCATTGTCAATAAACCTTGTGTACTTGCTGCTCAATGTGCGAATGGAGGAGAAACAACTCGGTGGCCATGCTAAGATGTCTGAGCTTTCACAACAGGATCTGCTAGCTGCAGAGTAGCAGAGAGAGGGGGATGAGCAGCGCCACGCAAGAGATGATTGACAGTGCTCAGACCCGCCTCTTGGCTCTGATTGGCTGTTTCTGGTGAGCACTGGAAGAAAGAAGAGGAACTCAATTTTCTTCACAGATTCTCTGTCTCATACCATACTATGACAACACAGTGACTGTTTCAACAAATATTTTTTAAAAAAATTATGTTAAAAAAAGCTACTGAAGCATTAAGGCGTTATGTTACACACCATATATATTGTTGTACTTTGGATTCTTGTGAAAGGAAAATGCAAGATGTGATGCCTAATCAATCCTAAAACACTAAAATTATGTGTCAGATGTATAAACAGGCAAATAGGTAAAAGTGGATAGTAAACATCAGGAAGGCAGGTTAAAAGTAATGAAGGTACCTTTGATAGTCAGATAGCTATAGTATGAAATGGCAAAGGGGTAAATGTAGCAACACTTTGCTAAAATGTGACTGCTAATCCAAAGAAGTGTAGTAAATCTTAAATTAATATTTCATCACATTCATGGTATAGAAAAAAGAAAGCCAATAAAACACCTCTGTATGATAAAATACTTATTTTGAACTTTTCATTTGTTTCTGTCATTGCACAATTTTTGGTCAAGAAAACAAAAATATTCTGACAAGATTATAAATCAAAGACCTCTTCTGTCATTGTTTTTTCTCACCTCTACAGCTCAGGAGTTTGGGTGTAAAGTTGGCGCATGGGTATTTTGGCGACGCCCAGACTGCATATGACCAATTCGCATGGAGCCTCACGCACACGAACAGACAATGTGTGGATCCGCGTAGCATTGCCTAGATGGTGTACGAGCAGCATATCTGTCAGTGTGTGACAGGATGACAGCTGAAGCTCCCAGCACTATCATCACATCAAGAAGCACACACACACAAATTTGTGCGCACACACTCATGGTCACATGAAGTAATAATGCAAAAATGGGCCACTATTGTGAAATTTGGTGGTTTATTCAAGAGAATCCAGGATGCACTTTTGTTCACATATGAAGTACAAGTCTTTTGTGCAAGCAGACTTTTCTAGTGGGAAAAAAAAAACATTATAAATAAAAAAAAAAAAAAAAAAACTTAATGGAAAATGGAAAAAATATCCTGTTCGTAGAAAATAGATATCAGGTGTAAAATGTGTGCAAACAAGACAAAATCAATTTAAGGGTAGAGAAAATGTTTTTAACCCCCCCAACATAAAACAAGTTGCACATAAAAAGAACATTAAGTTGCTAAGCCTTGCAGCTTTCAGGATCAAGCCACTCCCCATCTCCTCCCTGTATTTCTAGCCCCTCCACTCATTCCTATCTGTCACAACAGAAATATTCTCAATCATCTATAGAAACAATTATCTTAAATTAATTAATAATATCAGATTCAATAGCATATCAAAAACCAACAGACACTTTTATAAGTTTTAAACAGATTCCACTGAATGTCACCTCTAAGTTATCAGCACTTTGCCCAGCCTGAGTTACATGCTCATGGCAATTCACAATATGCAGAATCCGGAGGTATTATCTCACATAATAGCTGCATTTATTGATATATCCATTCGCCTCAAGTCTCTTTTCTATGTCTGTAGATGGAGTTCAGCCCCTACAAAACCAAGCCAGGTCAGAGAAGATAATTTCAGTCACAAGCACAATCATGGATCACAGCTTTACCACATTTCATACAATTAAGGATTGTGGATTTGAAGCAGACTAAACAATGGGCCCAAATTAAATTTTGAGTTTCTCTGTGAAAGACACTCTGGCTGCTCTGGAAACACAATAAAAAAGAATGAGAACATAGAGGCAGTCTCTAACAGGATTGCTTGGCATACTTACTCACACTATGGCATCTTTCTCCCTGATTCTATTACTCAGTCTGTCTCACCCTCAGTTCAAGTTTCAGTACATCTATAGCTGCAGTTTAATTCTACAGTCCTTCTATTATATAGCCAGCACTGAGGCTCTATGTGTCAAACAGTGTGAAATACCACAATGCAGAAAAGGCCAATTACAGCTTTAGTGGCAAGTCATGCTAAGATGGAGACAAATAACGAAAGAAAGACAAGAACAAATGAGAAATAGGAAGATTGAGGGAAATGAAATATGTTTTTTTCCAAAGACTAATGTGCCAAAGTGTCCTCTAAGTGTCAGTATTCTGACTAAGTATTAACTCTTGAGACAGGAAAATGAAACGGTTTGTTTCAGTTTATAAAGGATTGAAAAATGAGACAAACTCAGAAGAATGAGCAGATCAAAAGTGTTGCTCTTTAAATACATGTAGCTAAATACAAGCAGATACATCACAGCAGTAGCACATGAGGAAAGAGGCTGAACATACAGTCACGAAAGGACAGAAGACCAAAAGTATAGACTGACACAAAGCTGAGAGATTACAGAGAGACATGGGTTGAAACTGAAGAGAGGAAAAGGAATGAGAACCAAAGTTGAATATTTGGAATAGGCAGAAGTAGAATGAAAGGAAGATATTGAAAGAAACAAAAAGACTCTGCAGTTTTTCCTTTCACTGAGTGAAAGACTTAAAACTCCAGTGTATGAGAGGGCTTCTTTTTATGGCTATTCTCTCTGCATTAGCATTAGCTATAGCTCTCAGACTGACAACGTGGTGCTCTGTTCTCAAGGTCAGGTAGGGCACTCACTACCACGGGCCATGACGGCACGCACACACTCACACACACACACACACACACACACACACACATGCACACGCACGCACACACATGCACACACACACACACACACACACACATCACAGTCAGGCAGTGCATAACATTCTTACACACATAGCCATTTGAACACCAGCAAGAGCTGCTAGTTAGAGGGCTTCTTGTTTTTATGAAGACAGGTCTTTGAAATAGCAAGTTTAAATAGTACAGTACAGAGACATATTAACACATAGGACAAACATTTGTTGATTTTGGTTAGTACACACTGGATCAGGCCAGGAACAAAGTCACGATTAGTGTACACCTGTTTTTTTTTCCCAGTGTGGTATTGAAGTAACCATATGAATGTCTTTTGTATGTTATTTTAACACTGACAGACACCAAATATGTGGTTACTGGTTCCTCTTTTTAGGAAATCACAGTAAAATTACATGCACCACTGTCCCAGACATGCAGATTCATGATGTGTAAGTTTTGTCAGAGTTGACCAGATGTATGAATTCACTTGCAATAATAATAGTAGCTCTTATTCTTGGGTTTCTTTGCATTTCATACCTATGACAAGATAATAGAAATGGCTATGCCATGTAACCAATCAGGCATGATAACTAGCCGTCTACCATAATATTAAAAATCACAGAGGGGTGAACAGCGATGGACCCAATCTGAGTAAAGGAGAGTAGAGACTGATTATTTTCTTCTGGCTGAGATTATGTAATATTTTTGTCTTTAAAATGTAAAGTTTGGCATCTCTACTGTGAATGGCATTGGGATTAAACATTATGTTTTTCAACATGCATACTAATACATGATAAAATCTATCTTATGAAAACTAGATCTTGCACTAATACAGCTGCTTTTCCACCACAGTGGTTTTAAACTTGGAGTAATAGAAAGAGTTTTAGTGGCACATCTGTAATTTCCAAGAAGAGTTTGGCTTTTAATCAGATTAATATTACTATTGTTACAAAGGGGGGAGTTACATTAAATCCACCTTTCTGAGCTTTTCATCGTGTTATAATGTTATTCCCTCATTAAACTCACACCGGGAGTTTCATGCATGATTGAGAAATCTTCAAAACTTTCTCAATGGAAACGTGTCCAGGACGTCTGTATGAAGCAAAGTGTAGACAATGGGGCTGGTTTTCACAAGGTTCAGTTTTCTCTAGTAAACCAAAAAAGCTTTTTGTTAAAATAGCAAACATCTCCTATCCTTCTAGATTGTTGTTAAATGTCTTTAAGTCGTAATACATTTATTTAAATGTCACAATTACTCAAATGAAGAATCTTCTAACTTCTTAGTATGGAAGCATGTTGGTCAAATTGGTCATATTTTCCTTCAGTCACCAGTGAGGGTTTCACATTCATGGTCAAAAAACACAGTGGGGAAAAGAGAAAGCAGAGAGACAATCTGTGATGTTACCATAATCATAAGCTGCCAATGGTGATCCAGTTCTTGAAACAGTTTATGGGACGGGGAAGGCCATCAGAATTTGAATGAGACGAGTATAAATGCCTATTTATCCCCAGTGTGTCTCTGTGTGTGAGTATCCGTCTATCTTATCTCTACTGGCTATTTATGTGGATTAACAGATTGCTGAGGCTCTCATAAACAAACGAAGCAGAACTCTCAGGAAGCTGCATGATTTTTGGAGAATCATCTGCGCTGGAGCACAGGAGATAAACACGAACGCATCAGAATCTATTGGACAACTTTTGTTTCTCTTGATAACAGGTTTGGGATCAGTGTGAGGACTAAAGCACACTTCTGTGTGTGTTATGAATGCGTACAGACATTTATGTAAGACACATGAGTACACACTTTAACGTCTTGGCTCGTGTTTTACATGAGTGTCTTCTCAACTACAGTTTTGTAAGTGTGTGTTAAAGAATGACTGAGTGTTGAGAGAGTGGTAATTACCATTCAGCAGTAGCTAAAGTGACATGTTTGAGGAAGAGATAAGGGGACATAAATTGGCCTGGTATAAAATGGTGATATTTCTTCCACTGCTTTAGAAAAACCCATTTACTCTGCCTCTTTAGCATGTCAAGACCCCTGTCACTACCCCCTTATCCCCTCGGCCAGAGGAACTCATTTGCACGCACGCACTCACACACAAAAACACACGCACATCCACACACATGTATGCTTAACACTGTTAGCGAGCTCCTTGTGAAAAAGTGCTCATCTGCATTCTGCTATTAACTTGGAGAGACACAGAGAGACAGGGACAAAAAGGGAGAGCCTGTGTGTAAATCAGTGTAATGGGGCCAGGACCTCAGTAGCTCTAAAAAGAGAGCAGACATGTGGAGGACAGGACAAGATTTCTTTTTTTTCCCCCTTTCATGAAGAGAAGCAGTGATACAGCACATCTGTCACTGCTAGCCAAGCAATTGCTCCTACAGTCACTCGACGAGAAAGGAAGAGAAAGAGAGAGAGAGAGAGGCCAAAGAGAAAAAGACAGAATAAAAAGACTGAGCAGAAAAATAACAGAGCAGAACGTAATGGGCAAAAACAACAAACAAATCAGGATCTCTGTATAGCTTTCTGTTTATCTTCAGTTTCACTGCAGAGATTGTTTCCATAACAAGTTTAAACTTTTTTTGCTAAACTAAGACCATTTGATTCTGATTTTGAGTGACTGAATTCTCCCTTCGAGCTAAACACTTAACAGCATTCAAAATGTTTTATTTCCAGATGAGTTGAAATATTACTTTCCAAACTGTGAAGCAAAATTTCTTCATGTTTGATATATACAGAATTTTTTGAATAGTAATATTATACCTGCCATGAAATGGTACTATGTGTCCGGAAAATACATAATGCCGCCCAATTAAGAAGGATGTGTGTTTACAATGAAGGTCTTAAGTTTTAATTAAAATATGTTTATTGATCTGCACAATGATCATCAGTGCAGAGCACTTTCTTGTAGCTCTCCTTCCTGTGATCTTATTATTTTCTTGGATACCAAAATCATCGTATAACGTAAACTTTGATACAAGTGTTGAGTATAAATTGATACATTTAAATGTCTTCCATCCATTCATCCCTTTGTCAGACTTACTACATCTTGTGGTCTAAGGGGAAAATGTTGCCAGTCCCTCTCAGGTGAATTTAATAAAGCTGAAAATTATATTAAACCATGATAAAGAGGATAAATCATTGGGTAAATATTTTTTTCCCCCAACTCATCACAGGTACGATTCAAATAAAACCCAACAAGCCCAGGGCTTTATCAAACTTTACTGGTGAAAGATACAGAAAGAAATTTCTTGTGGGTGGTAATGTCTCTTAGAATGAGAATATCAATGTTTCTCCTGTTTGGAGCTCAAAGTGGAGAAGAATAGCTTTTCTCCTTCAACAAAGTTCTAAAAGACAAAACATTACAGCAGTGCCACACTGAGAAGATTGTGAATCATTTCTACGTGCTATGTGCACCAGGTCGCAGGTTAGAGCCCTCGTTGCGTTACTTAGCCAACTTGCACACTTGATCCACAGGGGAAGGTTTGAGGTGAAGGGAGGATGAGAGGAGAATGTGTGGAGAGGAGCAGAGAGGAGCTGAGGTCAGACCTCTCTTTAGCCTCACAGTTGTGGGCAAGATAAGCCTTTTTTCTCACAAGTAAATAAAAGCCACACCCTGTCTGTGTATGTGTGTGAGATAATGTGTATAAACGTGCCTCCATCACCAGTGGTCTCTGTACTGCTGACACAACCCCATGCACAATCTCTGTCAGTCTTTACAGCACCTGTTTTACACTGCCCTCTTTTTATTGTTTTGCCTTTGTGTGTGTTTGTGTGAGAGCACTGGGCCAAATCATGTGTGTCCCACAGAAAGTGACAGTATGGAGGTGGCTATCACAAAGTGTCCTTGTCTGGGTAACCTGGGTAAAATTTGGTTACTTCTTTTTTTTTTTGTCTGTTTTGCTCTCCTATCCCTTTCTCACACATTTTTACTGATTTTCCAAAAAGAACTTGTTTCTGTTTGACACGATTTTAAACTTACTTGTTGCTTTTGACGCGTTTCTCCAGATGAGGGATATTTGCTTTGGAAATGCAAAAATTACAGGCAGCATGAGTGATATATATTTTTAAGTTCTACTATTTAAGAAAAAAACATTCTCTCATTGCAGAAGTGTTGACTTGAGTCACATGACATGGACTAGAGTCAGACTTCAGTCAAAATAATTACTTTTGTGTCGACTTGTAAAAAATGTTCAGATTTCTGACTGACTTGCACTTGTAAGGGTTGAATATTTCATCCAAAGTCTAAAGTTTCAAACACGTTATTTAAAAAGTGTGCAGTTCTGAGCTCAAGTTTGGATGGAGAGACGATTCTTTACCTGAACTCAGGGAAGGGAGTTTCTCTCTATCCCCTCCCCATCATAACGCTAAAATGAGTCTAGTTTCATCAGAGGATATTTGAAGACATCGGTGTCTGGAAATGATATTGATAATAAGATTGTTTACTGCAGTCTGTTCATTAAGTCGACTGTTTTTTTCAGTAATAGCTCTTCAAGTGGCGGCCCAGGGGCACGTTTTGCCCAGAACCCATTTCCAAGTGGGATAGTTTTGTTAGAAAAACTAAACAAAATCCAATTATTTTGCCATCCTTCAGAAATTCCTATAAAAGTGAAAATTGTACAATAGTTGGGATCCTGAACACAACACTCTGTAGGGCAGTAAACCCACAATGCAGCATTTGAAAGTACTGTTGGGGCAAGACTTTTATTTTTGAGACCAGCTCTGGTAATGCATTGATGTCATAAACTTGACTCAGATGTAGACGTTTCATGGGCATGGAGTGTGAACAAAGAGACAGCTAAAACCTGCAACTCAGAACAGTGGGAAACATCATCTTTTAAACTGAATGAGCATTAAAAAGTGATGTGACATCTTTTTTTTTTCTTTATATTACTCTATTTTTTCTTTGTATTAGTGCTCATTCACATGTTGATTGACCAAAACCATTTTAGTCAATTTCTTGTAAATATTGTTCTTATTAAAGGCATCTTGAAAACTGGCTAATATTCAAAAGGTGGAGTAAAAATAATCTGCTCCTAACCACATAATTAGCATTCTGTAATAAAATATGGCTTCAAAGTAACCTTCCTAAACCTGATTGAGTAAAATGAACCATAAGTGTAACTGACAATGACAATCACATTATTCCCTCGTTGTGGGTAAAAATGTCGGTCTGGTGGATTAAATCACCAGCCATCACACTCCTCTGCAGAAACAACAGAAAACCGTGTACCAATTGAAACCGAAGAGGTTTTCCTCCATAAGCACAGCCTGTATAATTATTTCAAATACGAGAAAAACCAAATCACTTTACAACGCGGATTTGCATATAATTAGCGTCATACAAAGACAGGATTACTATGAGTCGTTGAGAAGCTGCTATTTCCCTCTGACTGTGTCATTCTCCTTGTCTTGATTCTAAGAAATGTTGACACTATCTCTTATTCCCTCCTTGGACCACTACTGTAACAAAAATTGACAGCTTGTGTCTTATTATTGTATCATATGTTATTAAATTAAAAATGAAATTCTCGAGAGACATAGATTACGTTCACACCTCTCTGTCTGAAATGAACCAAATTAGATTTTTTTTGCCCTTACATGACGTATCTCTGAGCAATAAACAGATTCGATATAACTTAACCATAATAAGGAACCCAACGAATGAATTGATATGGAAAACCCCAAATGACAATAAAGAACTCAAAAACATTTAGAAAACACAAATAAAATCAAAACACAAACACAGTGGACCATGACAAGCACCAAATTAAGCCAACTGTCCCGCACAATACTGTACGGGACTGCACAGAATAATATTATGCTACTTATTCTGCAGAGCAAAGTTCCTCCAGGTGAACCACAACAAATTCATTGCCTGTGGTGAAGCAGTGCTCCACAGTGACTATGCATCCAGGAGGCCGCTGGTCCATGCAGAGTCATCTCTGCTCCTCTGATCTTGGATAACTGAGATACAAAGTTGACAGTGGTGCTGCTGTGATGCAAGTACAGGGGCGGTCACACTATGAAAGTCTCTGTAGATGCTATGATTTATACTGAAATTATGCAACTTTTTTATTAATTTGTCACATGATCTCCAGAGTATCTTCAACTCTTCAAGTAAATGTATTTGTAATAAGCAGTTGGGGTTGGTGATTTGGCCAAGGATGTTTTTATACAAAGGCGTGATAAAGTTATCAAGTTTCAAACTGTTCAGATGTGATGGCTTTAATTTTCATATTTTTGTTTTTGACCTTTAATTACAATATATTTTACAATTTCAATAGATTGCTGTTCCAATCTGTGAATAGCATTGCTACCCACTTTGGATGTAGATGTTTGGATGTTTGGCTTTGGATGTTGTAATATTAATTATTTGTTCAATCTATATGCAATTACACAGATGTTTTATATTGCTTTCTGTTAAAAGACAGTTTATATTACTTTAGCTAATAATGAAAATGCATTGCTGTTTAAAAAAAATATATTTTTAGAACTGATGAAAAGATGTACTAACCCAAATATAAAAATACAAAGGATAAAAGCTCAGTTGCATAAGCACAAAGTCACATATAAGATGCCTGGACCAGAAACCTATGAACTGGTTTGCTGGCAGATACATTTACATACAAAACATAGTAACAGAAAAGCCTCACTTTGAGAGAGTGTGATGATAGACAGAGAGGAAAGCAAGAAGTTAATGGGTAGATTGTGGGCCAATAACATAACCAGTCACCCACAACAACGCACTGCCCATACTCCATACCTACCTGCCTTACTGCACTGCATTCCGGTAGTGGAAGGGCAGAGCGGAGCGGCGATGGGATTTGAAAGGCGTTCTGCTTGGGCGATTCACTGATTTGCATTCAACAGTGAAGACACACAAATACATACACCAACAGGCACTGTCTCAAAGCACACGTGCATTGGAAAACAATAATAACACGAAGAAAAAGTGTAAGTAGCCACAAGCATGTGAGCGTGTATGAGCATGTACAGACATTTTGGACTAATTATGAACTGCTCTCAAATTTAAGTATGTGTTCATGTGTGGAAGAGAAGAGATGATTGGAGAGAGGCTGAGGAAAGAAGAGGGATTAGTGGCTGAAGGGAATACACTTACCCCTCTCCAAACCCTCTTCCCTCACCTTTTTTTCCCCTCTGGCATGTTATTTTTCGCTTTACGATTCTGATAATGATGATATTAGAGAGAAGAAGAGGGGGAGGAGGAAGGAGAGGAAAAAAAATGATGGGCGCTGCATGTGATTGTTCACCCTGTCTTTCCTCTTTTATTATTATTATTTTTTTTACTGCTACACATTGCATGGAGTGAGCAACAAAGTGAAAGAGAAAGACTCAAGGATGGGTTGGGGGGCCTCAATGACTAATTTTCCTTTCTTTTACAGCAGCATAAATTTAATAGGAGGGGGGTTGTGAGGTAGAGTAGAAATCCTTTTAGCACTCTGATTTATGTATGTCTGATGGCTGAATCATAGATCACCGCCGGAAGATGGCAGACACACTGATGATGATGGGGCCCTTCGACAGGCCCCACTAATGCCCTGCTGAACAAAATGTAACCAATCTGTGGGGGCCCTCAAGCATGCAATGATCCTCTAATAGAAACTATAGCAAACTATATGCCTGTCACTACTGACTGGTTCGAGGGAGCTGGGGGTGTGTATGTGTGTCTCGAGATGAAGCAAGGGGGAAGAAAGAAAAAAAAAAAAACACAACTGGAAGTTTAGAAATACTTGTTTGAACTGAAAATGTAGCAGCAAAAAGGCAAAACAGAAAGACATGGAAGGAGAACAGTGGAAAGGGAAATCTAAAGTCAAAGCAATGCCTGGTTGAAGGGTACGCTAAATGTCAGGTTAAAGTAAAAATAAAAAAACAGCTTCCAACATAGTAAACAGTTAAGCAATAAACAACAACAAGTAAACGATTCAAGTGTCCGCCTTAAATCACCCAATCACACAAAGGCGTACACACGTGCAGACCTGATACACAGTGCAGCGCATGTAGTCCCACCAATCATCTTTATATCAAAACATCATTATGCTGGCTGACAGCGGCAAAGATTCCAGTGAGGCCTGGTTGTCATAAATCGTCAGCTGTTGCAGCCCCGGAAAGAGAGCCTTTTCATTTAGAAATGTCAAAGCTCTCCTGAGCCTCGTAAAGACTGCTGGAGATGCTGGAGATGGGAAAAGAGGTGGAGATGTGAGAGCCTGGGAGATGAGATAACTAGAGATGGCAGGCCTGCTTAGATAACACAATTCTTCCATTCAGACATTTGATTCAACTTTAGGTATATGACTAAAGAGCAAGATTTAGAATTTGCTCTTGGACTTGCAACTCTTCATATGATGGCTACATCTGTCTCTTGCATTTTCATCGGGCACATTAACAGAATAACTTTCGGATTGACAGTGTTGGCTAACCGTTTGACAGGACGAGCCATCATCAGAAGTTTGCAGATGAATACTCTGAATGTTTGAACTCAACTCAGATGCTTAAAAAGGCAGTTTAACCAAGCACTAATCAAATTACAAAGTTCATTAGCAGACTTAGATCCATAACTACATCAATAAATGAATATGTATGAAAGATAAGGCTACAATAAAAACATTTTTTATTTGCAGAAAATTTGAAATGAATACAAGAAAGTGATCAAAAAGAAACAACCTGCAACATCAAACTAGATGGGAAACTGCAGCACACACAGTGGAATTTGCAGAATGATAGAAAACATATTTAAAAGATTAACAAAAGGTTATGGATCTCTTTAAACAGTGAGCAGAAATGAAGCAGTCAGGGCTTCATTGTCTTCCTTGAAATATTAAGTACTTGATACATTCAGCAAGAATTTGCTACAGTTCTTAAGCTGCTCATCAGAATTGTTGCAAATGACAACTGACAGTTTGCTCTTGACAGTCACTGTGTCATTTCACATCAAAAAGGAGGAGTGTGGAAAAAAGAAAGAAACTTATGTATGTGCGCCTATGTGTGCATGTGTGTGTCTGTGACTAATGTACTGGAGAGCTCCTCACGGATGCTGACAAAAAGACAAGTTTGCGTCGCTGGTGCTAGTGTGTCCCTTCAGGGCTTCTGTCCATTCAGTGGCGGGGGAGATGAACTGAGACAAGATGTCAGAGCAGGAAATGTCAGACCACTGCCAAAGCGCTGTTCTGCACACCACTGACAGGCACACACACGCACGCAGTAAATTTACAAGAATAACACCAACTTAATGTTGATATAAATTCACTTTTACATGGATGCAATGACAAGTGCCGCACAGAAATGCAATTTTACTCAAACACTGCTTCAAACACACAGATTCACACAGCCTAGAAGCAAAAGTTGTCTTTATTTTCCTTAAAGTTTCACATCATTTAGTGAAAATGGAGTGATTTATGATCCAGGTAGTGGGACTTTTATGGAAATATCAGAGCAGAATTGCAACATTTTAAGGTGATAATAAAAGTGCAGCTGGGGAAAAAATGTAAAATGTTCATGGTGGAGGAAGCACAGCAGCAGCTCATATCCACCGGCCAGCTCTCGTGTTTGTTTTCTTTGTTGGTGTGTACACATTACAGATGTCTTGAGTAATGTTTCCATCTGTAATCTCTCTCTCCCTCCCTCTTTTTCTCTCTTTGCTATCCTCAGGACTCAGTTTTCCTTAAGAGTGTCAATTTGGGTCTCCTTGCTCAAGTTCAAACATTTAGCCCCCAAACAGCCATTTGTCTCTAACTTACCAGACGGCCTGACCAAAATAGAAGGAAATACCTCAAGAAATAAAGAATAGGAAAAAAACCTCTTGTATCTTTGACAGCACTTTTTGCTGCCTGGTTAGAGCGTGCACACTCACACAAACACGCGCACACATAGACTCGTCACCCCCTCCTCTTGTCTGGTTACTGGCTGTGCACTTGCAGTCCCCCTAGGCTGTGTGGGGTCACTCTGAGTTTGTGTGTGTTTGCATGCGTGTTTATGCATGTGTGTTTGCTGGTGGGTGAGGGGAGTTTACCAAATGCCAACTTTCCCCACGCCCTCGATTCCCCTATGATCCCCACGCATGCACACAGAAAGAGTCACACACAAGCATGCGCCCATCTCTTCACAAAGCTACAGATGATGTGCCGTCCAGCTGCATTTTCATCACTGTGACGATGAGTGCTCCTGCCAAACGCCCGGCAACCAGAGTCACATCTGCTCCTGTCTCTGTCGCCACAGCAATACTGCCGAAGTCTGCCAGACAACCAGCAAACGACCAGGGGGCAGCCGCGGGTGGCACAAGGAAGAATAATAAGAAATGGGGGAGAGAAAGATGGGCTCCGTTACAAATAAACAGATTTTAAAAGCTAAGCTGTTTATTTATAGTTATTTAATTTAGATTTCCTGGCCTGTACCAAGAAAACTAAGATTACTGCACAAAAATCCTGTGTGATTCTTTCTGTTTTTCTGCACAATCATTTGCTTTCAAACCAACAACAATCTAACCAGTAAATTATTTCAGAAAGACTTTTATTTTATTTTGAAATGTGGCAGTATGAAGGACTTTGTCCTTTTTAAGTCTATGCAGTATGCATTTGTGATCTCGAAGTTAAGCTGCAGGGCAGGTGCTCAAAACAAAGACAGTGAAATTAACCTTAGACAATTTATTGTGATTCAATGAAACATTTCACAAATTTTTGGAAAATTCCTTCCCCATAACTTCAACCAACAGCTGGTCAAATTTTAATCATCAGCTGGTACTTTCAGACCAACAACTTCAGCCAAAAACCTTATTTATAAATAAATAAACAATCTAAATTTTGTTAGAAGGGGGCTGGGCATGTGGTCCCTTCATCATTTCATACCTTTGAAGTTTTGATCATTTTGTACCCGACTTTTTCAGGTTCAAAATAATCGACAGTCTCGTTCTGACTGCAGTACATAGTAGCTTCTCGCAGAAGGTCAGTGAGGATTTATTTAGCTTTGATCAGTGGTCATAATCTGTCATATTTTCATCAGCTGACAAAAACGAGATCACTTATTTATCCATCCATTTTCTGTGGCCACTTAATCCCTGCCTGTTTGCAGCAAGGCTGATACTCAATAGGCAAGAGGTGAGGTACATCTGGGACAGCGCAAACAAGATCAACACCAAGGGAATGAATACCAAACAGTCCTTTTGTGTCTCTTTGTCTCCTGCATAATTCCTCCCTCCATTTTTGCTTTTCTCCAAGAAGAGTTTGCAGTATCAGTAACCCCTCTACCCTTAATCTTTGAACCATATTTGCATTCTTTCTCTCTTCTTCTTCTTTCTTTCCTGGCCCAGATACATATTTCCTTCCCTCTTCTTCCCTCCCTCTATCCCTGTCCATCCTGCCAGGGTGTTTATATTTGCCCACCCCACGGCTGAGTGCCTAACAAGGTGGAAAAAATTAGGGGTGAAAAGACTGCGCTGCTGCCAGCTAGGGTCCCTCTCTCTCTTTCCTCCTCTCACATTCTGACAGTAGATATATTTCAGCTAATATACTCCTGACCTCTTCTACTCCAATGAAGTAGAATTAAAAAACTTTACACACCCGAAACCAACGAGATGGGTTTCGTTTTTTTTCTAATTACTATTTTTTGGAAACATCAGCAACATTTTTACATATTTTTCAAACTATTGGATTAAATTATTATCCTAACCAATTCTATTTTTCAATTAACCTCTAGTGCCAAAGCAGAATACCAGAAAAACCAGCTTGCTGGGGTTTGTGTGAACAGCATGTTAGGCACACTGCTACACCACAGCTTTCTTATTAGAAGTTTCTAAGTGTTTGTAACAAAGTTACATTGAGTTCTTACAGATTGTGTCAGAAACCCTCACTCACTTTACACCAACTAAAGCCTACATATCCAGTCAGAACATGGATGGTCTCTGGCAGTCTCAGGATTCATCAGCAACACAAAGCACCTCCCCCTCCGTTCAAGACTGTGGAAGTTTCCCAGATGATTTAAGCAGGCACACCCCATTATTCTGTGGATTATATGCAGTGTTCCGGTGGATCTTGACCCCCAGACTTTTGGGAATGGTGTGTCCATACTCTGAAGCAAATTGTGGACCTCTGCCAGAAGTAATGTCTAAACCCAAGGTTGTCAAAATGCCAACACTGCAGATGTCACAGATGATAGAAAACAAACAATGTGGAGGAGTGATAACAATGACAAAGTAGGAACGTTTCATCACCACTGCTCAAATTGAGAACAACAAAGTAAGAGTATATCTTGATGTGAGTGGAGCCCCTTGGCAATCCCCAATATCATCAACATGTAAATGCAGAGCTAAGTTTGAAATCATTCTTTGCCACATATGTCATTTGAATCAGTACAAATTGAGCTAAAGTGTGAAACCTGTTTGGTCGGTGGCACAACTTTGCAAAAGGACTAATTGTGATAACATATACTTAATATTTTTATGCTGGAGTTTGTTTTTGTTTTTCTATAAAATTTCAAAGCTTTTTCAAAGCAAAAGAAAAAAAAACATTTATATTGATATCCAGTGACCATAAAAGAATAAAAACTACTCCATCCTACTTTAGAGTTCATTTCAGGTGTTTAACCTCACACTTGCCTGGGAGCAGAAAGTGTGACGGGTTCCCTTTTAATGACTCCAGCGAGCGAGTGAAAGGAAAAAGGGAATGGAAGTAAAGGATTACACTGACGATGTGTGCGGGGGGCTGAGTTGGTGTGCATCACCTCTTTAAATGCAGACTGGGTGAAGTCTCGCCCTCCCCTTCTTACCTTTCTCTTCTCTCCTTATGTCGTCTCCCAAAGTGAGGTGTTGCATTTCCACTCTTATGGGACAATGAATTATTCGTTCTCACAAAGAGAGCCGGAGCCACTGTGCTGCTGACAGGGAGGAGAATTGCACACCACAGGTAGTTATAAGAAGAAGGAGAAAATGTTGATGTCTTGGTTTACATAACTGAGGATCTATGGAAAAAAAAAACTTTTTTGTTTTACTGTGCTCTCTGCAAGGGGTGAATTATACATTGAATCAGAGTTTAAATATCGGGGGAATGGTTAGCACCGTCACTGATTTGAATTTCAGAAATTTATTTGGGGAGTATTAATCATCTTCAAAGGCCTGTTTGGTTAAGTTGTCCTGGTGAACTGTTCAGTGTTTTCTGACTCTTTATGGGATAACAAGAGTAGAGGGAAGGAATGAATGACTGAGTTTCATTGGCCTTTGTGGTTTTAATGCAGGTGCAATTGTTACATTTATCTTCTTCTGATCCTTGCTTTAATATGCTCCTTTTTGGTGTATAAATGTGGATGTCAAAATCTACACAAGAACCGGGTAAGTGATTAAATAAATCACCTTGAGCTTGTGTCTCATATTTTAAATTTGTCCTGTGTCTTTCAGCAAAGGACATCCAGTATATTGTACAGATGAAGGCTTCAGTAGTGATAGGTGATCTTATGGGTGGTGGAGCTTCACTTATTTCAAAACAGCTTAAGTTTAATGTGTTTTTCTGTAACTTCAATTTTTGTGACACACACTAGAGCACTGACTTTCTTTAAAGAGGCATCAATTTTAAGGTATAAACTTACAAAATCAAACTTCTTTTACGTTATATCTTATATATATAGTATTTTTATAACAACTGGAGGTAACATAGTTACTTGACTGTGCTATAAAATGGCACTGTGTGCCTAAAAAATACCTAGTACTGCCCATTTAAGTTTGTGATTAGATTCTTTACATTATTTATAATATTAATAAGTGTTTGAGTAAAACTGAACTCTTGCCAATATGGGACTGACTATTATTGATACATTATTTTGTGGTTTAAAAATTTCTTGGAGAAATATTTTACATCAAAATCTGCCAGAGGCATGACTAATTTGCGGCAGATCTGATGCAGTTTATGTAATGACAACAACAACACAAACTCTTGTACCTACATATGAGGCTTTGGGAGAAAAAAAAAAGAAAAGGATACACAGTATATTGCAGAGCAGAGAAACCTGCCAGGCCTCGCCTGATTATTCCCTGCCCACTGGATGATCTCACCTTTCGCAGAGTCCGTCCATGACTCTATTTATAATCCTATCACTAAGCTCACACACACCTCTGGTTTCTTGTTGCACTCTTCCTCATCTATATTTCCAGGTGTGTGTGTGTGTTTGTGTGTCAGTGGAGATGGATCCAAGTTTAGAGTCCCAGCAAGGTTTGCTTCAGTGTGATAACAGCCTGTGATTTGTATCTGTAGATGAAGCTCCAGCATAATAAATGTTCTCTACCTCTCACCTTCCCCCATCTCTTACTCACATTCTTCTTCTGACTCTTACATACTATTTCTCTGTCTGTCTTCGTCTTCTGAGCTCTTTGTCATTCTGTCTCCCTATTCCCGACTAAAGTTTCTGGTTTATTTTTCATTCAGCTCAATTTTCTTACATAACTCTTTTGTTCTGGGTGCTTTTGTATTATTAACCGCCTGTTTGTGCAGATATGTAGCACGAGAGGACACACACACACACACACACACACACACACACACACACACACACACACACCCCACACACACACACACACACACACACACACACACACGCGTGCAAGCAGACTCCATAGTCATCATCAAGAAGGTGTCAGTGCTGTTCTCAGGTCAGTTGAATCTGATCGTTTCCACTTTCTGCTTTCACACATTAAGAGGCAGCCCACAGGCTGAAACACAGGGAGAGACAGAGACTCTGGACTTTACAGTGATGACAGGTGTGTGCACACAGCCACCTCACCATCACGTTTGGACAGATGTACTTCTGAGACCCACTAATTGGTTAGTCGTTAGTAGCTGCTTGTGTTTGGTGGTTACGAGAATTATATCTGGTCTAAAAATAAAACGTTCAGCCATCCAGGTGCAATATTTGGGACTCAACATTATGATTTCTTGTTGCAGTGGATTTGTATTTTACTGGTGGCCTGTGATCAAATTCAAAGAGTTTTAGGAGAGGTTACGTCCTATTCAATTCTCTTCTCCCCTGTCAGTCGCTCTTTGTGTTATCCTCTTCAACTGTATCCTCATCCTCACCTCTGTCTAATACTCTCTACTGCAGGGAAGCGGTCCTTGATGCTTTTCCTTACTTCTACAGTTTTTCTGACTGTTTGTCTTCCACCTCATTCCCACAGTTTCTGTCTTCTACATATCCGTTACATTTCCAGACTTTCTGTCTCATTATCATTTGTTTACTCAGCTTTACAGTAAGTACCAAGGGTGTAATTTTTGTGTTGCAAGTTGGTGGGGACGAAGAGGAGTGGGTCCTGCTGACTTACACTTGGCAGATGAGATATGATGTGTCTTTAATATAGCTAATAATAAAGATGCAAAACTTTGTTTGGGTCTGGATGGGGCAGTTGGTGAGTAAAGTGACATCGATGTTACTGAATTCTATAAAATGTGTTTAAAAGCTGAGATGCTGATGTTTGGATATGTAAAAATATATATTCTCTCTGCTAATAAATCTATAGTTTGGTTTCTGTCAGTTCTAGAAAGAAGAGAGAACAAATCAAATATCTCTTTATAATGGCCCATAATTACATTTTACTAAATAGAGGACATGATTTAAAATTTAACAAACTTTGGCTCCCATATACTTTATGAAATATTTCATCCTGTTTGATGATTGATCTGAATATTGCCACGTTCTATGATGCAATTTATCCAGGAGAAAAATGTAGAAATATGGGTGGTTATATTATTTTTATTCTCAGACTCCAACCGAAAAACCAACAGCCCCGGGAACGCAGAGAAAAGATTACGTTCATGCATCAGGAATTAACACTAAAAAAAACAGAAAATCAATTCCCACACAAAAAAGGACATACAAGCACCAAACAGGACATTCTGACCGTTGCTCATTTATGTTTTTGAATTTGCATTTTGCGATCATTAGGAAGTTATCCCAAACACTTGCGGTGGTTGATTAGCTAACTGCACTTCTGATTATCTGTCAGGAAGTCCATGTGGGTCGCCTTATTTTTGTGTTAATTGAACCGAAATACTCCAAACTGCACAGCAAGAGGACATGTTAAGGTGATAAAAGTTGAGCTTAGCATAACTAACCTACTTTCCACTTTATAATTAAAGATTTTTACTGACCTGTGAAATGTCTTCTCTTTGATCTTATTATCCTACTATTGTAGTGTTTACAGTTGATATCAAAACTTCGTGTCCTGTTCTCAGATTCTTTGTTTGATTGTGTCATTTCCTCGACCACCGATATTCCTGACTCAATGCAAAGCAGCAGCGAAGGCAAACAGCTGCACACAGTAAGTCACGTGACGTCCAATCCACTAGATCACTGAGCGGATTTGCCGTTTATGTTTTACAGAAGAATTTTAAAAAGCATTACCTGGCTGCTGCAGCTGCCTAGTTACATAGATGCAGGTACATAAAGAAAAAAAGGTGCAGGAAATATTGGTCCTTCAGGAAGTTACGCCTATGGTAAGGCGTCCTGATCCACATCACCTCCTCTTTGGTCTATTCACTTCTAACATTTCCTTCTGTTTGTTCAGTGAGTGAAGAAGTACTGAACAAAGCCAAGGTAGAAATGTTAGCCTTCATTTCAATGCCCAAAGCTTGAACATAGTCTAATTTTTTCATAATGAACTGCAACCCAATCCTCACCTCCATCATCTTTAGATCTCCTCTCATGGAAGTGGAAAGAAATCAATTTTTATTCTTATTAAGGGAGCCCTGCTCCTGCTTAAGTCTCTGATTCAAGTGTGTGCATATGTGATCTTGTCTGTGCTCTTTCTACAACTCCTAGCATCTTTCCTTCTTTTCCCCATTCCCTAATGTATGACTCTCTCTTTCTTCCCTTTGTGTTCATTTTTCATTCACACTCGTCTCCCTGTGATTATCCCAGTGCATATCAGAGGCTCTTAATGAAGATTCACAACATTTTCCCCTCCCAGCTAATACCTTATCAAAGGAGAAATCTCGTTCCAGAAAATCAATTTTCTTTCATATTATTAAGTCCTCCAATACAGCGCTTGCATGCGTGATTCCTTTGGTTTAGCACTGCAAAGCAACAGTGAGAGACTTAACCCTAAGAGCCTTGCAAACTCCAGTAACACACATGGATCTGATATCTCCTGTGACTGAAGCAGACACAAGGGCCAAGGTAAAAGCAGAAAAAGAATCAGTTCTTTGAAAAGAAAACTTTCCAACTTATAAAGTGCAAAAGTCTTCAAAAGATTTTCCACAAAAGGCAGCGAATTTCAAATTAATTTGCCGCCTTCATCTCAATTTTTACATTGTAAAAATTTTACAAGAAGAATCACAAAGATATGTAAAAGTAAAGGTTTTACGATGCGTTGGAGGCTAAAAAATATTTTTTGTGAATATTGTACTATAACAGAAGATGCAGTCCCCAGATCTACTACAATTTCTGCTTTACTCTCCAGGTTTGAGGGACCATTCTTCTTTCAATAAGCATAGGAGAACTAAAAATCAATAAACCAAGGTCAAGGTAATGTTACTAATCTCACCAGAAGAAATTTGTATGTCAATATAAGTCAGCAAGACATTGGTGTTATTTATGGTGGTCAAGGTATGTCGGCTCTTCTCTTACTTTTGTGTTACTCTTTGGTAGATAAAAACAAAGACATTTTAACAGATTTTATGTTTTACTGTTTGATAAATATTTAAGAAAAACAACTTCTAATCTTGGCATTTTTGTAAAATAGACTAAATTCAGGAGAAATGAGTCCAGTTTTTATTATAAAGGGACACTAATGCTCAATCCTTGATCCTTATTTTCTCTTGGTCACTTTTGTCTTCAACAGGTAAATCAGTGCAATAAAGATATTATTTCTATGCATTGTTTTTTTTTTTACTAATTTACTTGTAGAATACATTGTTGTGAAAAAGTATTTGCACCCGTACAATTTTCTTCTGTTTTCATGCTTTGGCAGACTCTTTTTTCTGATGATGTAGCTACTTTATAAATGAAAAGCAGCTTTCGAATGTATTCATCAAGGGAAAAAAGCTATATAAACCAACCTTGCCCTGCATGAACAAAGTATTGATTGTTAAATCCTGAATTAACTGTGAAGATGTATTTTATATGGAGGTTAGAACATTGGAAGATGTTCTGCAGGCGTAAAATTTGCAGCCTTTCAGAAAAAATTCAACCATAGTGGTGGCAGTGTGATGGTCTGGGATTGCTTTTCTGTTTCAGTAAATGATATAAATGATCATAAATCATAAATCATGGTGTGGAGCCATGTCTTGCCATTAGTTTGCGATCTTAATCGTAAGTAATTTAGAAAATGCAGCAGGTCAATAATGCAAACCACACCAACAAGTCAATACGAAATGACTTAATAAACAAAGTTAGTCCGGTTTTAAATCACTTTGAGATATCGCAACCTTTAAATAGGTCACTTGTGCTTGAAAAAGTATAAGTGGCTCAATTAAAAGAAGTCTGCACAGAGTAGGCCAAAGATGCACAACTCATTCGGAGTTACTCCAAGTGCTTGATGGTGTTTATTAGCACCAAGGGTGGCACAAACAATAGCATCATGTTTATAGGGGAATAACTTCTCACAGGGCTGGCTTAGATTGGATAGTTTTTCTTACCCCAATAAATTAAATAGTTATTTAAAAACTTATTTTCCCATATTTTGAGTTTAGGCTGGAAATAAGTTTTTGCAGTTTACATGCAGTTTCAATACTGTACATTAATGACAAATAGTTTATCACCGAAATGGCAAATCGGGTCAGATTACTTTTTCTTAATGTGATTATTTTTTATTTCTTTTGCAATATATATATTGTATATTTTTCACTTTCCCCTGTTAGATGCATAGGAGGTTGTAAACCTGTCATTGATTGGAATCTATATGTACAAGGTTTAGTTAAGTATATGCTGGCAGCACCTTATTACTTTCACATCATAATCTCAAGCTCATTTATTAGAAGCTAATTCAAAGCATTTTCTCATCATCCAGGAAATGTTGCCAACTCAAAATGACCTTACGTCTGCTCATAATTGATGCATAAGGATTGTGTGCCATGGTGCATCTTAGGGTTTGGCCCCATACGTTTTAACTGCTCTGCCTGCCATGTGTTCTGACCAACAGTCCCGGAGACGATCCAGATCCCACTCTTGCTTTCTGATACGCATGCTTATCAGAAAGGACACATAACTAGATTTTCCAGTTTTTCAAATGAGAACTACAGACTAATATATTTTATTTAAATTGTTTGTGATGGACCGAAACAGAGTAGCACATAACTATGAAGTGAAAGGAAAATGATGCATGGTTTTCAGATTTTTCTTAGCAGAATTTCATGGTGGAGTTGTGAAAAGTTTGGTGTCTAGAATGAAAACCTCAGGATCTCAATCTTTGGTTTTTCCATGTGATGAGATTCAGTTGGTACTTCAAGCAATGGCCAGTGTTGGCTCACTGCAGGAGTGAGCCAACAGATTGAGAGTCAGCTCCTTTAATTTTGAAGCACAGGTTCCGAGCACTGAAAGAAGTGAAGGAGTCTTTCTGGGCTTCGAGTCAGTCTCTGCCTGGTGAGGATAAATGTACGTATCTTGATGTCTTCTTCATGCCTGAGCGTATCATCTTACTGAGAAGAGACCTTGGGCCAGATGTGAAACTTTTTGGAGGGACTTGGAATAACTTTGGGATTGGGAATGCCAAAAAGAGGAATTCTGGAAGTTTCACTCCTTGATCATATTTGCAGACAATGATAGATGGGTGAATGAATGGATGGATGGATAGATTAATAGATGGATGTTGTGTTTGAAAAAAAGCCTTTATTTTGGACTACAAATGTTTAACACCAAAAATGGTTTATTTTTTTCCAGTCAAAACCTTGCAGCAACATGAAAATATTTTAGATTAGGTAATATGTACTGAAGAACAGAGGCAATGGAGCCATTGTATGAAGTGCAAAACGGGCATTTTAATCGTAATATATCACATTAATTATTGGTAATGTGGTACTTAATTTAAAAGAGATTTTGATCATTTGATTGTACAAAGTTTGTTTTTGGCCAAACCACGATTAATCTAATAAATATCCAATTTTCTGTTTATATATATCAACACACACACAGGATTAAAGGCCTGGTTCTGCTTTACTTTTTATATATATCAACACACACACAGGATTAAAGGCCTGGTTCTGCTTTACTTTTTTTAGGCCTTGTTCCAGCTGTTGAGATCTGCTGCGACTTAACATAGGAATGAGGCCTCTGCTGAAGGAAGAGGCTCTACCGCAGAGCTGCTGGGTGATAGATAAAGTAGGGCAGGGGTAATGATGAGGCATCATCGATGTAAATGATACTCAGGGAGGCCTGGCAAGAGGTGTGTGGGGGAGCGGCGAGCAGGTGAATGTGAAAAAAGGGAAATGCGGAGACACCAGCACTCCTGAGAGATGGGAGCAGGTGAGAGGAAGGGTTGGAGGAAAGGTGGATGGATGGAGGAAGGGAGAGAGGGAATAAGAATGATGAAGAGGGAGAGGAGAGAGAAACAGAGGTGTTGGGGTGGTGATGTATGTAGCCCTGTCACAGAGTAGTCGGGGAAGATACAGTGTACTCCTTACGCTGGGGAAGCAACACCTCCACCCACTCAACAAAATACACACACATTTGGCTGCCATCCCACAACCATCCACTACCTCTCCCTGGGTCAGGCCCAATGTAGGGGTTGACTAATAAGGTAAAGGTTGTTAGGTTGATCCCCAAAACAGACAGGGGTGTTTTCTGGCTGTGAGCTGGCAGCTGGAGGATTTTGGTATTACTTCTAAACTTCTCACCAGCAATGCCCTTGAATAAGACGCATAGTCCCACGCTGCACTGTAGGTGGCCTTCTGCATCTCTGATGAAATGCAAATGTACAGAGAGCTGTAAGTGATTGGAAAGGAAATATGAATATCTGTCTTCTGAAAGTGCACCAATCAGACTGGAAACAGAGAGTAATAGTTTCAAAGGAGGGATGAGAACTCAGGAGTCAGTGTGCAGCACAGGATCCTGTTTTGCATTCTAGTCTGACGAAGCCCTAAAAGACAAAACGCGTCATTAGCAGCTGACCTGAGTATCAACATATTTACATATTTTCTTTGCATGATAATGTTATTTGATGTCTTTCACTTCTGTGTTTAGCTTTGGTTGGAATCTTATTAGTTTTGGTCAGCCAAAAAAAAAAAGTTAATAATTTGAGAAATATCATTAAAAGACACATTGGAGTCCAGCAACAACACAATCTTTTTATTTTGTTTTTTTTTTTTAGCCTCATTTTGTTTTAAAGCTTATTTTTCAATTTATTCATTGTTGTGATATTCTTCATCTGTTTTTCATTTTTACAAGAAAAATAAAGTTTCCCCAAAGCTGCAACTGAAATGCTGGCTGTAAATAAGTTTTTATGGATATTGGATCAACATGATTGATCTGCAGAAATATTTTTGTTTATGTGTATTAATTCAAGGCATAACAGAAAGCAGACTAATTATTCCTGATTATGGAGAACTGCAGATCCCATTCTCTAATACAAAATATTAAATCGTTACACTAAATATTTTCTTTTCATTTCAATTATATTTCAAATATAAAATGTCACTCTCCGGGTTCTCCGGCTTCCTCCCACAGTCCAAAAACATGACTGTCAGGCTAATTGGCCTTCCCAAATTCCCCCTAGGTGTGAGTGTGTGTGTGTCTGGTTGTTTGTCCTGTTTGTCTCTCTCTGTTGCCCTGCGACAGACTGGCGACCTGTCCAGGGTGAACCCCGCCTCTCGCCCGGAACGCAGCTGGAGATAGGCACCAGCAACTCCCGACCCCATTAGGGAGAAGGGTGACGGAAAATGGATGGATGGATATAAAATGTCAACACATCTTTCATTCCCTTAGTTTTTCTACAATTTTCATTTATCTTACACTTGATTCATCCACACAGTAAAAGGAACAATAGTCTTCCTATGCTGTGTTTTTTCTCACTTATTGTGCATCTGAGCTTTTTAATTCAGTTTAATTGTCTAGATAAAAATAAAATTCTGCTTTTCTTTTTATTTTGCTCTGTTAAATTGTTACAGGTTTACATAGGAACTGAATTTACAGCTCTTCCAATAACTGAAGAAACAAGATATTCATTCACCCGTCCGCAAATTTCCTCAAGTTTTGATATGTTTAACTTCTATTAAGTACAAGAAAAGCACAAAGGAATCCGTAAATAGGTTTGTCATTATGAATGTCATAAATTTAGCACATATCTAAGGTATCCAAATGTAAATTTACGAAGTTTGTGGGAAGTTGAGAAGTATGTATGTGTGTTGGTGCTCCGAGTGAGAGAGAGAGCACAGTAATCCATTCTCTCCACAGTGGTATAGAAAGACACTCTTGTCATGCAGTATTCCTCTAACACACACACACACACGCACACGCACACACACACCCCAAACACAGAAACTGTTGTCATGCTGTGGAGCCATGATCACATTATCTTCCACTGGACCCTACACACTCATTCACTTATATAGCATTCTCTGTAGATTTCCTTCACACATACAAACACAGACAGTGCAGGAGCCATTGCTCACCTGATGGGCTAGTTGAGAGGAGAGTGGCATTCCAAACACGCACACACGCTCACATGCACACGCAGTGGTCCTGCTGACAAGCTCTTCCACGCCAGATTAATCTGGTTTACAGTCTTATCTGAGTACAGATAGCACCTCTACAGGCACATACATATACACACAAAAACACACACAAATATAATATCACAAACAACATTTGGAGAAGCAATGAACTGGAGAGATGGCGCCACACACACGAACAGAAACATGAACACACTGTGTAAAAAGTGTACAATTGTCTGTTTACCTGCAGGTGGGCCGGCCAGCAGTAAACATGGTCAAACAAAACAATAAAAAGAGAGTTAATAATAAAAAAAATAATAATAAAATAAAAAAGACCCAAGTGAAAAGAGAGAAACAGGCTCCTCATGTGAGAGTTGCGAGAAAGTGGGGGGTAGCAGAAAAAAGTTTGGATTCAACAAACATCCCATTAGTCACAGCAAGGCTTCTGCACTCACTCCCCAGACAGACAGAAATATAACCAAACGAATACCACAGCAATAATCTTCACAAACTTCTCTGTCCTTTGTGCTTTGGCAAGGTCAGCTTCGCTCATGGTTTCAAATGATCGTTTTCAGTTTTTACTTCTGCTCTGCATGTTCCCGTCTTTTGTTTCTGTGTCTACATGCCAGGTGAACTAATTTATCAAAACGTTTAAAATTCCTTTCTATGTGTATAATATGAACAAGATGGTTTTTATACGCTCATCTCATCCATCCATCCATTCATTTTCTAACACCCTTGACCCTAGTAGGGTCAGGAGGGATGCTGGTGCCTTTCTCCAGCTAACGTTCCGGGCGAGAGGCAGGGTCACACTGGACAGGTCGCCCGTCTGTCACAGGGCATCACAGAGACAAATAGGACAAGCAACCATACACACACACTCACACTTAGGGAGAATTTAGAGAGAACAATTAACCTGACAGTCATGTTTTTGGACTGTAGGAGGAAGCTGGAGTACCCGGAGAGAACCAACACATGCACAGGGAGAACATGCAGAAAGACCCGCAGGCTGGGAATCAAACCCAGGACGCTCATCTCACAACATAGCTAAATAAAAATCTCTTCAAATACTTGTGATTTCTTATGTTGAATAGTCTAAGTACAGATACATATTCATTAAAAAAGCGTGGTGTATGTGAGCGGTGCAGCTTTAACATTTAGTCCTCCATGAAAGAAGCAACAAAATCAGGCATTTTATATAATAATGCATTTATATTATAAACAGTTTTAGAAATGTAAACTGGAAAAAGGAATATATAAAAACCTCCGAAGCAAAAATGTGTTTCTTTATTGAAAATGCAAAAAAAACTTTTCATTCCATTTTTTCATCCCTTCCTCTGTTTTTTTTTTTTTTTTTTCCAGTCTCTGAGCTTCCAACGGTGGAGAGTTATTGATTTAGCATCAATTTTCCAAGCAAAAGAGGAAATAATTAGAGAATATAGAACAGATAACTGGTGGAGAGTGAGAGAGATATATATGAGAAAGAAAAAGAGAAGGTTTCTGCAGGGGGAAAGTGACAACGACTATAATGTTTCACTCACTGTCCTCAGCAACTGCCTCTCCATTAAATCCTCAATGGACACATTTTACTCTCTCTGTCTTCAAACGTGGCAAGCTTTTCAACCTCACAGCAAATCCGCTGACTAAATAAACAGTTACTTTTATAAAAAGTGTTATTTCTTATCTTAAGTTAGAAAATGTCACTATCTTAAATCCTTTACACTTGTACTGTTTCATTTTCATGATGAAATGCTGTTTCTATTTGTAAACGTGTGTAAAGTGATATTACTGTTGTGTTGGACATTAATTCAAATTATCAGCTGGATAGGTAAAGATATTTAAGTTTCACTGGAGCTTGTATTTTTAAAAAGAGTAATGACTTCTCATTTTAGGCTTTGTTGTGTTTTCTCAAAAATTTCCTCTCATTTCACAATCTCTTTTTCCTCGTCAGTTATTCTTCTGTCCGGGCTGTTTTTCTTCCACTGAGTAAAAACAGATTTGTTACGACACTGTGTATGCACGCTGACAGCACTGTTGTGTATTATTACAGTGACAACAGGACACTAAACTCCACTTTTCACTCCTCACAAGGAAAACGGGCTGAATGTCAATTCCAATTTCTCACCAATTTCTCTCTCTGCCTGAGTCAAAAGCAGAGAGCTTCAGCGATACAAAGTTGGTAAATATTAGTCGGAGCAAACGGAAAGAAAAAAAATAAACACATCATAGATGCTCCTTCTATCTTACAATTCTTTTTCTGGATTGAATCCACAGCAGTCTCTTCTACTCTCCATTTTTTATTTTATTTTAAGCAAACTCTTTCCCTTCCATCCGTAGGTTTTCCCTCCGCTACTCCTGATCTTCTCACTTGCACCCCAGATTCCCTGTCTTGGCATGGACAGCTGTCGTCCGTGTGTGTGTGGTTTTGTGTGTGTGTGTGTGTGTGAGAAAGAGTCTGCGCTTGTGCTCTGTCAGTCTGTATGGAATGCTGTGAGTGGCCTCTACTGGCTGATTGAAGGGAAATAAAATGATTTATTTAAAATAAAAGCTGCGCTGCTTCCTTAAACACATGCAAACTCACAACTGAAGCAGGGAAAGAACTTGAAATAATAGAATTTAAAATGCAAATATCATCTGCAGAGAAATTATACTATATGTCTGATTGTTCTATTCATGTTTCTTGCTTACCATAGGAGCATTATGTGTATGATGGTGTGTGTGTGCGTGCGTGCGTGTGTGTGTGTGTGTGTGTGTGCACGTGTTTGAAAGGGAAAGAAAGGCTATGTGAGGTACAGTGTACAGGGAACAGTAGGCCATAGATTTATTGCTTTCAGGGGAGTGGAAGGCTGCAGGCCTCAGGGGTCTGTCCTCACATCAATATAACAATGACATACATCGACCCAACAACGGCCCACTTGCTTCATCACTAGGACAAAGTAGCATCAATAGTTACACAGAGAGTGCCGCTACACTGGTTGCAGGGAAAAAAAGCGCAGAAAAATAAAAAAAAGAACCCCCAAATGGTTTGGGATGGAGAAACAGAGCAAAATTGGCAACATGTTTGAAAAATCTGGAAAAATATATTTGCAAATTTTATTTGAAAGACAAGTTGTGGTTGAGAAACAAAACAAGCAAACACAAATGTAGTGTGGTTTGTTGTAGAGCATAGGTGTCAAACTCTGGCCCGCGGGCCAAATTTGGCCCGCAGTGTAATTATATTTGGCCCGCGAGGCTATACCAAATGACTACGCGAGCTGGCCCACCGGTATGATACAGTGCGTTCATTCATCGCTAATACTACAAATCCCATAATGCCTTGCTGGTGTTTTGGCGCGTCAATCAGGACGGGTCCCATAAACGCCCTCTCCTCTGTGACAGTAGTTATAGCGATCTCAAGCTGCAACTGTCACTGTAGAACCGAAAAGAAAGGCAGACAACAGGAGCTTTCTGGACAGGTGGGAGACAGAATATCTGTTTACATATGTAAAAGACAGACCTGTTTGTCTTTTACATATGTAAACAGATATTCTGATATTAAAAGGTTCATTTGTTCAATGCTGGCCTGCGACTTTGTTCAAGTTTTACATTTTGGCCCACTGTGTATTTGAGTTTGACACCCCTGTTGTAGAGGACCACCTGAAACCGACAATCAGTTTTAAATATTTTGAATAATTTAGTTCCTAATTTTCTTAATATGATGCCAGTCTATTTTTATGTTTTACTTGTGGCTACGTAAATACTGCAAAACCACAAGTTATGATCAGTCAGCACATCTCTGAAAAAAAAAAAATGTAATAATAAAATAGAAAATATTATTATCACAGTAATCAATTTTATTTTTGGAAGTTTTGTTTTTACTCTGTAAAAGTGCATGTATAGTCAAACTTTACTCAAACTGAATTTAATCCCAGTGTCTGGCCTGGAAAGTGGTGAAATTCTCACAGATTATTAATATGGTTCAATTACTGAGCTTTCATGTTAGAAATGAAATTTGTTTGGGAGGTTTGTTTTCTACACCTGATGAAAGTCAGCCACGATATTACAATCTGAGGATAAATACCCAATTAGTCATTGCCACTGAAGCATGAATGAATTGTAAACAATTTGAAGAAGTGTAAAACAACAGGCCTGGGATTTTATGTCAAATAAATAAATTCATCTGACAGGTATAAAGACAGTTATGGTGAAGTAAATCAGGAGTTATTAATGCTACAATAAAAAAAAAACACTAAGAAGGCTTTTAACAAAGAACACTCCAAATACAAAATATTATAGTTAGTACATGGTACTCACAGAAGCACTAGCAAGCACTAAAAGCTGTTTTCTCTATTTATGTGTCCTAAGAGAACACAGATTTTGTGGAAAGGTATTCAGATTTTTAAATATGTTCCCCATGTAGTCACATCTCAGCAGTAAAGTTGGCAGGATGATAAATAGGCTTATTTTGAAAAAAATCAACACTGGTCAACCCATTATTAATGTACTTTGTTACCTTTGCTCTTCATCCTATTCCCAGAGTTCTGCATTGTAAATCTTAAATTGGGATATTTTCATACATGTGTGGCAGCTGGCTAAACAGAGCAGAATGCAGTTTATAATTTGCATATGTTTTATTATAAAACTCCTATGCTCTGACATTTTACACATCGATCGTTTTAGTACAAGATTTGTTATTTCAAGCTTTTAAGACACATTTAATTTTTGACTTATGGAAAACAGATAAGTCAAACAGAATTAGGGTCGAGTTCCACGAAAGAGTTATCTACTGGTAAAAAAAGAGACAAGTGCAAGTGGAGGGAAAGGCACGGTCGGTATTTTCTTGCTTGCGCTATCATTATAGTTGTATTTTTGGCAAATATAAGACATTAGTTCAAACAATGGTTGAAAGACAGGAAAGGAAATAGAAATAAAACAGTAAAGGACAGGACTGTTATCAGAAGAGGAGGGGAAGAGAAACAATATGCTGTAACAGTGAGCCGAGAGAATTTGTTGCCACTGAGTGATGAAAAGTCCATATGTTACAGAGCCATCATAAATTATGTCCCACAACGTATGGTGGAGGGGCACGGAGTCTGGTGTGTATGCGTGTGTGTGTGTGTGTCATCCAGAAATAGGACACCCACCCAGCTAGTCAGACAGCTAGCCAAGGAAACAAATAGTTCTCCTCGCCACCAGGACAGACCTGCTTCACCTATACCTGCCACACCTACAGCAGCAAATACACACACAGAGACATACACCCACTTATTGCACATAAACATGCAGAGGAGAAGCACAACTCAACTTCACCAAACACACTTTTAAGGGCGGGCATTTTAGGTTTCAAATAATCATGGAAAATTCACCAAATAGAATTATGTGTGTACTGAAGAAAAGTGAGGAAAGTGAGGAAAGTGAATCAGCACAGATGTTATTGTTCAACAGCTGTAGTCAACTTTTACAGAAAAAAAGGCAAATTAGTGACACATGTTCAGTGAAAATTACAACCGCCCGATTCCTCAGAACAACTTTTTTATATCTTCAATTGTATGTTTCAAATAAGCGTCATTAGAATCAGCATTACAGGGCAAACAATAATACAATAATACCAATGCATTAGCACCATCCAGAAAATGTTTCTTTTTTTTAAATTCCTGGTTCACGAGTTGTAATCTTCCCTCTGACTGAATAGGACACAGCCAGAGGTAGAGGCTGATCTTGCCCCAGTGTATGATTCTGGCCCACGAAACGCAGCACTGCTACCTGGCTGTTTGTGTTTGTCCCTGCTCTGTTTGTGTGTTTACTAATAAATCATCCCATTACACATCATAAGTAGGCCATCATAATTAATTGGCCAGTCAAGAGAAGCTCTGACAACGAGCCCCCAGCGGTGAACATGTGGACACACATGCTGTAAGAGAAAGCTCTCACACAAACAGCAGGCCGCTCCAACAGTCCACACGTAACTACAAAATAACTGTACATATTTATGTATGGAAATAAGCACAGAATCACAAATCTGCAAAAAAAAATCTCTGTGTATTTTTAAGTTTCCACTTAAAACTTGTCTTGTCCTCATATTAAGGCAAAATCTACACTGAGTGAATATTAAATATTTGTGAAGTTATGATTAATTCTGCATATAATTATATAAATAGAAAAAGTTACCAAAGAGACAAAAACTTGCCTTTTCTTTGCGGTGGTTTCCAAAAATCCTTTGTCACATATTGGTGTTAAACCAAAGAAAGTTGCACGACGAGCAATAAATGCATCAGACACAAGGTCAGAAGGTATTCAGACACAAGAAAACCAAAAGGACAGTGAACAATGTTCCGACACACAATAGAGCTCAGTTCAAAGGATAGCCAAGTCAGTGTCTATGTGTGCATGTTACATGTGCGGCGTGGTGTGAGACTGCACATATGCACACAGCTGCTTTGTTTCTGCTGCGTGACCTGCTGCAGCAGCAGCATGTGGCCAGAGTATCTCTGAAAGAGATAGGCTGGGGAAGTTTGTGGAGCTGTCAGTGGTAAAAGGAAATGAGGGGAAGGTGACCCTGGAGAAAAAGAATGAATGACCTCTGATACCCATCTTTAGATCGGAGGAGAAAAAGACACCTGATTGGGCTTTGAATAATTTAAAGGGACATTCCACCCAGGCTTGTAACCCCACCTTCTAACACTGAGCTAAAATAAACAAATGTTTCTCTTGACTTCAGGTGAATGGGGGATTCAAACCATGTGTTGCTGCATGTTTTTCAATTTTGATTACTTTTTAAGTTATTTAATGTTGCATTCATTTTTCATACATACTGGATTTTCTTAAAGAACAAGAATCAGTATTCAGTATTCAGGGCAGTCTGCTTTTTTACCAACTGTCTTATTATCAAAATCTCAGCTGAAAGCTTCTTGATTTACAGTAAAAGCTCAGAAAAAGATGTTGATTGCAAAAAAATTTGAAAGTTAACATAATTTCACTTCTCACATATACATTTCAACTTATTGTATGTCCAGTGCTTTGCCAGTGTGACTTAAAGATATCCAAAGGTTATTTATTGCATCTCACCAATATTGTACAGTGGGGGTATCATTTATGCAGCTGATGTATTTGAGATCTTTTATAATCTCTGCATATCAATCACCCTCTGTTGGAATGTTCCATGTTTATAAGGTTTGCATTCTGCATAAAATGCATGAATAGGACAGCAGAATTTTAAACAGAGTTTAGAATGTTCATTTTATTTCAAACACTTTGCAAAAACATCAGGCACAGCTTATTGCAAAAAATGATCAATTTGTCTCAGTGATATCTCATAACCAGTATTGCAATGAGTGGTTTTCAAACTTTGACTTTTCCTCCTTCCTCTTTTAGCTGATGGTATTTTTTTTACACAATCTGCATGATACCTGCAGATTGTGTAAAAAAATCTGCAGGTATCAGATTTTTTAGTTTTCTAAAACCTCTGATCTTTTAGAAAACTAAAAAAATCTACTGTTGATTGAATAACTCCACTCCCAAGCCTATGGTATTAAAATAAAGTGTAAAACACTTGCTACAGCAGCCTAAACATAAAAACAGACAGAAATGAATTTGTTCCCTGTATAGTAGTCACATACTGAACCTTGTTAGGATTAGGGCAAGTTTTCTTCTTCATAGCTGCAAATTTACTGACAACAGAAGTGTCGTCATATTGGTGCTTACAGACTTTATAAAACAGACAGCAGAATATAAAACTGAGAAACATTCTGGATTAGTTTCCTTTCAATTCAGATTTGCAATACCCTTGTGGTGTCCCATGACAAATATGACAACTACTTTTACACTATAGAATGGTACGAGTGGATTTAAGAAGCAGCTTAAGTAACAGAGAAAATCGTTCACTCTCTGCGTCTGCCAAGAGTCTCCAAACACACCAAACAGATTTATTGGTCTAATCTGGGGACCCCTGCACTGACATCCGCGAGTGAGATGAGGGAGAGAAAAAGGGAGGCCAAGGTCAGGTTTAACAGGGTCAAGTTCAGTCCATCTCCCTGCTGCACTGCATTATGCAGTCAACTGACAGAATTAGCATAGCAACCCGATTTAGCCAACCTCTTTTCTCCCAGTTCATTACTATATCACATCCACACACACAAACACACACTCTATACATTTTGTTTCATAGGCTTTCAGTGTTTCCAAGCTATGGCAGACTGAAGCAAAAATCAAGACTTGTTCCTTTAGAGCTAAATTTTTTTTAAAAGCTCAATTTGAAAGATCAAGATTGTTGGTCTAAGAAAAAACAGCAAATGATCAACTCTAAGTTTGATAAATATTTTTATTTTATAAGCAATTTAAAGGAGTGATGTGTATTTTTGAGGCACACAGTGCCATTTTATAGCACAATCAAGTAATTGTATATAAAACATGACTTAAAGAAATTTGATTTTGTAAATTGACACCTACTCTTTCTGACACTACACCCTCAGCATCAATGCTCCTCAACAATGCCATTTATAACCATTCTAAAGAGTGTTTATCACTCCTAAGAACTAGTTCGTCTGATAAGCTTGAGCTTATCAGGTCTTCACCAGGTGTTTGCTAATTGTTGCTGCCACTAGTCTGGAGGAGCAGAGTGGAGGGGAAGGGAGTTGTGGGACAGGAACGCTCTGTGAGGCAGAAGCTGAGCTTGAGCCTGCAGCTTCGGGCGGAAAGTCTTTAGGCGGTCCCGAACGGCTGCCATGGAAGATTGAAAGATTTCTCAAACATTCATCAAAAAATCTAACGTTTTTAAATAATACACTACCCTTCACCCCTTCTTTGTAGTTTTCAGTCTGCTTGTTGTTTTTCTTTTTTGTGCTGTACAGATCTTTTTTTTTAAAATGAGCTCAACTGATATAAATATTCAGACAACGGCAAGTACTCTGAGGATTATCTGAAGCTTAATAAATAAATAAAAAACAATTACTAACTGCCAATCCGGCATGAAAACTGAGAAGTGGCCAAGAACAGAGAAATAGAACCTAAGGTGTCGCATAAAGGTCAGGAATCAACAATCACAAAAGCAAAAATGCAGCATACACACTGATCATTTAGCGAAGCACTGAGAGAAAAAAAAAAAAAAGTAGAAGCTAAGTCTAAATTAAGATGTTGGATGCTGGCTTTCCAATAGGACCTTGACACAGCTGTTGACCTACTCATGACAGGATCCCAGTGCTGCGGATTTGGAATTCTATTAGTATTACCAGCTCCAGAGGAGGGGAGGGAAAGTGTCATGCAGTCATCAGGAAGAGGCCAATCCATAGCTTCTATCCATCAGCCAATTACTGGTGCTAAAGTGGAATTAGATAGGTATTGACAGTGAGAAGAGGTGGAGGGAGATTAGCAAGAGAAATGGAAACAGCAGAAGAACGGGAAAGCTGGAGGGGGGAGAAAAGGAGACGGTGAACACAGATGAATGGTGTTCACCATTCATCTGAAAGGGAGAAAGTTCCCTTTCTCCCTTTCTTCCAATCTATAAAACAGAGAAACTGGGGATGAGAGAGGAGGAGAATATTTTTGAAAGAATGGAAAGAGAGCTGGAAAAGACAGGAAAAGGTACAGAAATCTGTGTGTCAAACATCTGCATGGAAATTAATATTAAATATGTTTTTTTTATTTTTATTATTGTTTGGTTTTTTTTTTTTAACTCCGAAGAAATTATTTTGTGGTGCCAAGGAAACAAGAGAACAGCTGGTTCTTCTGGAAATTATACTATTTGAATTCATTAATATAAAATAACATTCTATATCGCTTCATTATAACTAAGAGGAAGTAGGAAAAAAAATTCTGTTGCAATAAAAAAAAAGGCAAAATCTAACTTTTTAAAAGAATCTTGAGGTGAAAAAAAAAACTTTATCTTAGGCTTCAGTTTAAGAAAGTGAAAAGTGGTTGAAACAGCAAGAGAAAAAGATTTTTAAAAAGATAGAAGAAAAGGAGATGGCAGAAACAGACAGTAAATTGTGTGGGAAGGAAAAGGGACGGGACAGAAAGGGATGAAAGAGAGGGAGAATATATACTCAGAGCTATGTAATGAATTTATGCCTGGCTGGCAGATCTTTATAAGTTATTGGAAAAATAGTCGGGGCAGCGTATTGACACAGCTGGGTCTGAGATCAATACATTGAGAATGAGCAATACATTTTAATTTAAAACTGTTCAAACTTTAGCAGCAAATCCATGTGGCTCAGCGTAGCCTTTTGCCCCAACACAACACACTTCTACTAACAAATACTCATGCAAACATGCCTTTCTGCACGCAGTCATATGCACACATACGTATAGACGTGTGAAGACTTGAGTTGACAAAGATAGAAAATTCAGGTTTCTTGATCTTAGCGCAAGCATCACTGTGACAAACATACGGGGACTTCTATCACTTCAGAGGACATTACATTAACTGAGTTTCAACCTAAACTTTAACAACAAATATGACAACATTTGCAAGATATGACTTTTTATATGTTTTTTTTTATGATGCGACTGTAGAAATAATTGATATTGTCATGAGACTGGTGCACAGAAAAGCTGGTTCTGCGCTACAGTATCAAAGCTCTCAATTTTACAGTAAAAAACAAAATGCATATTTTTAAAAGATCCATTGCACTTTAAATGTATTTAGTTTGTAGTCTCCATCCTTGTATGGATTTGGTGATGTGGACAAACTTTCCATGATGGTGCATTCCAAAATTGTATTTACATTATGTGCAATATTAAACAACCCCCCTGTTAGGCTCTGGGTAAGATTGCATTCAAGAAAGATAAGTTAAAAAAAGAAGAATAACTTGGTTATATTGAGTGGTTATTAAAGCCATCGTTGCCTTTTTTTTCCAGCATCATTAGGGCATTTGCATACACAAGAGGGAGCACCAAACTGGACGCTCCCTCTTGTGGCTGTGCATAAAAATCCCAATAGAGCTACAGTTTTGAAATACTATATCAGCATCAGTCCCATGTGTAAAGGAACTTAAACTAGTTCCCTTTCTTCCAATCTAAGGGTTTAGGTACTCACTGTTGCTCACTCTCTAATGAAAAAAGAAGAAATCTGAAAGGCCACAGCAGCTCAGAAAAGGTAACCCTTGTCAAACTAAACTTTTTTGTAAATTATGATGGACTTCTTTACACAGAAAACATCTGTCTATAATCACTCTGACCATGTCGTGCAGCTGCCTCTGTGTCAAATAGCACTTTGTCATTCTGATTCTTCTGTTTATCTCTCTCTTCACATGAGTTATTTAGGATGAACTAATAGCTTCTTTATGGCCAGTTTATCAATGTGTATGTAGGAGGGCACTCTGGACAACTGTTTTCATCCTGCTCAATTAGCATAATTAATTAACATTAATCAATACAAATAAATTATTTTTCAGCACTAAGAATAAATTACACTACATCTCCAACTGATCCAGCACTTTGCAAAGCTTTTATTGATCTCCTAAGAAATGAGATAATACTCAGTGATGAGGCTTATAGTATTGTATTCCTATTGTAGTTGGCTATCTGAATGCTCACATCGTCCATCATTGACCTAGTAGAACAGAAGAAAACTTAGTATGTGCATAGACAAACTTTCTCCAGTAAGCAATTCAAATAGAGTTTACACAAATTTTTATGTACCCTGATGCTAAAGCAACGCAAATATACATTTCCTTTGTTCTCTGTAATTTTCTGTGCTGCAGTGACCAAACAGTAAAATCTCCTACATGAAAGCAGAGCAAGATGACCAAAGGCTTATGCATAGAAACAGAATGTAAAGTCAACATCAGCTCTATATGAAATTTTAAGGCTTTATGAAAAGACAAATGCAATTTGAAATAGATGTGGCAAACACATGCCAGCCAACACTTCCACACATGCCTCCGAATTGCTGTTGGGTTTTCAGTGGCTTGGGTTAATCAGAAAAGCAAGGGGAAGGGTGCTATCTACTCACTACACTGCCGCATTTATTGATTCTGTTTACACATACACACATGGGCATGTGCTCACACACTAAAAAACTGACACCCTTTTTCACCTGAAGAACAGGGGCCCATAACACCTCCTTTAACTAATCCATTGGCCCCCAAATAGATTTTCACATTTTACGCTCTGCAGGGAGGGGAGAACACTGGAGCAGAACTGAAAGTGATATAAATGTTTCAAAAAACAGATGAACAAACATTGTGGGAAGATTTATTACTGGAGATTTTAATAAAAATGGGAGGCGGATGAATTGATTTTGGTTTAAGGGAGGGTGTTATAAGGAACAATTTATCGGGATGGCCCAGCTAAGATGCATTATTTTCCGATTGTTATCTGGCTTCCCTGTTTAAGCGCCTGATTTGTGTTGTGTATTGCATTTTATGGGTAAGAAGGAAAGGGGAACTTTCAATGATTTAGGTGGGATGTATTAATCAAAGGCAGCCAGTGTGAACCATAGATCGCCAAGCAAAAGAGGTACAGGTGACAGCTCATTCTGCTAAAGAATGTTTTGGAGCTGCACATCACCGCTTCTCAATTCCTCTTTTCCTCCTCAGCCTCCTCACCGCCTCCTTGTTTCGTGCTCTCTTCATCTCACTATCTTTCTCGCCTCATCATATAAGCCCTTTTCTCTTTTTCTCCTTTCCTGCTATCTTTCTATATCCATGCCTCTTTTCCACAGTATGGTGCACACTTAGTTTTAATTTTATGAGGCTGAGAGTAGCTTTTAACCATCCATGCGGCAAATAAACTGGGGATTACGAGTATTTAGTGTTTTCCTCCTTCGTAAATGCTCCCACAGTGCTCAGTGACCTTTACTGCTGCCTCTGACATGGTAAGAGACAAGCCCATCATCATCATGAGGTTTATGGATTCACTTCACTATCCCTTTGGAATTCATCTGCTGTTTGCCATTGTACTAGTGGCATGTTTTCTGGTTTATCTTTGTGTTCCTTTGATGGTTTTTTTTTTTAGCATTTTATGAGGTAACATCATATGTTGTGTATTTTCTTTTCTTTTTTTTTTTACATTGCTGTGGCTTGTTTCCAATATTTAAAGTAGTCTTCTCTTTACACAAACTTAGTCAACAAATATTTTCCAAGGTTGGTATTATTTAAATGATTAGCAAACATATTCACAAAGCTATTTGCACGAGCCAAACACACGCAAACCAGAGCTTGCATCTTGAGTTAATCCTCAAAGTGCCCGCCAATGAAGATCTTCTCCCAAAAACTGCCCTGCCAAGCAATTAACTTATCTCCGCATCAATACCGTTTGCTCACATTTTAATGAGACATTATGTGTGTAAGGCCCATATTTATATGCATGTGTGTAAATTACACAGAGTAAAATTTATCATATTGCTCAAAGACCAGCATAGATTGTGACATACAGATTTAATAAAACAAATAAAGCTGTGAGTCTGAATAAGCAGAACAAACAGAGAGAAAAACAACTTTCAGCAAAGCTGGCTTTACACAGAGGATAAAAATATTACAAAATGGAAAATTCTTTCTCTTTTCTTGTTTGTATAAAATATTGTTTCAAATGATGCAAGTAAATGAACTGAAACTAAAGATTCTGAAGGTAAATCATTTAACACAGTGTGGTTTACAAGCAAGAGTTAAACAAAGTCAGATAACTTTTTAAACTTTTCAGTAAGGGTTTGTCATCTCCTGGTCGGTCAGGAAGCTGGTGATCCACTTTAAAGATGGAGGAGACATTTAACCCTGCCGTACTCTGCTTTTGGGGGGATCATAGTGAGATCCTTCCAGCAGGAGGAAACCACACAGCTCCAGATATGAAGATAGGAATAAAAATGGGGGCAAATTGGCCAGTGCAGGATCTCAGGGATGAGGGGAAGACGGTGTGAGCGTTCCCGTTCTTCTGGCAATAAAAGA
The DNA here is from genome assembly GCA_922788865.1 of Poeciliopsis turneri. NCBI lineage: Eukaryota > Metazoa > Chordata > Actinopteri > Cyprinodontiformes > Poeciliidae > Poeciliopsis > Poeciliopsis turneri. The sequence goes on from CAKLNU010000038.1 coordinate 2,994,036, forward strand.
GCTTTTCTTTTTCTTTTTTCTCTTATTTTTAACATTTTCCAAAGATTGTTAAGGTCCAGGTACTGAGAAATGGATGGAATGGAAGCTTTGTAAAACTGCAGTAGAAGATGCAGGTCAAAATTACTTCAAGCTAGAAGAAACATGTTAGTAAAAAGTATAGAATGCCTTTAACCTAAATGTACCAGAAGTATGGACCATTTTAGACTAGTTCTTGAAGTGTAGTGCAAATGACTTACACAATATTATTTCTGAAAATATGTTTGTGATTGCTTTGTGAATTGAGTTTACGACTGAAAGAGATAGTGTCCACAGAAGAATGATGAACAAAAAACAGAGCAAATAGCACTGGTTTGGGAGTTCAATCATAAATATTTATTTCTGTTACACTAAATAAAAAGCAAAGTGGAGAGAATTGAGTAACAAAAGCTACTTTACAAAAGAAAAGACCTTCAGAGTTGGTCAACTCTGTTCTCCTTATAAATCGCTTTGGACAGCATAGTTCTCTTACACTCTCACAAACACGCGTACACACAAAGATACACACAAATCCCACTTAATGAAAGGCTATTTGGCCTGGCCATACACCTGTGGTCAGACCTGTTTCAGTTGATTTGTAAGTTAGATCGGCTGTGTAATGAATAAAGCTGAGTGTATATGTGAATGCAGGCTGTTGCAGAAGCATTACATTGACAACAATTCTATGATATGCATTAACCATCTGCATCGTTAGGACATTTACTTGGTTATTAGTTAAGAGCAATAATCCAACTTTACATTTAAGCAAAACATGTCACAAGTACATTTTAAAGTAGACGTCCAGTGATAGCAGTGTTGACAGTCAGGGGGGAAAAAAGCCTTCAATGGGTGGATTTAGTGAAAAACAGTTTCAACTCAGTCAGAATGTTTGTTACACTCAGTGAGTCACAAATACAGGTTTACTGGTGCATGTGATTGGGTTTCACTGGTAACCCTCAGATTTATATTGAGAAGTGCAAGCTACGTGAAAGCATGCATCATGTGATTGCTAAAAAAAATAATACACATTTAAATCAATAGTTGCTTAAAAATAATACATTCATATAAAAATGTAGGGTTAATCTTGGTTGAAAAGAGGGCGTGGGTCTTACTAAACTTCAAGACCTTTGTCCCAAAAGCTCACAGTCCAATGTTTTTATCAACATGGCTTTTATTGCATACACTTACAAATAACAACATCAGTCGCCCACTTTATCATTTAACAAGAACACAGCCAAATGTACAGAGAATTTCAATATTAAGATGAACATTAGTGGAGAGTTTGATGCAAGCAATAAATGAAAAATATCACAAGGGAGAGCAAGAGAAAAAAAGTCAATAAAATTTACAGAATAACAATGGTCCTAATGGTGATGCCTGCAGTTTTAACGGTGAGAGGTGAGGAAAGATTGGTTCTGTGATTGGTGGTACAACATATGTAAGTAAAGATGTTCACACTAGAAGACATTCTGTTAATCATTAAGTCCATCCCCATATCACTCGCAAAACGAAGTCTCCTGTATCTGTTCCAGAACCGCTGTACGTCCTCATGCGTGTCCACGTAAGTGAGAGTGTGCGCATATGTGTCTCTTTTGTGTGTCAGAACTGATTGCTCTTGACTTCATTAATCTCTGCAGTGTGGTTATGATTAGCTCTCTGAAGCATGCCAAAGGACATTTGACACACTCTCTCACATGCTCGTTGTCAGGTTTGGCCACCTCTCCAGCCTGTTGGTCCAACCAATTAGCTGGGTGCTAAGAGAAAAAAAAAAGAAAAGAAAAAAGAGTAAAAGACTATCTTCTCCCTGCCTAATTTAAAATAGAAAAAAATCAAATGTGATTTTTAAAATTTTTACAATTCAGGGACATAAACAGTGTGAAACGCAAGAATCTTAAGGGAAATCTTTCCTGACTTAAGAGTCAGCAGAGTTACTCTGCCGGTAAAGAAAATAATAAAAGACAAATAAAATAAAATACAAAGAATTGCTAATATTCTGGAGATATTTTGTGTTTGACCACAGTGACCATCATAGTTTTTGTGACCATAAAACCATTCACTGACAATTGTTTGTCTTGTAAGAGGAGCATAAAGCCAGGCTCCTTTGTGGGCACACAGTTTGGGCCACAAGAGGCAGAAAATGCTCGAGGTCCATGGCCAAGAGACTGAGCACTAATTTTTCTCAAATAGTTTATTTTTCTATTTTGCAGAATAGATTCTTGGTGTTCTTTTCACATTTTTTCCCCCTACAGACCATTGTCTACTTATTGGGGAACAAAATAAAATCAAGCTCTAGCTAACATCTGTGAGTTTTCTGCCCTTCATTGTCCAACCTCTACTGTGGGTTTATGTGACTTTTACTTGCATATCTCTAAAGTTTATTTCATAGGAGTTGCTACAGACACTTTGTTATTCAATTGATAAATGTATGAAATACATTTAATACAATATAATGCAAACTATCTACAAGAAGGGGAGAAACTAAACGAAACAAGCAATTAAACAGTAACAAAGAGCAAGAGCTATAGAAAAAAAGATTCACAAAAGTCCTCAGATAGTTCAAGCTGGAGCTAACATGGAATACCAGTCAGACAAGCAGAAAGCTGAATTAGAAGCAAACAGGACTAGCAGATGGATAGGGACAGATGAAAAGAACAAGTGGGGTGAGATAGAAAAGTGTTACGGAGAGAGAGAGTTGCAAGACTACACCCTGCCATGATTACAGTACATAGTGGATGATTTATTTTATACCTCCAAAATTGAGTTGGTGGAAGAAATAAAATCTTCATTCTATAATCTACATCTTGTTAAACTACTGAGAGTATTTTATTAAATGAAGAATGTGATTGTGGGCATAATTGTGAGGAATATAAAGCGCAATCATGAGATGTGGCAATCATAGCCTTCATCTTACTTTCAACATCTTGTTCTGCTTTGATTGTCATGGTGTGTTTCCCTACTTTCTGTCAAAAAAGGAAGAAAATGGCACAAATAGAAAAATTCTTCTTACGTTTACAGAATTAAGGCACATTTACTTACAGCCAGTGCTGCATATAGAAATACTACTTGTCAAACTGTGCAGTTAAAAATTAATATGATCTGAATGAGAAATGAGTCTTTGTAAAGAAAAAACTTTTACAAATGTATCAATTGTGAGAATAAAAATGAAAAACAAACTGCGATTAGAGAAGACAATCTAATGCCAGAACATGTAACAAAATTTTTGGTTCACAAAGAAAAACGTTAAAGATTTAATAGTGATTGGACAAATAGTTTGGATTGTATGCAGTATGCAAATAATTGAAGATTTTTAGGGTCAATAACATGTTTAGGCCTTAAAATGCATACAATATTTGTTTCAATATATTTGCACATATAATTATTAGAAAATGTAATTTTCTAATACATTTTCCCACTTATTCTGACCCAAAATGATTAAATTCACATGTGAAAATATGCCGCAGGTGCACATGAGGAGAACTACTCAGGATTTCAAAACAGGTTTGGTCTGTTTGAGCCTCAGACATTTTAGTTAGGTGCCTTCCTGGCTACTGAAGTGAGAGAGAGGACTGCGTTAAGGCAAAATGTGACACTAGCTATTTATCGATCATCATCATCTAAGGGCATCATCGAAGGGATAGAGTGAGCCCTCAGCTATAAGTGATTTAATGAGTAAAACAAGGATACTTTGTTTTTTAATGCAATTAAATCCCCTTCTTTCCCAGAAATGAATGAAAAATAAGAATAGGCATCTACATGTGACGATTTCTTAATAAAGAGACAAATGTTCTTTAGTGTCTAATGTAACAGCCCACCACAAAGTAGCACTTTGAGCGGCCCAGTCAAAATCCAGATTTGCTGAATAATTTGCAACAAAATTGGTGAATTGACAGTCTTAAGTTCAGACATTCTGTCTGAACTTCATTCTGTCTGAACTAAAGCTAAATTGTAGAGCAGAATAGATAAGGATTATCTGACAGATGCATTCATAAAACTGTTGCGGTTGCAATTGCATTGTAATGTGTTTCCACAAATTATTGCCTCAGGGCAGGTGAATATATATTTATAACACATTTTTGGGGGCAATTTCTGTATTTCATTTCATTGTTGTGTAATTTTTTTTCTAACAATGCATGAAAGTTTTTTTTGTTTTTCAAATCAAATACAATTAAAACTTCAACCATGACGATCTACACATACAACATACCGCCACATGTTACTGTGTGTGTGTGTGTGTGCGTGGGCATGCGTGTGTGTGTGTGAGAGAGAGAGACAATGCAGGCAACAAAATGACAAATTGTTGAAAAGCAAAATGAGAGGAGTAATGATGGCACAATAATGCCACATGTGTACTGTAGCCCAGGCTTTGTGCGCGTGTCAGTGTGTGTGTGGCTGTGTGTGTGTGTCCAATCCAGAAGGACATTTGCTGCTGCCGGCCCCACTGTCACAATGAGAGATTCATCACCACACACACGCACACACACCCCTACACACGCATACACACGCATACACAGATGGAAACGACCGCACTAATGGATCACCCCTGTCTGCATGCAATCCGCCACAAATAATGATGAACCACCCCTGCATTAAACTATTTTACACAATGCTCAATTCATTAGTCTCCTTCCTTCCCTTTTTCTGGCTATATGTGAGATAATAAAGGTAAGATATTTCTCCTTTACCTCCAGAATCATAGTTTTTATCCATTAGTAAGACATTTGGACTTTAGAAAGGAAGACTGACGAGAGGTTAGGAGATGGACATTTGGTTGCAAAAGCACCAGCATTGAAAAAGTAACAACTGCCCCAGGAATAAAATAAGAGCAATTTGAATACTATAGCTAAGAAGAAAAGGGTCAAGTTCCACCATATTTAATCTATAAATAAATTAGATTGATGTTATGCATTTTTGAAGATGAACTTGTAAGAATTATGCATAAGTCATATAAAGTAGACTGATGAACCATAAAATCCTTCTCTGGACTATTGCTTTGGAAGCCTGTTACCAAGGCCCTTTTGTTGTTGTTGGGTCTGGCTTCCAAATTCCAGTTCTGACCAATTGTGCTGCAATCCATTCATCAACAGGCCCGTGGCATTTATTTGATTTGTCTTAAATGTTCTTAAATTCAAAAGGTGATGTTATATAAAGGGTCTGAGTACTTAGGCTTGATGCGTTTAATGAAAAAACAGAATGAAAGTCACATTTTTTTCAGATTTTTTTTTAATTCCAATCTCTGGTCAATTAATTGGTAAATATAGTGAAGACAAAGTTTGCGGTTTAAAAGGAAATGAATGGATAACAGAACAAACATTTTATCTTTTTTCTGTGTTTAACATGTAAAATATTAATTACCATGATGTATTTTATTCAGATTGTACATCTACATTTTTAGTGTCATTTAATTAAAATGTATACCAGTGTGGGACAGTGATTAAATAATAGCTGGTACAAATATCCTTTTCATTTAAAACACATTTTCCTTTTTCATTCTATCTGGAGCGGGAGAGGAGAGAAGAAAGTGTCATTATGGATTTCAATTAAGTGATCCCTGGGCAGAGAGGGATGCGTCAGGGTGGGGAAATTAATGTGCTATGGACAGATGTTTAGTAATAATGGCCGAAAAAGGCCTGCCGAGTAACACATTCCATCCGTTGCACCCAGCTGTGGCTGGAGGAACATGCTTGCACAGAAATACACTGAAAAAAGTGAGAGGCCAATATCCACGGGCACATTTGTCTAATCACTCATGTGCTGACACATACAATAATGATAAACACACATAGTGCTGAGCACTTTCACACACACCCTGCTTATCAACAGAAGCTGGTATCACCAATGGTGTGTGTGTGTCTTTATGACCAGCGTTGGCCACAGCACATCCACCCCTCATTTGTGTAGAATGGGCAGAATGACTGGTTGAAAAAGCTTCTTGACTGTGGGAGGTGACTGG